>CAMZMU010000058.1:19470016-20670016 GCA_947311845.1 Poa pratensis
CTGAGTTTTGTGAATTAATAATATAACTTGCTGCTTTAGAAAAGACTATAAACACTCTCTATCAATGTAAGTATAATAGTGATCCTATTATTGCTTCTTATCAAGAGTGTAAATTTGCATGCCATGATATAGAACAAGTTGAGAAATATATTGCTTATGTTGCAGCCCATGAGATAGACTTTCTTATTGATAAATTTTTTTGCAACTAGTCATGAAGCTCGTGTAATGAAAGGACACATTTTATTCTTCTCCAACTTTGCAAAAAGGAATTTAGTGATAATGTTTATGTTAAAGAAAGAATTCTTGCTTCCATGGAAAGTACTAATATTTTGCAGGAAGAGGATGATGAAAACATAAGCTTGGAAGAGGAAGTATGTGAAGAGGAGATTGAAATGGATGTGTTCCAACCTAAGCTTGGGGAAGAGTTGGATCTCCCAACTTCACCATCAACATTTGATAGTAGCACTCAAACTCAAAAATCTTTTGTTATTTATGAGAATCCATGTTATGATGAGTGTCAAACTGAAAATTCTATGGTCCTATATGATAACCCATGCTATTATGATGAAACTAATAATGCTCCTTTACTTTTTAATGATGCTACTAGTGAACTTATTGATGATAATGAGGAGTGTTTTTAAATATGCTATATGATAATGCTTTAGATGATGGTCCTATGCTTATTGATAATCCTCAATGTTTAGAAGTTGTTACAAATTTATGTGAGGATAAAAATGATATACTTGCTGTTTGTGATGGTACTCTTACTCATGAGAGTCCTACTTTGTTCTTAAATTCTCCTAGTTACACCATGGAGGAGAAATTTGCTTATGTTGAGAAATACTTATGTGGTTTGCAATTATCTTTAGTTCCAAATTTGTTGCAACCATGATATTAAACTTGATATTGATCTTAATAATTATTTTGAAAGAGGGAAGCATGCTAATGAATTCCAAATAAATTTAATGATCCTCTTTATGTGCCTATATTATCTAAGTTGAATGATTCTTGTGTTATATGGTTGAATTTATTTCTTCTACTTGCAACTATTATAAAGAGGAGGTAATAAGAACCCTCTTTATGTTACTATATAATATATGCTGCAAGTAACTATTGTTAATATGCATTGTGGAAATTTCTATTTATTGTGATTCATTCATATACAAAATGCCAATGCATAGAAAGAAAGTTAGACTTCGTTGTTATTACTTTTGTGTTTTGTTTTTCTCTACTAGGTTTCAACTTGGCTATTATTTTGATTGGATTAGAACACCATGGGACCCTGGTATTATGCATGAACACTTCCAAGGAAGAGGGACATCAAAGTTCAAGCTCCCTCATGAGCTTCGTCCATCATAAATATCAAGTAAGAAGCCTAGCTATATGGCTATAAAGAAAGCGCTTTACGGGAGGCAACCCGGTTGTTTTTATTTGTGATTTTCTTTGTGTCCTCTTGCTGTAACAAGAGACTTTGTTTAGTTTAGTTTCTGGAATTTTTAATAAAGTGCCAAGTTTTACTCATTTTGGTTTGAAGAAGTTGCTTATAGCGTTCGGAGATTTTATTCCTGCACGAATCTGTGCACGGTATGATTTTTAATTCTTATTCTGTAACTCCGAATGAGCTCATATTTGAACTGTAGTTGCAACTTTTCATCCTATGTATGCATGAATTTTTCGGAATTTTCGACAAAGTTAAGTAGGGTAGAAAAATACGTTTTGCTGCTGCTGTTTTTCTGGACAGATTCTGTCCCATTTTGTTTGATGCATGCTTTGAACTTTTAACTTGAATTTTTTGATCCAATTGAGTTTATGAGTAGGCATACAACATTATACACTTTCTGGACATTCATATGAATTTTTGTTAAGGATTATATGCAGCAAGAAATCTATTTGTTTATCACTACTAATGCACCCCACAGAAAAGAAATGGGAGAAACGGTGTTTTGAAGTTTTTTAGGGATTAGAGGAGATGCACCAAGAGCTATCCAAGGATGGTGAAGACCATAAGCTTGGGGATGTGAAGACAACCCCACTGGACCTACACACTCTCGGTTTGCACACGTCTAACTTCTGTTTTTCGATCGAAACACTTTATCGCATAAACTTGGAGCGTCTTTTTGTTTGTTTTGGTTTGATTTTTATTTTGTGAGACCACCACACATTTATATATGAGAGAGCTACTGGAAATTTGGGTTGAATTATGTTGGATGCTATTATAGATTGGGAAAAGGGATGTTGGAGTTGATTTTAAAAGATACATATAGTTGCATGATTCATGAGCTTGTTAATGAGTAATAATTTGCAAGTATTTTATCAAGAGCTATCTTTTATTCATGTTTTGATGCTGAATGTTATTTTACCTTGTTTAACATGGATTAGTTAGTTCTATGGACACTCATGCATGCATTTAGATGGTCAACTTTCTCCCTCTTGCTAGCCCAAAAATTCCAACAAGCAAAAACTTGTTTCCAACACCTTCAACCAAAGTTTTTCCAGTGAGTCCACCATATCTACCTATTAGCTTTATGCTATTCCGAGTATGTTTATCATGATATTTGTGTTATCTATACCTCTGAATGAAAATGCTTATGTTGTTGATTGTTATGGGAAAAGTTGGTTATAGAGCTCTCTCGAACTTGATGCACACTTTACTTTATTGCATAAATAAAATATGACCCATTGTGATTAAAATTATGATGTTGTGGGCTTGACAAATGTCTTTGGTTGAGAGTTAGCTCATATGTGCTGTCACATGGCAAGCTTTCAACATGCACTTCATTTCATTTAGTTGATATCATGTACTTTTGTTTATGGATGCTTACCATGGGTGAAATAAATGTGGAAATGAAGTGGTTTAAATGAGTTTGTATAAATGGTTAGAGAGACGCCTGGGCCGCTAATCTAAGCCATGCATCATTCATGGTGGAAATTTACTTACATGCTATGGTGAACCTTCTGTGATACACCTTACAATAAAAAGCTATCTAATGGTAAATAAAAAGGGTGTTGAGATTGTTCATTGTGTTTGTTTGTCTTGTCATTTTGATATGGGCTTGTTCCATATCCTGGGACAAGAGGTACCCCAGTTGACGCTCTTAATGATACTTTATTACTTACAATGATATTTAACTTGAACTTGCTTTGTTTCCCAAGTTGAGTAACACATGGAGTAGGTACTTGTATTCAAGGGGCATGAGACTTTCAACCTGTACTTTGTCAAGCACACTACTCATATTTGCTTTCACTTTAAACTTAATCATTCAAGATGCTATGATAGGGGAATGAGAGCTTGACACCAAGGATTACCACATTACAATCATTAACTTAAGTAGAGAAGTTCAGAAGTTAGATGAAACTTATTCATGCTTTACCTCTACTCATATATATATCTTTCCAAAGTGTCCACCTTTTATATTCAGATTTTCATCAATACTCTATGCCATTATAGGATGTTCTTTCTTTCATTATGCATACATGTGGTCCATAGTACTTTTCTTTATGTTACACTTTGTGAATTATCATTGAACATCCTTGCATTGAATACTTGATATCACTTCATAAACTATCTTGCATATTGCTACTCCTTTTAAGAATGAATCATTTGACTCTATGTAGCAATAGTAATCATCTTTGATATCCATTGATAGTATTAAATGCAAAGTCCATGTTAGTTTTATCACCTTCATACTCGAGGACGAGTATAGGTTAAGCTTGGGGATGTTGATGCATGTAAAATGCATACATGAACTTTGCATTTTTTACTTATATTCCAGTCATATTTGCATCATATAAGGGTTATATCACTGTTTTATAATGATTTTGGAATATTTGTATGTTTCCTATTTTTATGGAATTAACCCTGCACAGGCAGAAAACCCTTTTCTATATTTTAATGTTTCAGGGACCCAAACGACGTCCAAATGACCTAAATTTACGAGCATCAGTTTTTGGAAGGAACAAAGCGTGGGAGCAAGGAAGCGCACAAGGAGCGAGGCCAGATGAGTGGGCCCACGCGGCCAGGTACCTGGGCCGCGTGGGACCCCCCTTTTGGGCCTCGGAGCTCCGTTGCCGTCGATCTTTCCTCCACCGACTCGTTTTGACCTAAAACCGACTATAAAAATAGCCCCCGACGTTCTCTGGAAGGAGCGCCGCGAAACACAGAAACACGAAACAGAGACCTGGAGTTGCAGATTGGAGGGGGAAAACTCCGGCGGGGCGCTGCCGGCGTGGTCTCCATCTTCTCCAACGACTTCTCCACCGTCTCCATGATGAAGAGGGAGTAGTCCACCTCTGGACTATGGGTTTGTGGAAGTAACTTATGTATCTCTCTCTCTTGAGCTTCACTAATTAGTACCGTATGAGCTGCTGAACATGATTACGGTCATCTATGTAATACCTTTGTGGTGGATCTTTTTATGAGTTAATATATGTTTGAGATTGCAATGGTTTTGTTTCAGTTATGAAAGTAGATGCATATTATGTACCCCGTTCTTATTTACTTGTCATGATCAAGCATGTTTATGAGAGCGTGTGAGGGGGAACGTGTGCATTAGTTGGAGTAACGGGGGGTGGCTAGTGCAGTGAACGTGAGAGAAAGTTCTGCGATCCACTTGGGTATCTCTACCTTACTTTGTTGCCTCACTAGGGATAAAAAGAAATACCATGCTACCGGAGATGTGGGTGTGACCATTGCCACTTCCTCCATGACTAGATCTAGCATGTTCTTATTTTAACTTCATGTCATGATACTTATTGCTATACTCTGAGTTATCTTAATTACTGAGGTGTTATGATTTAGTTCGCATCTTGGTGGAGTATAAGAGAGACTAATAACCAAAAGGTCTCTATGTTAGGACGTGATGCCCATATAATTATAACTTGTCATTAAACTGTTGTGTTGCAATCTCATATGTCAACTCTAGTGTTCCATTGTCTACCACTTTATTAAAGAGAGAGTGCATTTGTGAAACCATGAACCCCGGTCCATTTTTAATCATAAGAAACACCTTTCCAACACTTTTACCACTTTTCCATTTTCTGCCATTTAAAAATCCGAAAATACAAAAACACTTTTACATCTTGCATTCATCATATAAAACCCAAAAATATCATTTATCATTGCTACCACCATCCTTGCATATTTATTTACCACCATTGCATATTTATTTCTTGTTTGCATTGCATATTATCTTGATATCATTCTCACACCTTGTGCTTGACAACCACTAGGTGAGGTTGAGGACCAAAACATTTACTTTGTTTTGTAGGTAACCAAAAGAAGGATAGGAAAGATAAATCTTCACTACTGATTCCCCGAGAGTTCGATATTAAACCCTCGAGTACCCCTCGTGGGAAAACACGTCTTCCACTTACTACACACTCTGCACTTGGAGTCTCAACCTAACCCATATTCTTTTGACGCAGGTAACTACGTCATCGGGTATCAAGCGCCGACCTGCCCGCGGACAGCGAGGATCGAGAACTATAAAAACGTGATCACGTGCAAAATATATATAGGAGGCGAACGCGACCACTCTTTCCAGAGTAGAGAAACTTCACGTCAGGATCAAATCTTGCCTGAAGATACCAACCCAATGAAACAGATAGGTACTTTACTAGGGATGGCAGCCGCAGGGTATGGGTAAGGGTGGAGCCACCCTATACCCTTACCCGTCGATCCCGATCTTACCCGTCACTCTTACCCATACCCGTCAACGGGTACAACTTTTTCCCATACCCGTCACCCGACAGGGTAGATGGGTACCCGCGGGTAAAGTACTCACATTTAAAACACCTCAAATTGAGCAGAAAAAGTCGCAAAAATAACACATAACTCATTTAGAAGAGATCTATTTGTTGTTTTGCTCTATAGGGAGTCGAGATGTAATCACGTGAACTGGATAGGCTAGATATGATATTAGTGATAACTAATTCATCGGTATAATGAGGCAGTCACCGGGTGGTCCGCCATCCACGGAGGGGTGTAGCGAGCAATCCCTGCCTATATATGTCACGCAACATACATTATCTGTGAATTATGATCGTATCCTCATGCATAGACCCTACTCATGCATTTGTGACTCACTTGTCAAATATTAGATGGGTACATGGGTACACGGGTATGGGCTATACGATCCTATACCCGTACCCTCTCTACCCGATGGGTATGATATTTTCCTATTTACGTACCCATGGGTAATTTTTATCCCATACCCTTACCCTAATAGGGTATTTACCCGCAGGGTAAAAGGGTAATGGGTACCCATTGCCATCCCTTGACCTCCATGACGATATCCCAAAAGGGTGAAAAGGACGTGCGCCACCATCGTCAATACGCAATGGAATAAACCGGAGCCCTGTGGTGGGGAAGGGGAGCACAAAAATGCCCCCAAGAGGGAATGTGACCCACCGGCACATATGCGCATCATGTATCACGAATCAGACGTCGCCAAATTCGTGGACGTGTCGAGTATCCATGAACCTCGAAGAAAGAAAGATAACGCTGAGACGGTGACCATGTCTTGCTGCGCTCGGCTAACAATAATAGTAATATCCGGTAAGGTTTGCAACAAATGCAACGCTGATACGATCGGTTGCCATTTGCCAAGCTTCCAAATTGAAGTGATCAAAGGAGAACTAGTGTACTGATGAGGTTTTACATTCCAAGGTGGTACGAACGAGTGAGAGATAGTCTATTCGATCCCTGGCTGGGACGAAATACAAAACTGTAATCGGTCAAATTAAATGTAACACCCCGGCCACCCCCGGGCCGGGCCTGTCCCCTGGCAGCTCGCTAGGATCTCCAGACTGGCCCCACAGATCAACACTGGTCTTTTCTGCGCACTTTGTCCTCACTCGTGCGCACCGGGAACCAGTTCCCGGTCGGTCACCCAACCTTGGAGTGCTCCGGGCCAAGCACGCTTAACCTCGGAGTTCCTTCCAGATGAGCTTCCGGAAAATAAGTTGCAACTTGTTGATATGAGTATCCTATCAATCATGTTAAGCCCTGAGCCAGGATCTCACATCCTTCCCCCCTTAGAAGACCGACGACCTCGTCGGTCAGCCCCCAGTCCAGGAACTTCCCCCTTGGCACCCGTCTGTGCGCCCAGTGCCGGCACATGCTCCACATGTCCACCCACTGACCCCGCACACGCCCGAGTTACCGCGAGGGTCGGCTCTGATACCAAATGTAACACCCCGGCCACCCCCGGGCCGGGCCTGTCACCCTGGCAGCTCGCTAGGATCTCCAGACTGGCCCCACAGATCAACACTGGTCTTTTCTGCGCACTTTGTCCTCACTTCGTGCGCACCCGGGAACCAGTTCCCGGTCGGTCACCCATCCTTGGAGTGCTCCGGGCCAAGCACGCTTAACCTCGGAGTTCCTTCCAGATGAGCTTCCGGAAAAGAAGTTGCAACTTGTTGATATGAGTATCCTATCAATCCTGTTAAGCCCTGAGCCAGGATCTCACATTAAACAAGAAGGAGAATCAAACAGGATGATCGATAGTTACAGATTATACAGACAATTGCCAACAGAAATGAACGAAATAAACCAAACCATATCCTTCTTATTGTAACATCTGAGTATAGTAACTACCCTGCATCAATCGTCCATTGTAAGTTCTTTCCGAGCATCTCGTTCATGACCCGTCTGCCAAAACTTGCACGCGCGCATGCACCGGAAAGCAAGAACAATGGAGGATGACATGCGACCACAACCAGGTACTACTGGATGTATCTCCGCACCGAACCACCGATCAATTGTGTGAGGATTCGGCCCGCTCGGCACGAGCCACTTGGACACCCCGTAGCGCGCGTCGATCTCCTCGCCGTCGTCGCGGCCGGGTGGCAGGATCGGCACGCGGCGCCTGGCGTGCAGCTGCTGGCACCATGGTAGCCGCAGCATGGTCGTCCAAGCATGCCCGCGCTGACGGTAGCAGAGGCGGGCGAGGAGCTCTTCGTCGGGCGGCGAGACGGCCGTGGCCGAGGAGACGAGGAGGAGAGAGGCCAACATGAGGAGGCAGAGGCAGGAGCCAGGCTTCATGGCACGCGGCACGTTTCTCCCTTTCTCTATGCGGGCCTTTCCGATGAGCAATGGGTTTTCTCCGAGATGGGAGGCTCGGGAGGGAGGGGTATGACTGATGGCTGTCGAGAAAGAGAGGCGTTTTAAACGGTGGCCGGGCCGCGCATGAGGCTATCGAGGTAACAGCGGCGGACGGAAAATCGATATCCCTCTCCCTCCCGATATGGATGACTATTAGTTTTGGTCAAAATCAAATTTTATGAAGTTTAACCAAATATATAGTAAAATATTTCAATATACCTAATACTAACTAGCAAAATGCCCGTGCGTTGCAACGGGTGTAAAATAAATCAATATGGTGTTTAATTTTGCTTTGAAGCAATTCAATGCCATACCTATACTGAGCTACAAATACAGTTCATCCTCTCCTCCATCTTGCAACCAAGACTTTCCATTCCATGTATCAACCCGGCTTGTGCTGCTACTCACCGGTGAAGCTCTCCCTTGCTTTTCTCCCCTGACTGAATTTATTTTTATCATGCCGGTGGCAATGACGACGCTAAAGAACTCCATTCACTGTCAGCGATATAGCAACAAGCAGATAATTAGTAAATACCTCACAACAAACAACAGCAGACAACGCTATGAGCAGATAATTACTGCTTAGCTCATATTGTGTATCAAATCGCACACACAACTTGAAATCAGCAACAGCCGCAAAGCACACAGAGACACACCAATCTCTCCGTCTCAGCTCTCTCCCTAATCTATTTCTTCTTACTGATAAGTTTTGATACAGTAGTGGGTAATGCCCATCTCAAACATGTAGCTTACTGTTAAAGATAAGTAATGGAACCTTGAGGCCTTTAACCAAGAATATATATCCTGGGAGGATGGGAGTTAAATTGGCTTCGTTCAGTATATAAAATTATTTGTTTGGCAACATTACAAGCAAATGTATAGCACATTGATTAAGTATGAACAAGAAGATAGAAGATCAAACCTGAAGTGCAGCATTTTGTGGAACACTATTTGATATCAATAAGTGAACATTGAAACATGTCATGTTCTTTTGTCTCCATGACAAACATCTGCAAAAAGTCTTGATCTGTTAAGGCCATTGCTTGTGAGCATCACATTACATGGTAACTCTCACTTGCATTGATGAATAAATAAAGTACTTAGAAGTCATATTACCACTGACATACGAACATCATCCTAATGAGATAAATGGTTATGCTAGAGAAATATGCTCTTACAGAGAAATGAAATTAAACATGGCAAGGTACATACTTAATGTTCTAAGTGCAACTGATCTGATCTTCAAGTATCTCAGTTCAGGAATTTCTTGTATGCCATGGTCGGACATAATCAATCATTCAATGAAAACAACAGAGCAGCTGAGATGTGTACGGCATAGATGAGAAGGGGCGGCTGGAAACGACAGCGATTGGAAGAATGACTGAGTACCGGCTGAGCAGGACGTCGAGCCCTGAGGTTGTAGCCTCGGATGAGCCAGTCAACTATCATGCTGGTGCGTCTTGAGTATTGAGGTCGGCCGTGATTCGAAGGTCGGGAGAGGCCAGAGGAGAAACGGGGAAGTTGGGATTGCCTGGTGGAAGAAGACTCCGCCGTACCACCTCTACCTCCGCGAACCAACGCCGCGTGTCTTCTGCTCTCCGCCGCTTCCTCTATCACCATCATACCGGGGCAAACCTCAGGGCGCCGGTGGAGTGGTGGAGTTGGTGGAGGTAATCAGGCCCGCTCGATCCGGGCCGGCTAGCTCGTGGGGATGAGATCAGAGAATCCCGCGTCCAAGAACCTGGGATTCAATCCTGTGGAGGCGTCTGGGGCGTGGGATAGCAGGGAGCGGCGGCTGGAGTCGTGGGGCGGCGGCGGCGGCGACGGAGTTCCCATGGGTGAGGAGCAGAGGGCAGAGGTGAACGATGCGATGTGTTTCAGGAAAAAAAAAACGTTCGGAATTGTTCATGTACTGCGGGTTGATTACCCGACTTTTGAGGGGCTAAAGCGGAAAAGTGGCGAAATCATGTTAACGAAACGGTAAGTTCACTTGGCGGTGGCATAGGGGTAATATTTTTAAACTCTGCCTTACAATGCAGGGGTAAAGTGGGAAATTAAAAAAATGTACCATCACCTGAAGACATATTATATAGTAGAGATTGCATATAACTAGGGAACAAGCCCGTGCGTTGCAACGGGATAACAATTCTGCATGGCGAAGACAAAAACATATGAAGTAATAAACACACATCAAATAGAACTACATCTTTGCAAAATTGGAAAGAAAGAAGATAGAGTCACAGAACTACGTCTAGAGAGCTGAAACCACTTCCTCCGCGGACAACGGAGGATCGCCTGTGGTTGTGGTTTTTTTTATAAACAATAATAAGAGCTTAAAAAAATGTGAAATATATTGGTCATATATGTGACTAATGTGTAAAGGACTCCCAACTGTAACAATCATTGTGCTAGAGAAACACAGTTCAGCAAAACAGTCTACCTTTGCGTCACGAGTCATTATTGGGTGTTTCAGAAGCAGGCATCTACAGAAGAAAAAATAGCTAATACCACGCATCTAGCTACCAATGAATAATGGATCGGAACACGGGAGGGCCCCATCTTTTCTGCATGAAAAAACGTAATAGGTGGATGTCTTGATCTACAGAAAAAAATAGAATGCTCAAGGGATCCCGATCGCACCTAGTCAAGAAGATAAGAAAGCTGACGTTCGATCCACCCGACCATGGCCATGGAGCAAATCCTTTTCTACCAGCTCGCTCGCGACGCCTTGAAGGAGCTCCGGCGGGCGCGACGGTATACCTGTGTGTGCATCGTGGAGCCGCAGGCCGTAGCTGCAGCTCGTGCAGCAGAAGTATCAGAACGGCGGCCTGCGAGACAATCCTCTCCCGAGCAACACCAAGCAGCTCGCCTGTCCTGCTCGATCTCCGGACGGGTGATCATGCCTTTACACCTGGCACGGGGATGCAGCCAAGGTTGGGGGAGGAAACGCCCGGTCGTCGTACTCGAGCTCTTGTACAGGGAGAGGGAGCTCGTCGACGCGGTACAGGGCGACCGGCGTCGACGCGGGAGCTTGTCGTTGACCACGAAGGCGGCAGCTTCGACCAACCTAGTTCACGAGAGAGTTGTGACTTGTATATCCGTGGAAAGCAGCCCGAAGCTGAAACAAACAGGCCCTAGTCGAGCGTGTCTAGCAGCTGCATCTCCTAACTCGCATAGCATCCATCAGATCAGACAGCATCCTGCAGTCGGTGGCACCATGGGCGACTGGACCGCCACTGTTTTCAGCATCACCGCACCATGACTCCATGAGCGCCTCCGTCGCATCTGAATCAGGCTTGGAAAATCACACGGATCTCGGCGGCGGCCATGATCTTACTTTGCTTATGAATCCGGGAAATAAGTAATCGTTTATGAATCCGTAGGTTGAACGATGAATTAGGGGCATATTCATTGAGCAACCTAAACGCGTTTGCGCGTTGGAGAAATTCCATGGCAGCGCCCTGCAACTCTTCCCTGGTTAGCAGCGGTTCGGTGGCCTCGGGTGGCACGCATGCGCTGTTGGAACGGTGACGACGGCAGAGGGTGGACACGCGGCGGCTGTAGCCGAGGGCCGCTGCATCTTGCCTGATCTTGAAGCACTCGCCGTCGGTATGCTCTCCTCGCCGTTCTTCTCGTCGAATCGCTAGCTCGCCATCGTGGAACGCTCGGTTTCGATTGTAAGTTGATCGATTTGGCACACGAATCAGCCGTTCCCATCTTTTAAGACTTAGAGAAGGGAAGAAGAGATCTGCCCGGGCACGGATAAAACAATCGGGCCTCTCGTGTTGGACATAGATACGACCGGGGCGACGGAGAACTTTTTTTTTTACTCGTTCGTGGCAGCGGTGGGTAGTTTCTCCAAACTCCAGGGACAAAACCGTCCAGAAAAATGACGTACCAACATTCTCAGCAATATTATATAGTAGAGATATGAGAATATATTTTGTGATTGTTCTAATAACATTGAGAAGATATTGTAGATATTGACATTTTTCCTACGTATTCGGTCAAAGTTTATCAAGTTTGACTTTCGCAATGTTTGGAGGGAGAGAGTATTTCGCTCGATGTCAGACAGGTTGTTACTCGTTTTTGCGATCTGCATACGTGGCTGGCTCGTGCAACTGGAGTCTCCGACTACACGCGTGATAGGCTACTGCACACTTCGGCGAACCTGTTCACATCATCTAAGAGAAGGCTGAGTGTGTTTTCTGGAGAATCTCAGTGCAAATCGTATGGATATGTTGTTACACATTTATTTAGGGAAAAACTGTTTAGACCCCGATTGGATTGTCGGTTTAATGTATTTTTAGCGTGGCCTCGGTAGGTCCGTGATTTTTTCCTCCGTATTAACCAAAAATGTTGAACCAATCGGGTTCTTAGTTGTCTACCAAAGACATTATGCGTGCGGCGTGTACATTCTACTATATATAAAGGGCGAAGGATCCCTGCCCCTCCAGCCCTCCACGTCGCCCCCAAAACGCGTCCGTCCGATCGACGCGACCGACGGCTGGGATCATCCCACGTCGCCCCAATTCCCGGCCGGTTACTGTAGCTCCGAATTTTAGCCAATCAAAACGCGACACGTCATCTGGTCACTCACCGGTCGCCCGGCGCCCAGCGGTCGCCCAACGGTCGCCGCACGTTTTTCTAAAAAAAAAACCCCACTTTCTGATATTTGCATACAATCAACGCTTCACGCCCGCGGGAGGATCTAAACGTAATTAGTAGCAAATCCAGGGGCCTATCCATAAAACCATCAGCGACCACGATCTCCTCCTCCTCGCGACGCCGGATCCGCGGCGGCGGCGCCGCGCCGCGCCGCACCACGCGCCCCCCGCACGCATCGGCACACACGGCGGGGTACGCCGTCGTGGCCGCCACCTCCTCGCTGAGCACGCGTCCGGGACGCCGCCGCCGCGCCGTAATCGCCGCCGCCGCGCGTGGGCTTCCGCCGCGTTCCGCGCGCCTCCGGCGGCGCTCCGACGACCATACAGGGGCGGCGCCGCCCCACCGCGTTCCCGCGACGAGGCGCTTCGTCTGCGCCCAGGGCGCGTCCTGGAACGCGCCGGAGCGCTGCCGGCGAGCTCGACGCCGCCGCGGGCGGAGCGGCCAGATCCCCCCGTGACGTCAGCACGACGTCACAGGGGGCCCACCTGTCAGTTTTTTTTTATTTTGAGAAAGATTTTAAAATAATTCCAAATAATGCAAACAACTAATTTTAATATGCCCACAAATTTTTAAAAAGATGGTGCAACCTATCGCGCGATTTTTAAACAACTCTATATAAACATGTCCACAAAAAAAAAGGACAACTATGTCGACGCGGTCACATAAAATATATATGCACACCCAAAATTCAAATTTCAAATTTGCATCTGCCTCCCAAATTTGCGTGTTTTGTGAACGTCAAAATAATTCAAAAGTGTTACACTATTCAAAAAAATGTACGACTCCGACTTTGAGCAGTTTAGTAAAAATAGTCCAAGCTATCCATTTGATTTTGAAACAATTCTAAAAAATGCAAATCAAGTTCAAAAATGTTCTCGGAAAAAAATGACAAATATGTCAACGAGATTACAGAAAATAAATATGCACGAGCAAAATTCAAATTTCAAATATCCACGTGCCTTAAAATTTGTATTCCATATACGTCAAATAGAATTCAAACGCGTCAAACTATTCAAAAACTTGGTGACTTCCGAATTTAAAATGCAAATCAAGTTCAAAACATGTTCTCGGGAAAAATGGCAAATATGTCAACGGGATTACATAAAAATAAATATGCACGAGCAAAATTCAAATTTCAAATACCCACGTGCCTTACAAATTTGTATTCCCATATACGTCAAAGAAAATTCAAACGCGTTAAACTATTCAAATAATTGGCGATTTCCGAATTTGAACATTTCTCGAAACTTTTAATTCACAACAACTTTACGGTTGAACGATTCAAAATTTAAGCCCACGGGCGCGGCGGATGCCGCGATTAGTCCCCTAGTATACCTTATACTTGGTGTTTCGGAGTTTCAATAAAAGTAGTGGATCGACGACTTAGTACCAATAGATTTGGTGGCTCACAGGCGCAGTGTATCACCCGGTAACCATTTATTTATCTGTGTGCTGCGTTTTTCCTTTCTTTTTGAGCATTCTGTTGAGTTTCTGTGTTAGGCCTCCTTTAATTCAAAGGAATTGCATACAATTTGTGGAGTATTGAATCCTATGGGAAATTTTCCTATTTTGGTCATTTGGGTTGTAGGATTAGATCCTACTAGTAGCCGTGCATGTGCAACGCATGTCTTCAAAAAATAATTGTTATTTCTAATTTAGTGAGCTTTTTATTACCAGCGCAATAAAATTGCATGACTAAACTGTGTGACGTGCAACTACGTGCGAACAATATACAATACAGACATGTTGCATCAAGTAAAATTCACAAAGCTCAAAATAATATACGTGCTCAAGAATATCAGACAAAGATTTATACTGTCAGTACTCCATGAAGTTTAATGTCTACAAAACACATGACCACGAATTTTTGTTGATAGAACTTTTAACATAATAGAAAACAACACTTTATAATTTTAAGAAAGCTTAAATTATCAAAAAAGAAGGAAAGCGGCACCCGGGGACCACCATACAGACGGACACGCCCACACTACACTCGCTCTCACTGTGGTGCTTCTCTCTCACCTATGCACCCCCATCCCAGGCGAGAAGAAGACCATCCCCTACCTGAGAGCTACTCCGGCGAGATCCTCCCCTCCCCATCCCTGGCCGATGCCGCGAAACGGCCTCCTTCCTTGCCTCCCCGCCGTCCTCGCGAGGAAAGCCCTTCCCCTACCTCCCCGCCGTCGGAGGCAGAGGATTTGTCTCCAACGGATCTTTGGCAGCGGCCATGGAGGAATCTGCAGAGGGTCCCAGAGTGGATGTCTGATCCCCTTCCCCTCCTAGCCTGCGGCTGCAGGTGGCCATCGACTGAGGGATGGCCCGGATGTCCGAGCCCAAGTGGCTGCCGTTCCGGCAAGGGAACTCTTACATCGCAGTCTCACCGGTAGGGGGGTTGCAGCTTCAGAGATGATCTGCAAGTGTTGTACGCTGTACTGCACCTGAAACTTCTGAATCTGCCACTTGAGGTGAGGCTTACTTTTGGTACAAGTTTATCTGCTTTGCCGAGTCGTGCTTAGTTTTGCATGCTGACTATTGTGTGATGGAATGTATAATCACCTATGCTTTTTAATTTTGTGTGTTCTAAAATTATGTCTCATTCGTTATATTTAATTGAACTAACTGAATTCTTTTTACCGCCCCTAATTGTGTATATGCAGTTAGTTAACAGCTTCAACAACCACGGGAAGAAGAAAATTCACATCGGCATTGTGGTCATTGGCACATCGGCAATCTGGTCATTGCCATGTCATTCTGGCAAGTCAACAACCACTGCCATCTCATCAACAAGCTTGGAGGCAGTGACAAGTGTATGTTTGAGACGCGTTCGAGAAGGAAGCTCATGAGATGAACAAGAGGTTTTTGAAGTAGGCATGTTGCTTGACCCCGGAAAGCCGAGTGTGAGAGGGATGTCACTATTGACATTGCCTTGTTGAATTTTGAGACCACCAAGTACTCCTTGCGCTGTGATGCTCCTGGACACTGACATGATTGTGCCGTGCTTATCATGGACTCCACCACTGACAGTTTGAGGCGTTTATCTCCAAGGATGACCAGACCCGTGAGCTTCCTCTCCTTGTTTTCACTCTTGGTGTCAGGCAGATGATTTTCTGCTGCAACAAGGTATGCTTTCAGAACTGGTCATCTCTGTCTGCCTTTATATTCTGCTTGTTTATCAATTGATCCAGTGAGGTCCTATTGAGTATATGTTATAGCGAATGATTTGCTTCTTCCTGTATATATAGCTGTTTATTATTCAGTAGTGCTCATATATATACAAGGCAAAAGGTTGGTTATCTATCTGTTAAAAAAATGGAGAAAAAATGAACAACAATAGATGAATATTTAAATATAAACATCATTGTGAAATACTTTCAGCTCTGAATAGCAGAGAGTCGCTTGCTATTTCTCTCATCTAAATTATAAGGTTGAGAGTCGCTTGCCCTTACTGAAAAAAGCTTCAGCTGTAAGTGCAACATTGTTCAGTATCGAGAATACATGACAGTACCATTCAAATGGACCTTCAAGCACTTTAAACCTATGTGACTGTAATTGACAGTGATAGAATTAGACATAAAGCAGTACAATACACTCGAGTATTTTGCAGAAAAAGCATGGCAGTGATATCATAGCACTTTAAGATAGGAAACCTTGTATAGGATGGAGTTACAGAGATATATCATTACCATATTGATATCATGGACAGTAGTACATAATGTGGGCGGAGATTGATCTGCAGAGTCCACAGGGGATGACGATGTAGACACGGAGGACGATGTATCCTTGTCTTTCATTATAATCTCTTCAATCTGCATATTTTATGTATCCTCGTCCCCTGCGACCTTGTCAATGTTTTCCTGAAACCCAAGCATAGCACTTTAAGATAGGAAACCTTGTATAGGATGGAGTTACAGAGATATATCATTACCATATTGATATCATGGACAGTAGTACATAATGTGGGCGGAGATTGATCCGCAGAGTCCACAGGGGATGACGACGTAGACACGGAGGACGATGTATCGTTGTCTTTCGTTATAATCTCTTCAATCTGCATATTTTTTGTATCCTCGTCCTCTGCTACCTTGTCGAAGTTTTCCTGAAACCCCAGCATAGCACTTTTAGATAGGAAACATTGCATAGGATGAAGTTATAGAGATATATCATTACCATATGTCTATCATGGACAGTAGTACATAATGTGGGCGGAGATTGATCCGCAGAGTCCACAAGGAATGGTGGCGTAGACATGGAGGACGATGGTGGTTCACCAGTAGTTACAAACGATGAACACCTTGAGAAAATAATAATTAGATATTAAGGTCACAGAACACATGTTTGTAATCTTAACATGCTCCTTTAAAGATGCCCAAAAAACATAAACTAAATAAATATGGTCATTAGAATTCGTACCTACATTAGTGAAAACATATGTTTCAACAACTTAGACATGCTTCTGATCTATTGATCTCTATTATTTTGACAAAATCGTTTACCCTGGTCTATTTTCATATTTGTGAGAGCATGAACTAAGAAAGGAACAAATGGATTAACTCCTATCGATTTCTAGAAAAAAAGACCGATGATCTGATGGTTGTATACTTAAAAAAAGATGCACAAGGATTCTAAAACTTTGGAACTTACACGTCAGGGGAAGGCAGCCACATGCAGATGCGTGTGCTGGGATGTGGAGGAGGCTGGAGAGGTGTAGAAAGTGTGGGGAGGATGGAGGAGAGGTGGAAGGGAGGTCGTTTGGGAGGGGCAATATAAGGCAGAAGTCACGGGAAAGGAAAGGCAATGATGATGATTTCCTTGCGCGTTACTGTGGAGAGGCAGGAGGTCGTTTGGGAGGGCCAATATAAGGCACAAGTCACGGGAAATGAAAGGTATTGATGATGATCATCAAGAAGAAATGGCATAATATATTATTGATTTATTATCCCGCTGATTGTGTGCTCCTGATCGTATCATTTTATTATTGATTTGTTATCCCGCTGATTTATCTCAACCCATATCCAATCTTTTTTGCTTTTTTATACCCCACGCACACAAAATTTTCTGGAGTTATTTTCCTTGCACCATTTTGTAGCAAATATTGGGTTCGGCCTGCCATAAACGTTTGTTTGAATTCCTGTAACGGGAGACTGCTACATCGATTTGACGATTGATTGAGCGACAAGCATTACATCATCATTTGTAAAAGCGCCAAACTCTATAACATGATGATTGAATTGGAAAAATCGGTACCTGGTTTGTTAGCCGCAATTTACAAACATAATTTTAATATGGAAGCTCCCCATGAATGTCTATGATTGGTGTCTAACCTTATCTTGTGCGATGCAGGCTACACTTTCTGGTTACATGAATTCCAGTTACAACCCCTACTGAAAGCACTAACTTAGTGAGTAATTGAGTATACAGAGAACTATTGGCTACAGCAAAAGTACCACAGGTACAAGCTTCTTTCATCTATTGATTTCAGACGTTGTAGAATTTGGCATCCCCCTTGCTGCTCTCTTGGTCATAATTACCTTTTTTTTAGATTTACATGCTACTTAAACACTTACGACCACATCAGGTCCCTTTCTAGCTTGCTTGTGATAACCAACGGTGGATCAATCCTCCACCCTTGACACAGCTTCTTGACGTTGCCTTCTTTAGCTAGCACATGAGCGACCTCGTTCGCCGTTCTTCTAACCGCAACCACCTTGACCTCGGCAAAGCTTCGGAAGAGAGACTTGATGTCTTCTATCAACGGACCATGTAGAGATCGATCCTTGTCCTCCTTCAGTAGCTTCAGCACCGCCGTCTTACAATCCGTCTCCAGCACAACCCTGGGAATCTACATCTCCTGTGCGAGCAGTAAGGCCCGATGGCATGCCAGCAACTCCGCGCCTTCCGCATCCGCGACATGGGGGAAAAACGGGCTTCGCTCTCCACGAAGACACCATGTTGGTTTCTAAGAACCACACCACCCCCGCCACATCCCTTAGAAGCGCTGAAAGAAGCATCAGCATTCACCTTGTGCCACCCAAAGTCCGGTTTGAGCCAGCGCTCTACCGGTTTTTCCTCCGGCACTGGTGGATTTGCCTTAAGATTTAGCCATTCCTCCACCAACGCCGTCGTTTTCCGGGCAACTGCACTTGGGTCTTCAATCCTCATCGATTCCCGGGCATCGTTTCTGGCCATCCACAGGTTATACACCATCTGCATAAACCAAGAAACTCTATCCGTGTCCTTGCTCCCTATCCATTGTAGTAACCAGGGCTTGAGGTCTGCATGCGTCGCCATGCAGCTCGGAGGTGCATCAAAGGAAACACCGGTGAGGTCACTCAGCGTGTTCCATGCTGCGATTGAATGGGGACATGTCCAGAACCGGTGGATTAAGCTCTCTTCTCTGCCGCACACGAGACAAACAACGTTGTCTTTTATCTTCCTATACTTGAGCTCCTTGCCCACCGCAAGGCCATTTTCAATCAACCGCCACACATGGACTTTGATCTTACTAGGGACCTCCGCCCCCCATACTGCTAACCAGGCCTTGTGATCCTCACATGATCTTGAGGACTCACCCGAGCCAGCCGCCTGCCGCTTCTTTTGCATCGCCAAATGATAAGCCGACCGTACCGAAAACACCCCATTCTTGGTGTAGTTCCACGCCTGGAAGTCCTCAGAGCCGACCCTCCCAACTGGCGTCTTCATAATGTCGGTCACATCGTCCTGAAAAAAGAACTGCTGGAGTCGATGCTCATTCCAGCCTGTCCCATCTGGCAACAGAAAATCGCTAACCATCTCTGGACAATCCTCAGCTCGCCTCCCCAGTGGGAATTGAGCCCCGGTTCTTGGTATCCAATTTTCATTTGCCACTTTGATTTTTGAACCATTTCCAATCCGCCACACTAACCCTGCTCGCAGCAACTCTCGCCCGTGAATAATGCTGCGCCAGGTATAAGATGCCCTCTTTGGGCAGCCAGCAGATAAGAACTCTGAATTTTTTAAGTATCTTGCTCGCAAAACCCTTGCACACAGGGATTCCGGGTTAGTGACCAGCCGCCATGCCTGCTTAGCTAGTAGAGCTTGATTGAAAGCTTCATAGTCTCTGAACCCTAGCCCACCCCTCTCCTTGCTCCTGCACATGCGCTCCCACGCAATCCAATGTACTTTTTGCT
This sequence comes from Poa pratensis, assembly GCA_947311845.1. NCBI lineage: Eukaryota > Viridiplantae > Streptophyta > Magnoliopsida > Poales > Poaceae > Poa > Poa pratensis. The sequence goes on from CAMZMU010000058.1 coordinate 19,489,955, forward strand.
GCTCAACTGTGTCTCCCCACCAAAACTGAGAAGATATGGAACTCAGCTGCTTGCACAATTTTTTGGAAAATTTGAAGCATCCCATGTTATATGCCGGGACAGCCTGCAGCACTGACTTGATCAACACACCTTTGCCAAATTTCGACAACCCCTGCCCTTTGAAACCTTTTACTTTTGCCCACGTCCTCTCTCTATTATGCTTGAAGCATCCCTCCATTGATTTGCCAACTACCGTGGGCAGTCCCAGGTACTTCTCTGAGAGAGACTCGCAGGCAATTCCAACTTGATTTTTCAGCTCGACTTTCTTCTCCTCCAAGCATCCGTTACCGAAGAAGATTGACGATTTAGCCAAGTTAACCTTATGTCCCGAGCTGATCTCATAATGTTGGAGGATCTCCTTAAGCGTCTGCATGCTCTCCTCCGTTGCCTCCAGAAACACCACACTATCTTCTGCAAAAAGGAGATGTGTGACTTGTGGACCATCAGCTCCAAACGAAACCCCTCTGATTTTATCTTCCATTTGAGCTTGCTTAAGCAGTGCCGAGAAGCCCTCAACACAAAACAAAAATAAATAAGGAGAGATAGGGTCCCCTTGGCGCAGTCCTCTCGACGGGAGAAAAGGCTCCGATAAACCCCCATTCAGCTTCACTGTGAAGCGGACTGAGGTAATGCATCTCATGATCATAGCAACCCATTGCGGAGCAAACCCCAGCTTAAGCATCATCTGTTCCAGGAAAATCCACTCGACCCTATCGTATGCCTTTACCATATCTAGTTTAACCGCACACAACGGTGTTTTCCTCTTCCTGGTCCGAATGGCATGACTACATTCATATGCAACAAAAACATTGTCTGTGATGAGTCTGCCCGGGACAAACGCACTCTGCTCCTCCGATATCAGAATAAGTAGGATCTTCTTTAGCCTATTAGCTAGGACTTTGGACGCCAGCTTATAAAGAACATTGCATAAGCTAATAGGCCTAAATTGAGCCAAGGATTCCAGTGAATTAACCTTGGGAATTAGGACCAGGATAGTATCATTAAAATCATCCGGGATATCATTTCCCGCCATAAAATCTTTCACTGCATTACAAACCGCATACTGTACCGTGGCCCAGTGGCGTTGGTAGAAAAGTGCAGGAAGCCCATCAGGCCCAGGTGACTTTGTTGGGCCCATCTGGAATAGCGCTTTTTCAATTTCCGAATTTGAGATCGGTGCCCATAGGCTCTGGTTCATCACCGGTGTGACAAATTCACCTATCCTGTTTAGAATACGATCCATATGATCAGCACCCTCAGACGTGTATAGATTAGCATAGAAGGATCGAGCCATCTCTCGCATCCCAATATCCTCCTCACACTTACTTCCATCTTCATGCTTCAGTGATCGGATCGTGTTCTTGCGCTTCCTATGAGTCGCACGATTATGGAAAAATTTCGTGTTCCGATCCCCTGCCTTGAGCCAATCAATCCTTGACCACTGCCAGTACATAATCTCCTCCTTCTCGTATATATCATGTAGTTTGCGCTCCACCATCCGGACCTCCTATGATGATCCCGACGTTATTGCATGTACTTTTGCTTCCTCTAATTGTCCCTTCAGCCTGTTCAGTTCCTTTCTCACGGACCCAAAAGTTTCAAAACTCCAATTTTTCATATGGCCCGAGACCTGACTTAATTTGTGCCACAACTCCTTTAAGTTTGCACCTTGCCCACCTACTTGTTCCCACGCTTCATAGAACATCTCCTCATAGGATTCATGCTTCGTCCACATCTCCTCATACATAAACCCCCTAGCAGCAGGCTTCGGCTTTTGATAAGTCATTGTAGCAACTTTAATCAGAAGAGCGGCATGGTCAGACGTTTCAGTGGCAACGTGCTGTACTGAGGTTAACGGAAAGAGAGAGACGAAAGGTTCCGTAGCCGTGGCCCTGTCCAGCCGAAATTACACGTTGGCTGCACCCTCTCTTCGATTGTCCCAAGTATAGTCATACCCAGAGTATCCAAGATCTATCAAACGGCAGTCCGTTAGACATTCTCGGAAAGCAGCCATCCGGGATTCCCTTCTTTCGTTCTGTCCTAAGTACTCTTCCTGCCACATGATCTCATTGAAATCCCCAGCACAGAGCCAGGGCAAGTTGTCCTGGGCACGAAGATACCGCATAGCCTCCCATGTTTTAACTCAGAGTTCAGTTCTCGGTTCCCCATAGATTCCGGTGAATCTCCAGGTTCCAGCCTCGCAGGTGATTTTTGCATCAATATAGTATTGGCACCAGGGTCGGACAGAGACCTCTATGCCATCCCTCCACCACAAAGCCAAACCACCACCTTTCCCTTTACCATCAACAGCAACACCATGTCTATACCCTAAGCTCCATTGCAAACGCTGCATAGACTTGCTTTTCTGCTTCGTTTCGCTCAGAAAAACCACCTCTGGGTTGTAGGACCTAATCAGGTCACAAAGTTCGCCCAAAGCTGCGCCCAACCCCAAGCCACAGCTGTTTAGGGCCAACGGATTCATTGGTCCCGGTGGCCCTGCACCGCAGGGTCCGCCGATGGATCTTCAAGCCTATCAAAGACCGACGAAGTACGTTGCCTTTTCCCAGCAGATTCAGAATTTCCCTCCCCCACAACATGCACCAGAACCGGCAGCTATACCTGCTTAGTCCCTCTTTTTTTGCTTTGGGAGCCCAGTGGCCCTTGAGCTTTGTCTCTAGGAGCAATTGCAGAGGCATTCTGATCCCTTGGCCTCCTCGTGAAAGTACTCTTCTTTTGCTTCGAAGGAGACACTACTTTGTTCCCCATGTCTTGCTCACTTGCCTTGGCCCTGTGGCCTTTTGCAGGACTTGTGACTGCCCCCTTTTCAGCATTCCGCTCGTACCCGCCCGTGCGAGACGAACCAGAAAAAACATAGTTGTTTGCTAAATTCCTTCTGGGAGGAAGGTCACGGATGGACACACCACCTGTGCGTCGATCCTCACGATCATAGTACCGGGTGGCCTCCCGGTCTGAACTTCGGCTGCCAAAACTACCAGAGGACATCGAGGGGCGAGCCTGAGCAGGAGGTTTCTGATTCTTCCTCGGTGAAGCGCGTAGCCACTCCCCCCATTGCGCCACCTCTCCTTTCTCTTCCTGGCATTGCCTTTCAACATGCACCAGCCGGCCACACTCAAAGCAGAAGTGCGGAACCTTTTCATACTTAATATCAAACCATCTTCCTTGTTCATCCTCCTCTGAATCTTTCAAGTTAAATCCTCTCGGAAGCGGTTTATCAACCTGCACAGCAACCCTAATACGCAAGTCACTGCCCCAAGCCATCCCATCTTCGTCAACTTCTACCATAATAAATTTACCAATCCAACTGCCTATCAGCTCTCCATACACCCTGTTCATATAGTCCATCGGGAGGTCCAGAACACGGACCCATATATCCATCGAATCGAACACCATGTCAGAAGGACGAACTGAGCCATCAAATTCCTTCAGAAGGACAACATTGAGATCAAACTGCCAAGGACCACTCTTCAACGCATGCTTCCAGTCTCCTTCAGACGTAAACCTCACTACGAATCTATTCTCCCCGATCTCTTTGAATTGTGCCAGGCCATGAAGACCCCACGCTCTCTGCATCGCACGTTCCAGCGCGCTGATCATAAGCTTCCGGGGAGAACAAACCTTCCCGACCACAGCCCACCTCGGTTTTGGGATCAGAGTCGATCCCATGTTCTTGATCACCAGGCCATGCGCCTCTTTGTCTGTCAGCAGCAGATACCCCATCCTGGCTGACAAGCTCGCCGCCAGCTCCTCAGATCCTCTCTTCGATGGAGATCGCCGCGACGTACTCGAGGAACTGACACTATTCAACGGCGATCGGGACGCCGCAGCCATACTCGAAAAACTTGCCACCACTGTGCACACCGCACCTCAGCTGCGATCCTTCTCCACACGCGCGCACGGATGCGGGTTCTCGCCGTCGAGATCCCACCGCCGTCGCCGAGACAACCACCCGCAAGGAGAAAACCCTAGCTATCGCGCGATCGCCCTTCGATCGCCCCAGAGTAACTTCCGCTATTGGTGGACCCACAGGTCGGTACTTATTTGGTTCTTCCTATCTTAAAGGAACTCGTTGGTCATAATTACCTGGTGATGCAGTCAGCGGTGTGTGTGTTGCATTGGATGCGGCATCTTTTTTTGTTTGTAGGCTTCACACTGTTTCTTATTAATCTCATCCCTATTTTCTGAATACCGCTCTCTATCCCTCTGCCTTTTTAGCACTTTAGGATCTACAATACATCACCAAGTTGAGTAGTTTTGCAATTTTAGCGAAATGAGTGTTTGGGTTATGTTCTTACCCAAGTACTGGGTGTTGCTTATATCCTGGAATGGGGTGCGCGTCCTGTTTGGAGTGGTAGGGGCCATACCAATTCCTTCAATCCTGTGAATGACAATAATATTATACAATTTTATCAATTGGGAAACTTTCTGCATATTTTTGTGCATGTGCTAATCGAATTTGCTATGTACTGCATATAGAGCAGTCCAACATAACCAGATACGTAATGAAGTAGCACAGAGTTTAAATCATGTTGTTTCATCTCGATTTGATGTATGTTTTTTGCTATCACCTAATTACACTTAATATTCAGGCATATTTGAAGTGGTGTTCTAAAAGCATGTGGCATGCGATGAGTTCCATGTACATAACAAATGCAATTCAGGCAGTTGACGGGGCATTGGCCGAATTTCAGGTACGAATAGTGTCTCTGATTATCAGGTTAGCATATATGGCTGTAGATTCGATGTTGATGGTCTAGCTAATATGCAGAAAGACAACTTGAGGAAGGCAATACCTGGGCGTTGCCGGGAAGATCGTCGGCGATGGCGCACGATGGGCATGCAGATGTGTTCGCGAGAAGCTCCACGGCGAACGTCGGTGCGGCGATGGCGCACGATAGTGTGTGAGGTCAGCGCCTATGTTCCGTCGGATGAGCAGGGCGGCAATGGTGCGTCTCGCTGCAGGGTTTCTGGATGGCCCGTATGAATGTAGGGGACATATTGAATTGATCGCCGCTAATTTTGGAGTTTTCCTTGTCGTGGCTGTAGTAGAGATTTTTTTTCTCCCGTTGATTATGCTCGTACGCGGAAGGTGATTCTGCTCTTAGGCAGATGGCAGAGTTTTCGTCCGCTACCTAAATTTGCTAAGTGCACACATGGTGCGGGTTAGTTGGTATCTGGACGGTGAGATCTGAATTGCTGGGCCGGATCCTGAGGCTGTAATAGGTCCGTTTTGCTCTGTGTACGTTAGGCGGGGTGGCCGTAGGAATGAATATGTTTGCTTGTTTAATAGTAGTAGAGATATAATTTTTCTAAGGTATCATTTGTACCACTTCTCATAAGAAATCTATCATTCACTCCATCATTTTACAATTTCTTTGATGGAACCAAAAACAAAAAAATTAGTGCTTGTAAAATCCTATAAGAATGGAATGTGCATGATATTAAAATCTTAAGATTTTCCTATTCCCACGTTTTGACTATCCTACAACCCTTAGTCGTCAAAAGCTCACTCTCGCGGTCGGCGAGCCTAAAATGACTCTGTGTTATCGTTCCAGTTATTAAAGCCCACCGATAATTTCTCTACATGATCTTGGATCGTGATGCCTCCAATGGTGAGACCAACGTTGGAATGATGGTCGGGACACTAGCAGGATTGGATGCTGAATGCGAGAGCTCCTAGCGGCAAACATAGCCTGCTCCATTATCATCTCTTAATGGGCCTCATTAGGTGCGGCCCACTAACATAAACAAGTCCATATTTACTTGTTATGAAATCAGCTTATTCTATGTGAGATGCTAAAAAAAACTTATTCTATGTGTACTATTACCTCCTATCCGGTTTAAATGTCCCCAGAAAAGAGCTGATCACGCACTACTCGCGACAATATTTGGGATCAGAGGGAGTATTGTATTGCATAAATATTCACGTACACCTCATTAAATTCTCAGGTGCACTATATAAAAATGGCCATCAGAAATCCACTTTGGCTCCTGGGTGCACATGCTCCCGTTATTTTATTCACAATTTTAAAAATCTGAATAATTCAAAAAAATCTGAAAACAATTGTGCACAAACATATAAAAATTTGCAACATTCGTGCAAAATTTCGAAAGGAAATGACACTTTCTATGGTCTATGCAAAAAAGACAAAATCTGTGACCAAAATGAGATTTAAAAATACATTTTTGAAAGCTCAGATTTTTTTCTTTTTTTGCGCAGACCACAAAAACTGTCATTTCCTTCCGACATTTTGCACGAATGTTTACAACTTGTATATGTTTGTGCCCAATTTGTTTCAGATTTTTTTGAAGTGCTTTCATATTTTTTAATTTCGAAAACAATAACAGGAGCATATGCACCTGGGAGCCAAAACGCCTCTCTAAATGGTCATGTGTTATAAAAATGTGTTTTACTATACATAAGGCATGTTCATTTAAACTTAAAAATAATCAGATATCCATGGTATGGAAAATAGTTCATAAATATACGTTTATGTATCTGGATAACACTTATATGCATAGAACTAAAATACGACAACAAGATTAAAGCTCAAAAGGAAGTAAATAAATAAGTGGCCAACATGGGATTTTAAAGTAGTTTTTTAAGCATTATTTTTTTCTTCGCATAGCGCACCACAAATGGAATTTCATCACGAAAGTTTTCACGGTAGAATACTTATATATGTTTGTTGCCACTTTTTCCGATTTTCTTAAATTATTTAATATTTTTGAATTTTCTACTCGGGGCCCAGAGCATATGATCGAGTTTGGTAGCCAAAGTTGCATTCACAGTCTATATGAGTAGTACACCTAACATTAAAGTAAAGTTATTGAGAATCTATCACCATGTAATATAATTTCAGAGATATCGACGCGAGGAACACTATGGTGAAAATAGTTCGTAATTCAGATGTAAATGTCCACAAGCATTAAATATTTTAAAATAAAACGCACAGTGACTATGCCGCCCTCGGTAAAAAATGATAGCTCCCATTTTTCTACCCGCATAATCCTAATAGCGTCGCATGTAGCAAAGAGGGGCTTCTCTTTCGCAACCTTTGGAGAAAAAAATAGCAACCCTTTTCCGGCGAGTATGTAACAAAAATTGCTCTCTATTTCATTTCCAAGTTAGTTTGTTCTCTCACATATATATTGCGTGTCCAGTTGTACAAGAAAATATATGCTCATACAAGAAAATTGCCAGAAGTCATAATATTGGTAAACAAAAAGGCAACAATGCATAACACAAAAAATAACTACATGGAACAAACAATACTAATCAAAAACTTAAATGCAGTGTATATGTATTTTTAGAGCGGAAAAGTTGTCGTCTGAAAAAACAAAGTATCGAGAACAATAGGAATGAGTACTGGAAATAAAAAGTATCCAAAACAAGAACATGTTTTATGCCAAAACATGTAAAAATAAAATATGTCTTATAAGTTAGTTATTGATGACATTGGCATATTTTATGCTGGATTATAGCTAATGACATTAATCTATCATGTACCTTGCCTGGACAGGCCCTTGTGATGCAAAACGGTGGAGTCGTTGACATGACCACCTACTGAATACATGGAGACGTGGAGTTGGTTCTTGAGATAACGAGCGATTAGGAGACCATTGAAAAAAATAGTTTTTAACATGTCAGCGATGGTTGAAATATTTGTACTTCGAAGTTCTTGAGATCTCCGCGGGCACACTTTGGGCGTGTTCGGCAACCCACCAGCTTCCAGATTCTCGTCGCTCCGAGCTGGAGCAGTGCCGAACATCCCAGCTCCGCGAAGCCAGATTTGCGAAGCTGAGCAGAATCGCAGTAGAAAACGCGGAGCACCACTTTCCCAGCTTCGCGAAGCAGCAAAATCGCGAAGCAGCAGCTAATTACGGCTGAACTGCCACCGCCAAGTGAAAATGCACGGTTCGGCGGCCGCTTCGATCGTCAACCTCCCGAGCGAACGACGACCGACGACTGTCTTCCCAAAACAGATCGAGCAAAGCCACGGGACGGGCGTGACCTAGAGCCGCCGCCGCCGCCGCCCCCCGACTCCGGCCGCCGCTCGGACCTGCTTCCCCGACTCGCCCGGCGTCCAGATCGAGTAGCTCCGGCGCTGTCCACTCCGCCACCGTCCCCAAGCTTCCCCGACAGGTACGGCCGCGGCCTCCCCGGGCGAGCTCGCGCTCCTCGGCCCGGCCGGCGAGCCCCTCTTCTCCGCCCGCAGGTCCTCCATCCTCGGCGGCGCCGGGCGCGGCGCCGTCGTCGAGCTCCCCGATTCCGAGCTCCGCGTCGAGGGCTCCTTCGCGCGGCGCTGCTGCCGCGTTGTGGCCAGAGGCGGCGAGGACGGGGAGGAGGAGACGGTGGTGGCGGAGGTCAGGCGGAAGGTGGACGTGGGCGCGCGGGTGGTGATGGGCAGGGACGTGTTCCTGCCCCGCCGAGATCCTTCGCCCGGAGCGCGTCTCCAGCACCATCTGCCGCCAGTAGAGATCCTCCCCCAGCACCCTCTGCCGCCGGTCGACCTTCTCCACCCTGAGCTTGGCCAGCACGAGCTCCGGCGACCTCGCTGCTCTATCCAGTCCCCAGCACCGAAGGTCCCAGGTCGATTTGAGTGAAGGAGCAACGGGGCCAGATAGGATAGATGGGCTTCTAGCCCAGCAGGACAGGAGAAGCCACGCCGAACGTTCTAGCTCCACTAGCGACACCGGATTTAGGATCTAGACGCTGGAGTTGGGGATTTCGGGAAGCTGGTGGGTTGCCGAACACGCCCTTTAGTCCAGTCATTAGCAAATTTTCCATTCGGCCAGATTTCACTATATTCTGAGAATGGAGCAAAAGTATTGACCGGCAAGATTTCACTATATTACTCCGAGAGTCTGGGTGCGGAACGTCTTGGCATGCGGCAACAAGCCTACTTCATCATTCAAGCATTTATTTTTTTAAACCGAAAGCAAAAGGTTTGCCTTTCCATTTATTAAGCAGAAGATACCCGGTTTATTATGGAAGAAACCGGGCGAAAACCATACAGCAACACAACACCATGGGGCGAAGCCCCACAACCTCGAGAACAACTAGAGCCAAGCTCCAAACACCACTCCGCAACGAGCCGGTCAGCCATCCACCCATGCCGGAGAGAAGAAGCCGTAACTGCTATGGGAGGAGCAGATACGGGACGCTCCAACGTAGACGAAAGCGACGAACCCACCAGGAGCCCCGACGACGACCAACATCGTGAGCAACCTTGTCGTCCACACGACACAAAGGTGGAGCACCCGCAATGTTGCAGAAACCTCGGGGCCGCCGCCCCAACATACACCTCTTCGTCACGCCCTGCGCAATCCACCTGCACCACCTTCCGGGGCCGCCGCCCCGACATGCCACCGCTCGCACCCGAGCTGCAACGCCGCACGACCTAGTTGCCCGCAGCCCAAACTGCTCACAGCAACTACCCGCAGACCACGGCCGCCACAACACGTCCGAGGCCGCTGCCTCGACATACTGAAGATCGCCCCTCGCTGGGACGCATCGACCGAGCCGACAACCTCGCCACCCTTGTAGCACGAAGTCTCCACCCACACTGTGACGAGCCACAACCCCACCTCATTGGGTCGACACCGCACAGCAATCCGGGGCCGCCGCCCCGACATGCAAGAACAAACTCGAAGCCGCCGCCTCGACGTCCACGCACCCGCTGATGGGACAAACTAGCAAGGCAACATATCGGCAAGCAGAAGTACCGAGACTCCTAGGCGACGCCCCCAAGGAGGGAACGACGAAAAACGCCGCCGTCGCCCGCATTGTCAACGACAAATGCAAGGTTTTCACCCGGAGAAACTCGGTGAATTGGAGTGACAAAGACATGGTTGGCGCTCCACGACGACGCCTCCAAGGAGGGGAACGACATCCAAAGATGCCGGCGGCGCCGGCACTGACCGAGATCAGTGCTAGGCTTTCACCTGGAGCACAGCAAAGCCACCATTGTCACCACCACTTCCAGCCAAGTCGACCACCATGGGCAGCTGACCAACCACGCGCGCACCTCGTGCCGAGCAGCAAGCCAAACACCGACGTCCACCAACTCCACCACCGCGGGAAGCAGCCGGACGTCACCACACGACGTCGAGCACCATCCACGGATGCACCGGCGACGACCTGCGCCCACCAGATGCGGATGTGGTGCCGCCGCGCCACCGTCCTCTTCCGCGGCCAAACTCTGTCGCGGACGCTGTGGCTCCCGCCGCTGCGCGCCGGTGCCAAACCGTGGCGCCTAACCACGCAGCCTCCATCCTCCATGCACCGTTGTGCCCCTGCTGTTGCCGCACCCATCGCGAGGGACGACGAGGATGCCCAGCACGCACGCATCCTACTGCCATCCGGGCCCGACGGGCCCTGATCGGGCCCGCCAAGCCCATCAGGCGCGCGCCCCTCAGCTCCCGCTCCGCCGCTGCATCCGGCAGCCGCGGTCCGCAGCACCAGCATCGCCACCCGCAGCTCCCGCTCTGTCGCTGCATCCGCCCGAGCCCGCCTAGGGGGGGAGGGGGGGGGGGGGGGGGGGGGCGACGCGAGGGTAAGGGGAAATAGGTGAACGTGAACCTGATCATCCTTTCAAGCATTTATCATTCTGGCTGATCTGCTTATGCTTCAAGCATAAGTTTCCCTTACCTTTTTTTTTCACTCAGTAACATTATTGGTGTGTGCTTTCGGAAACATGCTCTAGTAAAGCCATCCCCCCCCTCATCTTGTCTCTTTCGAGTAACTTTGAGCAGCAGCGTAATGCCTCTACCAAAACAAAAAACAAAAAAATTAGTGACCACTGACCAGACATCATCAAGTCCACATATCTGAACATTTGAGAAACCCCATTAAATCTGATGGCAAGAATTTGTAAGCTGACTTGTCTCATTATGAGGACTCAGCAATAAGCAGCATTTGACAATTCCTTATCGACATGCAAAAAAGGAAAAGAAAAGCATGTTTGAGTAGAACGCACATCGGCCCTCTTCGTGAAAATGTCTCCCAAACAAAAATACACACTGGTCAGTGGTCACTGCTTTTTTTTTTTTTTTTGAGAAAACGAACGTATATTCAAAGATAAGAAAATACAATACAACATACGTACGCAAACACATACAGCTGGGAACACAGCACCGGCGCAACAGCAGCAAAGCTGAGCCACCACACAACCTGTCTACGACCACCGCCGGCGACGCCGGAGAAGAAGAAGACAAGCCTCCACCGCACCTGGGAGGGAGAGCACCACAACGCCTTCAAAACGCAAGAGCCGCCCGACGAAGAACGCCGGAACTTGAGACGATGAACGACCATCGGCAAAGGCACTCCCACTTCGCGATCCAGCAGAAGACGCCGAAGGAACGGCCGCCCCGCACCAGACCAGCCACCCTTCCACCACTTCCCCTGCACTGGGCTCACATCCAAGCTGAGAACGAACCTCCAGCATACCTTACAAGCCCCACCCCGCCGACGGAGGAAACGGCGAAGCGTCGACAGCCGGGCCGAAGGACGGGATCCCCACTCCACGCGGACGCCGCCGTCGCCAAGACGACCACGCGGGGGAACTCCCACGGATCCGTCGCCGCAGCAGAGCACCACGACGAGAAGGAGCACAGACCGGGGAGACCAAAACGCCGAACGCGCCGCCGCCGCTCCCACACAAGCGCCGCCGCCGGCCACACCCAACCCCACCCTATTTACACCCCAAACGCGCAGATCCGGGGTTCCCCCACCCTTCCGCCGCCGGAGCGGACGGAGAAGGGGGAGGGAACCCACGGCGGCGCCGGGGAACCGGGGGAGAGACGGAGACGCCTTTCTTATCGCCTGACTCAACTGTAGCAGGGGAAAGGGAGAAAGCTTTGGTGGAGTTTTTTCTTTGAACTCAGTGGTCACTGCTGACACACATAGATCGCTGCATCATTGCTGAGTGAGTTCTCCGGGATTTTCTGCGCATCCTACTTGCTATTTCTGGCGAAACGAAACGTCGCCATCACGGTTCCGCATATTTTCTGCATCTTTCTGGTGCCGCTTCCTGACGCACGCTTGCGATGTTTTCACCTATGACCGTGCGACCATGTTCTGGACCATCCTTTCTCTGTGCATCTCGGATCGTTAAGGGCTTGTTCGGTTTGATGAAAAATGAAGGCGATTGGCATGGATCGAGGGAATTAAATTCAATTTAAAACTGGTTTAGAAAAGTTCAATTTAAATCAAATTCCATCCTATTCCCCTACAATCCACTTGGAGAGTGGATTAACGGAACAAAACCTAAGAGCGCGCCGTCACGAGAAGACCCCCGCCAGTTCTCCCAATAGCGACAAAGTTGTCGGACGTGCCTAATAGCACGTCCGGCGACCCTGGTCCGCGCACCATCTGTAGAGAGGGAAGTGGGGGTGTCGGCAACTGTGGCAACCGTTGCCACGTCGGATCCTGTCGGCCTGGACCGGCCCGTCAGTGACACATCATCGGTTAGCGCAATCTATTACATAGTCGTTCCCCTAGCGGGCGCAGAATGACACGACGCGTTGAGGCACGCCTGGCGCCCCAGGCGGTGTTCGCGTTAATGGGGCGCTACCCACCCCCGCTTCTCTGGCCGGATTTAAAAGGCGTGCGGCGCGCCTCTCCTCTGCTTACACAATATACTCTCCTCTTCCACCAAGTCCACTGCGGCAGCCGCAAGATGCTGGGACCACTAAGCCACGAGGAGCTGCCCGCCGTCGTCGCCACCTCCGACGACACTTATGACCGACGCGCTGGGCGGCGAACCAGCAACATCCATGTTCCCCACGTCGAAGCCGAAAGCGCCGCTAGATTTACGGTTAGATCTAAAGTTTAGTTTAAGTTTATTAAATGTTGCTTGTTAAATTTCGTTTAAATTTGTTAAATGTCCTTCAAATTTTAATGAAGAATCGACACAGATGCCGGACGCTCTATTAAGAGCGCCGATGGGTGGAGAATGGAGATGTTTAAGATCTCAATAATTTGTGTCAATGGAATGATGGAGAATAGTCATAGACCGTGCATCCATCCATGAACTAAACGAAGCTTGCTAATGTATGGATAATAAAGGATCGGTGAAGAAGCTAAAAAATATATCTAATGAAAGGTGGTTGAGAAAGGAGATATGCGAATCTCGACGCCTCGTGCGCCACCACTTGCGTGTGTCGCCGAAAACTACTCCCAGAGAAAAAATAAGTACACTCCAAAATTGTCAGAAGAAAGGAGCGTGCTAGTCCTTGAAATGGTTAAAGAACCGGAAGCATCCGGAAGCGCGGGGGCGGCATCCATTGACCTACCGCACCGACCCGTCACCCGCTCCAAGGTCTCCACGGGCACATCATCCACCTGCTCCCCTTCCGCCTCCTATTAAACCGGGACCCCGAGCGTCGTCTTCACCATCCCATCTCATCCATCCATCCCGCAGCGACTTGATCTTTTGGTCAGTGAGAAGAGGAAAGTGCGAGGGTTTTCGAGAGAGTTCACACGAGATCAGCGATGGCTCCCGTGAAGCTGTACGGCGCCACCCTGTCGTGGAACGTCACGAGGTGCGTGGCCGCACTGGAGGAGGCCGGCGTCGACTACGAGATCGTCCCCATCAACTTCGGCACCGGCGAGCACAAGGGCCCCGACCACCTCGCCAGGAACGTAAGTTCAACCTCCACGCCCGGCCCCTCTTGCCGTCTGGGTCAATTTGTGTCTAATCTTTTACGCCGTTTACGTCTAATTTCACGAAATGATATGTCGATTCGTTTCTTCTTGTACTGCCTAGAGGGGTCGTCTCCTTCCATGTATTCATCACTGTTTAGTTAGAGGGAGAGGTGTTACTGTCGTCCTGAATCTCGCGATTTGACGGGGATGGGTTATGGGGAAAATTTAAGAATACTATTAAAACGTTGCTCCGCTTAATTGGAGCAAATCCCAAGCTGAAGGAGTATATAGTACTCCGTAGTACATGCGGTGTGGGTTATTGTCTCAGATTCAACAACGATTTGGGCGTGGACCGCGTGCTGACTTTGTAATTAACACCTACGCTGCTCTCCAATCTTTTATCACTTGACTTTAGCCTAGTTGCACTTTAGAGAAAACATGTGTTCCCCACATCCACACACATCACACGTCATGCACCGACGCCACCGACCCTATTATCATGTGACCTTTTTTAAAAAGTGAAACATTTTATTTACTACATCTCTCCTAAACCTTGTAACCACATTTGGATTAAATGTTGAAAGCTCGACCCTTTATTCCTCTGCTAGTTTAATGTAGAGAAATTCTTTAATTTTATCTATTTAAGCATGTAGGTGCTTCTGACTAAGTTAGTCACCCCTTTATTTTTAGTTTTTACTACCTTTTTCTCTTAGTAAACTACATATCTTATACACCACTTGCATCCATTAGATCTGCTTGGTGATAAGCGAGATGTGTGTTAATAATAATGTGGGTCTTAAGGTTTCTAGGAAGCATGTTATATTCTCATACGAGGCATGCCCGGTGTTGCTCATGGTACAAACAAAACACTCCTCCGTTCAGGAAATTATCTTTTACCATTATCGCAGGGCCCAGGCAACATGTTAATTCTCAGAAAATTGGCAGCAAAACATTAAGAAAAACAGAACATTCAGAGTAGCACCTATTACCTCACGGTGGTCTTTGTGCTGCACAACAGCCACAGCAACATCTCAGCATTGTTTCTGTCAGTTTTCATGGGCATATGCATTGCCTTTGCATGTACACCAGTTGCCTCCGTGTGAGTTTTCACACAATGCTTCAGTGTTCAGTCTGCACTTAGAAGTACAAAACCAAACACAATTGACTGTTTGTTGTCCTCCTTGGAAGCCCTGAAAATAAATCTACGATCTTAGTTAAGAGATATAATCAACATTTTATCAAAACAAGTCTTGTTTCTAAGAGTGTAACTGCGTGAGTGCCCACCGGCCAACTGCTAGACTAACTGCATGAATTGGCCATTGTGATTTAGGTCACACACCACCAATTTTTAGCAAACAAAGTGAGTCTGCAATTGGCATGGACACCAATTCAAGATTAGTATATTCTATATTTCAGAACCAACACACATATATCTAGGAATTTATCGCCTGATTAAGCAGCGGTTTCCACGCTCTCTGCTTTGTTCAGCTAGTTACAAATTTGTTATATGTGCAATTAGCCATTGCATTTTTGTCAAAGCATATTTATACAATTAATCTGATATTGTGGATATTTTCAGCTGTTCTATATGTATTTTTACACTAAAAGAATCATATGTAGACGAATTCATTTCGTAGGATGTTATCTTTATTGACATTTATTTTATATGTAAAGAATGTCAATGTGAATTTCACAGTAATTGTGGCATATGATTCCTGTTTTTAGACGTTAGCATCTGGTTGCTAAAACTCACTGTCTTCATATGGTTCTCTGCAGCCCTTTGGTCAGGTGCCGGCTTTGCAGGATGGTGACTTGTGCATCTTCGGTATGATGCTATCTCTTAGATATATATTCTCTTTTCCACCCTTTATAAGTAAAACGATAAATGGTCATTATACTTTCACTATATTGTTTTTGTGATTGTTTCTGCCGTTGTTGATGCTGTTGCCTCATATAGCATTTTTGGACTGTCTAAATTGGTACCTAAGCTTTACTACAAGCGCAAAACCAGCTTTACTTGAATTATAATATGAAGTGTTTATTTTTATAAACACATCAAAACCTTCCATTTTTTTGGAACTTTTAGTTGTCATCATATTGTAAGAATATGATTTTTATGACTGGGGTAGTAAATAATGAGAGTATTTCTGAATATACCATTTATAGAAGCCAAAGTAATAAGGAAGGACTAAAGCATTGAGAAGTACACTTAAACTTATTATAATTAGCAAACCACTAGTCGATAAGATTGAAGTATCCTTGCCATGAGTGACACTCTGCAAGATTGTATTTGAATTTTCATCAACCTTCGCTCAAACTGTGAAGTAATACAATCATTACCAAACATGAGCTTTAGTCTTTTTTGGAAAGAAAAACATGAGTTTCAAGGTTTTTGTTTAAATTCATATAAGCTATGTTTGCTATTCGAATTCTCGTTTTCGTTTGAAATATAATCATGTTTAGAATTGTTATAGGTTCTATTATTATTTTGCTAGGTCAAGACCAATTTATTCAAATGTGATAAATAGTACATCTTCAGAATTCTCGGGTATTTAGCATCATTGCTGATCATCACTCTGATTCTGTTTTTTTCTTCCTTTTAGAATCCCGTGCTATTTGCAGGTATGCATGCCGCAAGAACAAGCCGGAGCTGTTGAAGGAGGGGGACCTCAAGGAGTCAGCCATGGTTGATGTGTGGCTTGAAGTTGAGGCTAACCAGTACACCACCGCACTGGGCCCCATTCTCTTCGAGTGCCTCGTCCATCCTATGCTCGGGGGAGCTACTGACCAGAAAGTCGTCGAGGCAAACCTTGTGAAACTGAAGAATGTGCTGGCTGTGTACGAGGCGCGCCTGACCAAGTCCAAGTACCTGGCTGGTGACTACCTCAGCCTTGCGGACCTCAACCATGTCTCTACCACCCTGTGCTTGGGGGCTACGCCCCACGCAGCTTTGTTCGACGCATATCCACATGTGAAAGCCTGGTGGACTGACCTGTTGGCGAAGCCGTCCGTCCAGAAGGTCGCTGCACTGATGAAGCCATCATCTTAGAGTTGTTTCCAGTGCCGGTTTGTTTACAAAATAAGCCGAGGTGTGTCCCACTGTGTGCCTGCCCGTGTGCGTGTTTGTTGTTGTGAACTTGTGATGTGTCCTTCTGTTGAACGCTCACGCTTCCGTTTTTATGCTGGTTGTGATCCTCTAGTCTTGTACTGGAATGAGCACTCCCGTGCTCTGGTTTTTAATAAATTCTCCTTTCAGGTGTCTCAGCTTTAATATTTTCTCATCTGTTGCTTGAATAATTTGTTCATTAGCTATCTCTGCATGCCGAATGGAAGTGAGAAGGGAGTTTGTTCTGGAAGCCATAGATATTGAGCAAGAGCATGTCCACTAGCGTAACTGCTGATCCACTAGCGAATAAAAATGGCTAGAAGGAAATTTGCTTGGTCTGACAACCAAGAAAACCTAGTGATGTCCACTATAGATAGAATTTTCTGTAATGTAGAACTAGATATGTTCTTTCCTTTATGTTCCTCTAAAGCTTTTCGTAGTCTTGGTACAGAACACACCACCTGCTCTGGTATCTGGTGCTGACCTACGGCCAAAAGTTTATAGAAGTTTGAAAAAAGCTGTTTGTTGAGAAGAATCCTGAGGAGTAAAACCCCAATAGATATCAAGCAAGAGAAAGTAAGAGATTTAGGAAAACTACCAAAGGTTGGAGCCTTACAAACATAGATGTTGAGCTTAGAAAGCTTAAATCTAGTATGATGGCTAACTATGATGCACTAGATATTAAGTGTGAAACTAGTGAATTAACAGAGGAAGAAAATAGGAAAAATGCATAACATTAATCTTGATATGAAGAAGATTTGGCTTAAAGAGAAACAAAAGCTAGACAAACATCTAGATATAGCGATATCCTAGAGGGAGATAGAAATACTTTCATGCATTTGCTAATCACGTAGAAGGAAAACTGTCATCCACTCTCTAGAAGGTGTGGATGGTCCTGTCTCAGACATTGGGGTCATGCTAGATGTTGCTTCTAATTTTTACAAAGAGATTTTAAAAAGGAAGATATAAAAAGCTTTAACTTGAGGTATGATTTCTTCTCCCCTGAGGAAAAGATCACCAACCTACATAATGACATGCTCCAGGCACCTTTTTCGGAGGAAGAGGTGAAAACTGCAATTTCAGGTTCCTATTCTGATGGAGCTCATAGGCCCGATGGTATACCTTTTATGTTTTACCAAAAATTTCGGCACATCACTAAGAAAGATGTAATGGCCCTCTTTCAAAAGTTCCACAAAGGGGACCTGGACATCTATAGACTTAACTTTGCATTTCTTTCTCTTATACCTAAACCAGAAAAATGCAACATGCAAAAACAAGCTTGACTTGGGTGGTGAAAGGGTGGAATGGCTTCTCATTAAGGATTTTGAATATGTTCTTCCAATCAGCAAATGCCCTATCAACCGTAACTCCAAGGCTAAAGTGTCCCATATTGAACAATTCGTGGGCATTCTTAGCATAGTTTGTTGAAGAGAACTCATCAAGATGGAAGATAACTCATTAATTATGAAGGCTGGAAAAATAACAGGGCGACATGCATATCCTGCATCATAGAGCTTGCCATCTGCAATACTGATCCCATCTGCTCGACTCATGCGCAAAGATGTTTGCATCATGGGCAGATCATTCCAAACCAGCTAGCACATATGTGAACCTCAAATCGAAATCAACAGCCACAAGCACAATCTAGCCGGTGTAGTGCTTTCTACCTCTATATGCGATAGACCTTGACCTCGGCACCCTAACAATCACATGAGTACCATCAATTGCACCTATACCATCATGTTGACATGAACAAAATCTTATATGTTAGAAAGCAATAAAATGGTTGCATGGCATGAACTAACAAATCTGATTTGCTCACCTTGAAATATGGATACCACCTCTAGTAGCCTGGTATCTTTGTGGAGTTTGACCAAATGGTGTCTTGATCATCTCTGTCGTGAACTCTCCACCGCATACAAAACTTGCCTGAAATACCGGGATAGTCTCACTGGATCTCCTGAATGTGTCGTGAATCACTCAAAACCTCTGGTTGTAACCTACCACATGAAGGTATATTGCTACTTGCTATTCCACCAAGGTGTGGATGCTATCTTGTAACAACCCCTGCCCCTAAACGTCTCCACAAGCTTGGCAAAATAGGCTCTCTACCCATTCGCAACATGTTCACAGCCTCTACCTCGTTGGTGTTATAGATGTAGTTCAGATTGGCCATCATCTTCTGGTTTCAGACAAACATTGGACCTTATTTGATTACACCCTATAATTGCGGCAAGCTGCTCTATGATGGACATGAGCCAGCCGTTCATCATAGCTATGGGTGTTGGTGCCTGAACAATAACGTCACCCGTCCATCCTAGTGAAATCAAGGTGCATAAGTAATGACGAGATCTAGTTGCTATTGCTTTTCTACGCCGTCGGTGCCATAGACGAGGGACAAGTAACGACGAGATCAAGGTGGGAATGGTGCTTACAAGCATGGAGAAGAGGGTCTCGATCTGCCGGTGCCATAGACGAGGCGGTGGATGGATAGATATTGATCCAGTCGCCGGAGCTCGTGGTCCTTAGATTTAAGTCGTTGATGACCCACAAGTGTAGAGATCGCAACAGTCTCCCAAGGAAGTATTTCAACCCAAATTTATTGATTCGACAGAAGGGGAGTCAAAAAATATTTATAAGTCTTAGTAGTTGAGTTGTCAATTCAACCACACTTGAAAGTAATCTTGCTTGACAAAAGCTATTAGTAGCAACAGTCATATAACAGTAGTGAAAATTGGTAACAATAGTAGTAACAAAGTAATAGAAACAAGAGCAAATGTGACAGCGGAAGTGATTAACGTAAGCAGCGGGATTTAAAACACCATAAGCAAGGGATGGATAAACGGGCGTTGAGATAATATCGTTCATGTAATATTTGTAATTAAGGAACTAAGGGTAATTAAGGTACTAATTTTATAAAGCACAGGAGTAAAGCATTAACACTTAATGAATACATGAAATTCTCAAGTTACAACTTTCCCCTTTGATATCCCAAGCTATCACCTTGGGGTCTCAGGTTTCGGACAAGTAACGGGTGCATACAACTTGCGGTTATAATCCAAAGCAACAATTATTTTCATGAAAACATAAAATGTTTTGCGAGCAACCAAAACATTTTAAAATGTTTCGGACAAGGTTTCGACGTGGCTCTCAAATAAACTGCCGTTCCCTTGGGTATGACTGAGGGGTATTTAAATTTTCGTGCGAGTTTTGCGAGCAACCAAATGAGGGTTTTTTACATCACTCGGTCTGTTTGCAAACATTTTGTTAACCAAACACGCACATGTACGGGCCACCTTGCATGAGTTGTGGGAGGCACTGGCCGTACAACATCACAAAATAAAAAATAAACATGATAAATCGGGACGTGCAGGCAGACAACGCCAGAGCGACGACAACGAGACAGATAGATGGCGTAAAAATGTAAAATGTTTCGTTGAAAGGTGGACACCATGCTGGTTGATCTGCCGCTCTCGGCAACACTTGTGTGGTGAGAGGCGCACACGTGCGCGCGAATTAACCCGAGGAGGATTGGCGGTCTAGTCGATGAAGCTGCTCTAACCTGGGGTAGTTTTGTGTTTTCATGTCCTCCTATAATTGGAGCGATTTAGCGTTTACTTCCAAGTCCCTACTACCTAATAATGTACATCCAAATTAGTTTGGGTGTGACTTTGTGAGACAAATTGTTACCGTGAATTTGCCCCTGCAAGAGCCATCAGCCATCAGATTAAGATATGAGGGACACGGTTATTTAAAAAAATTAACTCAAAATTCAACTATCTAAAAAATTGAAAAAATTCTAACAAGTCATACATGTTCAACTAAACATTTTGGGAAAGTTTTGTTTCATTTGGACAAATAATTCATGATTGAATCGCATTTTACGTTATGATCTTAAAACTCAATTAAATCATAAACTATAAACTAGTTATCCAAATGAAACGAAACTTTCGCAGAATAATCAATGCAACATATATGTCCTGTAGTTTTCTCAATTTTATCTGAAGAGTTTAAATTTTAACTTCAAAATTTGGATTAATCGCGCCCGTCCGATCTTAATCTGATGGCTCTGGCAGGGCCAAAGGCACCCAATCTCTGTCCCCCAATTGGGTACATGGTCTATCTAGTTTTCCCTATCTACTGAGATGAGAGTGAGTCCAGAAGTCACCCCGGGCGTTCGGTCTGTTCGGTTTGCTCGGTCCGGTCTTTTCGGTCATCCAAAATTTCGGTCATCTAGAAACGCTACCCGAATTACGGCCGGTCTTTTCGGTCTTTTTGTATTCGGTCTTCGGTCTTTTCGGTCCTGTCTTCGGTCATGACCAAATAGACCGAAAAAGGAAATAACAGCAACACAATCTCTTGTTATATTTAGCTCGTCCTCATAGTTATATTCCTTCAGCTCATCCTCATGTTCAAATGTCATCTACAAAAAGACAGCAACACAATCTCTTGTTTAGATGCAAATACAGAAATATATAATCATAAGCATGCGTACCACTAGCAGTCTAGCACTAGCAGAGTAGTCTAGCACTAAGCCTGATCTAGCACAGTCCGGCAACAAAATTACAGGGAAACAAGAACCAAGCTTGTTGTGTGCTTGGCATGCGTACCACAATCTCTTGTTCTAGTAGACATGGGAGGAGGCGGAGAATGGATGGAGGTCGCTGGTTCCAGGCGGCAAGATGGATGGATACGTATGCGTACCACAAAATTCTAGGGAAACAAGCGGCGGGGATGGAGTTAGGTCATGGAAACGAGCGCTAGTGCTGAAATTGGGGAAAAGAAGTAGGAAACTAGGCCTTGATGGGCTGTGCTACATGCTAGAGTACACGAGTTGGGCCTGAATGTCTAATTCGCATCGCTAGTTCGGTCCCTTCGGTCATTTCGGTCCTCAGCTCGTGATAACCGAACAGACCGATATTATTTCGGTTACTTGATTCTCAGGACCGATATTATTTCGGTTACCCGAAATTCTGGGTATTTCGGTTTCCGTCCCGGTCTTTTCGGGTTCGAGCTTCGGTTTCGGTTTTTTGTGCCCGGGGTGATCCAGAAGAGACCAGCAATGGCTCCGGTGAAGCTGTACGGCATGACCATGTCGTGGAACGTGACGAGGTGCGTGCCGGCCTTGGAGGAGGCCGGCGTCAAGTACGAGGTCGTGCCTATCGACTTCGGCGCCGGCGAGCACAAGAGCCCCGAGCACCTCGCCAGGAACGTAAGCATAACCTCACCGCCTCCACGCACGCGCGGCCCCTGCGATCTGCCATTCTGCCCTCCTTATGCTTCTAGGTTCTAATTTCAAGATTAGTAGTACCAAATTGTAGTTCGGTCCTCTTGTGCTGCTATCAGCAAAAACGAAAAGCAAACTCCCCTGGAGCAGAGGGGGGTCGCTTGGAAATGTCTCCGTCTCAGATTTGAAGGGAATTACGATTCAGAACTAGGGTTCAATACTTCAATGGGGGATTGAAATTGAGAAAGACCGAAACTTTGTTTAGCAAACATGGAGTTTACAGAGTGGATATTGCCGCAGCTTTTCTGAGATTGGAGTATTTAAGCCTGGGACCTTGTGGTGACCTTATTTTATAATGAGCACCTCCGCTGCCTTCCAATCTTTAGCCACTTCTTTAGCCCAGTTGCACTTTAGAAACAAATAGTTCCCCTCACTGACACTTCCTGCACCTAGTATCCACGCATGTTACTGTTTTACTACTGCTAGTACATCTTCTCCTAAACCTTTTGCGACTAATAATATTTGGATGTGGAAAACTCGATCTAGATATGCCTTTAGTCACATGCTAGTTTAATGTACTATGTAAATTGTTCATTTTTCTCTCTGCAAGCATTTAGGTGCTTTTAAGTTAGTGACCCTATACTTTTACTTGTTTCTTCTAGTTACGACTTACGACTATGTATCTAACTTATACATG
Organism: Poa pratensis; assembly: GCA_947311845.1. Taxonomy (NCBI): domain Eukaryota; kingdom Viridiplantae; phylum Streptophyta; class Magnoliopsida; order Poales; family Poaceae; genus Poa; species Poa pratensis. The sequence continues at coordinate 19,512,693 of CAMZMU010000058.1, forward strand.
CTTACATCCATCAGATTTACTTGCTGATCGGCCCTCCGTACGGGCGATGTGGTAGGCTTTCCCGGTGTTCCTAACAGAAGAAACATTTGTTCAGCAAACTAACCTTATCTCATTAACCAAGGAGCCCGAAGCAACATGTTAATGCTTAGAAAGTTACCTGGTAAACATAAAACAACATTCAGATTAACATCTACCACCTATTACTGCCCAAATGCACTATTTTGCAGCACAGCAGCTACAAGAGAATTTCATGGAGACAGTGTGTTCGACGCCCCATCAGCACTGTTTCCATCAACCATGGCACCACGCAATATCCTCAGAATATCTGTTGCGCTTACCTCATGTCCATCAGTCATCTGGGAAGCACCTGAAACGCTTGCCTTAAAATTTCAGAAATGAACATGTGCAACATATGATATCAGCAGGAGACCTAATCAACTTGTTATCAAGACAAGCCTTGTTTTTAAGGCTCCAGAGTACCCAACAGGCGACTGCTAGACTAATTACATCAGTAAATTAGCGATTAGGAATTTAGGATTTAGGAGTGCTACTCTTTTCACCACCACCAATATTAAGCAAAATTTCTGACCTGGCAAACATATTTCTGATCACTTTTTCCTGTTTAAGCAGATCTTTGCACGCCTGCTGCTTTCTCCAGCCTTATAATAGCTACAATTTTGTTTAATTTGCAATTAGCCATGCATTTGAATGTTGAAGTATTTTTTTTGTACAATTAATCGGTTACTACGAGATGTGTTGAATGCATATATATCTTCAACTGTTTTTAATATGTAGCAACTTTTCTGATCGCTAGCACGTGTCACCATTGTTACAGGAAAAGAAGCATGTATAAGACTATAAAGGTTATACTAGCCTATAAGACTATAAAGGTTATACTAGCCTTTTTTTGTTTGACCAACCGATCTTAGTGTCATGGTAACTGTGACATGTGATTCCTATTTTTAGAGGTGTCATCTGATTACCAAAACTCACTATCTTCGTTTGGTTCTCTGCAGCCCTTTGGTCAGATGCCTGCTTTGCAGGATGGGGACTTCTATGTCTGGGGTATGATGCTAACTCTTGGAGATAATTCTCTTTTCCTGCCCTCCTGAATAACCATAAAAGTTCATGCTGCTCTCATGATATATTTGCTGTGCTTGTTTCTCTTGCTGTTGATGTTGTTTCATTAGTTCCCAACATATAACAAGGCTATCTTTCCATATGGTCTAAAACGGTACTACCTAAGCTTTCACTGGAAGCACTAAAAAACAATTCTATGTAATTGCTAGCTGTTTTCCGTTTTTGTTGTTTCATTGATGCTGTAGCCGCTTTGTCTATAAAACGAAAGCTCCCCTGTCGTTTATTTAGGAAAAAAATTTAGAGAGTATAAACTTTGGGACTTTGTTGCCATATGATTAAATATTTCCAGTAAGCCCGTTACTGCGCAGGCCAAAGCATAGAGACGTACATCACTGAAACATTTCTAGGCAAGTGATGTGGCTGTTCCTGGCCAAAGCATCACCTGAAATGTTAATAAGTATCAAAACACTAGTTGATAAGAATGAAATGTTGTTGTCAAGCATGAAACATATGCCAGGATGTACTCGAATTTTCATCAACCTGTTCTTGTATGCTTGATTTCAGAATAATGAAGCAAAATAATAACCAAACATCAGTTTAGTTGGAAAAGACCAAAGTTTAGTAAGGTTATGCAGGCAAATAGATATATGCTATGTTTGTATTTGAATGCTCATCGTGTACATAGTTTTGATTTGAATCTATTCAATTTTAGAAATGTTATGGATTTGTTATTATTTTGCTAGTTTAGACCTATATAAATGTTTTAAAAGTTCCATTCTCCGTAAGAATCCTCATGTATTTACTGATGCTGTTGATTATCATAACTCTGGTTCGATCTGTTTGTTTTCTCTTCCTATAAGAATCCCGTGCTATTTCCAAGTATGTATGCCGCAAGAACAAACCAGAGCTGTTGAAGGAGGACAACCTCAAGGAGTCGGCAATGGTGGATGTGTGGCTTGAGGTGGAGGCTAATCAGTACACGGCTGCACTGGAGCCCATTATCCTTCAGTTCCTCATCCGTCCTATGTTCGGTGGAACGACCGACCATAAAATCGTCGAGGATAACCTTGTGAAACTGAAGAAGGTGCTTGAAGTTTACGAGGTGCGACTGAGCAAGTGCAAGTACTTGGCTGGAGACTTCCTCAGTCTTGCGGACCTTAACCATGTGTCTATCACCGCATGCTTGGCAGCTACACCCCAGGCATCTTTGTTCGACGCATATCCACATGTGAAAGCCTGGTGGTCTGACCTGATGGCGAGGCCATCCGTCCAGAAAGTCACTGCACTGAAGAAGCCATATTTTAAGTAGTGTCTACTGTCTAGCGCAGGTTTCTCCTTGATCTACTAAATAAGCCCACTGTGTTCCGATTCTACTTGTCCAGATGTGTCTTGTTGTGATGTTTGAGTCTTGTGTTGTGATGATGCTTGAGATACTGTCTAATCTTGTACTGAAATGAGCATTCTTGTGCTCTGGTGTATACTAATAAACTCTACCTTCAGGTAATGTTTTCTCATGTGTTGCTGCGATGATCAGATCAAATTTTCTGCAATTCATGTTCCAATCGATAGTAACCTCCCGAGAGGTTTGTTTCAGAATAAAGTTCTAGATACAGTTTATAGATAATGTAGAATGAATGACGAGGAACATTGCTGCGTCTTAGTGTGCTGAACTGCTGGTTAACAAGACCGGGGGGAGACGCCACCCCGGCTTGTCATTAAGGTCGAGGTGAGAACTCAACCCGGGCCCTGGCGCTTTGCGCTTATGCATGCCAACCACTAGGCCATGGAAGAGTTTTCTGTACTGATGTTTACTTGTTATGTTTCAGCTGCATAGCAGTATATTGACAAATGGAAACGTTCTCCAAGAACCTAGATATATAAGCCCTTTGTAACGTCCCCGGTTTAGCTAACCCTGTTTAGGAGTTGATATGTGCATTCATGAGCATATCATGCATTAAATCTAACTATTAAAGAAAACGGTGCATTAAGCGGCAAATTGAAACACTATAAAACTGTACATTGCCTTTTATTAAAATGCTTTCAAAAAGGGTAACAAAATCTCCAAATGAAAACATGTGGACCTTCTAATATATGTTAGGAAGGCCACTGAATATTTCTATATTTGGTTGAACAAGTTTGCAATCCCAAAACCAATTCAAAACAGAAAATAGGGTTTGATATTAGAAAAAAGGAAATAAAAGAAATGTTTTAGTCCCAAATTTTGACCTTGGGCCGAATCCATCTTGTTATGTGACATCTGCTTCCTATCCTCTGCGTGTGCTAGTTAATCGAACCCAGCCCAACTTTCTTACCGTCATCTTCACGAGCAGCGACGCCGCTGCCGCCTGCCGTCACTTCGCCGCAGCGATTCGCGCCGCCGCCATGAGCAATCTGCAGGGGATAAGACCACCCCATTCATCTTCATCCCCCTCACACCACAGCCGACCGAAATAGCCAGCCTCTCAAGAACCTAGCTCCGGCGCATGGCGACCATCTAGGAGGGCATCGCGAGAGGAGCAGCAGGACTGTCGCTGAGTAGAGGAGGAGCAGAGCAAGGAGATCATCAGGGCATGCAAGGAGAGAGAGAAGAAGACCAACTCCATCTCCGATTTGTTTCCTGTACCTTCGATTTCAGGTACAGCTCGTAGGGCTTTCCACTAACAATTGTTTTTCCTGTTTAAAATCAGATCCTTGCTCCACCCGTGTGATGAACTAATTCCTGGAAGAGAAAATAATACTTCAGATAGAAAGAGAGAACTATCTGATTATCTAATTCAAGGTAGCTCTTCTTCTCACATCTCAACTACCTGTTACTTAACTTTTTTTTTTTTTGAAAACCCACGTATATTCAACAAGATACCACGTACACAGTACATAGAACAGAATACAACAGAAGTACATACGCAGGGGATTCAGAGCTCAAGCAAGCTACAGCTTCACCTCCGGCGTCGGCGACGAAGGCCGCCGTCCTCCTTCTCACCACGCCCCGAGGGCACCTTTCTTGTTGAAGACCGCCGCAGAGCCCGTCCGCCGCGCAGCGGCGGAGCTTGAGCCGATGAACGAGCACGGCGAGTGCCCTTTCGCTCCATCTTCTCCACCTTGCCACAGCCGTCTTCGGCGCCGAAGCCGGCAGGATCCGCCGAGCAAGCCCGGCCCTGAGTTCCAGCCGCCAGATCCGCCGCCGGCACGGATCCGACGGAAGGCCGCCAGACTCGAGCACCACGCCGGGCCTCGAGCCTCCGCAAGTCAAGCGCGACGACGGCGAGCTCCCAGGAGCCCCTCCGCCGGAGAAGATCGCCTCGACACCAAAACAACCGCCGCCAGCAGCACCTCCTCCAAAGCAACGCCGGCGAGGTCCCAACCCTATCCTACCATATATACAAGCCGGAGCCGGGGATCCCTCACCCTCCCGCCGCCGAGGCGGCCGACGGAGGAGAGGAATCCCGCGGCTCAGCGGCGAGCACGCGGTGGATCGGCCAAGGTCGCCCAAAAATCGCCGGTCGCCTCTCTGCAACAGTGACGGGAGAGGAGAGGATAAGGACGCGGTCTTACAGTTTGATAACTGAATAGTTCATCACAAAAGTAGTTAACTAGACCAACTAATTCTGTAACTTGCAAGAGAGTGAGAGCTACAACACGTAGTTCAGTTTTAATTGACAGAGAGCAGGGGAGTAGCGGTTCTTGCAGTTTGATAACCTGAGCGGTGTGCAGAGTTGAGTCCCTGTACCACATCTCTGAACTGGGGTCACACGCAAGTTCTTATAATTGCTGCTGTTATTAGAGAACCACTATAACTAATTTGTGGTGTATCTAATACTTGCCCGTTTTTCTATTCTGAAAATCCCTGTCCTGTTGTGGAAATCCTTGCCAAACTGAGCCATGTTAAATTCGAAATTCAACAAGAAGAAAAGAGTTGCTAGCTCTCTGAATACTAGCTATACTTCAGTACGTATGTTCAGAGTTTGGAGAGAAGAACTAGAGGCAGGAGTGTTTAAAACTAGATGTTCTGTCCATGTTTTCAGTATAGTGGCCACACCACGTAAGATCTGAACTAAGTGCTGCCTAACGAGGTTAATGAGAGCAGTATAGAGAGTTTAAAAGACCAGTTTCGTATCAGATGTTTCCTGTTTCCAGAAAATGATTTAAACTTGTAAATTAGATAACTTTTGTTCTGTTCATCAGAAAAATCTGTTCAATATACCAAACTGTTCAGAAAAATTAGCTCTTTATCTTAGTATCAAAATCATGCATGCTTAATCAACTTATACGCATGTTTATGTAGGAGAACTAAATCACCCATTTTGTGTAATATGGAGTTTCTCCAAATGCTACTTTTAAATGCATTTCAGCTCCATTTAAAATGATCTCCATGTCTAGGTTTCAATTTCAATACCTTAATTTGTCATGTCATTCATATTGTACGTGCATTGCATTATGCTATGAATTGAGTGTTGTTCCTTCTTTCCTGTGTTTTGGTTTTTCTCGGTACAACGCGGATACGAGTTCGAGATGAAATTCGATAACACCAAAGACGAATATTTGATCATCGACGATCAAGTCAAGAACAATATTGCCAAAGATCTATTATTTGGTTATCAAAGAAGCAAGGCAAGCATAACCTCTTATCTGCATATATATGTGATTTTGAAGTATTTTGATTCTCTATATTGCATACGATTCCAATGTGTCTTTGGTCGGCAGTTAGAGTTCTCCTATCTATTGCATTGCCTAAATATCCTAATCCACTGCTCCTAGCAGCCCTAGGTTGGCTAGTGTGCAACGCCAAAGCCTTATATCTGCTATGCTTAGTCATGTACTTGTTTCGCTCTACTCCACCCGGTTGGTGAATCAGAGCTGCGAATGAACCTAGTATATCAGGTTATCGTGGAAAGGATGTGAGCATGTGATAATTTGACTAAAAAGGCAATGGAGGCCACAGGGGTCTGTGGTGGTTTGTCTCGTTCTCGCCGACCTAGAACCTTGGGTTCTCGCCTCTTAAACCAAGACTGAGCGTACATCCACACGCGGCCTGGACCCCCCGCTCGACTAACTAACTTGTTTGGTTGTACCCCATGGGACACATAGTTTGGTTTTCCATTTGCGTGTGGGTAAAAAATGTTTGAGAAAAGATAGGGCCTGGCAGGGATCCAGTGATGGACGAACACGGATCTTGATTCCTGTGCAGAGTAACAGGGACCACCACGAGGTGGCCATCTCACGTAATGGCGAAACAACCCTGTTATGGAGGACCCATGTGATATAATCAACCGAGGTAAACGTCTTGGTCAGCCTCCCTCTGCCAGCACCCCCGGAAGTGTGTCATGTGGCAATAAGAGTCGGCTAGTACGTGTGGTAAACATTGTACACCCCTGCAGGGTTAAATCTTTTCGAAAAGCCGCGTTCGCGGTTATGGACGACTTGGGAATGGACACGTGATCATAGAGAACTTGAACATAATCATAAAACTGTTGACAAGGATTGAAGGGTGCTTCCTCGAGGGTGTCGAGGGGGTGATCCTAGGTGATATGTGATGTTGATGAGCCGGTGGTTACGACATGATGAATATTAGAGCTAGACTTGCTCTCTTATCCCCTTTATAAAGAAACTCTAAGTAGACAACTTCTATTTTTACCTACCTCTATTGTTGAGTACCTCCAGTACTCATGTTTGCTTAAATTTGGTTCAGGTGAAGTTCCTCACTCCGATGGTGGATTCTAAGTTGACATCGACGAGTAGTTCGGGGTTGCCAGGTGGCAGCCTAGAACTTGTAGGTTATGTAGCCTACATTGCTTATTTCTGGCCTCTTAGGCCTTTTGCTGGACTTGTTGAATAGCAACATATTTGCTTTTCGTTGTCGGATGTAATGTGTTGGGCCGTGAGACCTCTGTGTGTAAAGCTACCTCTAATATAAGAGTTTGTGTTACTTAATGTCGTAGAGTCTGCTTTATACCGGTTGTCCGCTACCCATCCAGTGCATGATTCATTTGGGGTTTGACACCCTTCTTGACGAACGTCTGTGGCTCGTTTTTTGTTTTTGAACCGAACTACGGTGGGGAAATGCCAACCTGAACCATTTCATAAACGAACACAGGGGGAACACTGTACATTGGGGAATAATAACAGGAGAGAGCTGGGAAATTGTTTGTTATCTGTATCTGATCAAAATTTCAAATGTGTTCCCTTAAAAAAAGAAGGAATTTTGAAATGTGTCGAAGCTGAACATCCAACTCAACACTGAGCAGAGTGGCTGATGCTTGATAAGGTGTCACCGGTCCGGGATTCAGATGTACCGAGTAGTATGTGTGCAAGACATATGCTCCCTTTTGTTTTCCGCGAAAGAATGTAGTATCTTTATTTTTTTGCGAAACACAGTACAACACAGACGCTCACATACACGTGCACACACTCACCTATATGAACGCACACACGCACACACTATCCCTATGAGCACCTCCGAAAGACTGAGCCGGCGGTCGGGTCTTGAGATTGACGAAGTCACCACATGCGACTCGCTGTCGACGGGAACATCACCTTCCACTGAAGAATATTCCGACTAAATGAGAAACACCAATGTCTAATCTAGGATTTGGACTCTGATGGGCCGTGGGTATAACCACCCTCCTAACCATCTTACCACAGGCAAGTTCTCTCTTGCCATAGGTAGTATCTGTTATCTACCAATCTACAAATCTACAATATCATCATATGATTGATAGCTTTGCCTTTCCAAAAGAGTAAGCACTACCACTAGGAAGAACAGCGCAGCACATGCCACAGAACACATAAACAACTTTGCCGCGCCTTTGCTTAGGACGACCGTGGCTCGCAAATCCGGGCTAGAAGAACAGCCGGAAGAAACTTACAGGTGTCCGGTGTGCCATGGTGACATGGTTCACGAACGCAAACTTCGCGCCTAAGAAACATGTCAGCTCGGCCCAAAGGCGACACCATGCGGCATGGTCGGAAAGAGCGGAAAGGAAGAGAGGAAAAAGACGTGGCGCGGCTGCCAAATATAAAGCGGAGCCAAAGCAAAACCTCACGCCGCACTACTTCACCGTCGAGCGCTCGAGCCAGCGAGAGGAAGAGAGCGCGCGCTAACTCGATCCACCCTGCCCAGAGACTCGAAAAGAAAAACCTTCACCTTGACGATCGATATGATGGCGAGTCCGGTGTTCTTCCTGCTCCTGCTGGCCGTGGCGATCAGGGGATCAGGTGAGTGAGAGATACGCCGATGATTTCGCCTTTGTCCACTCCAGAGCATGCCATGCCATGGAGCTTGGTTTGTGATACTGGTTTTCTGTGTGTGTGCAGCCGCGGCGTGGTGCGTGTGCAGGTCGGACGCGAACGAGACGGCGCTGCAGGATACGCTGGACTACGCGTGCGGGCAGGGCGCTGACTGCGCCCCCGTGGCCACCGGCGGGAGCTGCCACAGCCCCGACTCCGTGGTGGCGCACTGCTCCTACGCGGTCAACAGCTACTACCAGAGGAGCAGCCAGACCAAGGGCGCCACCTGCGACTTCGGCGGCACCGCCACTCTCACCACCACAGACCCCAGTACGCGCTTGCACCTCGTCCTTACCTACTCGGGTGCAATGAAACCCTGTCTTGTCTCTCCCATATCGATCGCCCGTCGTGACTTGGCATCATTCATGTGTAACTTTTGCAGGCTCCGGACCCTGCAAGTACCCGGCTACTGCAAGCGCTGCGGGAACAAGCACCGGGAACGGCACGGCGACAGGCGCCGGCGGCGCAGGCACCAACTCTTCTTCCCCAGGCACGACAAACCCAGCTACGCCCGGCATAGGAGGGACCATCACTACGCCGATCGGCGGCGTGCCCGGCCCTTCGGCGAGCATCATAGGCCCCGAGAGCAGCGATGGTGCTGCTGCGTGTGCTGGCGTCCGTGTTTTCCTCGGCCTTGCCTCCATCCTTGCTTTCTGGGTGCAGTGATTTCACCGTAAAGCAGCGTAAAGTAAACTAGTAGTGCATTTTTCTAGGGATATCGTCTTCGATCTAGTCAGGGCTTTGTGAGAAAATTGCAAAAAACCACCACAATTGGTGGTCAAGCTACAAAAGACCACCCGTTTCCACCGAATTCACAAATCGCCACCACTATTCGTTGACACTGTAACAAAAAACCACCACTTCTTCTGTGACCTCGTTTTAGCCGAGTTGACGCGGTTTCTGACCGGTATGGCCCACTGTCATGCATGACGTGGCGCAGGCTACATTTGCACAAAAGTCCTCCACGAAATTTTTGCCAGCTCGTTTCCTTTAAAAAAATAAAGAAAAAAATTTGCCAGCTCGCGCCCCTCGCCTGCGCTCCGGCGGCCGCGCCCGCACCGTGGCCGGCGCTCCCCGGGGCCAGCCCCGCTCGGCCCGTCGACAACGACCACGTCCCACCTGGCGTCGAGCACCTCCCACGGCAGCGAGGTGAGCGCCAGCAGGCACCCGGACTTGCGCACCGTCCCCGTCGGCCGCGTGCACGCCGGGCCCGCCGACCGCGCGCGCCGCAGCAGCGCCCACGCCTCCTCGGCCGCGTCGGGGTATCTGGCCCGGTGGACGGCGGCCGAGGAGCCGCCAACGTCCCAGTCCTCGGCGCTGTCGGTGACGAAGGCGGTGGCGGCGCCGGGGCCGGCGTTGACCTTGGCGAGCGCGAGGAGTTGCTAATTTTTTTTTAATAATACATTTTTTTACAGAAATTTGATAAATATTACGCATTTTGCATAAATTACACAAATAATACGGCCTCGGCCCAGGCTAAGCCGACAGGCACTAATCGGCCCAGGCCTGGCCGATTAGTACCTGTCGGCCCAGGCCTGGCCGATAAGTGCCCACTAGCCGATAAGTGCCCTGATTAACCCTGATTAGTAGCTTATCGGCCCAGGCCTGGCCGATAAGTGCCTTGATTAACCCTGATTAGTAGCTTATCGGCCAGGCCTGGGCCAATTAGTACTAATCGGCCCCTGATTAGTAGCTTATCGGCCAGACCTGGGCCGATTAGTACTAATCGGCCAGGCCTGGGCCGACAGGTACTAATCGGCCCAGCCTGGGCCGAGGCCGTATTATTTCTGAAATTTTGTGATTTTGCGTAATATTTTTCGAATTTAATTAAAAAACGTATTATTAAAAAAAAATAGCCGAGGAGTTGCGGCGAGAGGCCGAACACCAGCATCCTGCTCAACATCTGGATCGGGTTTCTTGGCGACATCATCTTGCCGGCTTGCTTCTTGATGTATCCAATCCTCACGCTCTCTCTACTGATTTCTTGATCTGCTAGACTTCTTCCCCATGGCTTACCAGATCTCAGCCTGCTGTTTGTCTGAAATCTGAATCTTCATACTCTGTTGCTTCCCCCCTTGTCCTCGGCAGTTCTGCTACCGGTAGGTAGTATTGACTTTATTTTTTCGTGCTCTACTTGTACGTGGGCGCGAAGGTGATGACGCCCTCGCTGCAGGCTCGCCGCCGCCGCAGCAGCAGCGTGGCATCGGACGCCATGGACGACGACGTTGCCTCCTCGTCGACGACGGCGTCCACGTCCTCCTCGTCTGATGTCGTCGTGTCGCCCTCGACACCGTGCGGGCGCCGGTTCTTGCTGCTGCCACAGCGCATCATCAGGCACGACGAAGGCGATCTGTAGTACGGCCGTGTAAAAAAAAAATTAAAGGGAACGAGCTGGCAATTTTTTTTATTTTTTTAAAGGGAACGAGCTGGCAAATTTTTTGTGGAGGACTTTTGTGCAAATGTAGCCTGCGCCACGTCATGCCTTACAGTGGGCCATACCGGTCAGAGACAGTGTCAACTCAGCTAAAACGAGGTCACAGAAGAAGTGGTGGTTTTTTGTTACGGTGTCGACGAATAGTGGTGGCGATTTGTGAATTCGGTGGAAACCGGTGGTCTTTTGTAGCTTGACCACCAATTGTGGTGGTTTTTTGCAATTTTCTCGCGCTTTGTTGCTTTGGTGGAGATCGACGTGCATGTCGTTTTGGATTCACGTTTGTCTGTCTACGTCTTTCATGTTGTTGATTTAGCCCATGTATGGAGTTTCATTTCTTTGCCTCAATGTCACGAATTTCTGTATTTTAATCCTCCACAAATATTTTGAAAATCCTAAAGGAGCCCTAAAAGCTTCATGCGATGCTACTGTGCTGTGCTAGGTAGGCGTGTCAAGTACTGTTTTGGACCAAATACTGGGTCAGGCCCTTGCAATTGTGCATTTTTCTAGCCACGAAATTCGAAGTGTTCTTCCCTTAAAAAAAAATGCAAGTGTTGCAGAGCATGCAGAGGAAACTCTGTTTCCTACGCATGGCACGGATGGACGCCGTCCGCGTGTCCTCAACCTCCGGTCTCCGCGCGATCCACCAATTCCTCGGTTCCAATGCATGGCGCCTGCTCCTACATGTCCATGACCTTCTTCATCTCTCGTCCCTTCCCCTGTTTCTCTCTTTCCCTCTCCTCTCCGTCCCTCCTGCAGAACGCGTCGGGTGGCCTATCGACGTTGATGCGGTGGTGGTGGTGTGATGAGGAAGCTGTGCCCGAACGTGGACCGTGACGACACACTGGACACGGTGCTGGAGGTGCCCATTCCCGATGAGATGCTCGCCAACGCCCCCGGCGCCGACAAGCGCCGCGGCGCCGGCGGCGCCAGCATGCGCGCCTGGCTCAAGACCCAGGCCTTCGACCGCGCCACCGTCGACGGCCCCGCCGCGGCCGCCGCCAACGCCGAGCTCCAGCTCTTCCTCAACGTCGTCGGCTCGCCGCTCATCCCTTGCCCCGTCCCCCACGACCGCGCCTTCAGTCGCTCCATCCGCGACTCGTCCATCGTACGTCGTCTTAACGTATTTGCCAATGCCATGCACGCGCGTACACAGCAACAAAATGACTGATCGATCGAATGATTGTTTGTGATGCGTGCATGAATGGAATGAAGCAAGCATCAACGGCCAAGTACATCATGCAGCAGTACATCGCGGCGACGGGCGGGCAGGCGGCGCTGCAGGGCGTGCAGAGCATGTACGCCGTGGGGAAGGTGCGGATGTGCGCGTCCGAGTTCCACCTCGGCGACCAGACCGTGACCGCCGCCCAGGGCCGCGCCGAGGTCGGCGGCTTCGTGCTCTGGCAGAAGTGCCCTGAGGTCTGGTACTTCGAGCTCATCATGGCCGGCCACAAGATGAGCGCCGGCAGCGACGGCAAGGTCGCCTGGCGCCAGTCCGCCGCCGAGAACTCCCACGTCTCCCGCGGCCCTCCCCGCCCCCTCCGCCGCTCCCTCCAGGTACACAACCGACAGGAGTGAACGAATCCAATGCACACCGATGCATGTATGATACATGTCGTACGTGCAGGGTCTGGACCCGCGCTCGATCGCGAACCTGTTCTCGGACGCGGTGTGCATCGGCGAGAAGGTGATCAACGGGGAGGAGTGCTTCATCCTGAAGCTGGAGGCGAGCGCGGCGACGCTGCGGGCCCGGAGCGCGGCGGCGTTCGACATCATCCACCACACGGTGTGGGGGTACTTCAGCCAGCGCACGGGCCTCCTGATCCAGCTGGAGGACTCGCACCTGCTCCGCATGAAGTCCGGCAAGGGCGCGCGACGCAGCGAGAACATCTTCTGGGAGACCAGCATGGAGTCCGTCATCTCCGACTACCGCCACATCGACGGCGTCACCATCGCGCACGGCGGCCGCACCACCGTCACGCTCTTCCGCTACGGCGAGGGCTCCGTCAACCACAAGAGGAAGCTTGAGGAGACGTGGACGGTGGAGGAGGCCGACTTCAATGTGCACGGCCTCACCTCCGACTACTTCCTGCCGCCGTCGGACCTCAAGAAGGAGGGCGACGACCAGCACGCCGGATGACCAGCCGCAGCGAACAATTTTGTGCTCGCGGTAGTGCTAATTTGATCGAATGTTGATCCAAGGACATCAAAGATTCATTCAGGCTAATATTCTTTGTGTACAGGTGGCCATAGCTGTACGTATGTGTTGATTTTTTTTTAATGAATTGCAGAGTACGCCATGATCCAGCAACAGAACTAGTACTTAAAGTTTCATCTATTTTTTTTCCTTTTTAACGAAAACATGGCGTCACCCACGGTCTAAAAAGAAAATTTCAGTTACACCCAGTATGTATTTAACTGAATTTAATCAGTGCTAAAAGTGGGGTGGGGTGGGGGGGGGGGGGGGGGGGGGGGGGGGGGGGGGGAATGGTTGCAACCCCAATATAACTGAAGAAAAAAATCACTAGAACCATAGTGCAACTGAAAAATATTTTGTTCGAACCATGGTTTCTGGAGTTGTTGGAACCACAATATAACTGAAGAAAAATCAGGGTTGGGCCTAAACCAACATGAGTGTCTGTACAACATCTAGTAATGGCTAAGAAGCTGACCCAGCTATAAGCTAATTCTCATATAACGGAGATTAGCAATCCTGGTAAAATTATTGAAAACAAGAAAAACATCAATATTGAACAAATGAGTTACAAAAGAGAACGAAACAAAACTATGCCCGTCCACTTTAGACCAGTCCCGTGACAACATCAACATGTCCTCTATCCTACCACAAACCTTTGGCCGTAGACCGTAATCCAAGAGTGCGACACATGTCCCCTATACACAAACGGCCAGCTGTAGGAACCATAGCTGCCATGAAGACTGGACCAACCTTCTTCTGTTCAATGGATTTAGCAGTGATCCTGCTAACGTTCCATAGCTGCCATGAAGAAATTGATGCGATTTCTGATACAATCATGCAAAGCATCAACAATTTACATTCTTTTGAGCGTGGACATCAATACAATAACTAAGCAATACCATTTAAAAAAAATGATACAAACAAAAATTACAGCCAGCGTGACATCTCTCCAAGAATAACTGTGCTTTTAAGCTTCAAGCTCGACAGGCATGCTGCAATGATTTTTGAGTTCCTTCAAACAGATCCAGCAAAAGTTCCTCCAAATCCTCAGGCCTGTACTTTATGTAACGATCTCTCTGCTTCGTGCCATCAAGGAAGGAAGAGTATCTTCCCAAGAATGTTCTATAAGCCTGTATAACTTTCAGTGATATGGATATCCTGACATCCTCACGGAGTTGGTCATCTGGGACAGACCATGCTGTCTGAACTCGATAAACGTCTTCAAAGGACAGGTTGAAATTCTTGAACTTTTCCCTAATGATTTTACGGGAAGCAGCATCTCCAGCAGCACATAAGCCATCATCACTAAGGTAAGAAAGGACGTGACTCCACGATGCCCGCTCATAGTGTGTTGCTTGATGCTGAAACATTCGATTGTGCATCCGGATCCAGTCATCACCAAGAAAGCTTTTGAGATCCGAGCTCTTCACTTTCTGGACCATGTAGCAGATATTGTTCATCATAAATATGCTCCGTAATCGACCATCTCTGTACAGTCTAGACCCAGCTTCAAGATTTGCTTCTAAAGCTGCAGCAACAGACTGCAGATGTAATGCTGTAACTGTGAAATGAGGGCTTGAGTTTGGCATGGACTGACTGTCAGCAGAAAAATGATGATGTCCTTGATCTGTGTCCTTGAGAAGTGAATCAAGAGTTTTGCTGTAAACTGTGACAGCCTTTATATAATTCATAACATACTTTGTAAGGGGATGCACCGCACCACTAGGAACTGCACTGGATGACGTGTAGGATTGGATGGCATACTTGAATTCTGCAAATGTTTTCCTCGCTGCTTCTCCCAGTTGGAGCAGGACTTCATTATACTCGGTTAGAACCATATCACTGCCCCCTGCCTGAAACAAGAATTCTGCTTCAGGGAGCAGATCGTCTAGGACTTCATACATGTCAAGAATACGGAAAAGCTTTTCTGGTTTAGGATCTCCAATTGCTACAGATTCATAAAAGCTCAGGAGCTGCATGACCGAGCTAAATGAGATCTCATAGAAGCACAAGTCTACAGTTGATTCTGAAAGCTCGGCAAAGACGAGACTGCTAAGGCGCCTCTCGCTTGCAAGATACACTCGGACAAAAGACTTCATTGCCCGGTTCCACCTCTTTATTGATGAGCTCAGTTTGTTCCATCTAGTGTTCAGAAGTTCTTCTATACTGTGCTTGTCGATCTGAAGAGACCCAACGAACTCATCGATTGTAGCTTGTCGTGCATTTATATATGCTTGGCAACACTCGTTACTGTAGTCACTCAAGAACATGAAGTTAGCAATGGACTTGACAGCAGAGAGCGCACCAGGTTGAATCAAATCAGCTACAAAATATTCGGATCCTCCGCTACTACCAGTTTGTGTTGATTTCCCTTCACTTTGTTCCTCACTGAATGAGCTGCATGAAAATTCATCCGTGCTGCCATCTTCTGTAGAACGGAAGGAGAGAAGTTCTGTTCTAATGGTTGTTTGTAGTATGTAAGAAGGTAAACAAACTCCTCTTCAAGCCTCGCCATTGCCATTTCAAAAAGGTCATTAGCATATACAGTGAGTTCCTTGTGCTCTTTGGCTTCTCCACCAGGGTCCAAATTACCTAGCCTTTCAGACAGTTCCCGCAATTTGTACAGCACTTCTAAGTACTGAAAAGAGTTCTGTGGATCATGAACATGTAAGGAGTTCTGAAAATCCAGACTGAGGATCTTCTTTCGCAGAACCTTGAGCGCAAGTCTAAAATCACATATCTGTATTTCTTCTCCCAGGCTGATGCTTGTATACTGCTCAACTAACTCAGGAGCCATCATTTTGTAGATTCTTTATTCGACGCCTTGAGAGAAGGTGTCGGGTGCTTTTTCTTTCCCTGTTTCACATGAATATAACAAAGATTAAGTCCAACTCCAAATTTAAGCTTCAGATAAAACAAACTTAAGGCAGTGAAAAGACAACACAATTACTAGCAAAGGTAGCAAGAGAATAGAGCAACCTCTAGGTTAAAGGTGATAAAGAAACAAAATCAATTATTTTTCTTCTCCTATATTGTTGCACTCAATTCCTTTTATTTTCCACTTCCTAAAATAAGTTGGAAACTTGAATACATACTTTCAAGGTCAGATTTATTAGATAGTATGCCATAAAGGGTAATAGTAGAGCACAGCTTGTGACTTCTTGCTCCAGGAATAGATACTCCGTGTTTTCAGGACTTCTTGCTCCTGAATCATCCTTCATATCTACTTTGAGCTTTAAATGATTCATTTAGCTAATCCTCCGTATTTTCAGAACACTTTATTTAGAATCCCAATAGATATGAAGGATAGTGCCAATTCAATCCTATCCTAGTGCCTTTTCCACTCTTTGCCAACAAATGATGAGGTACAAGAAGGATTCGTTTTCTATACATAGACTATAAGGCCATGTATAAGGGGGAGTGCTTAGAGAGGTGCTTGCAAAAATAAACCAGGCTTTTTGTTAAGCACTAGTGTTATTTCTATAGGAAAGTTGCCTAGTTAAGCATCTTCCTTCTATAAATAAGCACCAATGCTTAGACAAAAACCGGTTTATTTTCTTAAGCATCTCTCTAAGCACTCACCATTGTACATGCCCTTACAGCATCTAACATGTTAGGAGAGTTCTCCTAACATATTTTTTTGGGCCACCACAGAAGTTCTTGTATATTTACCGATTATTAGTCCAAAGTTGTCCCACTAGTTCCTACTTGACATTTATTGGAAATATTTTGCTCACCCGAAGAAGAAAATCTAACACCGAACATAGGATGCATACCATGCATTGAAATAAGCAGTTCAGATGCTCGCCCCTATCATCCGGAAACCAATCTCCAGGTTTCTAAGTCGGAAGAAATTATTAACTAAGTAAAGCAAAAAAAAGAAAGGGTTAAGAAACCATGGCTCCCCCCCCCCCCCCCTGACAGAGCATGAGGAAGATAAATAGGAGGACTCACCGCTGACACTGACGAGTCGCCGCGTTGCTTTCTCCCGCGGCCGTGCTCCAGTCCGCCGGCGCAGCCCAAGATTGCTGAATCGGCTGGAGAGAGAGAGAGAGAGAGAGGGCGCAAAGAAAAGAAAAGAAAAGGGAGGACGAATTGGAGTGGCCAGGGGAGGGTGGTGTGCAGTGGGTTGAAGGGGAGTCAAGTCAACCCGAGGGGGAGGGGGACGGCGACGGCGAGGGCGAGGGGAGCGAGACAGACTGCGGGAGAAGGTCTCCGTGGAATGGAATTGGAACTACGGATGCCGTGCGCCGCGTCTCTCTCTCTGTCCCTGTCGCCTCGTCGGACGGCCATTCATCCATCGTTCCGTTCTGACGGCAAAAAAGCTCCCGGCTTTCTTTTCTTTAACCCTGTGGAAAATAAACGGAGGAAGGAAGGAGGCGGAGCTTTCAGTAGTGCTGGAGCAGGAGGAGTACTGGACTGGCTTCCGCTGACCGTCCGGCCATGACTCCCCGCCGCCGGTATAATACGAGGCCTGTTCTCATTGTTTATTCGATAGCTACGTTTTCTCCATGGCCGTCGGCTCCGAGAACGTGAACTCTTTGCACGCCACCGTCCGTAGCAGACCAGTATTCAGGACTTGTTTCAAGCACAGCACAACTTCTCCAAAGTTCCCGTCGCATTCCATTATTCATAGGAGCATCAAGCTACCAAAAGATGATATATATTCAGGCCAAAAATTTCGTTCATCAGAACTACTCCGTGCACATGCATACAGTTGCAGTACGGTGGACGCGAGTACGCGACGTTCGTTACGGTGTACTCCAGATAGCAGCTATTCGAGCTGGACCTGGTACCACTGCACGGACCCGACCTCGCCGTCGACCTCTAGCTCGCACACCGACCTGACGAGGTAGGAAACGGCGTCGTCGAGGGTGTCGAACCTGGCGAGGTCCGGCGGCAGCGCGCCGCCCGGCCACCGCTCCAGCCAGCCCATCAGACGCTCCTCCAGCTCCTCCTTGGACACGAACTCCTCCTCCATCCCGGGCTCCAGCAGCACGTACGTGTCCGACTGGATGTCCGCCCGCCTCCTCCGCGCCGCGCACTGCCGAAACACAATTCAAACACAAGAAATATAAAGTCATCACAAAGTACAGCGTAAAAACTTTGGGCCACGACTGACTGACTGAAAATATGTTACTTATATGTTGGACCGTTCCACGATGGATGGAGCTCTGACCTTTGTTCCGGGGCGGCGTTGAACTCTCGTCGTGGAGAAGCTCACGGCTCCGGGCGCCGGCGGTGGAGAGCCTGCCAATGCCGTGACCGTGCGCGATCGCCTCCGGCGTAACGGCCATAGCTTGCCTGCGATGGAGCCATGGAGGGGACATGCGGTTGGCATATGCAGCACCGGATGAGAGTGAGATCGAGTCCGTAGCGGTGGGGGGCGTCACAAATTTCAAAGACAATGAAATAGCACCGTCTGACTAATGATGGAAAGCCGGGGATCATTTGACGTGACCTGAGGTTCGTTGCCATGATTGTGTGATCTAAAGAAAGTTAGCTCCGGTCTTTTTCCTCTTGGAAACGTCGTTCAATTCAAAGGTTAGGGGTGTGCCGGCTGCACGCCGGGTGTCAAAAGTAGGAAGGTATAGCAAGCTTTCTCCGAGATATTTCACTGACTAAAGACTAAAGAGAACCGTGTTTCCGTGATACTAGTTCTCAGCAGAGTTGGGAGTTGCTGCTAGTCAAGCTCAGACTAAGCTGGAGTGCATAACAGAAC
Source organism: Poa pratensis (assembly GCA_947311845.1). Taxonomy (NCBI): domain Eukaryota; kingdom Viridiplantae; phylum Streptophyta; class Magnoliopsida; order Poales; family Poaceae; genus Poa; species Poa pratensis. The sequence continues at coordinate 19,531,407 of CAMZMU010000058.1, forward strand.
TGGACTTCTTTGGCCAAGTTGCTAGTCTTGGTCAAAAGGGTTTTGGGCGAAACAAATACTACCAGTCAAATTCTACAGATATTATCTGACGAGATTGTACTGGGTACAATAAGAATACAGTACCCATCAAAATCGTCCAAGCAACCGCCTGTGCTAGCATGGACAAATTTTCTACGGGTTGACTATAAAATTTAGGACGAACAGGTGCGATTAGCTATCATATAGCCAAGAGGCTACATGATCTATCAGTAAAAACACGCAGGGGTAGCAGGTAATCACAAGACATTCTTATCATACCTGTTGGAATAGCTCCGACTGGGGTTAGAAGCTGACTAAATTAATTACTCCAGATACGTATACAAAAATCATAAGATTCTCATCACCTAACCTAAGTCAAAGATGCAATCTAGTGCCTACGCAGTTTGCTAGTGAACTATAGAAATATGGTATGGTAAGTGTTTGATGCGCAGTGCAACTTGAACTGGTAGGAGAAGACTCTGTTTCAGCGGCCTATCTAACCTTCACCCCTGAGTAGCCCAGCCCGTGTCCTCTTTCCTGGATAATTTCCTCATTGCACTTTGAAACCTAATACAGTACTCATAAACTATAGAAATCGGGATGCTGCCTACCTCAAGCAAACGCTACGATTTTCCTACTCTTTAGCAAATGACTAGAGTGAGCAGTGAGAAGAGTAGCCGTTACCGGTGAGCAGTGCGCTGGTGGAGGCATACTCCGGCAGCCGAGCCAGAGCCGGCGCCTCCATCCTTGCTGTGTGGCCTGAAATCTTTTGTCCTTCAAAGGCTGGCCTGAAACACTTCGTTTGGTCGTCATCTCCAGCTTATCCTCCCCCTGCATTAAGATTGGTGAGGAAATATCTATCCAAAAGAGATGAGGAAGACCGGTTCCTTCCCAATGAGAAGTGATAGAGACCTCGCAACCACCAACAAACATACACGCTGTGGCTGCCGCCTGCCAGATCAAGTGATCACTCACCACCGGGCACAAGTTGCAGAATGGAGATGCCTAATTAGTCAAATGGCAGGTCAGTTGCGCACACTATTTTTTATAAATGCATTCCACTTGTACATATATTATAAACAAGCTCACTTGGCAGATTGTCCAACGGCTACATCCCGTCGGATAAGCAGTGAACCAACTGTTACAACTTACAGCTTCTTCTATTATACTGTACCTTCTAGAAAAATGATTATTGCGATAAACAGAAATTTTCCCTCGACATTCAGAGGATTAATTGTGAGGTATATATACACATGTTAACTCTGAAACCACCAGAAAACAATGTCTATTTGTGACCTTCCAAGGTCCCCACTAAACGTGAAATGTTGACCTTCCAACACAAACTTATTCAGAGGCCTTCGTATGTCGCAATCATCTGAGAAATTTTTATTAGGAGGTTGTCCGCAGTTGCATCCTTCCGATGCGGAGATATCAGTTCTTGGTACTGGTGGACGCTTCCAGCGAAATCTGTGAATAATCCATCAACCCCCACCGTGTTTATCCAGAAATCGTACTCAGCATAGGGATCCTGATGAAAGTTGAAGTGTAGGAACTGATTCTCATTTCTGTATGTATAAGGGTGTACCTGCAGAAACAACAGGATGCAGTTTAACAAACATCCAGGTACAAACTAACTGGCATGGAAAATGTAGGTGACAACATATTAGGGTAACAATTTGGTCTTTCGGGAATCAAGAGCATATATAGCAGAGTTAATGCCCTAATGATAGTTAAAATTGAGCTTCTGAGACTCGACTGCAACGATTAATTCTATTAAAATTCAGTGCATGATATGGTGAGGATCAGGACACGGAGGCGATTTCCTGGTGGAGATATCAGCAGCTTGGTTATGTGTTTTGTTCCAATGCATTCAGTTACTGGTTAGTCATGATGAGAAAAAAAAAGACAACCATGAGGTTTCAATGGGCTCTTCTGGTGGTTCAGAGTTTCAGGCTGACCAAAGACATATAATCAAAACAAGTGTTGAAGGTGGTCTGAATTTATGTTGGGCTCACAAGAACAATAGTGTATGCATATTTTTTTTAGCACAGCTTGTATGCATTACTTAAAGTATCCATCAAGTAGTAACTCCAAACGACTGTAAGGAATACAAACAAACATCACACCTGGAGATTATGAGCATGTGCTCTTGCAACAAGATCAGATGGTGCCATCAAATAGCTATTTGCAGCTGGAACAATAGTATCTTTCCATGGACCAAGGCCCACAACATAGTTACTAATATATGCAAGGTATTCATCTGAAGTGATTTCCCAGTATGACTGCAAGCATTAAAAATAACATCAGTAATATCCATACAGTATGACGGTTCTGCTGAAGCACCAAAAGCTCAGATGTAGTCCATCCATCCAGAGATAAAATTTCCTTATACATTTCACTAGACAAGATTTGTACCTGATTTGTGTCTTGTGTTCTGATTGTGAAATCATCGATCAAAAAGATCTTAGGAGAGTCTGTCAATTTTGATACATGTACAAGGGAAGTGGGCGCAAAGGATTGTATAAACAATGGCTGTTTAAGCCAATTCTCAGACATATATTGTCCTCCATATCCATACTTTAGTAAGGTATCCACAAATTTGTCCTCAAACGTCTTTCCATCTGCCCACTTGACCTGTCAAAGAGTAGAATACAAGCTCATTGCTTACAACACTCCAGAAGTTGGAAAATTCGCCTAAGATTGTACTGAACAAATTTGAAGTTCTTGCATTGTTCGGCACATCAAAGTCGAGTTGAAGTATTTTAGGTAAAATATATCAGATGCTGCATTGTTTTCTACACATATGTATCAAAGGAACCATGCAAAAGCTGTCACATCGTACTGTACAATATCAATTTCCGGCAAATTTTGGTATACCTTCTAAGACTATTTCTTGCAAGAAAATATTTAATTAGAGAATGTTGAGAATCCTTAGTGCACCTAGTGCTTCTTGAGAACAGTGGGACTTACATGCTTGTTGATATGAACTGGATCTTTAATCTCTGGATATATCCCAACGGTTCTGCTTGCATCTAAGGCAATTGAAATAAATTCTTCAAATGTGATGATTGAAAATTTACCTGCATATACAGAAAATAAATCATGATTCTTAAATCGCAAATATGCCATCAGATTGCATCTTTCAGATTATAGTTCATGTATTTAGTTAGCTTAGATAAGGGAAAAATTATCTAATAACTCTAAATAAGATCAGGCTACTTGTTAAAAAATATTAAAATAGTTTTGGAGAAGACTAAAACGCATAAGCCAATGAAGGAATACAATATTCTGGTATTAGTTAGTGGCAACTGGAAAGCAGGTTAACCAGAGAATGAATGAATTGCACCTGATACACATCTCTTTTTATGAATTAGTCTCTTTTTACGAGGCCCTAAATTGATCCATTTTACAAGGCCATAAACTGATCTTTCGAAGTACAGCACGATCCATACAGAGGATAATGTCTTGTGCAGTGATCATGGGCAGAAAAACAATAGAAAATGCTCAAGGACACATCCACATACCATTATATTGTTGATCTCTGAATGTGTATCGCTGCTTCAATTTCAGTGTTTTAAGCTCCTCAAGTGTGAAGTCCACTGCAAACATATGAAAAACTAATTATTACTCCCTCCGTTCCAATTTAATTGACTTCCTATCCACCACATGTGGATGTATCTAGACATGTAACTACATGTGGTGGATAGGAAGTCAATTAAATTGGAACGGAGGGAGTAGTTTGAAAAATCAAGAACCGACAGTTTCACAGGTTTACCATTCACATTAATTCCATCATAGCAATATGCAGATAGGTCAGTTCTGTAGCAGGATAGATCAACCAATATGATCTTGCCATGCTTTACCAACCAAAGAGATTTATGCATTATATGCTTGTGAGCCATGGTCAGTATTGCTACTGGATGCTTATTAACTCATGGCATTCCATAAAATACTATAACAGAAATACTGGTAGAATGCACCAGGTGAAGGTACTAGGAAATCATGCACAAATTAGTTTCAAACATTAAAGCTTCCTAATTTTGAGTCCAGGAATTTATAATGAGATGCTTTGTTGCATCCTATTGCTTACTTTTATGCCGCAAATATATGCCTACAAATATTTACAGGAATGGGTGAGGAAATCAGGGTTGGTTAGAATAAACATACCTACAAACCATCCTGTAACATTTAGCCATTCCACCTCGTAGGTTCTCCTTCGATCGGCAAACTCCTTATGGCTGGCAACATCAGTCATTTCATCAAGTGTTACGTCATGAAAGCAGATCAATGCCCCATCTTTGCTAGCAAGGATGTCTGTCTCTATAAAATCTGCACCTTCTTCAATAGCTCTCTGCAACAGTTTTTTTTTGTGAAATCTGTTAATCTAGTTTTCCAAGGTGAAAGATCGCATGATAGAAACTTATCAGAATTGAGTTTAGTAGCATTTGCCATATTCAGTGTAATGATATCTAATCATCAAATGGAGTATCCTCTTAACGAAGGTATCACATCCCATACACATAAAGAATAGTTTTTTACGTTATATCAGTTCTCTGAGCTGTACCAGGTAAGCAGCAGTTGTTTCCTCAGGGATTTCCCCGTTTGAGCCACGGTGAGCAATGTTATATGGTCGAAATGTCTGTAGCTGCTTCTTCTCATTACCATTCTACTTGGCAGTGGATAGAATGGTCTAGCGATGACCACATGTAACAGTAGCAGAAGAAGAAAAGGAATATGACCTGCCATGGATGGCAACACAAATTAAATACAGGACAGGCTTATGTGCAAACTGCAAATGCAGCTACAATACGATATCTTAAAATATTTCAGATCAGTGCGGAGATAGATCGATATATCGGTTGGCATATTTGTAGTTCACTAAATGAACCCATCGCGATGTTCAGTACATATTTCAGAGCTTCATTGGCATATTTGTACATAGCAGAAAAATCGGAGAGCCAAATTTCCCTTATAAATCTACACCTCCAGTCTAGAAATAAGTATCTCGGTCCAATTTCCTGACCCTTCCACGGTTTCCTTACAAATAGTATATAGCAGCATCGTAGAAAAGCACAAAACGGCCATAACTAACTTAAAATAGCAACGCAAACAGGCAACTAGTACCAACAATTCCCTCGACCAAAAAAAGAACTTAGCACTAACACGGGAGAAATTGTACAGAATCGCGCAGACGACCTACAGATAAGCAACCCCAGAGCAATAGTAGCCATCAAGCCCAATTCTAGTACAACCATTGCCTAAACTGCACAAAAGAGCAGCCATTGCCTAATTGCTGCATCACGAATCGCCTCAAATTCACCCCTGAAAATCACCGCTCCGCAGTAATCGGTGGTCAACCGAGGGTACTGGACCAGAAAAAAAAATCAGAATCGTCCAGGAGGAAAAGGGGAGTCCAACAAAACATCCACTGCAGTCTACGATAGGCATCACTCCATAGGTTCGATAGATCGGTGCGGCGATAAAGCATTGAGGGCAGGAACCAGCGAATCGAAGAGGAGTTGGGGGACTTACACACAGAAGGGCTCATGTGCTGCTTCTTCCTCCGCTGCGCTCCCCAGTAACGGTGGGAAGCGAGGCGAGCTCGGTTCCGGTGGAGCAGAGAGGAGGGGGAAGAGATGACGGCGCGGCCCCTCTCGCTCTGTCTCCCGCTTTTTCTTTCCGTCACGCCATTAAGTATCTTCCGATTTTCCTTCGGAGTTCGTGACGGGAACGTGCCTGCGAGATTGGGTATAGACAGGTGCGGCGATACGGTTCCCAGCTGAGTTCACGGACGGAATATTCGGAGAATAGCTCCTCTTGGGATGAACAGCTCTCAAGTGTAGAATCTATTCGGTGCTACCTCGCTTACATGTGGGCCCTAATATAACAGCCGAGCGTTGAATTGCGTTACGATCTGTGCCGGCTTTTCTCGGGAATCTTTGTGTCAGGTTTTGGGTTGTTTTTTCTGCACAGGATAACAACTCTAAGGCCTCCTTTGGATCACAGTATTTTTGGGGGATTTTCACGGGATTTTATTCCTTTGGAATGTTTCCTCTGGATTGCGTTTGGTTTACATGATTGAGTAGTTGAAATCCTGAGGATTGGGTTCCTACCATACCTATTCCAGAGGATTCCTCGCAATAGATCGGAGCTCTCGGAAAAATTCCTGGCGCGAAACGACGCCTCGTGCGCGCTGCGCTAGCGCTAAAAAACAATCGCGCTAGTTCCTGTAGGCTTCGTTCGGTTACACCCTTCCCTGCGGGGATTGGCTGGGATCCACGGGGGTTAATCACGCCTGGATAATTTCCAGGCCAACTAGTTATTATGTGTTCGGTTACAGCCGGTCGGGGTTAATTCCCTTTCCAAACCCTGCCTATCACCGTCAATCCCACGTGGAAATAATAATCGCCTGTCAACCCGTGGATTTAATCCCCAGACGAAACAGAGGCGGCATTGAGGGGCGAGCATATCGGAGCCAACGGACCGGCGACCCGACGGGAGTGGCGGCGCCGCAGCGGATCCTCCTCCGGTCTCCAGATTCACATACAGTGGCTTCGTACCCCACCCACATCGTGACTCCGATGGGACAAGAGCTGCTGCGCCGGCGGATATGGAGAGCACGGCGGCGGCATCGACGGAGATGGAGGACACGGCGGCGGCCCGACCAAGACATCAAGCTTCCCCGAGCATGTCGCCCTCATCCTCCATGAACGGACCAGAGGCAGCTTCCTGCGTGCGCCGGTGCCAGGCGAACTTACCGTCGCTGACACTGTAGCCGGATGATATTTCCGTTGGGGCACCCCAAGAGGAAGGTATGATGTAATTCAGCAGCAAGTTTTCCCTCAGTATGAAACCAAGTTTCCCTCAGTTGAATTGCGTTACGATCTGTGCCGGCTTTTCTCGGGAATCTTTTGTGTCAGGTTTTGGGTTGTTTTTTCTGCACAGGATAACAACTCTAAGGCCTCCTTTGGATCACAGTATTTTTGGGGGATTTTCACAGGATTTTATTCCTTTGGAATGTTTCCTCTGGATTGCGTTTGGTTTACATGATTGAGTAGTTGAAATCCTGAGGATTGGGTTCCAACGATACCTATTCCAGAGGATTCCTCGCATAGATCGGAGCTCTCGGAAAAATTCCTGGCGCGAAACGACGCCTCGCGCGCGCTGCGCTAGCGCTAAAAAAACAATCGCGCTAGTTCCTGTAGGCTTCGTTCGGTTACACCCTTCCCTGCGGGGATTGGCTGGGATCCACGGGGTTAATCACGCCTGGATAATTTCCAGGCCAACTAGTTATTATGTGTTCGGTTACAGCCGGTCGGGGTTAATTCCCTTCCCAAACCCTGCCTATCACCGTCAATCCACGTGGAAATAATAATCGCCTGTCAACCCGTGGATTTAATCCCCAGACGAAACAGAGGCGACATTGAGGGGCGAGCATATCGGAGCCAACGAACCGGCGACCCGACGGGAGTGGCGGCGCCGCAGCGGATCCTCCTCCGGTCTCCAGATTCACATACAGTGGCTTCGTACCCCACCCACATCGTGACTCCGATGGGACAAGAGCTGCTGCGCGGCGGATATGGAGAGCACGGCGGCGGCATCGACGGAGATGGAGGACACGGCGGCGGCCCGACCAAGACATCAAGCTTCCCCGAGCATGTCGCCTCATCCTCCATGAACGACCAGAGGCAGCTTCCTGCGTGCGCCGGTGCCAGGCGAACTTACCGCCGCTGACACTGTAGCCGGATGATATTTTCCGTTGGGGCACCCAAGAGGAAGGTATGATGTAATTCAGCAGCAAGTTTTCCCTCAGTATGAAACCAAGTTTATCGAACCATAGGAGCAGTAGCACTTCTGAAGGTTGTCAACGACGAAAATGATGCGGCGCAACACCAGGGAATCCGGCGCTGACGTGGAACCTGCACACAACACAATCAAACTACTTTGCCCCAACGAAACAGTGAGGTTGTCAATCTCACGGCTTGCTGAAAACAAAGGATTAAACGTATGGTGTGGAAAATGAGTATTAAATTGCAGAGAATGAAAAAGGAACAGTTTGCAGTTTGTGGTTGTTTAATCAGTGTAAAAGAATGGACCGGGGTCCACAGTTCACTAGTGGTGTCTCTCCATAAAAGATAACTAACATGTTGGGTGAACAAATTACAGCTGGGCAATTGACAAATAGTGAGCGCATGACAATGCATATACATGACATGATGACTACTATGATATTTAATTGGGCATTACGACATAATACATAGACCGTTATCCAACAGCATCTATGACTAATAATCCACCGCCGGGTTGTCATCCGAGTCCCCGTTGGTATTAAGTTGCAAGCAACGGATAATTGCATTAAGTAAAGTGCGTAATGTAAACACACATATGCCCGGGACATAGCATCGTTAGGTTATCCCTAGTGGCAACAGCACATCCACAACCTTAGAACTTTCTGTCACTGTCCCAGATTAAACGGAGGCATGAACCCACTATCTAGCATAAATACTCTCTCTTGGAGTTACAAGCATCTACTTGGCCAAAGCATCTACGAGTAACGGAAAGCATGCAAGATCTTAAATAACATATAAGATAGATTGATAATCAACTTGACATAATATTCAATATTCATCGGATCCCAGCAAACACAACATGTAGCATTACAATAATATGATCTTGATCATGTAGGGCAGCTCACAAGATCTAAACATGATGGCACAAAGTGGAGAGACAACCATCTAGCTACTGCTATGGACCCGTAGTCCAAGGATGAACTACTCACGCATCACTCCGGAGGCAGGCATGGCGATGTAGAAGCCTCCGGTGACGATTCCCCTCTCCGGCAGGGTGCCGGGAAGAGGTTCTGAACCCTCCCGAGCTAGGGTTGACGACGGCGGCGTCTCTGGAACTTTTCGTGGATATTTGCTCAGGTACTTAGGGTTTTCGCGTCGGGGGGAATAAGTAGGCGAAAGGGCGGCGGCTGGAGACCCCCGAGGGGCCCACACCACCAGGGCGCGCAGAGGGGGCCCGCGCCCTGGTGCGTGTGGGGCCTCCGTGGCTCCTCTTGCTCCTTTGCTGGTGTTCTGGAAAAATAGGCCCCCGTGAAGTTTCGTCCAATTCCGAGAATATTTCCAGACTAGCTTTTCTGGAATACAAAAACAGCAGAAAACAGGAACTGGCACTTCGGCATCTTGTTAATAGGTTAGTCCCAAAAAATGTATAAAAGTGATATAAAGTAGATGCAAAACATGTAGCAATTGGTATAAAACAAGCATGGAACATCAAAAATTATAGATACGTTTGAGACGTATCAGCATCCCCAAGCTTAGTTCCTACTCGTCCTCGAGTAGGTAAACGATAAAAACAAAATAATTTTTGAGGTGACATGCTACCATCATAATCTTGATCATATAATATTGCAAGGCACATGTAAATGAATGAAGTGATCCAAGTCAATGGTCTATAATTTGCTACCAAATAGATAATGAGTAAACAATGAATCACACAAGCTAAACGTTTTCATGAATAGTACTTTCGAGACAAGCATCAAACAGTTTTGCATAAGTGTTAACTCATAAAGCAATAGTTTCTAATAAAAGGTATTTAATCAACACAAAGGAAGAATTTAGTTTCAGCATTTGCTTCAACTTTCAACATATTTATCTCATGGATATTGTCAACACAAAGTAGTATAACAAGTCCAATACATTGCATATAACGCATGTTGTAACAAAGTTGACACTAGTGTTTGCTTGTGGAAGACAGAAAGAATAGGAAAACTGACTCAACATAAAAGTAAAAGAAAGGCCCTTCGCAGAGGGAAGCAGGGATTAAATCATGTGCTAGAGCTTTTAGGTTTTTGAAAGCATATAGAGATTGCATAAAATATTTGATACTCCTCCCAACCTTGCTAACACAAGCCATGGCTAACCGAATCCTCGGGTGCCTTCCATCAATCACATACCATGGAGGAGTATCTATTTTTGAGAGGTGTTTGTTAATTGTCAACGAATGGTAGCGGGTGAGAACAGTATTCTACCTGTCAACGGACTTTTAAGAGCGGCTCCCATGAAGGACGTTATTTCTACCAGCAAGGCAGATCATCCCTCTTTCTCTTTGGTTTACACACATTCAGGTATTTCACTGTTTGTCATTGCTTACTGATGAATCAGGGCAAAAGTGTGAAGAGAATTAATTGGTTAAAGTTGTAATTAATTGGGACTGGGCACCCCGTTGCCAGCTCTTTTTGCAAGTTATTGGATAAGCGGATGTATATGCCACTAGTCCAGGTGTAAAAGTCGACAAATAGAATAAAGAATAACCACACTAATTCCTCATGAGCTAGTAAACATTGACACAAAAAGGGAATAATAACATTTTGAATAATTTAAAGGTAGCACATGAAAAATTTACTTGGAGTGGCAAGGAAATACCACATATAGGTAGTTATGGTGGACACAAATGGCATGGATTTTGGCTCAAGGATTTGGATGCACGAGAAGCATTCCCTCTCAGTACAGAGTTTAGGCTAGCAAGGTTATGTAAGCAAACAAGAATATCAACCCGTACACCAAGTTTTATATGACAAACATATTGCAAACGTTATAAGACTTCATACCGTCTTCCTTGTTAACCAAACCCTGTTATTAGAAAATATCTAGACCTTAGAGATACCACCGATGCAAACCAAATTTTCAACAAGCTTTACGGTAGTTCTTCACTAATAGGCTTAACTCATGATGCACAATTTAATCATGATCTACTTGTTAACTCAAAACAATTGACAAGCATCAAGTTATCCATTAGTGATCTACAAGATTAAGCAAGTTTTTCCTTATACCAATTACCACATGCAACATTTTCTGAACCAACCAAACACCAATCAATTTATTTCATCAACTCTCCAAACAAATATAAGTGAAGCAAGAGAGTACTTTCTACAAAAGAAAGCTAATAGCTCTGACAAGAGATACATGAAAACAAGAGCTAAAAGCTGAACAGCGCTAGATATGAATACTCAACAAATATAAGTGAAGAATAGGAGTATTCTCATGAAAAAGCGGAGCGTGTCTCTCTCCCAATCAAGAATGCTAGGGTCCAGTCAAGCTTTATTGAAAATAAAATGCAATACTGAAAATAAAAGCACACAGACGCTCCAAGAAAAGCACATATGATGTGAAAGAATTAAAATATAGTTTCACTAGAGATGACCTGATAATTTTGACGATGAAGAAGGGGATGCCTTGGGCATCCCCAAGCTTAGACGCTTGAGTCTTCTTGAAATATGCTGGGGAGATCCATGGGAGCCTCCCCAAGCTTAAGCTCTTCACTCTTCTTGATCCTATTATATCATCCTTCTCTCTTGACCCTTGAAAACTTCCGTCACACCAAACTCAAAGTAGATCTCATTAGAGGGTTAGTGCATAATCAAAAATTCACATGTTCTATAAAGACGCAATATGATTTGTTACTTTAAACATTAGCTACAGCCACTGATGTTATGTGAAGCTCTTCCACCCAAAAAAGAATTTCACTCAACACTAGTAAAAGAGAGAATGCAAAATAAAAAGGCATAATCTGTCTAAAACAGAACAGTCCGCAAAGACGAATTTTTTCGAGGCACTTACGACGCTCAGATCGAAAACTAACTAATGAAAGATTCAGACATTCATAAAGATTACGCACAAAAATTTCAGATTTAATTAACAATCTGGTGATTTTAGGAATTTCGTACAGTGAACAGCAAAAATCTGTTTCTGCGCAGCAATCAAAATTAAGCATCATCTTAACATTAGAGGCTACTCTTGGCACAACAATGCGAGAAAATAAAGATACAAAGGAGTTGCTACAGAAGTAAACAAACCTTGACTCAATAAAAGAAAAATTGCAGAAAAAAAATAATGGGTTGCCTCCCATAAGCGCTTTTCTTTAACGCCTTTTAGCTAGGCACAAAGCATGCATCAAGTATTACCAAGTGAAGAAGCATCAACATTGTAATTTGTTCGAACAATAGAATCATAAGGTGGCTTAATCTTCTTCCTAGGAAAGTGTTCCATACCTTTCTTGAGAGGAAATTGATATTTTATATTCCCTTCTTTCATATCAATAATAGCACCTACAGTTCTAAGAAAAGGTCTTCCCAGCACAATAGGGCATGATGGATTGCATTCAATATCCAAGACAATAAAATCAACGGGGACATAATTGTTGTTAACCATGATAAGAACATCATCAATTCTTCCCAAAGGTTTTTTAATAGTAGAATCAGCAAGGTGAACATCCAAGTAACAATTTTCCAAAGGTGCTAAATCAAGCATATCATAAATCTTTTAGGCATAACAGAAATACTAGCACCAAGGTCACACAAAGCATTGCAATCAAAGTCATTCAATTTCATTTTAATGATGGGCTCCCAACCATCTTCTAACTTCCTAGGGATAGAAGCTTCATGTTTAATTTTCTTCCCTAACTTGTATGAGAGCATTAGTAATATGTTTAGTAAAAGCCATGTTTATCACTAGCATTAGGACTTCTAGCTAGCTTTTGCAAGAACTTAATTACTTCAGAAATATTGCAACCATCAAAATCAAAGTCATTATCATCAAAAGTAATGGAGTTATTTCTTCCTTATTGCTAGAAATTTCAGCATCTTTATCAAGGACAGTTTCAGAGTTATCAGGCAATTTAGGACATTTTGCAATAGAAGTGGAAACATTACCAACACCAATTATCTTGCCATTAATGGTAGGAGGTTTGTAACACTTGAGTTTGAAGCATTTTCAGAAGTAGTAATAGTATAAACTCTAGCAATATTATTCTTTCTAGCAATTTCATCCTCTCTTTCCCATCTAGCATGCAATTCAGCTAACATCCTCACATTGTTATCAATTTTAACTTGTATAGCATTGAGAGTTTTGCTCTCTTTAACATCATGAGGCATGTTCTTTAGTTTCAACAAGTCAACATCAAGAGCAAGACTATCAACTTTAGAGGAAGCACATCAATTTTCCCAAATTTCTCCTCAACAGTTTTATTGAAAGCAGTTTGTGTACTAATAAAATCCTTAAGCATAACTTCAAGATCAGAGGGTACACTCTTATTATTGTTGTAGGAGCTATAGGAATTTCCATAACCATTGCCACTATTAGAAGGATAGGGCCTATAATTGCTATTACCAAAATTATTCCTATAAGCATTGTTGTTGAAGTTATTATTTTTAATGAAGTTCACATCAACATGCTCTTCTTGAGCAACCAAAGAAGCTAAAGGAACATTATTTGGATCAACATGTGTTTGACCATTTGCAAGCATAGACATAATAGTATCAATTTTGGCACTCAAGGAAGAGGTTTCCTCAACAGAATTTACCTTCTTACCTGTTGGAGCTCTCTCGGTGTGCCACTCAGAATAATTAATCATCATATCATCAAGAAGCTTTGTTGCAGCACCCAAAGTGATGGACATAAAGGTACCTCCAGCGGCCGAATCCAATAAATTCCTTGAAGAAAAATTTAATCCTGCATAGAAGGTTTGGATGATCATCCAAGTAGTCAGTCCATGAGTGGGACAATTTTTAACCAATGATTTCATTCTCTCCCATGCTTGAGCAACATGTTCATTATCAAATTGCTTAAAATTCATTATGCTACTTCTCAAAGAAATAATCTTAGCAGGAGGATAATATTTTCCAATAAAAGCATCTTTGCATTTAGTCCATGAATCAATACTATTTCTAGGCAAAGATAGCAACCATTCTTTAGCACGTCCTCTCAAGGAGAAAGGAAAAAGTTTCAGTTTAATAATATCACCATCTACTTCCTTGAGCTTTTGCATTTCACAAAGTTCAACAAAGTTATTAAGGTGAACAGCAGCATCATCAGTACTAACACCAGAAAATTGCTCTTTCATAACAAGATTTAAAAGTGCAGGTTTAATTTCATAAAATTCTGCTGAAGCAGCAGGTGGAGCAATAGGTGTGCATATGAAATCATTGTTGTTCGTGCTAGTGAAATCACACAACTTAGTGTTCTCAGGAGTACTCATTTTAGCAGAATTAAAAACAGACAGAAAATAACTTGAAAGTAAACTAGATGCAAGTAACTAATTTTTTTGTGTTTTTGATAATTGAAAGCAAACAAGATAAAATAAAATAAACTAAGCAAGACAAAAACAAAGTAAAGAGATTGGAAGCGTGAAACTCCCCTTGCAGAAGACTGCTGTCTCCCCGGCAACGGCGCCAGAAAAATTGCTTGATGTTCGTTGGGAGACCCCAAGAGGAAGGTATGATGTAGTCAGCAGCAAGTTTTCCCTCAGAAAGAAACCAAGGTTATCGAACCAGTAGGAGCAGCAACTCTTCAGAAGGTTGTCAACGGCGAAATATGTGCGGCGTCACGGACGCTGACGTGGAATCTGCACACAACACAATCAAACTACTTTGCCCCAACGAAACAGTGAGGTTGTCAATCTCACCGGCTTGCTGAAAACAAAGGATTAAACGTATGGTGTGGAAAATGAGTATTAAATTGCAGAGAATGAAAAAGGAACAGTTTGCAGTTTGTGGTTGTTTAATCAGTGTAAAAGAATGGACCGGGGTCCACAGTTCACTAGTGGTGTCTCTCCATAAAAGATAACTAACATGTTGGGTGAACAAATTACAGCTGGGCAATTGACAAATAGTGAGCGCATGACAATGCATATATGACATGATGACTACTATGATATTTAATTGGGCATTACGACAAATACATAGACCGTTATCCAACAGCATCTATGACTAATAATCCACCGCCGGGTTGTCATCCGAGTCCCCGTTGGTATTAAGTTGCAAGCAACGGATAATTGCATTAAGTAAAGTGCGTAATGTAAACAAACATATGCCGTGGACATAGCATCGTTAGGTTATCCCTAGTGGCAACAGCACATCCACAACCTTAGAACTTTCTGTCACTGTCCCAGATTAAACGGAGGCATGAACCCACTATCTAGCATAAATACTCTCTCTTGGAGTTACAAGCATCTACTTGGCCAAAGCATCTACGAGTAACGGAAAGCATGCAAGATCTTAAATAACATATAAGATAGATTGATAATCAACTTGACATAGTATTCAATATTCATCGGATCCCAGCAAACACAACATGTAGCATTACAATAATATGATCTTGATCATGTAGGGCAGCTCACAAGATCTAAACATGATGGCACAAAGTGGAGAGACAACCATCTAGCTACTGCTATGGACCCGTAGTCCAAGGATGAACTACTCACGCATCACTCCGGAGGCAGGCATGGCGATGTAGAGCCTCCGGTGACGATTCCCCTCTCCGGCAGGGTGCCGGGAAGAGGTTCTGGACCCTCCCGAGCTAGGGTTGACGACGGCGGCGCTCTGGAACTTTTCGTGGATATGGCTCGGGTCCTTAGGGTTTTCGCATCGGGGGGAATAAGTAGGCGAAAGGGCGGCGGCTGGAGAGCCCCGAGGGGCCCACACCCAGGGCGCGCCAGGGGGGGCCCGCGCCCTGGTGCGTGTGGGCCTCCTGGCTCCTCTTCGTTGCTCCTTTGGACTTCTGGTGTCTTCTGATAAAATAGGTGCCTCCGTGAATTTCGTCCAATTCCGAGAATATTTCCTGACTAGCTTTTCTGGAATACAAAAACAGCAGAAAACAGGAACTGGCACTGCGGCATCTTGTTAATAGGTTATTCCCAAAAAATGTATAAAAGTGATATAAAGTGGATGCAAAACATGTAACAATTGGTATAATATCAGCATGGAACATAAAAAATTATAGATACGTTTGAGACGTATCACCGGACACCACCAGCTCTCCGGAGAACATCTCGTCGGTGATGGACACCACCAACCCTTTGTCAAGCGCGCCATCGTGCTCCAGTTTCGGGGACAGAAAATTGCAGATATGGGGAAGAATAGACGGGATTAACCGAACAAGAATTTATCGAAGGGAATTTTGGGATTTAACCCCTAGGTGACGGAGCAGGGATCACCCAATCCCCAGGTGGATCGTATCCGCTCGTGGATTGTTTCCCAGCTAACCGAACGAGGCCGTATCCGGCCGTAAACCTACCACGCGTCGCTTGAGGCGCTTCAGTACGCTAGCATTGGATGCTTGAAAACCCAAACTCAAAGAATAATACTATTTTAATGTATGGAGTCCATCTAGTTTTCCTACGGTGCAGCCAAAGGCCATTTCTTCTCAATTCCTCTGGTTTTGTATTCCAGAGGATTGGCGATGGCATACAACTGAATCCTATGCTTTTTTTGATTCCTCTGTTTTCAAAGCCTATGATCCAAATAGGCCTAACTAATGTTTGCGACAATAATTTGCACATAACACACACAGAACATAATTATCTCGTTTGACTTCTAATCTTTTATGTCACTGGCAAAACCGATACGCTCGCTCATGTGTTGACGGATAATCCTTTAAATGTGACATTCAAAGAGATCTTGTTGGTCCCAAGCTAGTAGCTTGGCACGAATTGCTACAACGGTTGGCTTTCGTTAACATGACGCAAGGGACCGACGAGTTTCGTTGGAAGGAATTTACACCAGAGTGGTAAATTCTCGTTGGACTCTATGTATAAAGCGCTAATCCAGCCGAATGTGCCAGTTAATAATAATAAGAAAATCTGGAAGATGAAAATTTTACTTAAAAACAAGGTCTTTACGTGGTATCTTCGTCGAGGAGTAATCTTACTAAATACTAAAGATAACCTTGCAAAACGCAATTGGCACGGAAGTAAAAAAGGTTGTCTTCTGTCATAACGACGAGACAATCAAATACTTATTCTTTGAGTGTAAATTTGCTAGTTCTATATGGTCAATTATCCAGATAGGTTCTACCCTATACCCACCAAGAAGCATTGCTAATATTTTTGGCAATTGGTTGAATGGTGTGGACAGTAGGTATAAACAACTTATTAGGGTGGGAGCGCTTGCCGTTATATGGCCGCTTTGGTTATGTAGAAATGAAAAGTTTTTTAATGATAAAAAATCATCTCTTATGCAGGTTATCCACAAGAGTATAGCTACGCTCCATTTGTGACTCCGTTGCAACGTGTGGAGCATCGAGACCTGTTTACGGATATGTGTACAAGACTGGGGATACGGCGAGAGACTTTTTATCCCAACATGGATGACAGCATAATTTGCGGATCGGCCCTCCACCTTCATAGGCGTTTTTACAATTTCTCATCATGATATGGAACTCGTCTTTTTTTATGTTTCGTACTTTTAAACTCGTGTCGGCTGTGTGCATCTTAGTTATGCAGAGGTTATGTGTAATGCTTAAACTTTTTAAGTAATAAAACTCCCTTTATCAAAAAAATGTCACTGGCAAAACATGCTCGTGCTACAACAGAAGAAACTAATCATCACTGCCGCCAGTGCCCCACCATTGTTGCCACTTCTCCTCTTTGGTGTCGTTGACAATGGTGGTCATGTTTTCATGTACCTGGCCAATTCCAAGGCGATGAACTTGGTCATCATACTCTAACACGCCGATTTTTGGCCCCTTCTACACTAACATGTCATTTCACGAACTTGTAACGATGATGAGCGACTGCAATGGGTACAGTAACATGAATGCCATCGAGGGTATCACATGTCGGGGGGCGAGGCAGGGGGCGTGAGGCTTCCGGTGATCCAGGTGCGAGTTTGTAAATATCGCGTACAGAGTTACAAGATTGTACGACATCGTAGCCTCAAGACTTCGTGTAGTCTGTCTTTATATAGGCAGACAGATCTAGGACTTATAAGGAGAGACACCACCAACTAAAATACAGAGTCATGAACTAATCCGACTTAGTGTCGTGCCTCGTACTTCAAAGCAATCAGATCACGGGACAACGTTTTGGACCTTTCTTAATCAGCTGGCCATGTCTCTTCTGTTTCAGCAAAATGGGCCGCCTAGTAAGCAAGCCGGCACTACCACGGTAGGCCATCCTGACCTGCTGGAATGTCTCTACATCGTGGGTATACCTATTTGGATATCCTTAAAAAAAAGATATCCCCAACATTAGCCCCAGAGAATTTTTTAGTTTTTTGGCCTGTTTATTAACGAGGTTGAAGTATTTCCGCCCTAAAGTTTAGGCGAATAGGGAACTTGAAGGGTTGATTTTTGCAACGAAATATTTATGAAACCAAAACATTCGAAAACACAATATTCACATGCCTCGCCAACCAATACTTCACTTTTGAAAATGAAGCTACATACATCTTTTTGTATATAAAACTGCTCCAGTGTTTTTGCTAAATCCAAACATATCAAACTATTTAAAAGTGCAGTTTTGTTGAAATACTTAAAAAATATTTTGCTACCAAACGCACCGTTTTGCTTCACATTTGCTCTTTTATTCAATACTAGTTGGCATGTACGTGCAACGCACGTGTTCACGGTTAAATGGAACAATTTATAAGTAGGACGGCTTCACAATTAAGTGAGACAATTTACAAGTAGAAGAAAACCGTACCTAGCTGGATTACATGTATTGGTGCAAGTTAATATCGACACATATATCATAACTCATCATCTGCAGGAAAGGCATGGCAATATGCAAACTTAACTAATAATAACCAAGTAAAAAACTAATAATAACCGGTATCACAACTTACCACGCAATATTTCACATTGCTCCTTTTCCGTACATTGCTTTGAAAACACCGCTTCTCTTAAAACCTGTATACCAGTTAGGCCGGCAAATATCCGTTTGTCGATTTTTCTCACCCTGATTGTTGGGACTGAACCGCACTTCATAGAGCTTATGTTGTTGTACAGCCAGTCAGAAGCACACTGTCCACAAAGAGATTCCTACAAGCAAAGATCCATTGTCAGCTTTGCTTAGCTCCACACATCAAGGTAGCATTCAAACATAAGCATGTTATAATCAATCTAATCAAATGTCGCAAGCAAATAGATGAAGAACATCCTCTTTTATTTAGCAATTCTTGATACCCACGTTCATGGAACATTCGCTTACATGCAGATCCTCTTAGTTGTTGGGTCTCGCTTGCTAAATGAAACAAATTTTACCAGACGTGAGTATTTTGAATTCTTGATAGCCACGTTCGTGGAACACTCACTTACACATGCAGATCCTCTTAACTCTTGGGTCTGGCCCTCCCTCTCCCCTCTTCGTGCTACACAACGCATGGAAGCGTGGAAGCAGCAACAATGACGTGAAGCAGCAGCAATTCCTGATGGCCTTTACGAAGATGCGAGTCTAGGCGAGCACGATGTAGAGCCCGCCTCAAGAGCGCGAGCCGCCGCGCTGCTGGGGGATTGGGACTTGGTAGCTTTGCCGGGAGCGCTCTCGCTCGCCGGCACCGCCGCAGGGGGTGCGCCGCTGGGGCGTTTGGACTTGGGAGCCTCGTCGGGAGCGCTCTCGCTCGCCGGTACCGCATGTCCGCATGCCTGCCCGTCGCTCTCGCGTGCCTTCTTCAACGACGTCCTCCATGCACTGCCGCCTCCCCGCTGTTCTCACGTACGCGCCGGCGCTTCCCTATGACGCGTGCCCTGCTCCGCCGCCTCCCCGCTGTTATCGCTCTCCACATACTTTCCGCCCAGGCCGTCGCCTCCCTACACCACCGATTCACCCCTATTCTATTTTTTTGCCTGCTTTGGATCATACGCATACGCTCAGCTGCTCAGGTATAATGAATGTTACTATAATGAGTCATGTACAAACGCAAATTGGGATTTTGCATGCGATGGCTGGCACCACTGGGATGGGAGCCTCCAAGCGCAAGATTGCTGCGTGTGTTCCGTGGTCTGCTTGATGAGGACCTCGAGTCAAAGCCGCTGTTCCGTGGGCGTGTGCCGCTGCCTGTCGTAGCTTGTTTGTCGATTTTCCGCGCCGCCGTGAGATCTTGATGTTGCACAGATTTTCGCCAGAGTAGGATTTTGATCTATAGATTTCCAAAGCGACCCAGATATCGTGACCAAACCGGATTTGGCCTTCTTTTCTTGTGCGTGCGGATGTTTTTCTTTTTCCCCTCGGACAATCTGGATTTCATTTTCTTTTGTTGCTTTTTATTTATGGACTCGTACGGGACATGGAGTTTTATCGGGAGTACAAAGTACAAACAGGTCGCTGGTTTTTTATGTCTTTTTTAGACGTCCGATCCGGTTACGCGCTGTCCCGTTTTTTCTCATTTATCTGGTCGTTGTGGACTCGTATTCGTATAGGAGATGGACTCGTGTGTAGAAACCGGTCGCTAGCAAATAGCGTTGGCAAATCCGGAGTTGTAAATCGACGATGGCTGATCCTGACTAAGGCAAAATCAAAACATTGAGACAATCTGGATCGTTGATTGAAAATTAAACGGACAAGATTTAAAGTGTTTGCTGCTCGACATCGGGACAATCTGGATCGTTGATTGAAAATTGAACGGACAAAATTTAAAGTATCCCAACATGTTTGCTCTTTTAATAGTAGTATAGATTCTCTTCGATCAGACGGTCGAGATCAGGCCACGGTCTGCAACTATCCCGAACTCGACGTTCTCGGTCGCCCGGCCCCGCAGGCCCGCACCTGCCGATCTTCCCTTTTTCCACCTCCCCACCCCGTCGGGCCGTTGCCACCACACCGCCCCCATGGCCGCCTCCGTCGCCGGCGCCGGCAAGTCGCTGCTCCTGACCTTCCGCAAATTCTTCAAGAAGCCGTGGGAGATCACGGGCCCGTGCTCCTCGCCGGAGTACCGTAGCGCGGTCCCGGGCGCCCTCGAGTACCGCCAAGTCTGCCCGGCCACCCTGCTCGAGAACTCCCCCAGAGCCGTCATCCCCACCTCCGAGCCGGAGACAGTGTTCGACATCAAGTACTTCCCGCGCGACTGCCGCCGCAACCGCCCCCGTCCGCCGCACCCTCCTCCGCAAGCCCGATCTCGAGCGCTACATGGCCGCCAAGCAGTTCGACCCCGTCAAGGGCTTCCCTGTCCCCTACGTCAAGACAGCCGTCGAAGAGGACTACAACGCCGTCGGCGGTGGCTACACCTGTTGATCCAGGTAATGCTTTCAGATCTGAGGTCGGAACTAGGGTTTCGTGTCATACAGTCCTAACCTTCCTTTGAGCCAGCGTGTTTGTCTTTTGCGGTAGAACCAATGATATATTTGAGGCGTCGCTACGATTGTATAGTTGATAATCCAACCTTGCTGTGTGAAATGATATATTGCTGTCTTGTTGCAGCTCGTGAAACAGTTCGCTAATTATGATAATGATCGGCCGATTCAGTAACTCAACTTCATCAGTACCTCTTAAAAAGGGAGATGCATCATGCCTACTGCATAAGTTTTAAGTTATGGCCTCGTTCAAGATTAAGCATATCAATGGGAGTTGCTTAGTATGTTGTTTCTAAGTACTCCATCCGTCCCACAATATATGATGTTATTATAACCAAAATGAGATGTTATTACAACCAATATGCTCCTATATTGGCTGTAATAACTTCTTATATTGTGGGACGGAGGGAGTATATATCAAAGATATGATTGGTCGTTGCGAATTCCAGTGTAAAATGAGGATGTCGTTATGTGTAACCTTTCACTGTACAGTCCCGCAATATTCTATCTATTGTTGAGATACGTGCTTCAGTTTTCCTAAAAAGTTCATGTTATGCCGTATGTTTGGGAGGAATGGAACTATCAGGTATCTCAGCTTATAACATGCCTAGAGGTGACAGAGACATTTCGATATCAGAGAGGGAAGTGTGCAAACCATGTAGTTGCTGGCTCAATCTAAGAGGAACATGGATATGAGGTTTATACTTTCTTCAGTGGGATATATGGAGGGTATTTAGACAGTCTGTTCATTGTTATAAATATAATTCTCTGCTGAAATCTGGAAGTAGTTGATCCCAGGCAATTGATCTACATACCAAAAGTTACCAAGTTCTTGCTTATCAGAGTAAATAAACATAGACTGATAATTGACGCAGTAGTTTCTGATTTTTTCATTGGATTTTGACATATGAACCATTATTAGTATTGATGGGAAATTTGCAATATTATTGAAACTTAGTTAAACATTCCCTTAGATTCATGCAAGAAGCACCTAAGTATGACCTTGATTTAGTTGCCACACATCACTGATACTTCCTAGTCGTTTCATAATGGCACACTTGTGCAACAAATGTAAGATCATGAAAACCTGTAACAGAAAAAAGATGCCTTCATTATGAGAGTTACATTCTATGATTCTAAGTTTTAGAGGTTCAAGATCCTGTGAATAGTTGTTAATTGGTGTGAAGAAATTGAGTCAAGATAAAAAGATTATTTGTAAGGTTATGAATTCAGTTCAATTCTTCACCAGCTAGGTATTGGGGTCAATACATGGTTGGACCAATTAAGTTAATGTATTTACCATCTAATTTGATAGCTATTTTGCCCTCTTTGGGCTACCGTCGTAAGATGGGTACCAACATGTTTGTGGTGAGCAAAAGTTGAGCTAGGCTAATTTGCTTGACATGGTTGGAGCACATTTGTAGTTATTGTTATTCCTCCATCCAAGAGAACCTTCATCTGATAGATGATTGAAGATCACTAACTATTCTGAATAATCAGTTAGTTTTAGGTTGCCATTCATGAATATTATCAATGATATCAGTTAGTTTTAGGTTGCCATTCATGAATATTATCAAGGATCCATGGTATTTGAGTCGCCGATTAGTCGCTGTATAGTCGCCGACTAATCGCCGAGTCGTTTCTCAAAAATCACGGCGACTCGCGACTATACAGCGACTCAACGCGACTATACATCGATTTTCGTCGACTATACAGCGAGTCGGAGGGTTGGCGACTCACTTGCGACTCGCGACTCAAAAATCATGCAAGGATCATTGTCACACCTTAACGGCTTGTTGCATATTGGAGCATATTTTAGACTTTTCAAGACACCTTTCCTGCAACCATGTTCTTCCACGCGAAAAGCAAATTTCGCACCATTTTATTATGTTTGCAGTATGGTCTGTTTGCACCATTTTATAGTTAGTCATTTTCTAAAAAAAAATGTCATTGGCTTTCACTTTTGAGAGAATTTTTTGTTGGGGCCATTCCATTCTTTCCTTTCTTGTTTTTAGTCTTTCATTTCCATAATCGTTAACAACGACTTGTACTCTTCATAAAGTAGAATGCTACTATATGCTGTTTGGTTGGGACCTTACTGAAACATGTCATTAGGATTTCGGGATTGAATCTAATTGATTACTAAGGGAATAGTGCCAGCCAAACTAAGGTAGTACACCATCCAGCCATAATAGAACAAAGAAATAGAAATAGAACGTACCTCCAGCTGTCTTCAAATAAAAATCACCTATCAAATTCAAGCAAGAGTCGAACCGCTAGCTTTCTGTGGCCATGGGAGCCGGCTGGGACACCCTCAAACCCCCTTTTATTCTTAACTTTGGGATCGGCACTTCCCATATAAATTGAATGGAATTTCCCGAATTTCATGCATCATTGTTCTCCTTTTCATATCTTAGGATAATATTTCTCTCTCGTGTAGAAGCTTTAGTTCTTTCCTTGCTTGCGTCTCATTTACATTAGCCGTGTCATATTCATTTAATTTGTTTCGCAAATGAATATCATCCTGCTATCAGCATCTATTGTCAACCTGTCGTACATTGTCATTGGCTACATCTGCATTGTCGTAACACACTTACTTTATTAAGTGGTACATGCTGTAAACCTTTATCTGAAATGGCACATGCTGGTCTCGTCTCTAGATTTCATGGTACCGTCTAGTTGAGAATGTGAGAAGACACTTGAAGCTACTAGCTAGAGTTAGGGCCTATCTAAATCTGGACCTGAAATCGAAGTCATTTCTAATAATGTCTCTTCATTTAATATCATAATAACATGGGTTATTGATTCAACACTGCTTAATTTGTCAGGTTGAGTGGTTACACTCGAGAAGAAGCTGCACCTGTCTTCATTTCTGCTCTTCCTTGGAAGTTCATTTGTCTTCCTTTGATATTATTGTGGTTGTAAAAGATGATGGCGGCAATAATATGGCACTTACGGAGTAAACCGGATGCACCTACCTTGTAAGTTCAACCAGCCTAATGCTGATAAGTGATATGTGCTTTATTGAAATCGTGGAAAACTCAAATCTTATGTTGGAATGTGCACAACATCTGCTTTAAGTGCAAAAATCATTTCAGTTCGACGGGCCGATCAGTTCTTTGAACATTGTAGAACATGATCTTTAACCTAGTTTGCAGACTGCCAGTCCGATATATATCTTGTAAGCTTTTGTTTTCGACATACGCTCATCTACACACAGTTGGCTCATCACCTCTGGGAACATGCAAGCAGCAAGCTAGCACATGTAAGCCATAACTGATATTACACCATTGAACTTGTGTATACTAAAAGAAACTGACCGTAATGGTGGAATCCAGTTAGAATTTTTCTAAAGCTGCTGATGGCCCTATAAGTTTCGCATGCTTCATTTGGCCAGCAATGGTGTCCTTGCTTGCAGCAATGCTGTCTTTGGCTTCACCACAGTACATTTAGTTCCTTGGGTGGACGGTGGTGGATGGACTCAGCATACATGTGGACAGTGGCATGCAAATGCGAGGTGAAAACGGGACAAACGCTGGCATTCATGTCTGTTGTGCTTGTTTGGTTAGCTCTGCTGCATGATTTGCTGCAACTTTTGTGATTTGTTTGACGTTGCAGTTGTGTTGGTGAGACCAGTAACGGTCTCCTGGCAAAAGTGAAAATGCTTTTGTTCCGTGTGTAGATTGTCATGCACGCATTACTCGCTGCCACTAGCGGTCATGGCTAGGACCACGGCTAACTTTGTCACGTCGTTTACGCAACAGTGATGGTCTCTACCCATGTGAGTTACAGTACAAGTTTGCATAGGAAGGAGAAATCTTTGTGCTCGATCTCTTGGTTTGGGTACATGGACCGTTAGCTACGTATAGGGTGTGTTGCGCATTGCATCCATGTCAAGTCGAAATGTACGCAAACCAACCTGTACGGTGACGGCTAGGAGGGTGGTTGTAACACCGGGCCTCTAGAGCTTAAACCTCGGATTTGACACCCGTGTGTCACATTAAGGGTATAATATTTGGTGTTCCTGACTCGTCGGTTCAGTCTTTCGAAAATGCTCATAGAAGTAAGGTGTCCGTATGTGAGCTCATAGGATGGGTCTACGAGGGTCTGTGTGTTTCTCGAAAAAATCTGAAGCGTACTACGACGCAGACGGTGCACCAAAAACTTGGGTACGTGTGTGCGTAGGTCACTCACATGAAGATACACCCCGACGAACCTGGTCGTCTCCCCTCCCCGTTCACTGTAGCGGAAGGGCGATTTTTAGATCCACCCGGTCGATCCACCTCCTCGCCGTCGATCCGTCGGATCCCTCGCCCTCTGGCGGCCGCCTCGGCGGCGGGAGGGTGGGGGATCCCCGCTTCACGTGTGTAGATAAGGTAGGCTCTTTTGGGGCAGCCGGCGGCGCCGTGGAGGCGGTGGTGTCGCTGGTGTGGTTTTTGTTGCAGGCGCGAGTCCTCTCCGGCGGCGGCGCTCGGTGGAGCTCCGGGCTGGCGCGTCTGCTTCCCTGGCACCCGCGGATCGGTGGATCCGCGCCGTGCTTCGTTCCCCTGCCAGATCCAGTGTGGCGGTCTCCGTCCTGGCGGCGGAATCGGTCGGAACCCTGGGCTCGCCGGGATCCTCGACTTCTTCCGGCGGCGGCTCCGAAGGCGACTCCGGCAAGGTGGTGTGGCTGGGATAGGGGGGCGCTCGCCCCGGCCGTTCATCGACTCAAGCTCCGCCGCGGCGCGGCGGACGGGCATGGCAGCGTCTCTCATAGGGCAAAGTGTTCCCTGACAGCGGCAAGATGGAAGGTGGTCGTCTTCGTCTCCGACGCCGGCGTGGTCGGTGTTCTCGATGCTTCTGGTTTCGTTTTCCTCTACGTATTGTATGCTTGTTGTTCTTCCGTGTACTCTGTATGTGGTTTTTGTTGAATATACGTGGGAAAAATGCAAAAAAAAGGTCACTCACATGAAAAGGCACCGTAGATCCATCGAGGTCGAGCGTTGTGTCGGTGTCATGCATCTGCGTCCCAATCATTTGTACTGCCTGGTAACGGTATTCAGGATGGATGACAAGGATCGAATCGGGCAACGTTCAGGGAAGCGTGACAGCGAAACATGTATGGTCTAATAAGACGGTTACAAAAACAAAAAAAAAACTGTACACGTCTGCGTACGCCGTTTTTGGGTCATGCATGTCGCCCTGTGCCATGCATGGCAGTGTTCTTCGATGATTACAACGTACAGTAAAACAGAGAGACATATATTATGCACGCGCATGCAGCACCTGCTCTCCCCTAGTTACAGGTGTAATTGAGGTCGATCGATGTGGCTGCTGTCTTTTTGCTCCGTGTGAGACCCGCTGCTCTGTGCAATTGTGCTTGACCGCCAGCAATGGCCAATCGGCCCATGCCCCCCAGAGCCCAGACGCACGGCACGGCCTTGAGGAATAACAGTGCAAAGTGCGTGGCGACAAGCGGAAGAGAACATGGAACGCACGACGGCCGGCCGGTGGTCTGTTGGTGCGAGGGTGTACGTGTTTGGATCCGTCTCCTCCATGCATCGCTCTCTCCACTTCTCTTGCGAGCACGCAGGGCCGATCGAGGATGTATCGACGTCGCCCTGCATGCCGCCATTTGCTCCTTCTGTCTGCCTATCTTGCGGTTGGGAAATCAGCACACACATAATTTCAGCATATACCACCACAAAAGGGAATAGAAGTAAAATTTCAGCATCATGGATCATTACTATCACACAAGGGAATATGCAAAAACATATATGTATGACATAACATACTTCCGGGCCTGACGCTGACCAAGCCAATGTATGCCCTTTTAAGGAAGATCTCAGAAATGCATATACCACCACAAAAGATACAAGATTTAATGTGGACAAACTTATGTACGAAACATGGACGAAGTCACCAATTTTTTTTCCCATTATTATCAAATGTGGTATAGTTAAGTTATTCGTCTCTAGTGTGCATCGGATGCTCTAATAAATCAGCGTTTCATTATAATGGACGACAACAGTAATATTTAGTGTAGAAGAGTTAGGAATTGTAATCAACATTCCCACCAAAAGTGGTGAAATTATAACTTGAAAGAGATGAGGTGGTGGATCTGCACTTCACAATCTTGAGTACGGGGGAGGGACACTCGTTGTTTGATGAAGAGCTTCTTCGTTCAGCTTCCTCTACTTCCCTTCTCTCTTACTTTTATTGCTTTCTTCTTCTTCTTCTTCTTCTTCTTCTTCTTCTTCTTCTTTGAAGGCTAACCTAGCATTTATCTTCATCATTCTTGGTGGTGACTGGGTGGGAGACTTAACACCCCTCTTCCCACATGTGCAAACTCAAAAATGACAATCTTCAATGCTGTCACCAAGTCTAAAGCTGCCCCCCTTGAGCTCTGCCTGGGAAAAATACGTCTCTGTCTCTCTTGACTTGGTGATATTCGGTTTCTTTGATCATCCTTCCGGTTTGATATCGCTGTGTGTGTCTGGTGGTGCCCCTTGCCTTCGAGGTGGTGTTATCAAGTGTTCAACTATGAGAGGTTGTAGTGTGTTGAGAGAGCTTGTCGGCTTTGTGCTGTGTGGTTTTCTTTTCTTTGTGAGTAGTCCGCTTTAGTGTGTTTGTAACGGTTTTCACCCGGTTTTCCGTAAATTAACTGGGATAATTCTCTTCTTCTTAATTAATAGATTGGGGCAGATCTTTTGCTCCCGTTTCCCAAAACATCCTCGCTGCATGTACTAATTACAGCTAGCCTGTATACATCCACGATGCATGACAAGTGACAAACTGACAAGAACCTACTGCAGTGCAATCGATCGAGCGAGAGAGTTTCTACGATCGAGGCACTTACTGCAGTGCAGTCCGGCAGCATGCATGCAGTGCTAACCGCCAAAAGGACCCGTCTGAGCTCGCAAGATCTATCCATGGACCTATGCACTACTGAATCTGCAATGTATGCAGCATGCATTGCAGATTCACGGCGTTCCGGTGGATGGACATCAATCAATACTTACTACTGCCGACGAGTCGATAATTGGGCCGGCCTATCTGAATCGACCGATCGATCAGTCTGCTGCATGCTATAGCTCTTGTACGTGCTCATCTAATTTGCTTACGAACGCGACGACATCATCGATCAATATATGCATGCAGATCAGTGGCAGGATGTCGAAACGGAGGTGTCCCCCGGCCATGGTGGGAATGGGATTGGGATCCATGCATGCCGGCCTGTCTGCTGTCTCCGTTCGTTCTGCCAGCCCTATCTATGCGCATGCATGAATGCTGTTCCATTGCAGTTTGCAGGAAGGTTGCAGATGGCTCGGGCAATGGCGCTGCGCGCTGCACACCCAAGCTTAAAGGTCACCTCTCATTAGAGCATCTCTAGCAGACACCGCATTTCCGCCAAAACTGTAAAATAACCGCCAGACCCCGCAAAAGTGACCGGCCTGCAAAAAATTTTGAGGGGCGCGGGAATTCCCCCCCCCCCCCCCCCCCCCCCGGAACTGTGAAAATCGAGTTTGCGTGGTCGACCCGGCGGCGCCCTCTATCCCTAGATCGATTTGGCGGGAGGGACATTTCACCACGGCAGTTCCAGCTTTCCCCCTCCCCCGCCGCCGCTGATCTCCACCTCCCGCTCCGGCCGACCTCACCAAGGCCGTCCAGCGAGGCCATGGACACCCCCGACCCCGCGCTCGTCACTGTGGAAGTAGGGTTAGCCAAATCGACGGCGGGCGGCGCCGCGGTGGATCTCCCCACCGGCCATGTCGGGTCCGCGTCGGAAGCTTCCTCCAGCGTCGTTCCTCGCAAGCGGCTCGGCAACATCATCGTGCAGGGAGACGCGCCCGCTCCCGGCACCACCGTAGCCGCTGCCAAGGGGGCCGCTCGCCCTACAGCTCGCCCGCCCGCTCGCCCTACCGCCGCCGGTAATATTGGTGATACCGAGCCGGCGCAGCCTGTGAAGAAGAAGGTGGTGCTCAAACGCAAGCGGTCGCCTCCAGCCAAGAAGGCCCCGACGAGTTCTACGCCCGCCACCGCCGTCGTCCCACCGGTGTTCGACGGAATGCCCGCAAGGTACGTCCGATCATCTTGGGATTTTTTTTGATTAACGCCGTTGGGGTTTTAGCTCAAGAATTCGGCGTCCCTCTTTGTAGCTCCGAATATGCGGCTCTCCTCGAGGAAAACACGGTGAACATTGAGGATGCACCGCTCGAGGACTATGGATACAACGACATGGTGGATCAGGTGTTGATCCGAGCTTGGGAGGCCGTGTCCCTCGATGCCATCCACGGCACCGACCAAACCGGGAAGAGGTATTGGCAAAGGATAGAAGACAAGTTCTTCCGGTTGATGCCAAACAATGTTGATAGGACACCACGCACCTATAGATCACTCCAAGGTCGTTGGGATGTGATCAAGCCGGCGGTTAGCCGGTGGTGTGGATGTTTGGAGCAAGTGTACAATGCACCTCCAAGTGGCACTAATGAAGCCAATTGGGTGAGTGTTTTTCCCGAAATCATATTGGTGCCGATGTTTGCAAATGATAGTGCTTTGACATAGTTGCTTTGGTTGTAGGAAAAAATTGCAGCCGCAAGGTATAGGGACATGCCGGCATCCAAGGGCAAGTCCTTTGCATTCGAGCATTGTTGGGCACTGCTTAAAAATAGCGAGAAATGGAACAAGATCATGAGCATGAACCGTAATGAGATGGATGAGCTAACCTTGGAGTGGCATGATTTGATGAGAAAGGGGATGGCTGCCATCGGTGGTGGGGTGGGGTGGTGTTGGTGTTGGTTGTGGTGTTGGTGTTGGTGGTGGTTGATGGTTGTTCATCATGGTTTCGCCACTTTAATGTGGTTCTTTTGATGCAAAAATGATCTATTCAGTTGTCTAGATGCTTCAAACTATATTATTTGCTATTTATATGTGAGAACTATGTTAAATTTCCGAACTATTCGTGTTAATTGTCGGAATTTCTTTTGAATTGTGCAATTCTGTTTTTGCGGTTTGCAGGTCCATTTTTGGCTACGGCAGAACAGACACCGCATTGCCGAACTGC
This sequence comes from Poa pratensis, assembly GCA_947311845.1. NCBI lineage: Eukaryota > Viridiplantae > Streptophyta > Magnoliopsida > Poales > Poaceae > Poa > Poa pratensis. Next base: position 19,561,536 of record CAMZMU010000058.1, read on the forward strand.
AAAACAGAATTCTGTTTTGCAGTTCGGCAATGCGGTGTCTGTTCTGCGGCAGCCAAAAATGGACCTGCAAACCCGTTTTCCGCGCCCCGCATCGCGGTTTTGCGGGCTGGCGGAATGCGGTGTCTGCTAGAGATGCTCTTATTCATTGCTCTCATTCTCAGCTAGTGGGCGGTGAGCCCAGCGCTGCGTCTGAATTACACACTCAGGACCACGGCTTGGCTAGCTGCCTCCTTCTTTCACCTACTCCCACTCTCTCTCTCTCAAGCTCGACATGTAGCAGCAAGCAGCCACTACTGGACTGCGCACAATCACGACAGTTCTGATTGCATGATTTTTAGAGTCCATCTCCATGGAGCAGCTGATGAGGGGCATATTTACTCATAAGGGGATTGGTCCTAGAAGAAGAACGCCTCTCCAACTCCAAACATGGGCTTCGTTCGCATTGCAGCTTGTGCAAAACTGAAGGATTAAGGGCAGGAACATGAGGCGAATGCGGCTGCGCCATCGACCGATGATTACCTTGAAGATGGGTGGCTTGAGGGGCTGGAGGCAGATACTGCAGCAGAGGACCTCGGTCGGAGGTAGGAGGGCGTCGAGGTGGCCGGGCGGCGCGCGGCGAGGAGGCGCTCGGCCGGAGGTAGGAGGGCGTCGAGGCGGCCGGGCGGCGAGGCGGCGACGGAGGCGCTCGACCGGAGGTAAGAGGACATCGAGACGGCGAGAGAGGCAGCGAGGGAGGCGCTCAGCGAGCGCGGTGCTCGGAGAGGGAGGCGGCCGGGCGGCGCTCGGCGAGGCTGCAGAGCCGCTCGGTCGTGTCGTGTCGGGTACCAGATAACCTCTGGTTATTTTGGATCGAACCTAAAGAACCTAATGCGTTCGTGGGTTTTCCATTTGACCCATTGGGCTCTTTTTTAGGTTAGGTTAACCTAACCAATGGTTAGATGGGAACCCATTTATAATTCTCTTCGATCAGACGGTCGAGATCAGGCCACGGTCTGCAACTATCCCGAACTCGACGTTCTCCATTTTCGCTGAACATCGGTCGCCCGGCCCCGCAGGCCCGCACCTGCCGATCTTCCCTTTTTTCACCTCCCCACCCCGTCGGGCCGTTGCCACCACACCGCCCCCATGGCCGCCTCCGTCGCCGGCGCCGGCAAGTCGCTGCTCCAGACCTTCCGCAAATTCTTCAAGAAGCCGTGGGAGATCACGGGCCCGTGCTCCTCGCCGGAGTACCGTAGCGCGGTCCCGGGCGCCCTCGAGTACCGCCAAGTCTGCCCGGCCACCCTGCTCGAGAACTCCCCCAGAGCCGTCATCCCCACCTCCGAGCCGGAGACAGTGTTCGACATCAAGTACTTCCCGCGCGACTGCCGCCGCAACCGCCCTCCCGTCCGCCGCACCCTCCTCCGCAAGCCCGATCTCGAGCGCTACATGGCCGCCAAGCAGTACAATATGAAAATAAAGTTGCTTACACATCCTGCCACATCCCGCAAAAGTGACCGGCCTGCAAAAAATTTTGAGGGGCGCGGGAATTTCCCCCCCCCCCCCCCCCCCGGAACTGTGAAAATCGAGTTTGCGTGGTCGACCCGGCGGTGCCCTCTATCCCTAGATCGATTTGGCGGGAGGGACATTTCACCGCGGCAGTTCCAGCTTTCCCCCTCCCCCGCCGCCGCTGATCTCCACCTCCCGCTCCGGCCGACCTCACCAAGGCCGTCCAGCGAGGCCATGGACACCCCGACCCCGCGCTCGTCACTGTGGAAGTAGGGTTAGCCAAATCGATGGCGGGCGGCGCCGCGGTGGATCTCCCCACCGGCCATGTCGGGTCCGCGTCGGAAGCTTCCTCCAGCGTCGTTCCTCGCAAGCGGCTCGGCAACATCATCGTGCAGGGAGACGCGCCCGCTCCCGGCACCACCGTAGCCGCTGCCAAGGGGGCCGCTCGCCCTACAGCTCGCCCGCCCGCTCACCCTACCGCCGCCGGTAATATTGGTGATACCGAGCCGGCGCAGCCTGTGAAGAAGAAGGTGGTGCTCAAACGCAAGCGGTCGCCTCCAGCCAAGAAGGCCCCGACGAGTTCTACGCCCGCCACCGCCGTCGTCCCACCGGTGTTCGACGGAATGCCCGCAAGGTACGTCCGATCATCTTGGGATTTTTTTTGATTGCCGCCGTTGGGGTTTTAGCTCAAGAATTCGGCGTCCCTCTTTGTAGCTCCGAATATGCGGCTCTCCTCGAGGAAAACACGGTGAACATTGAGGATGCACCGCTCGAGGACTATGGATACAACGACATGGTGGATCAGGTGTTGATCCGAGCTTGGTTGGCCGTGTCCCTCGATGCCATCCACGGCACCGACCAAACCGGGAAGAGGTATTGGCAAAGGATAGAAGACAAGTTCTTCCGGTTGATGCCAAACAATGTTGATAGGACACCACGCACCTATAGATCACTCCAAGGTCGTTGGGATGTGATCAAGCCGGCGGTTAGCCGGTGGTGTGGATGTTTGGAGCAAGTGTACAATGCACCTCCAAGTGGCACTAATGAAGCCAATTGGGTGAGTGTTTTTCCCGAAATCATATTGGTGCCGATGTTTGCAAATGATAGTGCTTTGACATAGTTGCTTTGGTTGTAGGAAAAAATTGCAGCCGCAAGGTATAGGGACATGCCGGCATCCAAGGGCAAGTCCTTTGCATTCGAGCATTGTTGGGCACTGCTTAAAAATAGCGAGAAATGGAACAAGATCATGAGCATGAACCGTAATGAGATGGATGAGCTAACCTTGGAGTGGCATGATTTGATGAGAAAGGGGATGGCTGCCATCGGTGGTGGGGGTGGTAGTGGTGTTGGTGTTGGTGGTGGTGTTGGTGTTGGTGGTGGTTGATGGTTGTTCATCATGGTTTCGCCACTTTAATGTGGTTCTTTTGATGCAAAAATGATCTATTCAGTTGTCTAGATGCTTCAAACTATATTATTTGCTATTTATATGTGAGAACTATGTTAAATTTCCGAACTATTCGTGTTAATTGTCGGAATTTCTTTTGAATTGTGCAATTCTGTTTTTGCGGTTTGCAGGTCCATTTTTGGCTACGGCAGAACAGACACCGCATTGCCGAACTGCAAAACAGAATTCTGTTTTGCAGTTCGGCAATGCGGTGTCTGTTCTGCGGCAGCCAAAAATGGACCTGCAAACCCGTTTTCCGCGCCCCGCATCGCGGTTTTGCGGGCTGGCGGAATGCGGTGTCTGCTAGAGATGCTCTTATTCATTGCTCTCATTCTCAGCTAGTGGGCGGTGAGCCCAGCGCTGCGTCTGAATTACACACTCAGGACCACGGCTTGGCTAGCTGCCTCCTTCTTTCACCTACTCTCACTCTCTCTCTCAAGCTCGACATGTAGCAGCAAGCAGCCACTACTGGACTGCGCACAATCACGACAGTTCTGATTGCATGATTTTTAGAGTCCATCTCCATGGAGCAGCTGATGAGGGGCATATTTACTCATAAGGGGATTGGTCCTACAAGAAGAACGCCTCTCCAACTCCAAACATGGGCTTCGTTCGCATTGCAGCTTGTGCAAATAAAGTTGCTTACACATGTACTTCATGGGATTATTTTCGCAACATCACCCTAGGCAAGATCAATCGGTGTTCCCCTCCTCTTTAAAAAAGTTTGTGTTTCCGGCCTACATTAATTCATTTCCTATCACGTCTCTTCTACATTATTGTGAGGACCTTAGAGCATCTCCACCGGGGTCTCCAAATTCGTGTCCGGCACCCCCCCAATTCAGGCCCTATTGGGGGGTGCCGGACATGTGTCCGCCCAAGTTTTGGAGGCCGACCACAGTGGCACACCCCAAAGGCCCGCCCCCCAAACGGTCCGAGGTGCCGACCAAACTTCAAACACCTTGTGGGCGGCCAACACCGCCAAATGGAAATGAAAATTCTCTCATCAAACACAAACAAATTTAAACTAAACGACATTTTTTGTAGATTCAAACTTAAGCTAAACGTTACAAATTTAAACTAAACGATTCAAATTTAAAACTGAAACGATAAACCCTAATCTAAACCCCGCCGCTAGGGCCAGCCTCGTCGTCGTGCGTGGCCCTCTGGCTCTGGGCCAAGCGCGAGCGCACACACGCCTCTCCTGCCGGAGCATGCTCGCCACCCGGCGCATGGCATCCCGATCTGCCGCTGCCTGTGTCGCAGCCGCTATCCTCGCCTGCTCCGCTGCCCTCGCCTGCACTGCCGCTTCCCTCGCGGCCGTCAGCCTCGCCAAGCGCGCCTGGTTCAACTCGTCGTGGGCCGCCTGCTCGGCGAGCACCTGGGAGGCGTCATGCGCCAGCCCCTCCGCCTGCGCGATCAGCAGCTGCTGCTCCGGCGCCGCCGCTTGGGCGTTGAGCTGCTCGTACGCCGCTCGCTCCGCGGCCATGAAGGCACGGGCACGGTCATCCTGCTCCGCGGTCCGAATGGAGGCCTCCATGGTGGCGGCATCCACGGTGTCCTCGAAGCCGAGCCTGCGCTGGCGGCTCTCCTGCTCGCAGCGCCATCTCTCGAAAGAGTTGACGACAACAACCTGGTCTGGCCAGATCGGCGGCGGGAGCGCCTGCTCCGGCTCCTGCTGCGGCGGCGGCGGGACCTCATCGAGCTCCGGCGGAGGCTCCTGGCCGGGGTACGGATCCTGCACCGGCTCCTGCTCCTCCTGCTCGTCCACGTCGATGTCGTCCACATCCGCCCAGTCGAACAGCTGCTCATCGGCGCCGTCCTCCTGCGACGCCGCGTGAGCACGGCGTGCTGCCTGGGTGAGGATGGCCCATGAGGTGGCGAGGCGGCGATGCATGGTTGCTCTGAGCGGTGGTGTGTGGTGAACTGGCTACACGGCGACCGCCGGTGGTGGTGTGGTGAAATGGCTGCACGGCGGGGGGCTCTTTAAGTCTTTATAGCCGTCCAAGTTAGGCGGGAAACAGAGGCGGGAAGCGGTGGCGCTGGGCGGGAAGCGCCGGGTGGGTGAGCACGCGTCGCGTCGGAGTTAATGGCAGCGACACGATTCGCCCACGCCGACGCTTGGGAAGCCGGGAAAGGCTGGGCGGTCAGCAAGCGCCGCCGTAAATGCGAGGCGTCCCTTCGTCGCCCGCGGAAACGCGTCGCCATTAACGCGGGCGGAACGGCCTCCTGCACGGCACCATTAGAGCACCTGTTCGTACCCTATATCTATGACAGGCGGGCCGCCCCTGTCAGAGGCCATGTCCGGGCAGTGTCCGGCACCCCCGAGAGGGCCTCCAAACTTGGTGGCCCTCTCGGGGGTGCCGAACACGAAATCGCTCGGGGCGACCCTTTGGGGGGTGCCGCTGGTGGGCGATTTTGCCGTCCGTACCCCCATTGGGCCTTTGGGGGGTCATTTGGTGGCCCCCGGTGGAGATGCTCTTATATAGTTAGCAAAGTTGGCGGAAACCGTAAATCGAGGCAGAGCTTCATGGAGACCTTTATTTAGACAAATTGTAAAATCATATTCGAAGTTTCAAAAAATTCTATAAAAAATATGGATGTAGACATTGATGTATTCTACCAACATGCAAAATATCAAATCAAAATATTTCACATTCGATCGCCAAAATAATTCATATTCTAGGCTACACAAAAATAACAAAATTCGACGGATTTGGAAGAATTGAAATTTTGCACTGTTCACTACTTTTAAATGTTAGACTTTGTCATTTCTGTACATCCCAAAATGCATGATATTTCTAGTTGAAATTTTGCACGTTGATAGAATACAATATTGTCTACATTTAACATTTTTTCAGATTTTTTTTAAAACTTCAAAGTATGATTTTTGAAATATAGTGCTCCATGAAGCCCGGCCTCAATTTGTCCACTCTCGCAAATTTGGGCCCTTTTAATGAGCTGTGTCAAGGAACCTATATATAAGTATCATGATGTTCGGATGACGACGGCTGAGGTTTGTTACTTAATTGACGGGACTTGCACTCTTGCTGCTCACACTACCAGCTTGCTAGTGGGGAGGTGTTTGGGAATGGTCGAGTAATACCGAAGAGATAATAATGCATGGTCGTACTAGCCTGCAAAGTAGGCACCGAGAGGATATCTGAAGATGCCCTGCGTGCCCATATTTATCTAATATACATATGAGACATGCATGGCTTTCTCAATGTGATGTCAGACGGACAGATATGATAGGCTCGTCGCTTCGATCTGGTTATTATGTTGCAGTGATGCATGCACACACACTCGACACTCCCAATGAAAAGATTGCGGCAGAGTGCAGAGTTTTGTATTTAGTACGTTTGACATGCATATACATAACTATAATAATCAAGTAAACGTTCCTACTAAGAAGCACTGGAAGTGAGGAACAAATCAAAGAAGGATCCTTGCCAAGGAAATCTCAAAAAAAATATCACATAAGGCAAAAGATTTGACTTTTTGATCGATATACTAGAAAAGAGTTGGCCAGTTTATAAAGGAAACTAGCCAAAAACCGGTAGAACACAGAAAACACCACGCCCCGAGGCCGCGCCCCCAGATCATGCTATGTTCCTTTGATTCAAAAAAAATTCATAAGATTTTGGAGGATTTTGTTCCTTAAGAATTTCACGATATTGCTGATCGTTTAATTCACGAGATAAGAACCCCTTATGAATTTGTCCCAAGATTTCACTTGCACTCCCTTTTTGAGGAAAATTTCCGTTCACTCAAAGCTCATGCTAGAGTTCCATTTTTCCTGCAGTGTAACACTCTTTGATCAAAATTTCTTTATATGGGCCCCTCTGATTAATGGGATTTTCATATAATTTGTGTAGTATTGAGACCCTAGGATTTTTTCAGATTCACATGATTGATCCCATATGAACAAAACCCCACAGTAATTTGTAGTGTAATTTTATAGGAAAACTTCCATTGGATGAAAGTGCATGGAAAATTACATCAATACAGTCAAGGAGAATTTGTCTACCCATAAGATTCAACTAGACATGGCATGCCAAGTCTAGAGGTTTCGTATGCCTATACTTTTCGTATCTTGTGAAACAAAGGGTGCCCTTAGTTTGTATTCTGTTAGGATTCAAGAGGACATGCCACTATAATCCTGCATTTTTCCTACTCACACGGTTCTAGAATCCTGCGAACCAATTAAGTGGTCCTAAACGTGTTGAGGACCAAAGTAACTTACGGGTTTCCGCTAAGTTTTATCAAAATATGCATGGATGCTATAAAAGAGGATCACCTAAATTTGTTTTTTGCTTAGCTTCAACGAAATGAGTTGCCCCTAGTTCAGCTAAACTTTGGGATCATTACCATCTTACCTAAGAAGGAAGACACGGTACAAGAAGGAAGACACGGTACAAATTAGCAGTTTGTCCTATTTGCTTCAGTAATGTGAGCTTCAAAAATTTCACCAAGGTCTCACGAGGAATCCCCATAAAGTGATTCGATCAACAGAAATGGCGTTTGTGCTAGGATGAAACATCCTAGCTAGATGTGGTGATTTTCTTACATGGAACTATGCATGAACTTCACAGACAAAAGTTAGTTGAGGTAGTTTTCAAAGTAGACTTTGAGAAAGCCTACAGTAAGATTATATGACCTTTTTTGCAACAAATTATGTATGTGTATGAAAGGTTTTGTGCCAAAGTGGTGCCAAGGGATTGCACAATTTGTGTTATAAAAGTCAACGATGACACCCACCATTATTTGAAAACACATAAACGGTTCAGGGGCGATGATTCAGTGTGTCCAATCTTATTCAACATCGTTCACAATATGTTGGCCGACAAGTGACAAACTCTGAATGTATCTTCTACATTATGGTTTCCTACTTAATCTGGGGGCAGGGGACCTTATATGTTGAATTAATTTGGGCCTTCTGGATTTGTTGTCCCAAGGAACCTACTATCTATGCATTATGATGTTGTGATGACGGCTAAGGCTCGTCACTTAAGTGATGTGACTTGTACTCTTGCTCACACTATCAGCTTGCTAGTGAATGTTTGGGAATGGTTATGTAAGAGCATCTCCACCGACGCTGTCGTTACTATGTCCGGCTACCCGAAATATTGTCCGCTATAAGGGCATCCATACATATGCCCGGACCTACGGGGCCGTCTGCCCTAGCGGCGCCCTTAACCTGCCAGCCCTATTCATTTTTGCCTTTGAAAAACTCAGCGCAAAGAACCAACCAGATTGCCCCGGTGGATAAATAAGGAATACATAAAGTAAGTCGTCGAACCCTCGCGCTGACCATTCGCGGTAAAGGTCATAATTCTAGAGGAATCATTACCGCAAGACATAGAGGGGGAGGTCATAAGCACCTATATCGTACTTGTTGGTTTGTTGTCCAGGTTTTGAACCTCCGCGTAGTGAAATAATTTACAAATGAAAACTACAATGGAAAATTAAATACCACTTTGCCGAGTGTACATGCCGGAGAACACTCGGCAAAGGTTCCCACCATTTGTCCACGCACATCTTCCCGCCAACTTTCCTCGCCCGCAAAATTCACGTCAACTTACTCGCTAACTGGTTAAATGTTTGGCGAGTATTTTGCCAATACACTCTCGGCAAAGAGTTACAGCCGTTAGTTTTTCATGACCGTGGACACGTGTCAATGTGGTTTGCCAGGGCAGATGTTTTGTCGAGTGTCTGCAATCGGTAAACATGCATGTTTTGTGAGTGCCTTGAAGCGAAGCACCCGGCAAATATGTCAGTTTTGATGAGTGCTTAGTTTCGCCGAGTTATTTTGTAGCACTAGGCAAAGATGCATGTTCTCTGACTGTCTGTGAAATAACACTCGGCACAGTGCTCGACACTCGGCAAAAATTTGATTTATGGTAGTGATTAGTTGTGATCATGCGTCCTTAGGACCAACTGAGCCTTAATCAAGCGTTGATTGCTTCCCTCCTTTAATTCCTCTCTCTTTTCATGGAAATGATTCTGCTTGATTATTTCCCTCCTTTTTTGGCCCAAAATCTATGTCTTTACTGTGGATAAAAGTTTGGCGTGGTCCTGCTCTAGTTGATGCTCAATAGAAGGATGGTCCCTAGCCTAAACTAGGCTCCTAGATTTCGATGTTGAAAGATTTGTAAAGGTATGCGCGGTAGTACGTATCCGGTCCGATATTTGGAAGTCCAATATGCAAGCACTCTAACAAAAGAGTTCAAAGTTCTGCACTCGCCATGCTTCAGTCTTAATTTAGCCAACTTTTGTTCATGCAAATTTAACTTCCGATTCCAGTTACACCGGACCAGATGAATACGTATATACGTATAAATGTGTAGATAATTAAGCTATAGCAGCTGGTAAGCTAGCTATTCGCTAATCTATATAGGCACTGCTTGACTGTCAATGTCAAGTTGTGAACACACTTTGCCTGCCGCTGCAGGTAATGTTAGGTCAGGCATATTTTATCTTATCATTTTATGCCAAATACCATCCGCAAACATCCGCAGCTCCCATGAAAATTCACAGTTAAAAATGCGCAAGAAAAAAACAGTAATCATGTTTTTCCCCCAATCGACGCCCCACCACCTTCTTTTTTAAAGATACTACTAACACTAAAGAATAGATACTTGGTACAAAGTCGGTACCAGGATTTGGCTACAGGATGGAAATTTGTGGTTACACCGTCCCGTAACCTATTTACCGACCCTTCCGGAAATTAGCTTTACTCGACATAAAAATTCTAATGGGTTTGAATGTCCACAATTATAACATATTCAAATTAATCTGCATCTTACATGCATTTCGTCGGGACAAGTTTTGTTGTACTTATTTTTTGTAGTTATTATTTTCTGCTACAAAAATTTACGTATACTAGCAAAACGACTGTGATATGCTATGGAAAAAAGAGTGGAACATTGTTTTCTCAAGATCGATGTTCAATTAATTCACTCCGGTTTTCTCATTTATGAGTTATCAATTATGTACAAAGATTGCTACAGTAAAGGGAGACGATTTCTGGAAACCGCCTGGTCGCCCACCTCGCCGTCGACGATTCGGCGGTTCCCTCTCCCTCCGGCGGCCGCTCCGGCGGCGGGAGGGTGGGGGAACCCCGGATCTCCTCGTGTACATAGTGTAGGGCTGAGTAGGTGCCTTGCCGGCGGCGTCCTGGAGGAGGTGGCGTGTCGGTGTCAGGTTTTGCAGGTGGTGTTCGACCTCTCCGGCGGTGGAGCTCGGCGCAGCTTCATGGCAGAGCACCGCCTTCTTCGCGCTCGCGGTCCCCGGTGGCCGCTGTGCGCGTACCCCGCACTGGAGCTCGGTGCGGCGTCTCCAGTTGAAGATCCAGATCCAGCTGGTGTTGGAGCAAGGCGACGAGGAGGCCGGAGGAGCAGGATGGAGGCTCTCCGGAGTTCAAGGTAGGATGCGGCGGAGGCGCGCCGCCGGAACGTGTTGTTCTTCGTCGGCGTCTTCGTTCTACAGGAGGGCTTATGTGTAATTTTGATCTTTGTGGAGGTCCTTTCTGTATTAACCTTGCTCTAATGTATCAGTTGTTTCCCGCAAAAAAAATTATGTACAAAGATTATACTCCCTCCGTCACAGTTTATAAGTCTTACGCTTATCCCTAGGTCGTAAATTTGACCAAGATAATATGAGAAATAAATTATGAAAAAAATATTATTACAAAATTTGGATTTTATATTTTCTAATGGTATAATTTTGCATTGTAAAATATATATTATATTGGTCAAATTCACAACCTAGGGATACGCGCAAGACTCATAAATCGGGACGGAGGGAGTAGCTTTTTTTTTTTTTTTTTTTTTTTGACGTGGAACACCTGGTATTCCAATTTAACTCGTGGACACGACAATGTCGTCGGCCACAGCACGGGTTACAATCTCTGGTGGGTCGGAAAGCCACACAACATGGTCTCCAAACACCCCATCGGTACCAAGCTTAGCCAAAATATGGGCTGGCTTATTACATGAACGAGGACTGAAAACCACTTGGTTTTCGATAAACCCCAGACTAAGCAGGAACTTAGCTTCACGGAAGAGAGTACCCAGTGGAGCTCTGTCTTGCGAAGTGGAGTGGATTGCTTGCTGCAAATTCAGGCTATCTGTTGAGAAAATCACCCGTCCCATCCCAAACTGTTCCGCTAGCTCAATAGCTTTCAGCAAGGATAGAGTTTCAGCATGCAACGCATTCGCTAGGTGAGACAGGCTTCCCGCCGCAGAGAATACAATTTCGCTATCACTGTCTCGAGCGATACAGCCCCAACCTCCTGTACCATTCTCAGGAATAAAAGAGCCATCAAGATTAATCATAATCCAGTCCGGCTCAGGTGGCTGCCATCTCTGAACTTGCTGATTATGTGCTTTGTCCTGTGAACTAAAGTATTGCTTCCATTCTCCCACTTGATGCCAAACTTGTCTCTGAAATTCGTCCGCTGTCAGCCGCCTCTCTCCATGTTTGGCCTTATTACGCTCAGTCCACCAAGACCATAGCAGGCAGACAGTTCTCAATTTCCGTTCCTCGGGCAACTTCAGAATCACTTCCACTAACTCCATAGGATTGGAGCAGTTTAGAAGTTGGAGACGTACTTGCTCAAGCAGAGTTGCACGCCAACATGATTTAACCTCTTTGCACCTTAAGAAAAGGTGCCCACCATCTTCAAAGTACCTATTACATGTTACGCATCTAGTATCCAGCTCCACACCCCTACGCTCAATATTCATGCGCAGCGGATGGCTGTTGTGGCAAAGTCTCCAGAGAAAATGTTGCACCTTTGAAGGGCAATTCAGATTCCAAATACCCTTCCACACTTCCTCCCTCCAAGAGTTACCATTAGATGATTCACCTGGCAACCGTATTGCTTGTTTTGTGATCATATTCAGGTGAACTCTATAAGCTGACCGTACTGAGAATAGCCCCTTGGTATCAAAATGCCAGGCTACAAAATCATCATGATGTTCACATATAGGAATTTGTAGGATCATCTTCGCATCATGGGAGCAGAAATTTTGTTCAATCAGCTCTTTATCCCACTGTTCCGTCACTGGACAAATAAGCTCCGAAACTTTTGACAGAAGCTGGTTTCCCCGACGTGTCAACGGCTCTCTTGACTCATCACATGGAAGCCACGGATCATCCCAGATTGAAATATTTTCTCCTGATCCAACTCGCCAGATCATCCTTCCTTGACAATGTCCAAGCCTTTTAAAATGCTACGCCATGAATAGCTCATTCCAGCCACAGGTTGGGCCTCAAGTATGGAGGTGTTTGGGAAATATTTCGCTTTCAGCACCTTAGCACATAAAGAATCAGGAGCTTGCAAAAACCTCCAAATTTGGCGTGATAGCATTGCCAAATTGAAAGAGTACAGATTTTTAAATCCTAGACCTCCCTGCTCCTTTGGCAACATCATCTTCTCCCAGCTCACCCAGTGCATGCGCTGTTCATCATCTTGTTGTGCCCACCAAAATCTGCACACCATCTGGCTTATTTCATCGCATAACCCTTTAGTTAAGTCAAAGCAAGCCATGGCATAAGTGGGTATAGCCTGAGCCACCGCCTTAATTAAGATTTCTTTACCGGCTTTTGATAAAAACTTTTCCTTCCATCCACTAATACGAGCCCAAATCTTTCCCTTTATATATTGGAAGCACTTCTTTTTCGATCGTCCAACATACATGGGAAGGCCAAGATACTTTCCCTCTGTTGTTTCTTGTTGCAGCCCCAAAATGTTCATAATCTCCTCCTTCTTGGTCCTCGGCGTGTTTGAACTAAACAGGATGGAAGACTTCTCTCTATTCACCATTTGTCCAGACCACATACCATACGTTTGCAGGATAGAATTTATCTCCATAGCTCCTTGAGGGCTCGCTTCAAACAACAGGAGTGAGTCATCGGCAAACAACAAATGATTAATTGTAGGGGCACCATTAGCAAGCTTGATACCCTTCAAACGACCATCATTTTCAGCTCGGTTTAGCAGTGCCGAAAGTCCCTCCGCACACAAAAGAAACAGGTATGGCGAGATAGGGTCGCCCTGCTGCAAACCCCGTACAGGAATCACATTATCAGTGTATGCCCCATTTACCCTAAATCTGTAGGTAACTGTACGCATACATTTAGAGATCAGAGCGATAAAATTTTCATGAAAGCCCAGCTGGGTCATAACTTGTTCCAGGAAAGACCACTCCACACGGTCGTAAGCCTTACTCATATCCAGTTTCAAAGCTGCATAGCACACCCCACCTTTCTTTTTCCGCTTAAGGAAATGAGTCATCTCATATGCTAGGAGTGTATTATCCGAGATTAGTCTCCCCGGCACAAAGGCGCCTTGGTTTGGTGAAATGATCTCCCCAAGATGCACTTCAACCGGTGGCAACCACTTTGGACACAAGTTTATACACCACGTTGCAAAGGCTAATAGGGCGAAGATCTTTCATCCTTTCTGGATTATGAACCTTTGGGATAAGTGCCACTATAGTGTCGTTCCATCCCTCTGGTATACTGCCACCATGCAACACATGCAGAACTTCTTGTACAATTTTATCACCCACCAAGTGCCAATACTTCTTGTAGAACAGAGCTGGCATTCCATCCACACCTGGCGCTTTTAAGTCGCCAATGCTATCAAGAGCCTTCTTCACCTCTTCAACAGTATACTCGGCACATAACATATCATTCATAGCGGTGGTGACCCTAGTTGGAATCAGATCTTGGAGATTGGATAGATCCACACCTGCCATGGGGGTGAACAAGGAAGAAAAGTAGTTAGTAACAAGGGTCTTTAAACCCTCCTCCCCTTCTACCACTCCTCCATCATCTCGAATCAACTTTTTTATTGTGTTTTTCTTCCTTCTCTCGGAAGCACAAGTGTGGAAATAATTGGTGTTCCGGTCTCCTTTTTCCATCCACTCCACATGTGCACGCTGCCGCCACATTAGATCTTGTTGCTCCTCCAATCTATCAAGTTTATATTTAAGAGTTTGTTCCCTCCTCACCACCGTTTCTGAAATAGGCTGCAGCCGACACTCCTCCAACTCCCCTTTTAGCTTCTTAATTCTTTTGTCTAGGTCACCTAGAATGTTGCGGCTCCAATCATGCAATTCGTCTGACACACTTTTCAGAATATCATGTACAGCCACAGCTCCTCTTTCCTGTGCCCCTTTCCAAGCATTCTCAACCCGGGTATCACAATCTTCCTCCAAGAGCCAACGGGCCTCAAAACGCTTGCACGGATCGTGAGCTGCTCGTCTTGTACGCGGCCTTCCGCCATTAACCATGAGAATAACCGGTCTATGATCGGAACGGCCGGGATTGCCATTGACTACCTTGTACCCAGGGAAACGGGCACGCCAAGCATCATTGGCAACAGCACGATCAAGACGTTCACGGATGTAGCCTTCTGCACGAAAATTATTATTCCTCCAGGTAAATATGTCACCTTCAAAGCCCAGATCATGAAGCTCACAGAAAGACAATGCATCCCGAAACTTCTGCATACAACTTTCGCTCCTAGGGACTCCCCCTTGTTTTTCATGACTAAACAAGATTTCGTTAAAATCTCCTATGCACACCCAAGGTAACTGCTCCTGCAAATGAAGTGTTCTCAACAGTCTCCATGTTTCTGACTTCTTATCCGAGTTGGATTCACCGTAAATACCCGTAAGTCTCCACTTGAAACCATCTGCTTCCGTCACGTCGGCATCGATATGCATCCTGCCCATCCACCGACACCTAACATTTATTCCGTTTCGCCAAAAAAGCGCCAGTCCTCCGCTTCGACCCACACACGGCTTCACAGCCATATTCGGCAGCCCTAGAATTACTCTGAATTTTTCCATCTGTTTCCCATCTAGTTTCGTCTCTGACAGAAACAAAATGTCGGGAGCCTCCTTCCTCTGAAAATCCTGAAGACTACGAACTGCCGGCCTATTCCCTAGGCCCCGGCAGTTCCGAGCTGCAATCTTCATTGTTGGCCGCACTTTTGCATAGCACCAGAAGACAGAAAACTGTTGCGCTAGGGAAAGTGTATTACGATCGTGTCCCCTAGAAACACGAAAGGATTTTGGTGGAAAGAGGAATATGAACGAAGAAAAGAAGGCGGCTGGACGAGAAGTGATTGTGAGCACCCTAGAACACAGCAGGGCTTCAGATCGGAACGAGCTGTGCAGAGATGGAGGCTAGGTGACGACCGAACCTGAGAGGGGCGGGGCAGGATCGGATCCCCAGGAAAGGCGTCGAAGAGTAAAACAACGGGAACTGACCGGCGGCAGGAACCTGGACTCGATCGCCACGCAATCGCCAGACCAGAAAAACGAACCGCCACACACGGGGCGGACAAGAACCAGCCGAAACCTCCAGTACCCCAGAGAGGGACGGGGAGAATCGGATCTCCGGGAACGGCGTCGAAGAGAAGATTGACGGGAACTGAACGACGGCCGGAACCTGGACTCGATCGCCTCGCAATCGCCAGACCCGGAAACGAACCGCCACACACGGAGGGAGTAGCTACTATTACGTGCAAGGTGATTTGAGAAAAAGTTAGGCTGGACAAACCTTCCTAGGCTAGGATATCCAGGTTCCACTCTCAAGATTAGATGAGTTTCCACACGAATGGAGGTGTGTTCATTGTCCGATTTTGAATTTTGAAATATGCTGGTGGACACCGAAAACCAGAGTCAATGAAGGTGATTGTGAGGTGGCGGTGGCACGAGGAGGCACATGAAGTAAGATGAATCAGATAGGGCCGCTTAGGTCATAGATTTGCACGACCTAACTTGTAAGGTTGAAACAAAAAAGGTTATGAAAACAATGGATGGACAGAGACCAACTCAAATTTTGTAATTAGGAATTACATACATAATAATATATATTGTAATTATTGGTCAAGTGTTTCTCTCAACAAAAAATGTAAGGACTGTTATAAAGCATAATCATAGGTGCGCTGACAAAGGCGGGGGACCCATTTGCATGATGTATATGAAACTAGACACTATATTGTTATATTTCAACGAACCCTTTTTCTCGCCTTTGAAGTTGCCAACTTGGAGGTTTGTAAAATTGTCACTGTATAGGTACTAAAGTATCCACATGTAACTTCTTACAAAATATGTTGGCAACTTATGTATCATTGCATGATAACTAAAGGTCAAAAAAAAATTGTGGAAAGATGACCATGTGGGATTTAGATTTGAAGCCCTCGTCGATTTTTTTAACCGACTGTGAATTAGGTTGGCGGTTTCATCTACTACCTCCGGTCCGATATATGTGTCGGGAAAACAATATTACCGTAGTATAAATTTGTACAGAGCTCATGACAATAATTCTGGATCGGAGGAGTATATAACATTTTTAATATCCATAGTTAGCTTTTGGTATATTGACATCAGTGTTTGTATGCACTTGCACTGTGTTTCTCGGCCTCCTTGTCAGTTTCGCCCAAAAAGCATCACACGGTTGAGCATCCGTCTCACGTGGATGATAATAAATCCTATCGAACGGTTGTTATAATTTCCGAAAGGTAATATACGGGGTATTTGAAACGGAGCGGGATGTACTTCACTTACAATAGTGTGATTGTTGTTCAATTTTTTGTCTTGACAAAAGCTAACATGCCTAGTTTTTGAGACGGATGGATTACGTACTTAAAGTCAAGTTCGGAGTTTGGATATGACATTTGCTTAGCCTGTCGGCTGGTAGCCAGCTCAGCTACGTACAGGTGGGTGGAGGAAGGGGAGGTAGTGAAGGGAGGCGGGGAGCAACATAGCGCCATGGTGGTAACTGGTAAAAGGACAGGGACACGCGACAGCGACGCTTCTGATGGATCGATCGATCCCATCATTTATTTGGCAGTGTAAATACCCACCACAAGCTTCACTGCCGGTTGGCTTCCGCATTCTAGCTGATTCTCTACCTCGTTCTTGGTCTCGCTATAGCTGGCTGAAGCTCCCGCTGCCACTTTCCCTCTACCTGGAAGCTGGCTAGCTAGGGTTAGCCTACTGAAGCTGATCGCGAGCTCAACCGGAGATTCAAGTTGGCTATAGCTGGAAGCTGGCTAGCTAGGGTTAGCCTACTGAAGCTGATCGCGAGGTCTCGCTATAGCTGGCTCAAGCAGATCCGCCCCTGGGTCGAGCTCCGTGCCGGAGGGATCTGCAGCATCTGCTTATTCGCCACGGGAGGGAGTTGGTCCAAGGGGTTACGTTGGATCAGCCTCTGTCGAACTAGCTTGGTGGAGTTCTTGTGAGTGTGCTTCCCTTAGCTCCGCTCTTGGATGTATAAATATGTGTTTGTTCGATTTTGTTGTTGTTTTTGTGTTTATTATATATCGATTTTGGGGTCACAAGTGTACTGATACGAATTTGGGGAGTTTTAAATTTCTGGCACCTTTTCGTTCGTGGTCCTTGATTAGAATTTCATGGGCGCCGCGGATCTGAGGTTGAATTTGTTAAATCTTCTCACTTTCTGTGGACGATCTTTGCAGTTGTTTAGTCCTTGATGAAATTCTTTTCCTTTCTCCCGGCCGGAAGGGTTCTTTGATCAAAATCCAAGTTGCGCTGGATCCCGAGCCTGAGGCAGGACCCTTTTCTCTTTCTCTCTTTTCTTTTCGATCGGAGCACCCGATCTGAACCATTTAGTTTCAGTTATCCATTCTGTTAGCTTCTAATCACGGACACAATGTGTACATCCCTCGTTTCCCCTTCTATTTAACTTTGGTTCAAGAGCTCCCACTATATATAGACTGATAAATTTTAGTCGTTTATCTTCAGCCTTTCCTCTCTGAATTCAATTACATAGAGCAAAGCTCCAAGCCTCCAATTAGTACCAGCTTTAGGAGTGGCTGACTGACATATGCTGGATTATGAAAAGCTAGCTAGCACTCAATACAAACCCTTTCTCCTATTGCTCGTTTCAGAGAGAGGACCAGTAGTGAGACTGCTTGTACGACCCAAATCATAACTCAGACTGCAAACAATGAAAGATGGTGCCCGGCCGGCTAAGGTTCAACCGTAAAATCATTCACATCTACAGCGTCAATTCAGGGTCTCAACCAGGCCGCGCGCTGCTGCTCGCTGTTCCATTCCATGCATGCCATTGCCATCTACCCTGCCGCAGTCGCATGCAGCGAATAAAGCTGCCGCGCTCTCCTCCTCCTTCCTGGGTGGAACAGTATGTCCGGCCGTGCGTACGTGGCGCGCATCAAGCCGTCGACTGTAGAATCTACAGTGTAGATACCTCCGCGCCGCGCGGGCACAGTGGTGGTGATTTTCTGCGTGCTAGTAATCCCGTTATATCGATGCATGCGATGTTAATTAACACATCGATCGAGACCTAATGGTATCCTCCACCTACCTTGCAGGCAGCTAGAGGACGATCGACGATGCGCGTCGTCGTCGTCGGTCACCCAGCAGCCTGAGATCGATGATGAGCGGCAGTAACAACAACCAGGAACATCGGCAGCAGCAGTCGGCGGCGGAGGAGCAGCAGGAGGTTGCGCGGAAGCAGCACGCGGCGGCGGTGGCGGCGGCGACGTCGCGGCAATGGTCGTCCCAGACGGAGTCCCGGATCGTGCGCGTGTCGCGCGTCTTCGGCGGCAAGGACCGCCACAGCAAGGTGAAGACGGTGAAGGGCCTCCGCGACCGTCGCGTGCGGCTGTCCGTGCCAACGGCGATCCAGCTCTACGACCTGCAGGACCGGCTGGCCTTAACCAGCCCAGCAAGGTCGTCGACTGGCTCCTCAACGCCGCCCGCCACGAGATCGACAAGCTGCCCCCGCTTCAGTTCCCGCCGCATGCGCACCATCACGTCGACCTCATGATGGACCACATGATGACCTCCGCCTCCTCCATGACGCCACTCATGCCGCCGCAGGTCGACGAGAAGTTCTGCCACTTCGCGACGGCGACGCTCGGTGCCGGCGACGGCGGTGCCAAGGGCGCCCGAGCGGACGACAATGCAGACGGCGGTGGAGCTCAGCATAACATGGGGAGGTTCAGCTCCTACCACCGCTTCATGGAGCTCAACAGCGACTCGTTGGGTCTGGTCAACGGTGGGATGCCGTACAACTTCACCGGCGAGGCATGGAATAATAGCGGCGGTGGAGGTGGCGGATCGCCGCAGGCCGTATCGATCGCCACCGCCGCCGCAGCTCACCACTCGGCATTCCCATCGTTGCTGTCATTGGCTCCAAGGTCGCATCAGCTGGTGTACTACTCGTCCGAGGCCGATCAGTTCCCAGTCGATGACATGGACTCCCAGAGTTTGTCCTTGAACTCGGCCAGAGCTTTCCATGATCACACAGGAAGCTAGCGACACCGACAATGGCAGATCGATATCCTGCAGAAGAAGGTATATGCTGGTGCTTATCGTTTCGGTGGTATGAGGTTGCAACTCTTAGATGCACAAGTTAGGACATAAATGCTCGATCCCAAAGCACAACATAGCTAGCTAGTAGAAGCGTGTGAGTGTGTGCATGGATTTTCCAAGTATATATGCTTCTTCTCACGGACAAGCTTTGCTGCCGGTCTAGAAAATGCATATTATAAGCTTGAAAAAATACTTAAATTTGCTTTGGAAGTAGAGCAATGTTGGCTTTGCAATTAGTTTTTGTGCAATACGAACTTGTTACTTCTTTCTATATATAAAGAAGTAATTGGTGTAATGGTTTTTTTGTGTAATAATATTTGAAAAGTTGAACAATATTCTGTCCTTTTTTATGAAATCATATTTGGGTACATATGCTAGTTTTTTTTCCAGTTCTGCTTAATTTTGTAAGTTACAAATATGACTACAAATGAAATTGATTCAAACTAATCAAACATAGATTTGTGAAAGGGGCAAAATGCAGGCTAAGAAAATATGAAAATGCTACTCCCTCCGGACCGAATTGATTGTCGCCATCTTGTATAGTATTTGTACTAGCCTAGTAGTTTTTCTGCAACATTTAATTCCGACCGGAGGTAGTAAAATATACTAAAGTTTATTCAAACTTATAAAAAATATTACATCTGCTAACTTATCCATATACATTTTTTATGCGTTATACCTTTTGGCATGCTATCCGAATAAAAACTTTTATTACGAATCATTTCGAGCCTTAGTTCCAAAAGTTGATCATTGGGTACCTTCTCCATGGTCGCTTCTTCATTAAGAACAATGGAACATTATGAAGGCAAATCCGACATATTAATACGTTATTGAGAAATAGAAGGTTTGATGGTATTATCCTTGGGAAGTAACACATACCATCATTTTCTAGAGTTAATAAAAGGGTTCAAGAATTTTATCTTAAAGCATGGAACATTTGAGAGGCCATAAAGTAAGAAATTTACAAATACAAAATGAAGACAAAAAATGTGATGACATTATTGCATTTCATTCCATTAAAATAACAGCAAAATAAATGTAGATAGAGCATCAATTCGATGGAAGAGGCATGAAAAACATTGTAGTATTATAGCACCTGATTCTACAATGTACACACTATAGCGAGAAAGCAAAATCTTATGTCTCCAAGTTTTTGACACCATCGTTTTGTTTGAAACATATCATTAATCTTGCATAATAACCCAGTTGCATCACAACCTCGATAGATGAAGATCCAGTGAATGTGCTTAGCAAATTGGAGGAAACACCCGAGACCCCTTATATGCTAGTTTGCTACCAATATATGAATTGCTATCAATCACCCATGATATTATGATAATCGTAGCATTAAGGCAATATCTGAGAGCTTACTGAAAAACACGCACACAAGAAAGAAATGGTCTATCTTTTGCGAATATACCGTTAGATCTACCTGAATCCCACCGCAACGACGGGTTTAGTAAGCCAGTGTTCAAATGACATCGGTATAATTGACGGCTCCAATTCCTAACTTTGTGCAAGGTTGCTTGTGGCATGTTTGGGGTAGATGGGCACATATGAAGCACTAACTACTTAGTTAAGTCTTCATGTAAAAATAATAATGTGAGGCTAAAGTGTTAATGAGGTGCGCAAAATGATAACATGTACCTCTATACTATTTACAAGGCCACGTATTTTCGCCCATAACATGGAATATAAAATAGAAGTCTGTTTTGTTTGTTCTTGAAATACAACACGAGAATGGATTATATATAAAGTGGTGGTTTCCCTAACCATTTGGCTTAGTTACGTAAGAGTCAATATGGGACGGAGGTAGGTTGCTTGTCGAGGTTCTACCCTGGGGTTCAGGAGCTCCTTAATATTTTTCTCTACATAGAGCGTTTGATTCGCAAGATTGAGTGCTTATGAGTTTGTCCTAAGGTTTGTACGTAGTCTATTTTGGAGAACCAATTGCATCAACTAAAATATCTTAATACATTTTTTGTTTTTTCTATGGTGTGAAGCCCATAATGACTGTAAACGAATGCATGCATTGAATTTCAGTTATCCACCGGAGTTTAAAAACAAATCGATTTAACCCATCAAATTGTTAAGAGTATACAAGTTGTAATAACAATCCAAATATAGCAAAGAACTCAATAATGTAATATCTCTCTCTCTCTCTCTCTCTCTCTCTCTCTCTCTCTCTCTCTCTCTCTCTCTCTCTCATATCATCCTGCGATAACCCCCACCACCACCACTGTGCTGAGGCACTGACACGCCAAATAAAACAAGAAAATGAGACACGACGAACGCATTGTTGGAGGAGACTCACATCAACAACCTAGAGTACTAGCTAACAACATGCATGCATGCTATGTATGGCACTTTTACGAATAGTAACATGCCTATGGCAGCCATAGATGCTCAGAAAGGCACGATATATGTTAGCCGGTAGATGCACGCGTGTATGGCTAAATTAATTACTAATTTGCCGTACTACACAAATCATAGTTCTATTCCAATCAGTACACTGTGAACTGCTTAATTAGTTAGTACACTAAAAATAAGTGCACGCGTGAAGGCTGCGTGCGTATCTGTGCGTCATTTTGTCTATTTGTCCACGAAGGAGACAGGTATTCATGCTCATGCAAGTCACCTTCTCATCTTATGTGGTGGGAGCAAATCCAGCTATAGCTTTTCTCCTCTCCACCTTTGGCAAAGCTGACCACCCCCAAAGTGACATTTCTTTTCTGCACTGACGTAGATACTCATGAATATATATATGCTTCAACGTTTACACGAAACAAGATACCTTCCAAACATTCTGCCTCTGTCTACCATAGACAAGACATCTATGTCTGCAAAGACAAAGCACATTCAGCCACACAAACAGATGTAAACAGACATTGGACATCATGCATTGATGTCCATGGCTACCGAAGATGATCCAAGAGGTAGCCACTAGCCAGAGAGGAAAAGCATCCAGCTGCCAAGGGGGAGTGGGGTTAATGAGTAGTAAAAGACCACTGGGGGCTAGCAGCTGTCGTTGCTGGGCCTTTGGAGGAGGTGGGCTGGGCCCCTGGGATTAAAGCGACCCTGCACTGCATAGCCCTGTAGCTAGGGTTTTGCATGCATGCAAGCAGCAGATGTACCATCCATATCTTTGGCCATGGACCAATATATACCATGTCACATGAATGGTCCCCTTGAGGTCTTGACGATACAGAGAGGTGTAGTGCATGCTGTCCACCCTGTTCCCATTATGCTAAGCTAAGCTACGCGCGCTATGATTCCTTTCTCTCGGTTCGTATCTTACTCTATCTCTACCTTTTGCATAAGTTAACTTGGAGTAGCATCAAGCTACTCCTATGTATAGAGTTAGGCTGTTCATGCTGCAAAAGTTGCGCCTAGCTAAGTGAGTTCCATCGACAGATCCATGATAGCAAGTGTAGTTTGCTACAGCTATATATGGCTAATTGCTAGATACTACTCCATCGACGGATCCATGATAGAGTGCATATGGTTACGGATATAGCAGCTACTAGTTCATTGCATATGCAAAAGTTCATTGTAGGCGGAAAGTCATTTTGGCTCCTCGTGAGATCCAGTTCTCCCTCAATTTAAAAAAATCAAAAAACATATTTATAAGTTTTAGAAAAATCTAACATAAATCCTGCATGTTGTCAATGATGTATCCCACAAACGTGCAAATTCTTTATTTGAAATAATTTATATTCTGAGCTACACAAAAATGAAAAAATCTTCTATATTTTGGAGAATTGAAAGCGCGTACATTTAGATCCACACATTTGTCATTTTTGTATAGCTCAGATATCTGCTATATAGCTCAGATATAAAGTATTTCAAATCGAGATTTTGCACATTTGTGGGATACATCATTGAAGGATTTTTTTACAAATTTTTCTGAAACTTATAAATATGGTTTTATTTTAAAAAATAAAGAGATCACTCGAGCCCAGGAGTTAGAAATCTTTACTGAGAGAGAGAGAGAGAGAGAGAGAGAGAGTTCAGTAGCCAAGGGAGTGGCCTAAGTGCACCTCTCGCAGATACACTAAAATTTCAAGCCAAAAAACCAGTTTCGGGTAAATTGTCAGGCGGAGCAGATACTAGAAAATGGTACTGAAAAGTTCAAAAAAACTACGACGCCAAAAAAACTACGACGCGCTAGATTTTGTTTAGCTGATCACGCGACAGTTCAAACACAGTTTATCACAAACAGAGACAAACACAGAACAAAATTCATACAAACAATTCATATACTAGAACTCAAAACCTAACCTTAGACAAACAAAACCTAGCACTAGAGTTCATGGATCGAATTCGTACGCCATCGGGTTGTCGTCGATGTTGAGGTAGAACTACACGGTGGAGGTGCGCTGCGCCCAAGCGAGCTGGTTCTGCTTCCGGGTTTCTTCCGAATGGCGCTGAGCATCAAGTTCGTTGTTTGCCGCCGCCGCCTTGGTTTCGCTAATTCGCACAACATTCGGTGTGCGAGCACATCCTAGTCGGTGCGGCCGGCCCGCGTTGATGCTCCAGGAGCGGCGGCCACGGTCTCACGCCTGCATGGACCGTCCCGCGCGGCGCTTTTCGTCGTCATCACTGGAGATCGTCATCATGACGTTGGAGCTTCCGGCCTGTGCGTCGTGCGCGTGAGCTTGCGGCGATGGCGCCTGGCGGGCGTGCTTGCTAAGAGGCACACCCCCACGGCTCCCACCCATCCCGATGTGCCCCCACGTATGCAGCCGGATCCGAAGACCATCGATCTATCGGAGAAGGAGAAAAGGGCGCAGAGAGGATCAAAAATTGCTCGCTGGAGTTTGTAGGGTTCATGGAGGAGGTGATGGGTGGGGGAGGGGGCGGATCTTAATGCCCCCGGACCGGACCAATATGCAATGCATGTTTGGGCCATAAAAAAATCACAAACCCGCATACGGATCGGCTAGAATTTTCTGTGTAGGAGCATTTCGCAGTATCTGGTAGAGATGCTCTAACTACCTACGGAGTTTATATATGCACGTATCACCTGACCTATTTCTTTAATTATGTCCTGGATCATTCTTCATTAATTTTACCTTAATCTCTAGTATAGGATTAGTGCGTAACGTACCCATGTGGCTGCTAGTTCTAGGCCGTTTGCTAGCGTCACAGACAAGTGTATTTTCTCTAGCTAGTACGATGGCAGAACTATCTGTACAGCTATATAGCGACTGTAGCTGAAGGACGTACACCTACGTGCGTCTTGCATGCATGTCCGAGCGCCTGGTACTGTAATGATTTGAGTGTTCACTTAACCTAGACATACAACGTTCTGTGGGCTGTACGATATATGTACAAATATTTGTACCGGACTAGTAGAAGCACTGTTCCGTTGTGGTGAAATACTAGTACAACCGGCCGGCTGAGCTTTGCACAGTTGTATGGGGGGAAAACTCGGAAACTCCAAAGTGCACCCGGGAGCATGTGCTCCCGGTTTTTTCGAAAAAATATAGAAAATTGAAAACTCATCAAAATATTCCGAAAAATATCATGCACGTACCTGAGCATGTCACGCACCATCGTGTAAAATTTGGCGACGAAACGACATCGCGGCCGTCCTGTGCAAAAATGACAAAATTCTGACAGAAAATAACATCCAAAATTTTGAATTTTCAGATCTGTGATTTGTCATTTTTTCACAGGGCGGCCACGATGTCGTTTCGTCGCGTAATTTTACACGATGGTGCGTGACATGCTCAGGTACGTGCATGATTTTTTTCGGAATATTTTGATAAGTTTTCAATTTTCTATTTTTTTTCGAAAAAACCGGGAGCACCTGCTCCCGGGTGCACAAAAAAACTATGCATGTACAGGACTGCAGGTGCACGTACGTACACAGCGGAATTCACTTATAGACCTGGTGCAGTACATTACTCCAGTTAGAGATATGATTATCGAACTATAACCTCTGTTCTAGTTTGCCAAAATGGCTTATAATACGGGACAGAGGGAGCACAATATATACGATCGAGCAGCGATTATTTTCATAAGTCAATTAGTTGGGCTAGATTGTTGCGGAGGTGCTACGAAAGTGGCGTGACCGTGACGGAAAATAAGGACTTCCCGGCTTTCGTTATCTAGTCTAGTGGTATCTGGTTAGCAAAGTGTCCTTATGGTAGAAGAGGCTTGGACGGCGACTATGTGCACTCCGATGAGAACACAAGATTGCTACTCAGTCAATGTCGACGTGTTTGCGATGTGCCCTTGTCGAAGGTGGTGGCTTGGAAATCGGGTTTACTGATGAAATTCCAGAATCGATCTAAGATTCGACTCATCATAAGCGGCTCTCCAAGGTTTAGCCTAGGAGTTATGTATTTTTGGTTTGTTTCGCTATTTCTTATTATAGCATTAGTTCTAATATGGTGGAGTTACTGACAGGAGGCATACACCATTCCATTTTGTTCTTATTTTAGGTGAATTGCGTTTGACTATACTTGTTTTTAATAATATATGTAGTTGTGTGCATCCGTTGATATAAATACATGGTTATCCTCCTTTCTAAAAAGGAGGTGTCTTATCAGCTGGCTAATCAACAATAATCTTCGTTAATGTACACTTCATCATGTCAGGGGGAAGCTAGGGTTGTTTGATTAGTGTTATATCTCTTTTGACTTTCGACTTATAAGTCTCAAAGCATCTAATTAAGTGCTTTTGGCTTTTGACTTTTGACTAGACATTGTGGCATGCATACTCATATAAGCCAAATGCCAAAAGTCAAAATCAAAAACACCTATGCAGATACTTTTGTGACTTATAAGCTAAAATTCAAAAATCATGTTTAAACCCAGCCAAACATTCATTACCCTTTGTAGGAAAGCTAGATTTTGGGTTTGTGCCACATTATTAAGCACATCCCATATTTATGATGCAAATTGAAATAGCGGGTAAATTAGGTTGTACGTCCATGA
Source organism: Poa pratensis (assembly GCA_947311845.1). NCBI lineage: Eukaryota > Viridiplantae > Streptophyta > Magnoliopsida > Poales > Poaceae > Poa > Poa pratensis. The sequence goes on from CAMZMU010000058.1 coordinate 19,587,797, forward strand.
ACCTCGCTCTAACATTTCAACGCAGCCCATATATGAATGGTAACAAGAAAAATCGATAGCCCGGCCCATAATGACTTTGGTTTTCCCACGCTGACAATTTTATCTCCTGAGCTCGGGCCAGCGGTCAGTCGGGACACCACACTATATATACCGGACCGCACTACACGTACTAGACTCCCAGAGCTAGAGAAGACGTAGACGTCGGCGTGTCGTTTATGTGCCGCGAGCTCCACCTCATCATGCATACTGGGTACGTACGATCACGTATAACTAGATCTGGATCGTAGAAATAGGTCGATCCAGTGTAGGAAGTTGTAATTAAAACTTCATGGTGCATGACTCTGGCTCGGTTAAGCTTGTGTTTGGACCATTGGATTAGGATGGCCGATGATATTTTAGCAGCCATGGAGAGGCCGCCCGCCATGGTAGGACTACTTTGTGTGTGTTTCGTTGTCTGCATTCACGGAATTCACGGTACTAACTACTCCCTCCATATTGACTATCTACCTACTTTCTGCACACATGTGTATAGACATGTTTTAGTGCAAGATTCACATGAACCTTGCATAAGACATGTCTAAATACATGTGTGTAGAAAGTAGGTAGAGAGTCTTACATTTTGATACGGAGAGAGTAATTTGGAGAGCCTCATACTCACCTTCGCCACAATATGTGGAAATTATTAAAAAGAATAAAACCTATGCAAAATCTCCCATGGCTTATGAATTATGATGGGGCATTTTAATGAGGCTATGTGGCAATCAGAACACTTTTCTAAAAGAAACGGAGGAGAAAAACAAATGATGGACTTTTTAGAGAAGTGCTTTCTTATTGTGATTTTGCATGATGTCGAGTTCTCAAAGCATCTCCAGTAGACGATGTAAAATAGGCCATTACATTTTGGTTTTAGGGCATCACATTTTGGGTTATACGACACCAAAACTTGTTTTGCTCATGCAGATGAGCTATTTTAGGGCAATTTTAGGGCAACAAATTTTTTGAGCTCCAAGAGATGACCTAAAACTTGTGCCCTAAAATAGATCTGACGATGGTGAGGGAGGGAGGCGCATCTGACAGTCGCTGGGCACCGAGCTCGATTTCATCCATGGAGGTCACCAGAGGCCAAGGAAAAGCGGCGAGGGCGGCGCAGGTTGGTAGGGGCCGGAGAGCAGCCGGGGGATGCAGCCAAATTTGGCAGTGCGACGTTGACCGAGCGCCGAGAGACCAACAAGGAGCATGGGAGTCACGGCCGATCATCGATGTCGGTGGGCTGCGGTTGTGTTGCGGTGAACATGTGAGGTGGCGGTGGGGTAAGGAACTACCGAAATCGGCGAATTCAGGCGGCGGCGACTGGATATTCAGCGCCGGTCGCGAGGGTTGCGGCGGACGTCCCGAGAGGCGGGAATGAGCGACGATGTGTCGACAGGGCTCGGGATGGCTGGCGGGCATGTGGTGGCGGTGTAAAATGGCCGGAATCGGCGTGGGGGCAACGGCGGTCGGCGGCGGGGAACTTTCACCATGGTGACTCCCTCCACAGCCTTTTTCTTTTTGGGCATAGGATAGGGCAGCCCTACATGTAGGGATACAACATCTTTTGGAGCAACGTTTTTGCCGTTTGGTGATGTAGAAAATAGTTTTTTTTTGACACATGCCCTATTTTACACCATCTACTAGAGATGCTCTCAATCGCACCTTGGACTTATGAAAACTAGGGAAATTGGCGCGGCGACACGCCGCGCCCGTGTGGTGACACAACATAAATAAATTGTGGAAGGTCGAATTGCTCAAAAGTAATCTAATTGCATCAAAACTCTGTATTATGTATTTATATATTATATATTTTATTATTTTGTATGTAGCAAAATTGTAAGGAAGAAAACATAAAAATTCCTGGATTCTCTATTTAGTTTGTAAATGAATTGGAGAAGGTCGAATTGTTCACAAATAATGTAATTGCATCAAAATTCTGTATTATGTATTTATATATTATATATTATATATTTTCTTATTTTGTATGTAGCAAATTTGTAAAGAAGAAAACATAAAAGTAGCTGGATTGTCCATTTAATTTGTAAAAAAGAAGATTCTTGTTCGTAGAATCTCGTTAAAGAAAAAAAACCGACTATGGGATTCGAACCGGTGACCCTCGCATTTGATATCAAGTAACATACCTATAAAAGTGCTTTAATTCGAGCTGTGCTTGATTAAAAAAGTGATCTTCTTCATAGACCATAACCAAAGTTTGCATGGGGAGTTAAAAGACATGTATCAACTATTAGAGTGTCGGAAGAAAAAACATATACTATACAATTAGCAAGAAGTTAAACGTGTGTTAAAAAGATCGGATTAAAGTCCTTTTATTTGTAAGCTAAAAGTACGAAACAACTGTACAAAAGACCTAACTTTCAGATTTATCACGACCGGACAAAAGATATCGTGATCCATGGGACGTGAGTGCGAACACAGGCTGGATATTAATGGAAATAAGCTGGGTGTCAAAAAAAGCGCTATCTATTCTTAAAAATACCTTGGATTTGATGCTGCATTTGGGCGCTAATGTCTAGACTAATTGTCGCCACATAGCTGAGTTTTTTTCTAACATCATTTGCATCATAGGATTAGGTATTGTATAAAAGGTGAAAACAAAACAGGCACTACATAAGCAGAGAATTAAATAGAGTGAAATAAAAGAAAAGCAAGAAAAACACAAACCAAAATTAGAGGAATCCATAGGAGCAACGGCTCACAGGAGCAATGGTGAGACGGTGCCGCCAGGGGACAGGAAAACAGACAACACACCGTGAAGCCCAGTACGGACAGACCCTACCGACGCAGCAAGAGAAGAGCCAAGAGGGGCAATTTTCTGGGACACATGCCAACGACAGGCGAAGCATCAGATTAATTAGTATTGTTCACCACACAAATAATCTTTGGTTGCGGATGCTTATCTAGAAAACAATCCAGAATTTGAATGTTGTTGAGAAGGGTGTTTGTGACCACAAAATCTTTTTTTGTATGTGAACTACTTACAATTTACATAAAGTCACCTATGCTATAGCTGAGTGATATAAATATACGATGTGCAAATATGATATCTGAATTAGTACTTATGATCATACATGTATGTCACTATATGTGACCAAGTACATGGCTTCCGGAACAAATTCAGTGCACTCGTCAAGAGAATAATAGAGGGAAAAAGGAGAGGGGGATGCACATTTGAGTTTAAAAGGTAGGAAATAGTTAGTGTTTTCTTTATGGAGTAAGTGTTGGAAGGTTATGTTATTTGCCGAATTTAGGCATTCAAATGGAATTAATGTAGATCGTTAAGAAGTAGTTAAAAAAATATACGGGAAGTAGAAGTAAAAAAATAGTGGCAATTTGAATATAGGGAAGTGGGGAATTAAGATAACATGAATTGCAAATAAATAAGTAATAAAATTTAAGTTCGCGAAAATAAATTTGTGAGGGAAATAAAATAAAAAGTTAAAAAAAAGAGTGTAGGGGAAAATAGGAAGTAAGCGAGCAGTCTTAGAGTCATTAAAATAAATATGTAAGGGAGGTAAAAGAAAAAAAGATATAGTAGGGGATAAATAGGGAGTAGAAATAAATAAGTAATGTCGAAGTCGTTATTTGTGCGCAATGTTCGTAAAAAGGAATGTGGAAAAAATAAACAATAGGGAAAAACTAAAACGGGGAGAAATCTATTAGAAGCCCAAAAACAATTCTATTCATAAGGGCAGGGACTATTTACGCGTGACCGCAAAAATAGATAAGTAATTTTTAAGTCGCTATTCGTGCGCAATGTTTGTAAAAAGAAGTGTGGGGAAAAAATAGGTTTAAACTAAAAGGGGAGAAATATATTAGGATGGGGAAAATATTGTTCAATTGTACCGGGGGACCGATTTGTAATTTTGGGTAAACGCGGGGACTTTGCTGCAAAAATGTTTTATTCCGGGAGGACGTTTCATAATTTTGGGAAAATGTGAGGACTTTTCTGTAAAAAGTGGCACGCGTGGACTTTTCTGCAAAAATGTTTCATCCCGGAGGACCGATTCACAATATTTAAAAAATGCGAGTACTTTACTGCAAAAAAGCGGTACATGTCCGTCAAAATAAAAAGGTTAAGACAATATGTCCGTCAAAATAAAAAGGTTAAGACATGGAAGTTGTTTGGTAGGGTGATATCCATGTACTCGTAAGAGGAAAATTCAAAACGGATGACTGAGTGCGCCGAATGCGACAAAATTCGTCAAATGTTTTTGCGAATCTTGATCAAAAATTGAGGAGTTAGAGTCGACCAAACTTGAAACCGATCACGGGAATGGAACCTACTCGTCGACGCGTATATATTTCGTGTATATGTTTTTATCAAAAGGAGGGCCGTCGGAGCCAGATCGGAGGACGCGGATCGGTCGCGGCAGTGTTCATTGACCCGCGCACTGTTCATTGAACAGTGAAGCGCGCAGGTACTGTTCAACAGTAGACGGTTGGCTGAGAAAAAGGCATAACTACATCACCTTAATATATAGACTAGGCAAGATGGCGCGGCGACACGCCGCGCCCGTGTGGATAATAGTGTATTTTGTGTTTTAGTTAGGTTTAAGTAGACTGTCTTTCTGTTTATGGGAAGAAAGTTTAGCTGTAGAGGAAGATTGTATGTATTAAAGAAGTATTTGTAGTTATTTACGTGAGCTTGATCTTTGTAGCAGGTAATGTTGACGTATTAAATCATTATATAATTTTACGGTTATTAAGTGAGATTTTTGCAAGGAAAACTATGATTATTCCGTTATTTTTTTTTGCGCCTATATATTTTCATAGTGAAAGTGCAACTTATGTACATTAGGGAGGCAAATATATAACTCGGTAGGAAACAGCATAGTAAATAGAGAAAGGAGAAGTACAGAATGCGTGCTACATTACAATAAGATTACTACACTAGGATACATATGCAGGTGATATTCGTCTACTAATCTACTGATCTTCTTCATCAAGCAATATCCTCGGCGGCGTCGTTGGCTGGAAGTGTGACGGCTGGTGTAGTGGCTGATGGTAATGGAAGGTAGATGACCGAAGGTAGGCATGTAGTTGGAAGCGGCGCTGTCAGCGATGGCATCATAGTCAAAGGGATTGTCTTATCATCGAAGATCTGTGTCATCATGTAGAAGACTTGTCCATCGATGTACATGGGGATGTCATGGTACTGGTAACTTATTGCGTATGCTAGAGATAAGAGGGAAAGAAGGGAAATAGTATGGTCGATTGGTGTAGTAGCTCTCCACGTGGTTGCGTATTTGTATAGATGGCAGCGGCTACACATGTCGTTCCTCAGCGGCGGCTGAGCTGTGCGTAGGCGTGCCTTTAGGTGGCAAGCTGGTCACGTCGATGTGTCCGTACATTAGCTTGCATGCAGCAGCTTATTTCATACGACTATGGTTGGACACGTAAGTCATCTGGGTATACGTGGATGTTCTAAACAGGTATGATATTCGCTATATATCATCTGCAATAGGTATGTTTTCCTTCAGTGTAGGCGATAGTGACCATGGATGAGCCGCTCTTTGAGTTCTACCACATGCATATATTTCAGCCTAAAGTACAACGAATTTGAAGATTAGAGAGAAATATGTATATGTTCGTCAAAATAAAAATGTTAAAATATGAAAGTTGTTTGGAAGGGTGATATCCATCTGCTCGTGAAAGGGAGACTGAGTGCGACGAATTTGACAAAATTCGTCAAATGTTTTTGCGAATTTGGATCTAAAATTAAGAAGTTAGAGTCGACCAAACTCGAAACCGATCACGGAAATGGAACCTACTCGTCGACGCGCATATATTTCATGTATATATTATCATGAAAAGGAGAACGAATCGTATTTTTTTGGTAAATGCGAGGGTCTTTCCGCAAAAGCGTCACGCGGGCCGTCGGATCTGAATCGGACGGCGCGGAGACGTGTGTGCACTGTAGACCGGAGGACCAATTCATAATTTTTGGAAAACGCGGGAACTTTTCTGCAGAAAAACATAGGGGAAAACGCGGGGACTTTTCTGTAAAAAAGTGTGGGGTCCGCGCGTGTGTTTTATGCCGGAGGAACGATTAACAATTTTTAGAAAAGGCGGGGACTTTTCTGCAAAAAAACATGCGGGCCGTCGGATCTAGATCGGAAGGCGCGGAGCCGTGCGCACATCTACAGTGCGGGGCGACGTGGCCACCGCGAGGGAGCGCTGAAGCGGTGCGCTTTGATATATGTATCTATACAGTGCGCGGCACGCGGGCGCATCGAGGGAGCGCTGAAGCGGTCCGCTTTGATATATGTATCTGGATCCAAATACTCAGAATTCAAAATTTTGAATTCTGTCAGAATTTCTCTTTTTTGCACAGCCTAAAATACAACGAATTTAAAGATTAGGGAGAAAAGGAGAGTGAATCGTTTTTTTGGTAAATGCGAGGGTCTTTCCGCAAAAGCGCCACACGGGCCGTCGGATCTGAATCGGACGGCGCGGAGACGTGTGTGCACTGTAGACCGAAGGACCAATTCATAACTTTTGCAAAACGCGGGAACTTTTCTGCAGAAAAACGTAGGGAAAAACGCGGGGACTTTTATGCAAAAAAGCGTAGGGTCCGCGCGTGTGTTTTATGTCAGAGGACCGATTCACAATTTTTGGAAAAGGCGGGGACTTTTCTGCAAAAAAATGCACGGGTCGTCAGATCTAGATCGGACGGCGCGGAGGCATGCGCACTTCTACGGCGGGGCGACGTGGCCACCGTGAGGGAGCGCTGAAGCGGTGCGCTTTGATATATGTATCGATCTATATAGTGCGCGGCGCGCGGGCGCATCGAGGGAGGGCTGAAGCGGTCCGCTTTGATATATGTATCTGGATCCAAATACCCGGAATTCAAAATTTTGAATTCTGTCAGAATTTATCTTTTTTGCACAGCCTAAAATAAAACGAATTTGAAGATTAGAGAGAAATATGTATATGTCCGTCAAAATAAAAAGTTTAAAACATGAAAGTTGTTTGGAAGTGTGATATCCATCTACTCGTGAAAGGAAAACTCAAACGGGTGACTGTGTGCGACGAATTTGACAAAATTGTGACAAAATTCGTCAAATGTTTTTGCGAATTTGGATCCAAAATTAAGGAGTTAGAGTCGATCAAACTCGAAACCGATCATGGGAATGGAACTACTCGTCGCGCGCGCGCATATATTTCATGTATATATTATCATGAAAAAGAGGGCCATCGGATGCTATTGCACACGCGCGGGTACTGTAGATGCGCGTACTGTAGCGATCTACAGTGCGGGCGACGTGGACATGTCCATCGAGAGCTGAAGCGGTCGGCTTTTATATATAGTAGTATCTATAAGCAAAGAAAAAAAGGTAAAAATAATGTGAGAGTTAGACTGGTTCGCCTGTGGCATGCCCTTCTTTGTCCAATATTTTCCGAAAAAGCACGGTGAGTCACTTATCTTCCTCACGATTGATCATTATCCTATATTCTTTGAAACTTGAACAAGATACTGCTACAAGAGTGCCTTGTCCGATCTGTAGGTATGAAGCTTCATGGAAAGGGAAGAAGAATTCGCCGAAGAACTGAAGACGCTGGAGTTATGAAAGCTGAGAAAGAAGTTTCGGGAGGGTCACAGCAGGCCGAAGGACCCGAGGGCAGTTACCTCGAACCTTGCTGGAGTTATGAACTGCTTGCAAAATTGGAGTACGAAGACTGTCGGGAGTCGGGACAGTCCCAAAACGCATTGAAAAGCTGAGAAAGAAGTTCAACAATATCAACATCCGAAACTCATTGCAGACCAGTGTGAAAAACATCGCATTGAGAAGGAATTGGATAAACTTCTTGAACAAGAGGAAATCTAAATTGGCTGAAAGAGAGAGACCGAAATACAAAATTCTTCCATAAAAAAGCAACATGGAGGAAAAGGAAAAATAATATTAGTCGGCTGCAAAAAGAAATGGATCCATGACTGACAAGAAGAAAGAAATGCAAGAAATGGCAACAAGTTTTTTCAAACAAATGTACAATTAAGGCTGATCAACAGGTTCAACCGACAGCTATACTTGATATTGTGGAACCGCAAATTACTCAAGAGATGAATGAAAGCTTGTGTTCGGAATTCTCTGACGAGGAATCAGTAATGCTCTTTTTCAAATTGGTCCCCTTAATGCCCCTGGTAAGGATGGGTTCCTAGCTGGATAAATTGACACCGTCCAGCTTCAGCAAGTAGCCTTCAAATCGAAAACCCAATGTGGCAAGGCAACTAGGCAATTCGAACACAGGTTGCTCTTCAGCAACAAAATGAACAAGTAGGAAATTTATGCGCAGAGCAAGACGAGGAGCAGTCTACGCGCAGCGCATATATGAGCATTCCCTGATTTCATCAATTGAGTCTTTGGCAACAATCACTGACACACATCACACACCTTGGCATGATACCATAAACCATTCTACTCTCTTTTTTCATACGACCCTCGATAATAAACCATTTTATTATGAAACAAATATACCATAGCAACTTTATGTTTTAATTGCGACCATCAGGTAGAGAAGGATCTCACTCATGTAGGGTAGACTAACTCCAGTAGAAAAGCTCACCGTTGACACAGATATAACTACATCAATCGACCCAATCAATTCTTCGTAACTTCGACACCACCCATTACATACTCGACTACCGGCATACTCGTTTATTCAACCCGCCATCGATCTAGCAGTTGTTGTCGTCCCCGCGTGCTCCTCGCAGCTCAGGGCCTTTCAGGCGCGGATTGTTGGCGAAGCTGCAGGCCACGGAAAAAAGAAACGTGGTTATATGATGAAGTTGAATTTGCCAAACGCGTTAACAAATTGCAGAGCCTAAAGAGCATCTGTGCATTTGGTTCCACGTATACCTGGTCAGAGGGATGTTCTGGAACGCTCCAGATCTTGGGATTGTTCCGCAGAGATCATTGTTTGAGAGATCTCTGCAACACAAAGGAGGGGATAAATGCACATCACTTTTACATAGATCTCTGCAACAGAAATGAGGAATTTGAAGTTGAACTATACTTACAGAATCATTAGACTGGATAATCCAACCAATTCCGTCGGGATTGGCCCACTCAGGTGGTTGTTCTCTAGTCGCCTACAAAAGCATCATCATGCACACCATATATTACAAGGGTATCACTAGCAACTAGGAGTACTACTGTGAGCGACAAGCATAAATGAGGTAAACTATGCACAAAGAAAAAACGTACAAGTATTTCAAGGACTGTAGATTCCCAAGTGGTGGAGGGATAGCCCTGAAAGGTTGTTGTTGTTCAAGGTCAAGCTAATCAGATTCTTCAAATTACCGAGCTCTGCTGGGATTGTTCCTTGAATATCGTTAGCATGAATTTCCCTGTTCATACGCCAAAACGGTCAAGAAAACTGTCATTTGTTTTCATGTCCAAAAGGGAGCTTCAGAGTGAAACTGCATTTTTCCATGTTTCTTTAAAAAAAATGCTTACGGAGTTTGCTTACACACAAAAAAATGCTTGCCCGGTTCATTACAACAACGGGGTAAAATGGTTATGTCATTATAATAGCAGAAGCTAAAATAGCAAAGCGAGAAAATGGTAGATGGGTTCCGGAGTGCTCACATGTACTTTAGCTGGTCCAGATTCCCAAGTTCGGGCGCAAGAGGACCGGATAAATTTCGAAAACCAAGATCCCTGTGAACAGATATAAATTAAGCGAATATTCATACGGAGTATGACCGGAGGCTTAAAAAATGACGCCATTACCAGTACAAAGTTAAAGCCATTCCACAAAGGAAGAAAGAAACTTGCATGCTCACGTTTCCAAGCCGAGCGCACATGCAATGCAAGACCTCAAATCCAAGCACGTGATCCGAAAGAAAATGTAGTCACTCACAATCGGATGACGCGCTTGGTGAGATGGTCGCACTCGACCAGGCTCCAGGCGCAGGGGTCGATGGAGTCCAGGTCCCAGTTATTCAGTTCGCCGTTAGGGTCTCCTAGGCCGTTCTTCAGGGCGATGAGCGCGTCGCCGTCCTGGTTCGCCGCCACGGGCGCCAGGAGTGCGACTGCTGCTAACAGGAGGATCGCTGTGGCGGTGGGCAAGGATGGCAGGGTTCTGGGAGACATGATGCTGGGTTGGCTGCTGCTGGTGGTACGATGATCTGAATCTGAGTGAGCGCCGAGGCGACTAAGGTTTTATAGACGAGAAATTTTACAATGCTCCCAAACTATCATGGACGGAAACCCCTCTGAGGCAATCAATGTATAGTCTGTATACAAGGAAGAAACCCCTCGGAGACAATCAGTCACCCGGATTTCTGTTATAGAGTTTTTTTTTTTTGACCGGATCTGTTATCATTTTTCGACATATATCCATTACCATTACAGGATTGAATCACACTAATGGGGGCAGTGGCGGACCTAGAGCAAAGCCAAAGCCCGGGCAAACAGTAGATTTAGAAGCATAAAATGATTTTTTTTCAATCAATGTACTGTACATATACACTACAAATACGCTGCGTGGCCGGCTGGAAGCCCGGGCGATGGCCGGGTAGCAGGGACGCTAGGTCCGCCGCTGAATGGGGGCATATATTGCATGATTGACCACGATATGTCCCCTTTTCTTTGCAAAGGAACTATCTAGGTGCAGTATTAATTGATTGTTGTTAGTTTTCGAAAGATATGTTACGTTGTCAGTTACCTTATTAGTTATCAATCAACGGCTCAGATTTAAACCTTTTCAAGGATATGCCCTGAAAGGCACGGTGGAGATTCTCTGACTTAGATATCCTAACTTTGTCCTGACTTTGAGACTTTGACAAGCAGCTACAACTCAACACCTACTGTCAGATTTAAACCTTATCATAAGAAGGAACACATTTAAATGTTTATAGACGGTTTGGAGCCGGGTAGGCTGTCATTTGCCACTGGAAACAGTAAAAATAGTTGAGCACCAGGTGTTATAGTGTCAATGACAGCTGGTGCTTAATCTTGATATTCAATACCTATGTCGTCACTATATCCTGGTTTGTTATTGATTTTCTTGCGCCGCATTCATCGTAGGCAAAAGGATTATCTTTTTAACTACGGGGGTTCTGGGATGAAAATAGTAAGTTCTAGTTGTTCACCAGTTTCCATGCATATGTGCTTTCTTTGGTAGATAAATGGCGATCTTGGCCAAACTTTATAAGCGAATTGAGAAGCTCGCTGAAATACGTGTAAAAAATCCCTCATAAATTTGTCATATATGATTATCTAGCACGACCATGTTTAAAAAATATTGGGTAAAGAAAACGCTGATTTGTGGTTCCTCAATAGCGGTATTGTTTGTGTTGGCAAAAAAATCTAGAAACAAAAATTCTTCGAGTTTTTAACAAGTTTTTCAAGTGGAAGTTATGTGCAAAAAAGAGGTTCAGACAGCGGCGGGCCTAGGATTGGACCTATGCACGTTTTGCTTTCGGACCAAAGCGAGATGGACAAGATCTCTAAGGGACTGTTTGGTTGCCCACGGGTGCAGGAACGCGATGTTTGAGGTGATTTTCGGTCTGATTGGTTTCCTGACCTGTTCCGTGTGCCTGCACAAGCACGACACGCCGAGTGAAATGGCCGAATTGGCCATTTCTCCAGAGTCACTCTCGGTAGTGCAATTTGGGCACTGTTAGCTGCACGGTTGGCCCAGCCTATACCTGACTCTTAAACTCCTTCCCTTAGTACCTCCATAATCTATCCAAATATTGCTCGATTCAAAATAAAGTGTACATGAAAAATATGTGTGCCGATGAGCAGGTTCCATTCAGATGCTCGGTTTCAAGTTTCGTCGACTGTAGCTTCTCAATTTCGCACCGATGTTTGCCCCTTTTTTGGACGAATTTTGTCAAATTCGTCGTGCTTGATCGACCGTTTAGGATATCCTTTGACGTGTAGATTCATCTCAACGTTCCGCACAACTTTCATGTTGTAAATTTTCTGTTGCGGCGGTCATATACGAGCAAATTTTATACTATATGTATCCACGTATATAGACTGCAGGTAGCGTTCTTCAACCTCTGTCACCGCCGCTCGCCGCTGGCGTGAACTCCGCCGTCGCCGCTGCTGCTACTACTAGGTATGCTTGGTGTAGGTGTTCTTCAGCTACTCGACATGTTCTTCGCTCTGCCGACATCGCTCGTAGCCATGAAATTCGTCGTCGCTGCAACGGTTATTAGGCCGCGCTTGGTGTACGTGTGTGAACTGACCGCGCACCGCCGCCGTCCCGGCACCGCCGCTGCGCCACGTCGTTGTCCTGCTCGCCGCCCTTCATGGTGTTGTGATGGTGTGAGGTAAGTTACCCCATAGACACAAGGTAAAAGTACACGAAACACAGATGAAACCAAACGCCGTGCTCAAAATTTTTGTACCCAGTCCAACGAGCATGGCTAGAACATTGTTGGCAACCAAACTGTTGAATATATAAGCAAGTTAGCAATTGATTTAATCCACAAAAACAGTAAACAGTTTATGACTAGAATAACCAGAAATAAACTAATCATGCGATCTTGTAAACAGTAGATAAACAGAACGAATCTAGAGCAACAACTACAAACAGAAACTCTAGCAGTATATCAAACATGAAGATGGAGAGTTCATACTGTGCGGCAGCAGCGCCGTTGGTGTTCCCGTTGTCGCCCATGTCGTCGATGAAGAGGTTGGCGATGTCGGGGAAGAAGTCGTCGTTGGGGAAGAACTCAAAGCCAGTAGTCGCGCGAGTGCGCTCCCCAAAAATCTGATCGCCCCTCTCCCGTACAGGATCACAAGAGGCGGGGTTCCGGAGGCCTACTGTCCATTCAACTGGTGCACGCCGAAAGACGGGATGGAGAAGACTTGGAAGACGGCGGCACAAGGTTCTGGAACGGTGGTGGTGCGAGACCATGTGTTCCGTGTCCGCTAGAATTCACCCAGGCGATACATATATAGTGCGGCTCGGGTAGGACGTTCAATTCCATAATCAAGTCAGTAACTGCCCCATGATTAAAGAATCAGAAACGGCAATGTAATTAACGCGTCCGTTAATTGTTAGTTAATGACTCATAAATTTTCCCGGACTGCAAAAATATAGGCATCGGCTCGGCTCATTCCCGCAACCCGCGGCGCGTCGTGACAAGGCGAGGCAAGGCGTGGCGTGGCGAGGAGGAGGAGGAGGAGGAGGAGCGCGCGGGAGGCATTCCTCTTCTCATGCTCTTACTAGTAGTAAAACAGCTCACTATATAAAGTGGTGCAGCTCACTCCCAACTAGCAATGTGGGACTAAACGTTTGTCCCAAACCAGCCATACACATGGGCCATGAGATTTTCAGAATGTAGTTGGGCCATGGGCAAAAGCCCACAAATTCCAACAATCCTACACAAAGTCTCATTGGCACATCATACCACTTTATTCCAAAACATTGTTTTATATACCGGTGTGTAGTGGAGACTGTTAAGTTGAACTTCCACTTAGAACTTATGCTACGCTAGAACACAACTTGAATAGTGGACTATGCCTTGAACTACAAGTTTACTGCGAAACTAGTTTCACACAAATCCTTGACCGATATTGGGCTGCCACAAGGCTTCCCCACGGGTGGAGCTTATACATCATACTCCGAGACCTTTCATGAGCTTATTAGAGAGCACTCAACTCTTACGGACTGCGACGTTTAACAGTCATATTCATATAGGTGTATTCCTCAAGAGATGCTATGCAGGACAACATCTCCGCTTACAAAAGTAAGCCGCTTGGAATACATTAAGATAAATATCAACCTGCCAAGCAGATTAGAAGAGTATTGCATCTTCATGGAGTGGGAAATGTAATGTAAGGATACTCTCCTCTCAGCTACCCAACAGCTTGTATCCCACATCTAATTCACGGGATCTCCGATCACATAGAGTAGGTTACCACTGTGGACAACTCATACCATGGGTCTCAAACCCATTTCTCTCGATGCACTATCTATCACATTGCGTGATAAACCCTTTGTGAAGGGATCTACCAAATTCTTAGACGTTTGGATATAATCCAACGCAATGACTCCGGAGTTCTTAATTTTTGGACAGATTTCAATCTCCTCTTCACATGCCTTGATGACTTCATATTATCCTTAGAACTATTAATCTTGTGTATCATAGTTTGATTATCACAGTTCATAAGAATAGCGGGTATTGGTTTTTCAACCACAGGGGAGTCCATCAAAAGCTCACGAAGCCACTCTGCCTCAACAGTGGTTGTGTCTAACGCTGTGAGTTCTGCTTCCATAGTTGACCTCGTTAAGATGGTCTGCTTGCAAGACTTCCAGGAAACAGTTCCACCACCAAGTGTAAACACATAACCACTCGTGGTCTTAATCTCATCAGCATCAGATATCCAATTTGAATCACTATAACCCTCAAGTACCCTCGGATACCTAGAGTAGTGAATTCCATAGCTCGCAGTGCCTTTTAAATAACGCATAACTCTCTCGAGCGCATGCCAATGATCATCTCCGGATTAGAAACAAACCGGCTCAACTTGCTCACAGCAAAAGAGATGTTAGGCCTCGTGGCACAAGCCTAATACATAAGCGAGCCAATAATCCAAGAATATCTTAGCTGATCTCTAGCACTTTGTTGATTCTTTCGAAGCAACACACTAGGATCATATGGTGTCGGAGAAGGCTTACAGTCGTCATACCCGAAGTGACTCAAGACCTTTTCCACATAGTGAGGCTGAAGCAGTGTAATCCCAACATTACCATCTCTCAGCAGATTGATGTTCAAGATAACATCAGCTACTCCAAGATCCTTCATCTCAAAACAATGAGATAAAAAATCCTTAACCTCCTTGATTAAATCAAGGTTGGTTCCAAAGATCAGTATGTCATCGACATACAGACAGAGAATAACTCACTCGCCGGCACCATGGCGATAGTACACACACTTGTCAGATTCGTTTACAACGAAACCTGCAGCAGTTAAAGTTCTTTCAAAATTTTCATGCCATTGTGGCGCCCCGACCGCAGAACTATACAGTGATGCTGTGTGTTACCGGTTAAGCGATACAACCAGAGGTTACGGGTTTACCAATCCCCGGCCAAAACCTTTGGCAGGCGTTGCTCGGAAAGGATCATCGGCAACGCAACACCCCGATTGATGCCTTAACGCAGGCACAACTATCAATGCATAATAAAGAGATCAAGACTTGTGGAACAACTGGCACATCACAGACTCTACGACTCAAACCATTATAGTTCAACTCTTATAATAGAGAAAGATAGCAAATATTACAACCAGAGGTCACAGACCCAACAGTACATCATGCGGAAGCGAATTAAGTTGTTCTAAACGACAAGATCCAAATTACGGCCTAAGAGGCCTATAAATAAACATTCCAGCGCCAGCTGTTTCGGGATGTCCCAAGCTGCCACCTGGGAACCCCAGGCTACTCGTCGACGTCCATATAGAACCCACCTTCAGTGTCGGTGAAGTCCTCCACTGAAATCAAATAAACAACGTTGAGTTCGACGAACTCTGCAAGATTACTAGAGCTACTAGCTCAATGATTGGCTTTCAAAGGTTTTATGGCTGTTTTGCATAAAGCCGGTTTTCTTTATAAAAGACATCTGGCATCGACTAATCAGAATATTTTCAAAAGGGGTTAAGAAGTAAACTCTTTTCTTTTGATCACTTCATCAACCACCACCATCAATCACTTCACCTATCTACAGAGGCACCTCCCCGAATCACCCTCGAGGAAGCTAACCCCGCATTCTTGATAGTACCTTTAGTACTCAGATTTTAATCATTCCGTTCAAGTTTTCTATGGTCTCTGAATCCGGCACCAAGTCGTCCATAACCGTGGACACGGCTTTTCGAAAAGATTTACCCTGCAGGGGTGTACAATGTTTGCCACGCGTACCGTCCGGCCCATTGCCTGAACATTATCTCTCTTCCGTTGAAAGCCGGCTGAGTGGGAGCGGTTACGACTTCTCCCTCGTTTGTGACTAACCCAGGATCATCAGTGAGGACGGGACAGGTTCAGTGCCTCCAACACTCTGCCACGTGGCCACTCATTTTCCTAAACACCACCATCCTCATCCCAGTCCTGGCCACCGTCTTCACGCACGCGCAAATGGAAGCTCAAACTAGAGGACCCTGGCTAGTCACGCCCGAGTTATTTAGTCGATGGGGGTTCACTAGGCCCACGCATGGTAGCACGCTCGGTCTTGGCTCGAAGGCGAGAACTCGCATCTAGACGGCGAGAACGAGACAACCCACCACATCCGCGTGGCCTCTCATCCCCGCCTTTAAGCAGATTATTAATGTCACCACAAATTTCCACCACATCCGGTCATTCCATCAACTGTTCCGACAGTGAAACATCCACCGGACGACTAAGCATTTAACTAAGCATGGCTAAGCATATACATAGCAGATATAATTAACTCAGGCCAACACTTCAATCATATGGATATTAGGAAGGATACATGTAATGGCAACAGGTATCTAATGCATCTAGTAGGATACTCTAATCCAAGCAAAAGACATTTAGAACCGAATGCAATATTATAATGGAGAAAATATTTGCGGAAACATAGGAGGAGACATGCTCAGAGGGGGGATTACGCTTGCCTTGTTCAGGGGGCTGGTAATACGGTTCGTCGGGGTATTGCGGTGGAACCCTGACTGCTTGATCTATCGATGCATAAAAACACCGGAAAGAACACAATCAATAATCACTCATGCATAACAAATGCAATGCTCAAACACATGATGGTATGACATTTTAATGCACTGAATTTAGCCGACAAGTTAAGTGGGGTGCAAGGAATGAATTTTGATACCCATGTAATTAAATCCCCACATTTAACTTAATGCTTTTGTTACTCCTACAAAATATACAGTACTGGTATTTTGTTCACTTATGCATGCAAATGATGTTAATGGTTAGTTCATAAATTTCTGAGCATTTTGATATATTAAACACATTTTTCTGATAAACCAATATAAAGTTACTGAATTTACCAAATCCATTTTAAATCTGCCATTTTAGCCATATTATTTTAAACCACATTAAACTAAGTATCCATGTTGGGAAACAAGGTGAAACATGAAGTACATTAGTTGCTGAACATTTTGGTATATCAAACTCAATTTTTGGATCAATATTCATCAAGTTATTAATTTTCCAAAATCATTTCTTTTTCTGCCATTTTCATTATTTTAATAAAACAGCAAATAAACTAACTTAGTTGGATGTGTGATTTGTACCAACAGACAGATCTTAATTTTCTTAACATTTTGATATATTATTTGTAATTTTTGGAGCAGTATTTTAAAAGATATGACTTTTTGGAGTTTAACCAACATTTCTGCCTTTTCTTTTATTCACAGGAAAATTGGTCTGAAACTTTTCTTACTCAGCCCCAGGCTACCCAGTGCCACTGACGGGTGGGACCCGTGCGCAGGAATCCAGATCTGGATCTGGATCTGGATCTGTGACTTTTGTCACCGAGGCAGAGCTAGCCAGAGCCACTACCATGCGGGCCCAAGTGCCACGCTGGCGCTGACTGGGCGTGTGTGAGCTGCGCGGGCCACTACGGTCACTGACACGTGGGGCCCACCTGTCAGTGCGGGAAAAGAAAGAAAAAGGGCGCATTTTGCGTCTGCGGGGAATCGATCCCGCGACGCGCGCGAGTGAGGCACAGGCGCGGTGCCACTGGGCTGCTGCGGTGCTTGTGCTAGGATGGAGATCTACTTGCTTTTAGGCCACACTAGTTCGACGGACGAACTGAACCTTTACGCCGGCGCGGGCGTGCACGCGGTGACCACGGCGAACGGCGGCGAGCTATAACAACTCTTCGATTTATAGAGGGAGGAGAAGAACGGGGATGTCCCTCAGGACCAGGAGCTCACCCAGAACACGCAGGAGTGGACGGCGAGGACGGCGGCGAGCCAATCGACGCGGCGGAGCTCCGGTCGGTGACGGTGAGGAAGAGCTCGATTCGCCCGGTACACGGCCTCCCAGCAAGCGTGCGTCGACGAGGACGGAGAGGAGGAAGAGGCGGAGCTCGGGGGCCTATTTGATCTGCTTTGCGTGCTCTCAAACGGCGGCGAAGCGCGATGGCGAGCTCGGCTTCGGCTCGGCCATGGCAAAGAAAAAGCAGAGGGAGAGAGAGAACTGGTGAGCGAGTGAGGGGTGAGGGAGCAGAGCGTCGTGGCGGGCCTCCTTATCCTCCTCGACACGGTAGGAGGAGCGGGGGGGCCTGGGCGCGGCGCACGGCGAGCTCGGCCACAACGGCACGGCGGCACTGGTGCCATGCCTGCCACTGGAGCTACAGAGACGATGGCAATTTTGCAGAAACCCCCTCGCCTGCTCTTTTCTATTTACCAAGAAGCCCTTTTCTGTTCTGGATTAAATAAACAGCACTGGTTTTGAATTATTTGGGACACTTATACATTTTAGAAAAATATGAAATTATTTGGGTAGCCTCTCCATATCAAGTAGAAGCTACACAAAAATTGGGGCTTCAAAATAAAATGTTTTGAGCAACATTTGTTCAAAGGTTTAGAATATGGCATTTTTGCTAAATTTGAAATGTTGCTCCTTTATTAATTTAAAAGCAAGTGCAAAATATTGTTTTGAACTCTAGGAACTTACTTGACAAATATAGGATAGCGTTTGAACTTGTGTTGGTCACAAACATCCATAATTGAATTGAAGGGTTTGAAAACATTTGTTGCTTAAGTTCTCATCTGTTTTTAAATCAGTCATTTCAAATTGCAAACATTTGTTGCTTAAGGGTTTGAAAACATTTGTTGCTTAAATCCATGATGCATGAATGCAATGAAAAAGTGAAAATTTGGTTCACATTTTGGGTTCACAAACTTCGGGCTGTTACAAATCTACCCCCCTTACAGGAATCTCGTCCCGAGATTCTTAGAGTAGGAAAGAGGGAAACGGTTTACAAGGTACTCCACGATCTTCTCGTGTCAGGTGGCTTTCTTCTTGATGAGGTTGATCGAGGGCATCATGAAGATCGTCATCGGCTTCACTTCGAGGTCATCATCCGATTACACCATAGGAAAGAAGGAAACCTCTCCAGAAGGATGGATCTTTGTGAAGATACAACGACCGAGTACCTTCCAGTAGAATCCTAGGATGAGACTTCAAGCATTCTTTGAATTGACAGTTAGGAGACACCTGCGGGTGACGGGAGATTGATAAGGAGTTTCCAGCTGGTAGGCAACTGTTCCTCAAAAGACTGAGAATATGAATTTTGCACAAGGCCCTGAATTTTCTGAGGAAGAATGTTAAAACAAGATTCCAACAGATGAAGAGGTGACTTATCCTAGACGGCTTGAGTAGAACAGTCCTCGTCGATGAACCTTTTGAACCACATGGGAAGGGTCGAGAAGATGGACCGACAGAACTTTTAGAAACTCCGAGAAAGTTAGTATCGGGAAAGCTTCTGGATGTTCTAGACATCGGGGTCAAACTTCTTGAGGATCACCAACCATCATTTTCTGATTGAGATTCAGATCTGGTTAGGTGTAGAGATACTTCAGACTCAGCATGTATGAATAGGAAGTCTTTGCAAAGCATACCAATGGATTACAGTTGCTAGGACCCCAAGATCTAGACTAGAATGTCAAACTCCAGAGGACGAACGAGATTGCGGAACTCACGTATTAGCAACTTGTCAGAAGACCTCTACACCTACTCGAATTACTTGCAACAATACACCATTGAGTCCCTGTTGGGAAACACCAACGAAGACAAAAGAAGTTCTCAGACTTCTTCTCTTTCTGGAACAATTCAATCAGTGGCTTGGATGCATAGAGGAAATTCTCAAGGAATGGAGGTAACGACATACCATTCCAGGGATCTTCTGAATATGCATGATGGACTTGAGATGATTCCGAGGAAACTAGACAATTTACTCAGATCCACGGCGACATCTTTCAGCAATTGCACGTGAACCAGAGAGAGACACTTCTACTTCCAGAACACATACCTTGTGACGACACAAAGTTAGTTCTAACAAGTTTCCAATGCTAACGCCCAATATCCCATATGAATCTCCTCAAACATGGAGAGAATAAGAAGGTAGTTGATGGGCTCAACAACAAACTTATCCAGATACCGCAAGACGGTAGACTCATATGTTGCATGAACGGGCATAAATATTGGTCAGACTAACACATTCAGTAGGTTGGTCTGAGTTTGATTTGACGATAGCCCAATTCAAAAGGTTTGGAGGGTAGCATATCCAAAGAGGAGATACTTCCTTGCTTCAACACGAACAGACTAGACATCCTTTTGGGAAGGAACTATATCGGATAGAGCTTTTGTCTTTTATCTCTCCAAGTTGTTTAAGCTCAACCGAATAATTCAGGACATCCAGCACGATTTTCTTGGAGAAAGGAGTTGTTCAGAGAACCAGCTTACTCATAAGCTCAACATCACGGTCAGGTGACAACCTGGCGATACTTCTGGAAAGACCTCCAGAATATCACGATCCACCGGTATGTCTGTGAGGTCGATAGAGAATCATGCCTTACAAGGCAGGACGGTATGGTATTGGAAGTTTTAGCATAACCTTGCTCTTTGACCGGAAGAAAATGCACCACACAAACGGGCTTGGTAGCACATTCAAAGCCGGCTTAGTGATCGGCTAACCAATCATGCTAAGGGTGATAACGAATGTCCTTGGATTTCGACGCAGTGAGAACTGCTAAGAATATCCGATGGCTGCAACATTGCTCACGTCCTATCATTCTCGAGTGACAAGTCACTCGGAAAACGGAGAGCAACGAAGTGTAAGAGCATCACGTCATCAAGAAGATCATGATACTTAGCACGATACCTTGATATAAACGAGTGTGACACTCTAAGGTGGAGCAGAACAAAAGCTAGACAAGGCCCTCATTCTGCAGATTACAATACTTTGACCTGGTCTGAGAAGTGGACAAGGTACTGGAGTTTGTTTCTCCTAACATCCCGAAGTGGAATGTCTTGACGAACCACAAGCGTAACTTGCATCAGAATACACCCAAGCATGATAACAACAAGACGGTCACACGGAAGACACGGGTCGGAAAGAAGATCAAGAGTAACAACCATGCTCAGGAGAATCCTAAGATGTTGAAGATGCACCGGTTATTACTCAATTGTGATAACCGTGCCCAAAAAGTAGAGATGCAGCAGAGTCACGAACATAGTTGGGAGACTCGCTAGGAGAATCCTGGTCGTAACCCCGATGGTTCCAAGACAGAACCTAGAGCAAGGCTAAGGGAGAGCTAAAGTTACATAGCCAGTTGAGGTGTGGTAAATGGTTGAACATTACCTCATAGACCACATGCAGGACTTGGGTTAAAGGTCAGCTTCATGTGCCGAGAATCATAAATGGCATAATGATCACATGGGTAACAACCCACACAATTCAACATACCAGAATCACAGCACAATCCGGGACCTTCGGTTCAAGACCACGGTTAAAACCCAAAGAAGGAAATAATTGATTAGACTTGGTCAGAATAACAGGGTTCGTAGACATTGTAACAGCCCAAACTTGAGAACCCAAAATTTGTGAACCAAATTTTCACTTTTTCTTTTCATTGCACCATAGCATCCATTTTAAATCGCGGAACAAATAAATAAATAATGGGTTTGGCACCATTTTTAAAAAACAACATGCCAAACTTGCTAACAAAATTTCAAAACAATGGAAGCACTCGAAGTTGCAAAACAAAACCTCTTGACATCTTATAATTGTCAAGTGAGTTCCAAAAGCTCCAAATACAATTTTGACAAAACTATGTTGTTTTGGAAAATAAAATGAACGGAGAGAAACTCAATTTGCCTGTGAGTAATTCCTATTTTATTTTCCTAACAAATGAGTTACAAATATTCTGGAAAAATTAGGGGAGCTTCATATCACTATAAGGAGGCTACCCAAAAATTTGCATAATTTTTGGAAGTGTCGAAATGCCCCAAATATTTCAAAAACAGTGCTGGCTATTTTGATCCAGTGCTGAAAAGGACCAATCCGTGATAGAAATAAATGTACAGGGGCCTCTTTGCAAGATCCACTTCTCATTCCTGTAGCTCACCGTGGCAGTGGCATGGCGCCAGTGGCCAGCTCGCCACTGGGCCCACGCTCGTCCTGCGGCGTCGTGAGGAGAGGCAGAGCACCACGATGCCCTCTCTGCTCTTCCCCACACACGCTCACCTGCCCCCCCCCCCCCCCAAGCTCTTTTCTCTCTCCCCCCACGAGCTCACCGCTGAGCTCGCCGTCGCCGCCACATCGCCGTCGCCTGAAGCTGCCCCGAGCAAATCGACGACCGCAGAAAGGTCCGCCGTTCCGTGCTCTACCTCCACTCCCGAGGAATCGAGCTGGGAGGACGTAAATCGTCGCCGCCGTGTTCGTCTTCGCCGCTGCCTTCCGAGCTCCGCCGCGGACGATCCCGCCGTTTTCGTCCACCTCCGTCCCTGCCGAGCTCACACATGCCTCGAGGGTGAGCACGCAGTCATGGTAGACTTTCTTTTTCTCCCCTTGCCGTAGTTCAGTAGCTACGTCGTAGCTGCATCTCGCTGCCGCCCGCGACTCCGCCATGGTCGTGAGCTTGACGAGCACGCCCTCTATGTCCTGCGGTCGCATCCTCTCCATCCCAGCACGAGCACTAATTCAGCACCACTCCCGCACCCGTTTGCACGCCCGCACGCACACGGAGCCCCCCGAAATCGTGGTCGTCGCCGTCTGGGACTTGCCGCCGTCGCGCCACTGTCCAAGACTGAACTTAGTTCGGTTTCGTCAAATTCCCAGGTGAGCATCACAAATTTAAACGAATCCCTAACCTAACACAAGCACCTCAGCAGCCCAGTGGCAACAGCCACACCGCACCACCGCGCGCGTCGCGGGATCAAATCCCAGCGGACGCAGGGGCGCCCCCTTTTCCCTTTGTTTTTCTCACGCGTTGCCCGGCCGTGGAGACGGCCTAGGCCGGGCCATGGGCCGTTCCTATCGGGCCCCTAACCGGCTGCGAAACCGGCCGAAGCCGGGCTGCAGGCTGGATCCCTCGGGCCCCAAGCCGGCCTGTGGACCGACCCAGACCGGGCTGCTGGCCGGTTGCCTCTGTTAGCAGGCCGGCCTGCCAACCGGCCCAGGCTGGACTGGATGCCGGTTCTGGCTGTTTTTTTTTTGTGGTTCCTTTTTCCAATTTCTCCCTTCTCGCGCATGCTTCCGGCTGCTCCCTCACGCTCTAGGGAAATCGAACCTCGAAGATTCCTACTAGTTCCGCTTCCCCTTTCGAGTCGAGGAAATAAAATTGTTAACGTTGGATTTAAAATAATTAAAAGTAAATAATCAAAAAGAGGAAATTATAAAAATAATAACTTGTTACCCGGACCTCCGAAAAAGGTGTTCCTTATACCAAAATGATCAGTGTTTCAAATGCCATCAAACCATGTGAATATAAAATCATGATCACAAATATTTATTGATGTTATTCATAAATGGGTTAAAAGAGTTAAATTCGATTAATGATTTAATTCACTAATTCCATCGGTACTCGGAAAATTACAAATGAGGTACCAAAATGATCGGGAGAACAAAACATATCTAATCATGCCATGTTCATGCATATTTGAGCCACCTCTTAGTAATGTAATAACTTATGAACAATGTGGTCATTAAGTTAATTATGGGGTTGCTTCCAAATAATTGCATTAATTATTTGGCCCTCCATTTAAATTGTTAGCTAGGTTATATGATGTTATCTTTACATGAACTTGGCATGTCATCATGTGATTGTGCATTGCATTGTACACATGTGTGGTGGTTGATTGTTTTTCCGCTGTGTGCTTCGATAGATCAAGCAGACGGGGTTCCACCTCAATACCCCGCCGAGCCGTATTATCAGCACGTCGATAAAGGCAAGCGTAATCCCCCCTCTGAGCATATCTTATCCTATTTTCCGCAATTATTTTCTCCACTATAATATTGCATGCGGTTCTAAATGTCTTTTGCTGGGATTAGAGTATCCTACTAGTTGCATTAGAATCCTGTTGCCAATTAGCTGTTTCCCCTCCTAATACCATAGGTTTGTATTGTTGGCCATGGAAAATTTACTTATGCGATGCAAATGCTTAGCCATGCTTAGTGAAATGCCTAGTTGTACTATGGTGGTACATGCTGGAAACAGGTGTTGACCTGTGACCGGATGATGGTGGAGAATTGTGGTGATGGATAATAAAATGCTAAAGGTGGGGATGAGAGGCCACATGGGATGTGGTGGGTTGTCTCGTTCTCGCCGCCTAAGTGCGAGTTCTCGACCTCTTGAACCAAGTTGAGCGTGCAACCATGCGTGGGCTATATGGAACCCCCATCGACCAACTAACTTGAGCGGGACTAGCCAGGGTCCTCTAGTTCGATTTTCCATTTGCGCGTGCGTGATGGTGGTGAGCTGAGAAAGAGGACGGTGGTGTTTAGGAAAATGAGTGGCCATAGGGCGGGGTGTTGTGATCCTGGCAGCCCTATCCTCACTGATGATCCTGGGTTAGTCCTTAACGAGGTAAAGGTTGTAGCCGTTTCACACTCAGCCGGCTTTCCCCGGAAGAGAGCTAATGTCTGGCAATGAGTCTGGCGGTACGCGTGGTGAAGGAACTGGGGCCCCTCGGGACTCCGGGGACTTCTACTTTGTACACCCCTGCAGGGATAAATCTTTTCGAAAAGCCGTGTCCACGGTTATGGACGACTTGGGAATGGACGCTGATCATAGAATAACTTTAACGGAATGATTAAAAACTGAGTACTAGAGGTACTACTTCACGAATGCAAGGTTGACTTCCTCGAGGGTGATTCGGGGAGGTGCCTTTGATGAACAGGTACAATTGGTGATGATGGTGATGATGAAAAAGTGATCAAAGAAAAAGTGTTACTTCTTACCCCTCTTTGAAAATGTTCTGATTAGTCGATGCCATGGAGTTGTGTTTTATAAATAAAATCAGCTTTATGCAAAACAGCCATAAAACCTTTGAAAGCCAATCATGGAGCATATATTAGCTCTTAATCTTGCGAGTTCATCGAACTCAACGTCGTTTGCTTGTTTTCAGGAGAGGACTTCACCGACCTCGAAGGTGGGTTCTTTGTGGACGTCGACGAGTAGTCTGGGGTTCCCAGGTGGCAGCTTGGGACATCTCGGAATAGCTGGCGCTGTGATGTTATTTGAAGGCCTCTTAGGCCATATTCTGGTTCTTGTTGTTTAGAATAACGCCCTTCGCTTCCGCTTGATGAAATGTTGGGTCGGTGACCCCTGTTTGTAACTTTTGCTATCTTTCTCTATCATAAGAGTTGCTTATAATGTTTTGTGTCGTAGAGTCTGTGAAGTGCCAGTTGTTCCACAAGTCTTGGTCTTACTATTATGCTTTGAGGGTTGCGCCCGTGTTAAGGCATCAATCGGGGTGTTGTGTTGTTGGGAGCGGTGTGCCCAGCAACGCCTGCCAAGGGTTTTGGCCGGGGATTGGTAAACCCGTAACCTCCGCTTGTATCGCTTAACCGGTGACACGCAGCATCACTGTATACTAGTCGGGTCGGGGCGCCACAGACATCCGAGTTGATATTGGACTGTAGCGCAGCGGGAGCAACCGGACACATAACACTAAAGGTAGAACCCAACCTCGTTTCTTTAGGATCACGGGGAGTAAAACTTTTAACTCAAATAGAGGTAAGATGGCTCCGAGATTAGAGTGTAACCAGGTAAGGAGTAAAAAGAATCCAAAGATGGTTTTCACAGCTCATTTTTAGGTTAAAAATAATTTTCACAACACTAGACTCAACGTCGACCAGTAGAAGAGTTTCCTACAGGCAGTCCTACTCTGATACCAACTTGTGGCGCCCCGACCGCAGAACTATACAGTGATGTTGTGTGTTACCGGTTAAGCGATACAACCGGAGGTTACGGGTTTACCAATCCCCGGCCAAAACCTTTGGCAGGCGTTGCTCGGAATGGATCATCGGCAACGCAACACCCCGATTGATGCCTTAACGCAGGCACAACTATCAATGCATAATAAAGAGATCAAGACTTGTGGAACAACTGGCACATCACAGACTCTACGACTCAAAGCATTATAGTTCAACTCTTATAATAGAGAAACATAGCAAATATTACAACCAGAGGTCACAGACCCAACAGTACATCATGCGGAAGCGAATTAAGTTGTTCTAAACAACAAGATCCAAATTACGGCCTAAGAGGCCTATAAATAAACATTCCAGCGCCAGCTGTTCCGGGATGTCCCAAGCTGCCACCTGGGAACCCCAGACTACTCGTCGACGTCCACATAGAACCCACCTTCAGTGTCGGTGAAGTCCTCCACTGAAATCAAATAAACAACGTTGAGTTCGACGAACTCTGCAAGATTACTAGAGCTACTAGCTCAATGATTGGCTTTCAAAGGTTTTATGGTTGTTTTGCATAAAGCTGGTTTTCTTTATAAAAGACATCTGGCATCGACTAATCAGAATATTTTCAAAAGGGTTAAGAAGTAAACTCTTTTCTTTTGATCACTTCATCAACCACCACCATCAATCACTTCACCTATCTACAGAGGCACCTCCTCGAATCACCCTCGAGGAAGCTAACCCCGCATTCTTGATAGTACATTTAGTACTCAGGTTTTAATCATTCTGTTCAAGTTTTCGATGGTCTCTGAATCCGGCACCAAGTCGTCCATAACCGTGGACACGGCTTTTCGAAAAGATTTACCCTGCAGGGGTGTACAATGTTTGCCACGCGTACCGTCCGGCCCATTGCCTGAACATTAGCTCTCTTCCGTGGAAAGCCGGCTGAATGGGAGCGGTTACGACTTCTCCCTCGTTTGTGACTAACCCAGGATCATCAGTGAGGACGGGACAGGTTCAGTGCCTTCAACACCCTGCCCCGTGGCCACTCATTTTCCTGAACACCACCATCCTCATCCCAGTCCTGGCCACCGTCTTCACGCACGCGCAAATGGAAGCTCAAACTAGAGGACCCTGGCTAGTCACGCCCGAGTTATTTCGTCGATGGGGGTTCACTAGGCCCACGCATGGTAGCACGCTCGGTCTTGGCTCGAAGGCGAGAACTCACATCTAGGCGGCGAGAACGAGACAACCCACCACATCCGCGTGGCCTCTCATCCCCGCCTTTAAGCAGATTATTAATGTCACCACAAATTTCCACCACATCCGGTCATTCCATCAACTGTTCCGACAGTGAAACATCCACCGGACGACTAAGCATTTAACTAAGCATGGCTAAGCATATACATAGCAGATATAATTAACTCAGGCCAACACTTCAATCCTATGGATATTAGGAAGGATACAGGTAATGGCAACAGGTATCTAATGCATCTAGTAGGATACTCTAATCCAAGCAAAAGACATTTAGAACCGAATGAAATATTATAGTGGAGAAAATATTTGCGGAAACATAGGAGGAGACATGCTCAGAGGGGGGATTACGCTTGCCTTGTTCAGGGGGCTGGTAATACGGTTCGTCGGGGTATTGCGGTGGAACCCTGACTGCTTGATCTATCGATGCATAAAAACACCGGAAAGAACACAATCAATAATCACTCATGCATAACAAATGCAATGCTCAAACACATGATGGTATGACATTTTAATGTACTGAATTTAGCCGACAAGTTAAGTGGGGTGCAAGGAATGAATTTTGATACCCATGTAATTAAATCCCCACATTTAACTTAATGCTTTTGTTACTCCTACAAAATATACAGTACTGGTATTTTGTTCACTTATGCATGCAAATGATGTTAATGGTTAGTTCATAAATTTCTGAGCATTTTGATATATTAAACACATTTTTCTGATAAACCAATATAAAGTTATTGAATTTACCAAATCCATTTTAAATCTGCCATTTTAGCCAAATTATTTTAAACCACATTAAACTAAGTATCCATGTTGGGAAACAAGGTGAAACATGAAGTACATTAGTTGCTGAACATTTTGGTATATCAAACTCAATTTTTGGATCAATATTCATCAAGTTATTAATTTTCCAAAATCATTTCTTTTTCTGCCATTTTCATTATTTTAATAAAACAGCAAATAAACTAACTTAGTTGGATGTGTGATTTGTACCAACAGACAGATCTTAATTTTCTTAACATTTTGATATATTATTTGTAATTTTAGGAGCGGTATTTTAAAAGATATGACTTTTTGGAGTTTAACCAACATTTCTGCCTTTTCTTTTATTCACTGGAAAATTGGTCTGAAACTTTTCTTACTCAGCCCCAGGCTACCCAGTGCCACTGACGGGTGGGACCCGTGCGCAAGAATCCAGATCTGGATCTGGATCTGTGACTTTTGTCACCGAGGCAGAGCTAGCCAGAGCCACTGCCATGCGGGCCCAAGTGCCACGCTGGCGCTGACTGGGCGTGTGTGAGCTGCGCGGGCCACTACGGTCACTGACATGTGGGGCCTGCCTGTCAGTGCGGGAAAAGAAAGAAAAAGGGGCGCCTTTTGCATCTGCGGGGAATCGATCCCGCGACGCGCGCGAGTGAGGCACAGGCGCGGTGCCACTGGGCTGCTGCGGTGCTTGTTCTAGGATGGAGATCTACTTGCTTTTAGGCCACACTAGTTCGACGGACGAACTGAACCTGTACGCCGGCGCGGGCGTGCACGCGGTGACCACGGCGGACGGCGGCGAGCTACAACAACTCTTCGATTTACAGATGGAGGAGAAGAACGGGGATGTCCCTCGGGACCAGGAGCTCACCCAGAACACGCAGGAGCGGACGGCGAGGTCGGAGAAGGACGGCGGCGAGCCAATCGACGTGGCGGAGCTCCGGTCGGTGACGGTGAGGAAGAGCTCGATTCGCCCGGTACACGGCCTCCCAGCAAGCGTGCGTCGACGAGGACGGAGAGGAGGAAGAGGCAGAGCTCGGGGGCCTGTTTGATCTGCTCTGCGTGCTCTCAAACGGCGGCGAAGCGCGACGGCGAGCTCGGCTTCGGCTCGGTCATGGCAAAGAAAAAGCAGAGGGAGAGAGAGAGCTGGTGAGCGAGCGAGGGGTGAGGGAGCAGAGCGTCGTGGGGGCCTCCTTATCCTCCTCGACGCGGCAGGAGGAGCGGGGGGGGGGAGGGGGGGGCCTGGGCGCGGCGCACGGCGAGCTCGGCCACAACGGAACGGCGGCACCGGCGCTATGCCTGCCACTGGAGCTACAGAGACGATGGCAATTTTGCAGAAACCCCCTCGCCTGCTCTTTTCTATTTACCAAGAAGCCCTTTTCTGTTCTGGATTAAATAAACAGCACTGGTTTTGAATTATTTGGGCACTTATACATTTTAGAAAAATATGAAATTATTTGGGTAGCCTCTCCATATCAAGTAGAAGCTACACAAAAATTGGGGCTTCAAAATAAAATGTTTTGAGCAACATTTGTTCAAAGGTTTAGAATATGGCATTTTTGCTAAATTTCAAATGTTGCTCCTTTATTAATTTAAAAGCAAGTGCAAAATATTGTTTTGAACTCTAGGAACTTACTTGACAAATATAGGATAGCGTTTGAACTTGTGTTGGTCACAAACATCCATAATTGAATTGAAGGGTTTGAAAACATTTGTTGCTTAAGTTCTCATCTGTTTTTAAATTAGTCATTTCAAATTGCAAACATTTGTTGCTTAAGGGTTTGAAAACATTTGTTGCTTAAATCCATGATGCATGAATGCAATGAAAAAGTGAAAATTTGGTTCACATTTTGGGTTCACAAACTTCGGGCTGTTACAACCATTGCTTAGGAGCTTGCTTAAGGCCATATAAAGATTTCAACAACTTGCACACCTTTGCTTCCTGACCAGGTACTACAAAACCATCGGGCTGATCCATGTAGATTTCCTCCTCTAACTCTTCATTTAGGAAAGCCGTCTTCACGTCCATTTGATGAACGAGAAGCCCATGTGAGGCAGCCAATGAAAGTAGCACTGAAATCTTGGTCAGTCTAGCCACAGGTGAGTAAAAGTATCAAAGAAGTCTTCTCCTTCTTTCTGAGTATAACCCTTGGCCACAAGCCGCGCCTTGTACTTATCAATAGTACCATCAGGCCTAAGCTTTTTCTTGAACACCCACTTACATCCTACATGTTTACACCCATAAGGACGATTAGTGACTTCCCAGGTTCCGTTAGCCAAGATGGAATCCATTTCGCTACGGACAGCTTCGTTCCAGTAGTCAGCATCAAGAGATGTATAGGCTTCTGAAATGGTACTGGGAGTGTCATCCACAAGGTACACAATGAAATCATCACCAAAGGACTTTGCAGTCCTCTGTCTCTTGCTCCTAACAGGAACTTCATTGTCATCCTCCACAGGATTATCAGTGTGTTCTATCGTAATGGTAGGATCACGAATATCAACCAATTCCTGACTAGACATATTAGGTATCTCCTGATTTGATGAGCTAGGCATATCCTTTATCGAAAAGATATCCTCAAAGAAAGTCGCATCCTTCGACTCCATAATCGTACCAACATTAACCTCGGATACTTCATATTTTACTATCAAGAATCTATAACCAACGCTATGAAAAGCATAGCCCAGAAGAACACAATCCACTGTTTTTGGTCCAAGCTTGCGCTTCTTGGGAATTGGAATATTGACTTTCGCCAAACAACCCCAAGTACGTAAGTAAGAGAGTTTCAACTTTTTCCTTTCCCATTCGTCAAATGGAGAAATGGTTTTATCCTTTGTGGGAACTCGGTTTAGGACATGACAAGCTGTCAATAGAGCCTCCCCCCACCATTCCTTAGAGAGACCCGAAGTTTCTAACATGGCATTAACCAAATCAGTTAGAGTTTGGTTCTTTCTTTTGGCCACCCCATTTGACTGAGGTGAGTAGGGAGGCGTCCTCTCATGGATTATACCATGTTCTGCACAAAAAGAATCAAAATCATTGGAAAATACTCTCCACCACGATCAGACCTTAGCCTTTTAATCTTTCGATCAAGTTGGTTCTTTGCTTCAGCTTTACAGATTTTGAAAAAGATTAAAGCCTCATCTTTTGTTTTCAGGAAATACACATAACAATATCTAGTGGAGTCATCAATAAGCGTTATGACATATTTCTTTCCGCCTTTTGTAAACACGCCATTCATCTCACAAAGAACTGAATGTATAAGTTCCAGTGGTGCCAAGTCTCTTGCCTCGGCAGCCTTATGGGACTTGTGAGGTTGTTTAGCTTGCACACACACTTGACACTTGGAACCTTTAACAGTAGTGAATTTCGGAATTAAATCCAAATTAGCTAGCCGCGTCATGCAACCAAAGTTAATATGACAAAGTCGTGAATGCCAAACATTATACTCAAATTCGTGGCAAATATGATTAATAACTTTGGTACAAATATCTGACAAAGATAGGCGGAACAAGCCTCCGCACTCATAGCCTTTACCAACAAATTGTCCATACTTAGATATTACAACTTTATTGGACTCGAAAACCAACTTATAACCATCTCGACACAGAAGTGATCCGCTGACGAGATTTTTATTGATGGAGGGCACATGATGAACGCTCTTCAGGCGCACGGTCTTCCCTGAAGTAAACTTCAGATCGACCTTACCAACACCACGAACATAAGCATGTGAGTTGTTCTCCATCAGCACGGGGGAAGTCCCTGTGACCTGGTAAGAAGAAAACATGGAGGCATCAGCACAAACATGTACATTGGCACGAGTGTCAATCAACCATTCTGGAGAATGACAAACTGAAAGGATGGTAGGAAATATACCGTACCCAGATTCCTTCATGTCAGTATCGCCAATGACAACATTGGTAGTCTTGCCGTTGTTCTCAAGTTCGCGCAGCTCATGGCGTTTGGGATAGCGAGGCGCCCAGTGATTTGGATCACCACAAACATGGCATGATCCCTTCCTCGGTTTGTTGTTGTTCTTCTTGAAATTGGTAGGCTGTGAAGGCTTGTACCTTCCATCAGACTTGCCTTTACCCCCAGAGTTATTCTTGTTGTTTTTGGCCTTGTGGGGCTGCTGGTAATTCTTCTTCTGTACCACATGGGCACTAGAGCCAACATCGGTAACTCGAGCACGTGTATCCTTCGCTCTCGCCTTCTCTTCGACATCAAGCGACCCAATGATATCCGAAACGGAAAACTCTTGTCTCTTGTGTTTCAGAGAAGTAGCAAAGTTGCTCCACGAAGGTGTAAGTTTGGCGATAATGCCACCGGCGACAAACTTGTCCGGTAAATTACACTTGAAGTGCTCAAGTTCCTTAGCGAGTGACTGTATCACATGAGCCTGTTGTACAACAGAGCGCTCATCAGTCATCTTATAGTAATAGTATTGCTCCATGACGTACAACTTGCTGCCAGCGTCCGAGGTCCCAAACTTGGCCTCGGACGCATCCCACATGT
Organism: Poa pratensis; assembly: GCA_947311845.1. NCBI lineage: Eukaryota > Viridiplantae > Streptophyta > Magnoliopsida > Poales > Poaceae > Poa > Poa pratensis. The sequence continues at coordinate 19,620,252 of CAMZMU010000058.1, forward strand.
CCTTGCCGTTATAAAACGACATGTACGAATCCAAATGGAATCGTCAAGAACACTTAGAAGAGCACCCTTGAAAAGGGTATCGAGCTTCTCAAAAGCTTCTTGTTGATCGGGATTAAGCTCGCCCTCAGGCTTGCCCTTGGTGGCAGCATAGCAGTTACTGTTTTGAAACCAGTAGACTGCTCTCATGCGCCACCATTTGTATTGTACCCCTTTGAAGGGAAACAGCCTCATAGACGCGAGAAAGCCAGGTGCAGCAAATTGCCTATAATCAGGTTTTTGGATTGTTGAATATATAAGCAATTTAGCAATTGATTTAATCCACAAAAAGAGTAAACAATTTATGACTAGAATAACAAGGAATAAACTAATCATGCGATCTACTAAATCAGTAGATAAACAGAACGAATCTAGAGCAACTACTACAAGCAGAAACTCTAGCAGTATATCAAACATGAAGATGGAGAGTTCATACTGTGGGCAGTAGCGCCATTCGCGTTCCCGTTGTGGCCCATGTCGTCGATGAAGAGGTTGGCGATGTCGGGGAAGAAGTCGTCGTTGGGAAAGAACTCAAAGCCAGTAGTCGCGCGAGTGCGCTCCCCAAAAATCTGATCGCCCCTCTCTCCTACAGGATCACAAGAGGCGGGGTTCCGGAGGCCTACTGTCCCTTCAACCGGTGCAGGCCCGAAGACGGGATGGAGAAGACTTGGAAGACGGCGGCGCAAGGTTCTTGAATGGTGGTGGTGCGAGACCATGTGTTTCGTGTCCGCTAGAATTCACCCAGGCGATACATATATAGTGCCGCTCGGGTAGGACGTTCAATTCCACAATCAAGTCAGTAGCCGCCCCACGATTAAAGAATCGGAAAAGGCAATGTAATTACTATGTCCATTAATTGTTAGTTAATGACTCATAAATTTTCCCGGACTGCAATAATATAGACATCGGCTCGGCTCATTCCCGCAACCCGCGGCGCGTCGTGGCGAGGCGAGGCGAGCGAGGAGGAGGAGGAGCGCGCGGGAGGCATTCCTCTTCTCATGCTCTTACTAGTAGTAAAACATCTCACTATATAAAGTGGTGCAGTTCACTCCCAACTAGCAATGTGAGACTAAACGTTTGTCCCAAACCAGCCATACACATGGGCCATGACATTTTCAGAATGTAGTTGGGCCATGGGCAAAAGCCCACAAATTCCAACGCAAACTACATACACAACATGACTCAACTCGCGTTTTTCCCAGATTAGACCCTAGGGAGCCACGAATACAAAGTGGCCAAAAATCGTCCGAGCAACCAAACACGCCCTAAGTAATCAGTTTGCAATCTGTTGCAATCAGGTTGCACACTTGAACTTGGAAGCCCCTGACGGCTGCCCCGGTCCTGGGTCTACCCCCGCGTGTTGAGAAATCAAATGTGATGTGACTTGTGAACACCTGCTCTTACGTCAACAACTCTTTGATCCATAAAATAGTGCTCCCTCCAAAAGGTCTCGCTAGTGTTAACTCGCTGCCAATAGTTGGTGGAAGCATACATGTTTCGCTTGTTATAAACGATAGGAAAATAAGATGAATCTATACCTAATAATAAAGGAAGGAAGATTTCTTGTGATACGTCATTAAAACTGCCCCCGAAGTTGACAAGAATTACCCACCACTGCCACCGGTAAGTGAAAAAAAACTCTAAAGCGATGAAATCCTCACGCAGACCTCTGCTCCTTGCACGCTGCCTCCTCCCCTGATGTCTCGCCCTGCCCCGCCGACGCCGTAGCTACTCTCCCTTGGTGTCGCCTCTCCCGAGGCCCCCCTCGCCCGTCAGAAACCGCCTGCCGGTGCCGCTGCAGGAGCAACGAAACAACGACATAGCTGGCGCTGTGGGCTTCGATGAAGAGGCTCTCGCGGCGGTGGCGTCTGGTGAGGAAGGCGCAAACAGCGGCGCTGCAGCAGCAGCCGGCGGCCATGGCAGGAGATAGCGGTCAGACATGGATGCCATCCGCAAGGCCACAAGGGTCATCAAATTATCCAAGCACAACTCAAATCCTGATCTTGGAGACCCAGTGGGGATGCACGGTGATGCAGAGAGATGCAGCGTTTGTCTCTGCATCATGGGCATTGGGCAGTGACCGGCCAAGTATGAAGCCGATACGCGCTTCCATCAGTTCATGGCCGAGAGATAGGCGACAGGCTTCTGTTGGTACGCAACAGACAACCAGGCGGGAGGAGCTTCGACGCGGATATGGGCGACACCGGCGGACGATGGTCCGAGGTGGCAAGTTTGGCGGCGACAAGGCAATGTTCGCCAACAGTCACGGCTAGAGGGCCCTGCATACGGCGTCTGACAGTGGCATGCGAGGGAACCACATCAACTTCGTCGGCGAGACGCTGCACTTGGGGATCGACGACAACCCAGCCAGCTTTAGCGTCTACGACATGAGCAGTAAGACAATCTTTGACATTAGTCTATCGTGCGGTTCATTCGTCGAGGAGTGCAGTCACACGGGGTCATGGATGTTTCTGTCCGCGGCTGATCAGTAAGCATATGTACATATTTACTATAGTGATTATATTTGGAAATTAGCATGTAATGGATCCTCTGCCCGGCTGCAAGAATTTCTTTGCCGGTTCCTGTAAGGCAGTACATATTCACAAGGTACACTATGCCTAATTGAGTCTTTGAACCAATTAGATTATAGGCTTATAGCTTAATTGTCTGCAGTTCACGGTTGCAGTTTGTTGTGTTTGTGTCGAATATTGTGTATGAGTTGGGTTACGTTTGGATTTGGAGTTGTATTAGGTGTGGATAGGATACGAGTAGTATTCGAGTCGAACTCTTGTAGCCTGGGCCTCCCATATAATGAGGGGAGCACTGTAACATCCCAAATTTGTAACCCAGCTTTATTAGTCAAAATTTGTGGGCCAACAAAAACTTTTGTTATTTTTATGTGTGCTTGCTTGTGTTTGCTTGTTTGTGTTGGTTGTTTGCTAAAAGAAAACTATAAAGAAAAAAAAAACAACAACACAACAAAAGGTTTCCCACATAAAATCATGTGACAAAAGTCACACAAATTTTATCCTATTAAGAAAATCAAATTTTATTTTCAAAACAAAATTCAGTGGGGTGACATGATGATCACTCTCACTTCGTTCTTATATTCTTTTCCCTCTCCAAAAATATTTCTAAAAATCTTAAATTTAAATTCCATTTCTTTCTTTAACTTTCTCAAATCACAAAATGTGCTAGGTTGCACATGCCAAATAAATTCCACCACCATACCATAAATCTTGTCAAACATACAAGGATCAAACCATGAAAAGAAATTCTAGAAATTGGAATTAAATCTTCAGTGAAGCATTTCATCGAGCACGTTGGAGACAGAAAACGAGTTCATCTCCAACTCTTTGAAACCGAAATCAAATCAATCGATTTGATGGATCTGTGCGTCGATTGCTTGCTCCACACCCTCCCTTTCACACCCCTCAGTCACCAGAGCAAGGAGGAGGCGTGCCATTTGGTCAGTAGGCCCGTGGCCGTCGATGGATGCACGCCACCGTGCTGCTCCCGTGCCGGCGATGGAAGCGTGGCGAAGGAGACGCCCAGCTGGCCCAGCCCTGCACCTTCCATCACCTCACCCCTCACCGCACTCGACAGGAAGGAGGAGACCGCACCCTGACGCTCTGAGACGCCGTGCCCCAGCAGCCATGTCGAAGCTCACCGAGCTCTGGCCGCGCGTGGACGCCGACGCCGTTCTTCTCCACCACGGCACCCCAGCTCGCGTGACTCGTCACCGATGCTCCCCTGCCACCCCGCAACCTCAGGGACACGTCCCCGTCAGCCCTAGTGGGCCGCAGCGACGCCAGTGATCCATCCACTCCGCGGCACGCGCCCTGGACGCCGTGCCGTGTCGAGCTCGAATCCGAGGCCGCGCGTGAACCCCTCTCCCTCTAAGCCCTAGCAGGATGCCCCACTGTCGTCACCGTGCAGCACCGCCACCAATGGCGTGCTCTCCCACTCCCCAAACCCCTCCTACACCCGGTCCACGGCACGCCGGCGTTCGGCAATAAAAAGCCACCCCCACCCGTGCCTCCACACCCCGCCATTGCTCACTCCAGCACCCCCACTCACTATCCACCCGTCAGTACACCGCTAGGAGGGCGGTGACGCTTTCTCGAAAGCCCCAGCCGCCTCGAGCATCCTCGAGTTTCCGCCGAAGCCGAGGTTGAGGTCGAGCACGGCCAGGTCGTGATCCGCTTCCCCTCTCTCCTCTCTGGCCTGCCCTTGCTTCACCATTACCACCGCACTCACCCGCCGCAGTTTCCCCGTGTTTCGTGCACAGACGCGACGCAAAGAGCTCACCGGAGTTGCCGCACGGCCGCGGAGGAGGAGCTGATCATCCCCAACGCCAGAGGCATCCCCAGCAAGCACACCTCGCCCCAGAAGTTTCCCCACGAGCTCCGCCGTCGATTCCCGTCGTCTCCGCTTCCAACCGACCTCCCAGGTGAGCTAATCGCTAGCCTCGCCGTCGCCGGAGCCGCGGCGCCGCCCATCTGTGGTCGCCGTCGATCGCGGTCTCCAGGCACCGTTGGATTAGAAATCCACGGTTGCTTACCGGTTCGTGTAATTAGACACTGACTGGTGGACCCCACCAGTCAGCGTTTTAAACTTAAACGCGCGCGCGAATCGTTTTCCGTTGAGACACTGACGAGCGGACCCCACCCGTCAGGGTTTTCAACTTTATCCAGTAAATTAGATTTTTACGAATTTCAAACTCCTCTGCTTTTCAGTACTGGACCTAGTTTTGAAATTCAATAACTCGAGTTCTAGGAATCCAAATAAATCAAACTCAACTGTTCTGGAAAGCTTATAAAATTATTTAACTCACCAAAGTGGTCCCATCTCATTTAAATAAATAATAAAAATGCTCCAGAAGGTTTAAAACACCAAACCACTTGTTTCTGGAGTTATATAAATCCAAATGACTTGAAACCAATTTTGGTAGCGTTGTATTAGGATCCTTTAGCTCCCCAAATTTTGGTAGAATTAACTGAGTAGTGTAAACTCCTTAGCCTTTGGTTGAACTTCAGTGCACCCTTCTGCACTAAACCAATTAGTGTAATTTAATAGTAGGTCCAATTAAGCTAAAACCAATTTTGTTAGGTCACTTACACCCAAGATTTGTTATCCCTAAAAGGATTTAAATTTTGGAGCAACCTAATTTGTTTGGTAGCTAAAACTTGATTAAAAACCTCCTGAACTAAAACAAATGTGTAGGGAGTTTGGTAACTCCAAATGACCTCAATCCAATTGGGTTGTCTTCTACACATCAGTAGCTACCATAGAATTTTAGTTTGAATTTTTGTGACCAACCTAGATTAATTGGTGTACAACTAGTTTCTGCCTTAGTTTGAAAACAATTAAATAAAGATTATTTCAATTAAATTGGAAACCACCTTGTGTTGCTTGATGTATGCAGTAGCTATTTGTAGCATTTGTGATTGTAATGATGTGATGATGCTTGAGCTAGTGTAGTGATTGTTTGTTTTGCTGTTTAACGTTTAGACGATACCGTTGATGGATTTATCGAGGACGAAGGTTTTGTTGAACCAGAAGATCAGGACCAGTACCACTTTGCGGAGCAAGGCAAGCTACTTCACTGAGCTTGCATTTATATACATCTATTTTTTTAATCTCAGGAGTTGTTCAAAAGTACCAATGGTTTTGGAAAAACCCTTTTTCAAAAATATGAAAAACTATTTTTGCCACCCTATGTAAAAGTATCAGGTAGTTATTTAAAACTATAGGATGGGAAAAAACAATGTTTCTCAAAACTCCTTTGAAAGTACTTGGATGAAGGTGAAATGCCGAAAGGTCGGTATTAAGCTAAAGAATGGTGGTGTTGTTTTGGAAAAGTGCACATTGTGTCCTAGTACTATGGTGACCAACCAATAACCTGTGCGACCACATTTACCCACATATGGGAAAGGGCGTAGTCATATAATTTGCTCGTGTTCGTACTGGATGCCTCAACAACGAGGATGACCTCGTTCCATGAGGGGATGGTCTGAGGACCTGCCCCTGACCCGGGTCCTCTAAAGAGAAGAGGATTTGTAGGGCCATTAAAATTCGCCGGGCAGAACTACGAAGTCCTCACACTTAGTTTCTGAGGATTTAAGTGTCGATGGAAAGTTTCGTAGCGGTAGGATCCTATACTAGCATGAGCAAAAGACAGGCTATGGCCGGGAACTCAACTTCGCATACCCCGGTATGGCGGGACGTGGCTGACACGATGAGTGACCGATGGGTGTGGGAAAAGCGTGCTACCTCTGCAGAGGGTAAAACTATTCGAATAGCCGAGTCCTCGGATATGGACAGTTGGGAGGCTGTCCTAAGACCATGTGCAAGTTTTTATAAAATTTGAGTTTTGAAAGGAAAATGAAGTGGAAAAAGGTTGCATACCTGTACCAATGAGTTGGTACAAGGTTGTGGGATGACAAGGACCATGATTGAATATGGTCGGAAGAAGGGGAGTTTGGTGAGTAACTAAAATGATGATTTCTTAAAGGATAGTTATAAACTTCTTCTTACCCCTTTTCGGTAAAATTTAGAGATGTTTTAAATAAATAAAAGTTTTAAGAATAAAACTAAAACTAGTGCTCACTCAAGTTGGGGTAGTTTGCGAGTACAATCAAATGTACTCATATTGGTTTCGTCCCTGGCTATTGTCTTAGCCAGACTTCCAGGAGCCCTACGTTGAAGAGGAGTTTGGCGACGTCTATGCGAACTAGGATCTTCATAAGTCAGCTGCCTGTCGGGTGTTGTTAGGATGGATTGCTCTACTACCGTAGCTTCCGCTGAATAAAGATGATTGGCCCTTGAAGGCACCTATGTATAATTAGGCCAGTATGGCCATGTTTGTAAGACTTTAAACTCGGTATGTATGGATGTAAACTTTGATATTCAGTTCGGATTATGTGCAACGACAGACTGATCACGGGATCGTTGTGTTAAGCATAATCGGGTATTTCGGACGCTAGTCCGGGGTCCCCACAGAGCTGGTATCAGAGCCATCCTGACTTTAGGAGACCTTAGTTAACATGGGCGTTAGCTAGGAGTTACAAGTTTTTTTTTAAAACAAAGGAGTGAAGTATTTTCGAAAATTTCTTATCTCCCCAACCTTCCCATTTATTTAAAAACCTTACACTCATTAAGAGTCATCTTTTCTTGAACCCTTAAAATTTTGCACACTTGTCCCTCCATTAAGTTTACATTATATACTCATGGCCCTTAACTAACTTAAAATTTTGCTTAAACCTGTAGATGGCACCCAACGTCACCGAGTTCGTCCAAGTTAGGAAGGACGGCCTGCTGATGTTCGAGCAGGACTTGTACGAGTTGAGCCAGACTTTGGGACGCCCTGTTCCAGAGTTTGAGGGAACTCAGGTCGATTCCCTCGGTGATGGGAACCTGGCCTGGCTCATCAAGTCGTCCGTCCGAGGCAGGATTCAGCCTCCCCGCTCCAGGACTTGGTCTACACCACGATGGACTCTACTTGGGTTGATGGTCTGGCCCGAGTTATGCAGAGGCTGCTAGCCCGCCTTTGTGAGGAGCACAAGGACGAGCTGGTTGGCACTCGTTTCCAGTACTTCGGGAGACGTGACGATGAGGGAAACCCCACCTACACCGCGCAGCACACTCTCTTCGGCGAGTACATCACCGATATGGAGGTTCTACTTCACGACACCCAGGAGAACCTGCGCGACGCTAGACTCAAGGTCCACTTCCAGCGTAGCTCCCTCGACGATGCCCGAGTCCGTGAGACCCAGCTGAAGTGGGAGAATGACAATCTCCGCCTGAAGCTGGCCCGTCAGAGGAGGACTATCGTCAAGCTCCGCAAGAAGGTAGCGGAGCAGGACGAGATGATAGACGAGATGGAGCAGCAGGCGAACGAGATGGAGGAGGAGGGCGAGGATCTCCGCAAGGAGAACAGTGCCTTCATCAGCGATGATGAGGACTTCCTAGAGGAGATGGACTACGAGGAGGAGGACGACGAGGAGGAGTTAGTTGACGAGGAGGAGGAGCCGTCTGAGCCAGTTCTCGAGGAGGAGGATCCCGAGGAGCCACCCTACGACTCAGACGTTGAGATCGTCGAGCCTGAGGTTCCACCTCAGTAGTCGAGTGACGAGAGCACTACCTTAGGACTGTGTCGACCCCCTATGCGAGTAGAGTTTATGTGATGGTTCCTATGGAAACCATGTAGTATGTGCATTAGGTGTAGTAGGATGTTGTAAGCTTGATGTGTGAACTCCTTGATGTGATGATTGTGTTGAATAAATGTGATAGTCTTGTTTGACTAGTGTTTCATCAACCACTCCCTTTGTGACTTTATCGTTATCCCTTAGCCAAAGCCTTTTGCCTTGCCTCTTATATCGTATCTATTCCAGGATGACGAACACTCGCCACAACCAGCACGCGAATCCACCACCACCACCGGACCCAACCCCTGCCCAACTGCTCGCGATCATCATGGAGGATCGCCAAGCTGCCCGGGAAGAGCGTCAAGCTCATCTCGCCGCCCTGCAGCAACTTGCTGCTGCCCACGCCAACCAGAACAACAATGGTGGCAATGGCAATGGCGACGAGGGTGGAAATCAGCGCTCTACCCTGAGTGACTTCCAGAAGACCACACCGCCTACCTATTCCAAGGGACTTCATCCCCTGGAAGCAGATGACTGGATCGCACTATCGAGAACGACCTGGAAGTTGCCTCGGTAGGAGAGAATGAGAAGGTCCTGTATGCTACCCACTACCTTGCTGGACCTGCAAGAGCTTGGTGGGAAACTACCAAGACCCTCCAGCAAGCGGGTCATGTCATTACCTGGGAGGAGTTCAAGGACAAATTCCGCAAGAAGTTCATCTCTAGCGGTCTTCTCGAGAGAAAGAAGAGAGTTCCGTAAGCTAAGGCAGGCAGGCAGAGATGTGGTCGGTTATCTGGATGAGTTTACCGATCTTGCTCGGTATGCTCCTGAAGATACCGACACGGAGAAGAAGAAGATGGAGCGCTTTCTGAACGGACTCCATGATGAGATGCAATGTGCCTTGGTTGTCCATGACTTCCGTGATCTGGAGTCACTAGTGGACAAGGCCATTCAGCTGGAGACCAAGCGCAAATCCATGTTTGAAGGCCGCAAGAGAAGGATGAATATTCAGGAAGGTTCCAGCAGCCAGAAACCTCGCACCTTCCAGCCAGCCCCAAGCCAGTTTACGACCACCCCCAGCTCCACGTCCCAACTATCCCAACCGTCCCAACAACAACAACAATGTCCCCCGCCCAAACACCAACAACAACTACCGCCCCAATGGCAACAATCGTCCCGGAGGAAACACCACACTTTTACCCCTACTGCCAGTTGTCTGCTTTGAATGCGGCAACAAGGGTCACTACTCCCGAGACTGCCCCAATCCCAAGAGGAATGTTCAGCGCCCCAATGCACCAGCACCCAACTCTGGACAAGGCCGTAATGGAAATGGAAATGGCAAGAATGCTGCACCCCGTGGCAATGCCGCTGTTGCAGAGGCCGCCTGAACCACATTGATGCTGCCGAAGCCCAGGAAGCGCCAGATGTTGTGCTGGGTACGTTTCTTGTCAACTCAGTACCTGCAACTGTTCTGTTTGATTCTGGTGCTACCCATTCCTTTGTTACCGAAGAGTTTGTCTCTAAGGAGGTTTGGTAGAAGAGTTCTTACCCAAGCATATGAGTATACAAATCCCTGGCTCCACCCTAGAAACCCGGAGGTTCTGTCCCAATACCCCCATAGAGATCGAGGAGAAAATTTCCCAGTTAACCTAATCATCTAGGAACCCAAGGCATAGATGTCATTCTGGGTATGAATTGGTTAGCAAAGTATCATGGTCGTATAGACTGTGCCAGAAGAGCAGTATCCTCACCACAGACCAGGGAACTGAAGTGGAGTATGCTCACAAGCCAACCAATCCCAACCCAGATGTCATGAAGGCATAGCCCGACCAGCTCTAGATGAGATCCGTGTTGTTCATCTATTCAAGGATGTTTTCCCGGAGGAATTGCCTGGTATGCCACCAGACCGGGATATTGAGTTCGTGATTGAACTTATTCCTGGAACAGCCCCTATATCCCAGAGACCCTACCGGATGAATCCAGAAGAACTGGTGGAATTGAAGAAGCAGTTAGCTGATCAGCTCAGCAAAGGTCTGATTCGCCCAAGCGCTTCACCTTGGGGATCACCCATCATCTTCGTGGACAAAAGAGACGGTACCACACGCCTGTGTGTGGATTATCGTAAGCTCAATGACGTAACCATCAAGAACAAGTACCCCTGCCCAAGATCGAGGATCTGTTCGATCAGATGAACGGAGCCCGAGTCTTTTCTAAGATCGATCTTCGGACAGGTTATCACCAGTTGAAGATTCGAGAGTCTGACATTCCCAAGACCGCCTTCACCACCCGATACGGATTGTTTGAATACACCGTTATGTCCTTTGGCTTGACCAATGCCCCTGCTTATTTCATGAATCTCATGAATAAGATCTTCATGGAGTACCTCGACAAGTTCGTGGTTGTCTTCATTGATGATATCCTTATCTACTCCAAGACGAAGAAGAGCATGCTGAACATCTGCGTCTAGTTTTGGAGACCCTCAGAGAACACCAACTGTATGCCAAACTTAGCAAGTGTGAATTTTGGCTAAGTGAAGTTGCATTCCTTGGACACGTGTGTCTGCAGGAGGAATCTCTGTTGACCCCGAGAAAATCAAAGCCATTCTAGACTGGAAATCACCCACCAGTGTAACGGAAATCCGAAGTTTTCTCGGACTAGCAGGTTATTACCGCAAGTTCGTTGAAGGATTCTCCAGTATAGCCAAACCCATGACCCAGTTGTTGAAGAAGGATAAGAAGTTTGAATGGACCCAGAAGTGTGAAGATAGTTTTCAAGAACTGAAGAAGAGACTACTTCAGCCCCAATCCTAATCATGCCAGACGTCACCAAGAGTTTCGACGTGTATTGTGATGCTTCACGTCTCGGACTTGGTTGCGTTCTGATGCAAGAAGGAAAAGTTGTGTCGTACCTGTCTCGACAGTTGCGACCGCATGAGGAGAATTACCCAACCCATGACCTGGAGTTAGCAGCTGTGGTTTTTGCTTTGAAAACATGGCGACCCTATCTTGTGGGTCATCGCTGTGAGGTCTATACAGATCACAAAAGCTTGAAGTACATTTTCACTCAGAAGGAGTTGAATCTGAGGCAGAGAAGGTGGATGGAATTGATCAAGGACTATGATGTCGGAATTCATTACCATCCCGGAAAAGCCAATGTAGTTGCCGATGCCTTGAGCCGAAAGCCCTGCACCCTGAATGCCCTAATCCAAGCAGAGCAACCAGCCTTGTTTAGGAGATGAAGATTTTGGACTTGATGGTTAGCCATGGATATCTTGCCAACCTGAGTTAGCCCCAACCCTGTGGATCAAATCAAGGAGGCCCAGAAGGGTCATGAGAGTATCGAGGGATTAAAAAGAAGATACCCCTTGACAAAGCACCTGGTTTTGCCATAGATGCTGAAGGAGTTCTGAGATTCAAAGGACGCCTATGTGTGCCCGATGATAAGGAACTCAAGGGTCTGATCCTAAAGAAGCCCACGATACCCCATACTCGATCCACCCCGGAGGAACCAAGATGTACCAAGATCTTCGTGAGAGTTTTGGTGGCATGGAATGAAGCGAGAGATTGGTTCTTTCGTGGCCAAGTGTGATATCTGTCAGCGAGTCAAAGCAGAGCACCAGCGCCCTGCAGGATTGCTCCAACCCCTTAAGACCCCCGAGTGGAAATGGGATGAAATTGGAATGGATTTTATTACCGGACTTCCTAGGTCAAACCGAGGCCATGACTCAATCTGGGTCATCGTTGATCGGCTGACCAAAGTTGCCCATTTTATCCCCGTCAAGACCACTCACACCGGAGCACAGCTAGCAGACTTGTATATTTCCAGATAGTAAGCCTGCACGGAGTGCCTAAGAGGATTGTATCTGACAGAGGCACGCAGTTCACCTCACGGTTCTGGAAAGCTCTTCACGAAGCCCTCGGAACCCACTTATCATTCAGCACAGCCTATCATCCCAGACTGGAGGACAGACCGAGCGAGTAAACCAGATTCTGGAAGATATGCTTCGTGCATGTGTCCTAGCCTATGGCTCTAAATGGGAAGATTGCCTTCCGTTTGCAGAGTTTTCCTATAACAATAGTTATCAGTCCAGTCTGCAAATGGCCCCATTTGAAGCACTTTACGGCAAGAAGTGCCGTACACCTTTGAACTGGTCCGAGACCGGAGAAGGAAAAGTGTTTGGACCAGATACCCTCCGTGAAGCCGAGGAGCAAGTTCAACTTATCCGTGAACGTCTCAAAACTGCCCAATCCCGTCAGAAAAGTTATGCCGATCCCAAGCGTCGTGACGTCACCTTTCAACCTGGAGATTTTGTCTATCTTCGGGTGACGCCACTCAAAGGGATGCAACGTTTCCATGTCAAAGGAAAGTTGGCACCCAGATATATCGGACCTTTCAAGATTCTTGCCCGTCGCGGAGAGTAGCCTATCAGCTAGAGTTACCCCCAGAATTATCGGAATTTCATAATGTCTTCCACATTTCCCTGCTCCGGAAGTGTCTTGAAGTTCCTGACCAGCCCGATGTTTTCAAGAACATTGACCACCACTCCATCGACCTGAACCATGATCTGACTTATCGTGAGAGACCGGTCAAAATTCTCGACGAAGATATTCGTCTCACCCGGAGGAACAAGATCAAGTTTTATAAAGTCCAGTGGACTAACCACTCTGAAGAGAAGCACGTGGGAACGTGAGGACTATCTTAGAAGCGAATTTCCCAACCTCTTTAGCACCTAAGCCTAGCCAATCTCGGGACGAGATTTATCCTAAGGGGGGAAGGATCTGTAACATCCCAAAATTGTAACCCAGCTTTATTAGTCAAAATTGTGGGCCAACAAAAACTTTTGTTATTTTTATGTGTGCTTGCTTGTGTTTGCTTGTTTGTGTTGGTTGTTTGCTAAAAGAAAATATAAAGAAAAAAAAAAAAACAACAACAAAAAAAGTTTCCCACATAAAATCATGTGACAAAAGTCACACAAATTTTATCCTATTAAGAAAATCAAATTTTATTTTCAAAACAAAATTCAGTGGGGTGACATGATGATCACTCTCACTTTGTTCTTATATTCTTTTCCCTCTCCAAAAATATTTCTAAAAATCTTAAATTTAAATTCCATTTCTTTCTTTAACTTTCTCAAATCACAAAATGTGCTAGGTTGCACATGCCAAATAAATTCCACCACCATACCATAAATCTTGTCAAACATACAAGGATCAAACCATGAAAAGAAATTCTAGAAATTGGAATTAAATTTCAGTGAAGCATTTCATCGAGCACGTTGGAGACAGAAAACGAGTTCATCTCCAACTCTTTGAAACCGAAATCAAATCAATCGATTTGATGGATCTGTGCGTCGATTGCTTGCTCCACACCCTCCCTTCACACCCCTCAGTCACCAGAGCAAGGAGGAGGCGTGCCATTTGGTCAGTAGGCCCGTGGCCGTCGATGGACGCACGCCACCGTGCTGCTCCCGTGCCGGCGATGGAAGCATGGCGAAGGAGACGCCCAGCTGGCCCAGCCCTGCACCTTCCATCACCTCACCCCTCACCGCACTCGACAGGAAGGAGGAGACCGCACCCTGACGCTCTGAGACGCCGTGCCCCAGCAGCCATGTCGAAGCTCACCGAGCTCTGGCCGCGCGTGGACGCCGACGCCGTTCTTCTCCACCACGGCACCCCAGCTCGCGTGACTCGTCACCGATGCTCCCCTGCCACCCCGCAACCTCAGGGACACGTCCCCGTCAGCCCTAGTGGGCCGCAGCGACGCCAGTGATCCATCCACTCCGCGGCACGCGCCCTGGACGCCGTGCCGTGTCGAGCTCGAATCCGAGGCCGCGCGTGAACCCCTCTCCCTCTAAGCCCTAGCAGGATGCCCCACTGTCGTCACCGTGCAGCACCGCCACCAATGGCGTGCTCTCCCACTCCCCAAACCCCTCCTGCACCCGGTCCACGGCACGCCGGCGTTCGGCAATAAAAAGCCACCCCCACCCGTGCCTCTACACCCCGCCATTGCTCACTCCAGCACCCCCCACTCACTATCCACCCCTCAGTACACCGCTAGGAGGGCGGTGACGCTTTCTCGAAAGCCCCAGCCGCCTCGAGCATCCTCGAGTTTCCGCCGGAGCCGAGGTTGAGGTCGAGCACGGCAGGTCGTGATCCGCTTCCCCTCTCTCCTCTCTGGCCTGCCCTTGCTTCACCATTACCACCGCACTCACCCGCCGCAGTTTCCCCGTGTTTCGTGCACAGACGCGACGTAGAGAGCTCACCGGAGTTGCCGCACGGCCGCGGAGGAGGAGCTGATCATCCCCAACGCCAGAGGCATCCCCAGCAAGCACACCTCGCCCCAGAAGCTTCCCCACGAGCTCCGCCGTCGATTCCCGTCGTCTCCGCTTCCAACCGACCTCCCAGGTGAGCTAATCGCTAGCCTCGCCGTCGCCGGAGCCGCGGCGCCGCCCATCTGTGGTCGCCGTCGATCGCGGTCTCCAGGCACCGTTGGATTAGAATCCACGGTTGCTTACCGGTTCGTGTAATTAGACACTGACTGGTGGACCCCACCAGTCAGCGTTTTAAACTTAAACGCGCACGCGAATCGTTTTCCGTTGAGACACTGACGAGCGGACCCCACCCGTCAGGGTTTTCAACTTTATCCAGTAAATTAGATTTTTACGAATTTCAAACTCCTCTGCTTTTCAGTACTGGACCTAGTTTTGAAATTCAATAACTCGAGTTCTAGGAGTCCAAATAAATCAAACTCAACTGTTCTGGAAAGCTTATAAAATTATTTAACTCACCAAAGTGGTCCCATCTCATTTAAATAAATAATAAAAATGTATTAATAAAAATGCTCCAGAAGGTTTAAAACACCAAACCACTTGTTTCTGGAGTTATATAAATCCAAATGACTTGAAACCAATTTTGGTAGCGTTGTATTAGGATCCTTTAGCTCCCCAAATTTTGGTAGAATTAACTGAGTAGTGTAAACTCCTTAGCCTTTGGTTGAACTTCAGTGCACCCTTCTGCACTAAACCAATTAGTGTAATTTAATAGTAGGTCCAATTAAGCTAAAACCAATTTTGTTAGGTCACTTACACCCAAGATTTGTTATCGCTAAAAGGATTTAAATTTTGGAGCAACCTAATTTGTTTGGTAGCTAAAACTTGATTAAAAACCTCCTGAACTAAAACAAATGTGTAGGGAGTTTGGTAACTCCAAATGACCTCAATCCAATTGGGTTGTCTTCTACACATCAGTAGCTACCCATAGAATTTAGTTTGAATTTTTGTGACCAACCTAGATTAATTGGTGTACAACTAGTTTCTGCCTTAGTTTGAAAACAATTAAATAAAGATTATTTCAATTAAATTGGAAACCACCTTGTGTTGCTTGATATATGCAGTAGCTATTTGTAGCATTTGTGATTGTAATGATGTGATGATGCTTGAGCTAGTGTAGTGATTGTTTGTTTTGCTGTTTAACGTTTAGACGATACCGTTGACGGATTTATCGAGGACGAAGGTTTTGTTGAACCAGAAGATCAGGACCAGTACCACTTTGCGGAGCAAGGCAAGCTACTTCACTGAGCTTGCATTTATATACATCTATTTTTTTAATCTCAGGAGTTGTTCAAAAGTACCAATGGTTTTGGAAAAACCCCTTTTTCAAAAATATGAAAAACTATTTTTGCCACCCTATGTAAAAGTATCAGGTAGTTATTTAAAACTATAGGATGGGAAAAAACAATGTTTCTCAAAACTCCTTTGAAAGTACTTGGATGAAGGTGAAATGCCGAAAGGTCGGTATTAAGCTAAAGAATGGTGGTGTTGTTTTGGAAAAGTGCACATTGTGTCCTAGTACTATGGTGACCAACCAATAACCTGTGCGACCACATTTACCCACATATGGGAAAGGGCGTAGTCATATAATTTGCTCGTGTTAGTACTGGATGCCTCAACAACGAGGATGACCTCGTTCCATGAGGGGATAGTCTGAGGACCTGCCCCTGACCCGGTCCTCTAAAGAGAAGAGGATTTGTAGGGCCATTAAAATTCGCCGGGCAGAACTACGAAGTCCTCACACTTAGTTTCTGAGGATTTAAGTGTCGATGGAACCGGTTTCGTAGCGGTAGGATCCTATACTAGCATGAGCAAAAGACAGGCTATGGCCGGGAACTCAACTTCGCATACCCCGGGTATGGCGGGACGTGGCTGACACGGTGAGTGACCGGATGGGTGTGGGAAAAGCGTACTACCTCTGCAGAGGGTAAAACTATTCGAATAGCCGAGTCCTCGGATATGGACAGTTGGGAAGCTGTCCTAAGACCATGTGCAAGTTTTTATAAAATTCTGAGTTTTGAAAGGAAAATGAAGTGGAAAAAGGTTGCATACCTGTACCAATGAGTGTGTACAAGGTTGTGGGATGACAAGGACCATGATTGAATCATGGTCGGAAGAAGGTGGAGTTTGGTGTAGTAACTAAAACGATGATTTCTTAAAGGATAGTTATAAACTTCTTCTTACCCCCCCCCCCCCCCCCTTTTTCGGTAAAAGTTAGAGATGTTTTAAATAAATAAAAGTTTTTAGAACTAAAACTAAAACTAGTGCTCACTCAAGTTGGGTAATTTGCGAGTAAAATCAAATGTACTCATATTGGTTTCGTCCCTGGCTATTGTCTTAGCCAGACTTCCAGGAGCCCTACGTTGAAGAGGAGTTTGGCGACGTCTATGCGAACTAGGATCTTCATAAGTCAGCTGCCTGTCGGGTGTTGTTAGGATGGATTGGCTCTACTACCGTAGCTTCCGCTGAATAAAGATGATTGGCCCTTGAAGGCACCTATGTATAATTAGGCCAGTGTGGCCATGTTTATAAGACTTTAAAACTCGGTACTGTATGGATGTAAACTTTGATATTCAGTTCGGATTATGTGCAACGACATACTGATCACGGGATCGTTGTGGTAAGCATAATCGGGTATTTCGGACAGCTAGTCCGGGGTCCCCACAAGCAGCACATGTGTAACCTATGACGACTTGATAGCAACAGGCACGCAGGGGAGCCGGCGGCTTGTGCCGGCACCTAGGACGGCCAGGGTTGCGATATCAGAGGGGAGGAGCGCCCGTAGTCATGCCCCGCAAATGTTGGCAAGTTCGCCGAACAGCGTTTACAAATCTCGGTGTCATCATCGTGCTGCGATTGCTTGGTTTTCGGTAGATCAATTATGCGCCTACGACGGTAACAATTGGTATCAGAGCGAGGTTGAAGGCCATGGAATTTGATCTAGAGGAAATCAAGCCGAAAGAAATCTTGGAAGTCACGGAACACAGCGGATCAATCGGCGACGAGATCGGAACGAGTGGTGGCGGTGCGAAGGTGACATGTCATCCGTGTCTGCGCGCAGGAGAGCACAGGGCGAAGCACGCAAGCCACGGGTGGATCTTTTCATCGGTCTTGCGGGGTGGCGATTTGGATAGGGTTCGGTTTGATCGGAAGCAAAACAGGCGTGTGTGCCGGCCGGATAGATCGGATCGGGAGTATTCTCGGCGAGTTAGGCAGATCGATCTATTCGTTCGGTCAGGCGGCGGCGCGCGTACAAGATGGCGGTCCAGGCGAGTACACCAGCAGCAGCAACTATTGGGCCGTATCACATGCGGGCCCAGGAGGTAGCTCGCGGGAGCCTATAGGTGCACAGGCGGATCTGCAAATTCGCGGTGCGCGTGAACGTCTGGTGCAGCTCGAGCCAGTGATCTATGCTGGCACGATGAGATTTGTTACGTGAAAAAAAGGTGATCTGCGCCATGGTATTCAGTGCATGGACGTTGGCAACATGGTTGTACCAGAAGGTTGGCAGATTGACGATGTGCGTATAAGACTCGGAGCAGTCTGGAGTACGTCGCGGAGGATCATGCACCAAAAGGCGTCGATCATGGCACGTTGGTGCTTGGCTGATATGATGTGAGGTGGAGCATGATTGCAGTCGGATACATTCGGCTGGGTTGGACTAGACAGTCTGACGAGACAGAAGACGGTGAAGATCGGCGACGACGATGTAGGAGCGTGAGGGCTGATGGTGTCCGAATTCTGTGGTGTGGAAACATGTGGCGCATGCCCAAGGGATGTGTGGTTCGACATGCGATGACACGGGGTTGATTCAAGATGGCGCGCATATGAGATCTTGAGGTCGACGAGGCGTGGGGTGGATTGATCATCTACCAAGCAGTCATGTTGAAGGTGGAGCTGGATTTTTATGGAGAAGATTCCACTCGAATGATGGTAGGGCTACGGCGTAAGTGCACGGAGAGTCGAAGCCTAGTCAGCGGGAAGGCAAGAGGCACGTGGTCCGGACTAGAGCTCAGGGTCTGGAGAGATGCGTGGAACTCGGCATCAGTCGGGTATGACTGATGGTTGTCTGCAGTGGGACCTGAGGTGGTGTGGGTTAACGACCCGGTAGATCTTGGCCAAGATTGTAGATGCTCGACGCGGTAGTAGCGGCGAGGCGTGCGATAAGCACGGGACACAACGACAGACCAGGGCACAGGTGGTCAGACATGTGGTCTGGCATGTGTGCTGCTGAAGCAGTGTTGGCGAGTACCGTATTCATGTTTGGTGACTGGGTCTATTGATATTGACGTCAGGTGATAGACAGGAGTCGACCATGGGGAATCTGGGAAAGTGTTGGAAAGTATGAAATGTCGGAAGCTTGGAGAGTACATGGCTGTATATTCCGTGATGCTCATTGCACATGGCAAAGTGCGGATGACTAGATACAGAACGAGGCAGAGTGCTATAGCTGTGGGACATGTAGAAGAATATCCAGGATGAGACGACTGTGAATTTGACTCAAGGTGACTAAAAGGTGACGGTGAAATTCCTTCAAGTTGAAAGCACTTTCACGCAGACTACTGATCGGTGTGTGATGGTATTGAACGGGAAGAAAGGACTTCAGTTGCAGGTGGAGCCACATGGAGTCTGGGAGTAACAGCGAAACTCATGGAAGACAACTCAAGTCCGGAGTACATGGAGGTTTGACGCATTGACGAATTCAAGGTGGTGGAGAATATTCGTCAAGGTGGAGTTTGTTGTGTTTGTGTTGAATATTGTGTATGAGTTGGGTTACGTTTGGACTTGGAGTTGTATTAGGTGTGGATAGGATACGAGTAGCGTTCGAGTCGAACTCTTGTAGCCTGGGCCTCCCATATAATGAGGGGAGCACCACACGTGTAACCTATGACGACTTGATAGCAACAGGCACGCAGGGGAGCCGGCGGCTTGTGCCGGCATCTAGGGCGGCCAGGGTTGCGATATCAGAGGGGAGGAGCGCCCGTAGTCATGCCCCGCAGATGTAGGCGAGTTCGCCGAACTACGTTTACAAATCTCGGTGTCATCATCATGCTGTGATTGTTTGGTTTTCGGTAGATAAATTATGCGCCTACGACGGTAACACAATTAAATGTATGCAAAAGAAAGGAATCATGGATCCTGACAATTCCACAAGGTTTAGATTTCCTGGACATTTTTCCTAATGCATTAAATTTATGGGTTTATGTCTTTTCTGCTTGCTTGAGGATTCAAGGAGAAAATTGTGTCACACTATATGTGCAATCGGTTTTCAACAACTAAACAAAATCATGTGTTAAAAGATTCAGATACAATAAATAGAAAGACTTGATCTGTTCGCTCAGTTTGTAGTCTTGAGATAGATTTTTTCTATCCCGTTGCAACGCACGGGCACGTTTGCTAGTAAAGAGATCAAACCAAACGGGGACACGAGATTTTTAACGTGGAAAACCCTTCCAACAATGGAAGATAAAAAACCACGGGCGCCAGTCAGCAACTCTTTACTATGATCGGGTGAGGTTACAAACGACGGAGATTTATAACATGCGACTTATCCCAACCGACGGCTTACAAGAGGTATATATAACGGTGGTAAACCCTAAGTCGGTTGCAGTCCGACTCGGCAACGATGCGTACCGTACCACGGGGGCTGCTCCCCCCCGCACCCCCCTCCGGCGACGGGTCTCGCTCCGCTCCGCCCGAAGTTAGCCTTTATCTATGTATGAATTTGGATCACATCAAAACAATATCGCTCAATTGCACATTAAGTTTTGTTTGTGATAAAGATGAAAAAAAAGGACTACTGGTAATTTTTATTGTACGAATGATTTTCTTTCCCATTATGAAGTATGAATGGTGCGCATTGCCACTCAGTCCTCACATAATTCAAAATTTGGGGTCAAAATTAGTACTAGAGACAAGGGTCTTAGACGATTTGGAATCAAATAAGATACCCTTTGCAATCAAATAAGAGACGCTTTGTAGTTAAATACACTTATATATTGGTTTGGAGCATTCATGCTATCTTTTGCTCCCTCCGTTCACAAAAGGATGTCTCAACCTAGCCCAAATTTGCATGTATTGTAGATACATGCAAATTTGGGCTAGGTTGAGACATCTAGATACATGCAAATTTGGGCTAGGTTGAGACATCCTTTTGTGGACGGAGGGAGTACAAAAATTGTGGAGATTGCGGCATGAAAGACATTAATCAAAACGTGTGACTGTGAGCTCAAAAGAGATTTACCTCCATGGTAGGCGATACATGTGGTCCAACGAGCGTGAGGTTCCTACGCTCCTGAGCCTCGATAGGGTGTTCTGCTCGGTCGACTCGGATGAGCTGCATGATAGCTGCTCCTTGCACTGTCTAGCGACGGTAGTGGCGGGCCACTGCCCTCTCCTCCTCGACTGCACCACGCGGTCCGTAGGTAGGAAGTGTTTCCAGTTCGAGCGTTATGGGTGAAGCTAGATGGTTTCAGCGAGTTCGTCCATACCGCCTAGGATGATTTCGACAGGGATACAAATCCTTATCGTCGTATGTGCTCTAAGTTGAAGCGTCATGAGCTGGAGCGACGAGGTGGGGTGCATCAAACTGCAGCTTATGATAGCACGGTAGGTGGTCCTTCGACTTAAAATCACGATGGAGTCGCGTCACCACTCCGCTGATGAACGCGCACTGTGCGGGAAGCTCAAGTACGCCTATCTTGGCATGGCCACGCTTGACCACACCATGGGCCATGGCCCGCCAACGGGCCAAGTTTGCATGGTTGAGGGAGGGGGATGTCAACACGACATTCTTCCACCAACACGCCTCCTACCGTCGTCAGACGAATGTGGTCCGCAGCCTCCAGGTTAAGGGCACTATCATCTCAGACCATGTGACCATGGCTGAGGCTACATTCTCTCACTTCGAAACCTCCTTGGCTCGTAGGTGGACCGTGAGTTCTCGCTTGACCTAGATTGTCTAGGGACACGCTCGGAGGACCTGACTGACTTAGATGCCATCTTCTTTGAGGAGAAAATTCGGGAGGTGGTAAGGCGCCAGGACCTGATGGTAGGGATGTAAATGGGTCAATAAATGGCGCCATTTAAGCCCACTAGTTGAATGCCCGTGCTTTGCTACGGGTAGTCACCTTGATTCAACAACATGTTACTTATTGGCGTGTCGGGGTTTTGTCCAACTGAGTCAAGTCACTGTATAGTGTGGATGAAACATCATTCAAAATTTTGGTAGTTTTTAATAAATAGCAACAACAATTTACATACACCGGAAATCCCAGCTCTGTTGCCAATCCTAAATCACTTAAATTTGTAATCCTTATAATTCACTTGTAGGACATAGCTTTGACATCAGATTATAAATGCTCCAATAGTAACCAAAACCTAAGGGAAACTATCCATATCCTTTGGGTGTTTATCCAAATCATG
Source organism: Poa pratensis (assembly GCA_947311845.1). NCBI lineage: Eukaryota > Viridiplantae > Streptophyta > Magnoliopsida > Poales > Poaceae > Poa > Poa pratensis. The sequence continues at coordinate 19,642,191 of CAMZMU010000058.1, forward strand.
GTTATCAATGCGTTTGGATGGGGACCAAGAAAATTGCAATCTGCAAGATGTGGCACAATATATAATTTATTGAACACAAACATATTGATGTGCAGCTTGCGATGTTCCACACAAATAGGTACGTAAAGATTATGTTTGAAGCATAAAGCTTGTTCGCCAAAGAAGCTTACCCCATCCTGCAAGCTCAACAAAAGTACTGACCATAATACATTGATCGGTATAGTAGTTGAAGAACAATATGGTACATTATTTGGCTATCGATTAGCCAGGATATCCTAAAGTTAGAGTTAAGGCATGAATGAATGAATCACGAACTTCATTCACATGTAGATGTCATCAAGAACAAATAAAATTCAAACTACCTCACCTCACCACTTCATTGATAAAATATAGACCTTACCTCACCTCCCATAAATCTGATAGAGGCTTAGGGATGGATTTAGGTCTGTTGCCACTGGCGCCCAGGTGGAGCAACTGGCTGATAACATGGCCTGCATTTGAGGGGGTGTTCGTTACCTGTACATCCTCGTTGCTTGTCATCGTCGTCGACTTCAGCATTTGTGTTGTCATCAGCTCACCAGACTACCCCACTCTCCCCCTCCTTCCCTTTTCCTTCACGCTCTTCCGCTCCCCTTCTTCTCCTATTCTCTGCACCGACATGACTTCCCTTTTCCTCTTGTGGTCGTGAATATTCCACATTCTGGTTTTCTATGCACCAGTCATAAATACTAAATAGCATTGGCAAATGTTAGAAACCTGTTTGTGGAAAGTAAGGTACGCCTTTGGCGTACTCGACATAACAATGTAAATTTCTAGGAAAATTTAAACAGATGCTCAAATTGTGGACAGAACAGGACATAAAAACAGGAAATGGACTTCCTGGGCAAAGGAAAACATATGTTTAAATTGAGGAAAGCTAGTGCTTTCTCATGAACAAAGTAACATTAATAAACAAAAGTTGCAACATATGTAGAAGGGTAACCAAAAAATTAGGGTTGATTCAAGTTTGACTACATTTGTTTGATTTGTTTTTGGACATCATATGGACTCTTAATTAAGCTATTAATATTTTTTACTACAGTTGCCTAAGTAGTGATTCTTTCAGGTTTAGATGACGATGCTGTTCTAGATGGTGGCATTGGTTTATGTCAGATATGAGCTAGAAATCCACAAGTTTTAACAGGAACTTTGCACAAAAGGAATATGAAGCGACCGTTTCATAGTTTCAAATGTATCAAACACCAAGCCATAGGGATGTGTTTAATCAAAACTCTCTGTAATAAAAACCTACCCTGGAGACTGGAGTACAGCGTGATGCACAAACGGCAGTACCAATTAGGTCTTAGCCGATCATATTCCTTTGGGTGAAAAAACATTCGTGTACAAGAATACATCAATTGCTTACACTGCAGGACGACAATAACCTATTTACAATTTGGAAAAAGGCATGTGAACTGCAACATGCATATTGAATTTTAGGGATTTCGCGTAGTGTGGAGATGAGAGGGAAGTGAAAAACCTTGTGGAGATGCAGGAGTGTTGGAGAGGCGTGGAAGCGGTACGATATGAGCGATCTATCGGTGGACATGCTTATCCTTGGAGAAGCTTCTCCAGGTACTCTGTTATATGTGTATATTTGTGCTACCACTGTACCAAGCTATATGTGTATCACGCGGAGGCATTGATGTGCCAGTATAATTTGAGGGACATGTTTATCAAGTTCTGCATTGATATGGAGAAAAAAATGATCAGCAAGTTAGAATATGATATATATGTGCTACCACTGTACCAAGCTTCCCAAGCATCTACCTCCGGATAAAGTTTAATCAGATTCTCTAATAGAATGAAGCACAACAATACCGGCAAGAACCATAAGAAATCCACAAGTCTCGGAGGGAATAATACTTGTGCTCTGCCAGACCAGTCCTAAATATTTGAAAAACAGAAGTGAACTAACCAATCAACACAGGAGTTATGAATAACTGATGAATTCAGATAAATATGTTTTTAAAACTGTGTGTACCTTGTTCAGTTAAACTAACAGAATAACTAAGCATATAGATGAAACTGTCACGAACAACCACGTACGGAAATACCCAGCCTGGTTTACGGCTTGAATGGTAAGTTTAAATCACAACATTACGGAAACAACCACGTACGAAAATACCCAGCCTGCTTGAGCCCCCATAGCATCTTAATCACAACAGTGAAGGTGCTGCCTGCAGGCATGGTGACCAAGCTTAACTTCTGAATGAGTGACATGAATGACAACGAATTGCAGTTTTTTTTATCTATCAACAGTAAGAATCAAAATCTAGTACAAAGTTAAACTGTGTGTACCTTGTCCAGTCAAAATCTAGTACACAGTTGCTACAGTTATACAGAAAATGCAGTTGTAGGCTTGTTGTCGGCGTACCTTTTATACAAATTCGGAGTACAGAACATCTACATTGAAAAATGCAGTGGTACAGATACTAAGCACAAAAGGAAATAAGAAACCATGCTTCAATTCATTTGCATCTACTGACAAAAAATTCACTGGAAACAAATTTAGAATACATGGTAACTGGTCTGATTGCTCTGAACACAGATAGTGTAATCAAATGCTGCTAACTGAGATAAGTTCCCCCCACCGAAAACGGGTGTGAAATTGATAAACTTTTTAATGCATGGTAGTCACTTAACATTCAGAACAGCACCAGGCTTGGCTGACGGGCTGGGTTGGTGAAGCAATACCTTAAACTCACCATGTGTGGCAAATCATCATGCCAATCTGCTCAGCCGTGTGGAGTTCAGAGGAGAAGTTAGGTGATGTGGTCGGTGTGGATTCCCGATGGGGTGCCAGTGGACTCCCGCGGCAGCCCGGCGTGAACTCGTTGCATCCGAAAGGAGTTTGACAACATAGCAGTTATCATGAAAATAAAATTTAACTTGACCGAGGTATCTGATTAGTCTGTCCAAAGTTGCAACAATTATCTTGCAGACAAAATGAAGTGGGGGATGCATCATATAAGTTGATACGAACACCTTTGAAAATATAAACACCATGCCTCACAGAAATACTGATTGCAAGAAATGTTGGCATTGACATTAGTAGATTAAGAAAAAGCTCACATCTAGAAACAAAACCAAGGTTCGTATATACTTGGCATATTCTATACACTGTGTAGCGAAAATATGTCAAAGACCACCCTCACCGAAATATGGCACCCTTGCTATTGTCTCGAGGACGAAGAACCTGGCATAGTCGCGGTCACGGTATAGAGCATCAAGTATATATGGTGATGATAGAATCCTGTGGGATGCACACATCAAGATGTAGAACAACCACATGTTCAGACTTGAGACAGACTAAACGAAAAATCTCACCTCAGATCTATAAGTCAGCTGTCTTTATGTCACTCACCATGAGGAAAATGTTGAAGGATTGCTCCAGGCTTACAACCGAGCCATCATCGTCCGCGAGAGCCCGCCACTCGTCAGCAGTGGCTCCTTCCGGCGCGCCCGTCTCCCTGACTGGGAAGGACTCCTCCAGAGACGCCACCTCGGTCTCCTGCTTCACCTTCTCCCGCTGCGTCCTAATCGCCTCCACGTGAACCCCCTCCCCTCCTGCGCAAACACGAGAAACTGCAGAGAAACACAAGGCAGAGAAGACGTGAGGAGGTAAGTGGATCGATTCGAGCGGCTTACGCGGTGGCGAGAACGACGGGGCCGTGGAGGAAAGAGGGGGAAGGAGAGAGCGCCCGGCGAGATTGGCCGCGTATGCGGAGGCGACGACAACCATGGTGGGGTCCGGGGGAGGAGCGCGGCGATGCTCTGCGTCGAGGGAAGGGGATGCGTCGCTAGGGCCGGGCCGTTGCGTGTAATTAGCGTGTTAGGAGGGGGAGTCGGGATGGAGGGAGCAGGTTGTTAGGATTTGTACCGAGTTTGCACTTTGCAGCTCCGATAGAGCAGGCGCGGTACACAAAAATCAGGTTCGCAATGGCATATGGCTCGTAATTTTTTAGATATGTGACACCAACGACGGACTCTGATTTAATAATAAAGATTTAATTTTCAATCCTTTAAGAAAGGTAATTTCCCTCGGAACGCAGTACGTGTCAGAGCAAATTAAATGGTACTATGCGGCGCCGTTTACACTCCCGTTTACATCCCTACCTGATGGGTTCACGGCTAAGTTTCTCCAGAGTTGTTGGGTATTGTCAAGAGCAATGTGATGAAGGATTTTGACAAGTTGCACACGATGAATGGCTGCGGGTTTCAGGGGCTTAACCCAAGCAGCCTGATGCGCCTGCTTTGGGTGATTATCGGCCAATCAGCCCTATCCATATCTTTGTCAAACTGGTGGCGAAAACGCCCCAGCCCAGGCCCGCTAAGCCCATCGGCGCGCAACCTCCTCCACTGCAGGCGACGCCGCCTCTGCCTCCCGCACCGCCGCCCGCATCCAACGCACAAGCCGTAACCTCCACCCGAGCTTGCCGGCCCGGCTTCCTCCGCCCCCACGGGCCGGTCAACCCCCAAACGAGAACGAGGACCACCCGTAAATATCTAACACTATCATAAGCCCGCAAAGTAAATAAAACGAGAGGCCGGCGACAGCAGGGGCAGGGTGGTCCAGGTGGTAGAGAGGACTGGCGGCGCACGATTTCACCCATGGCACCGCCTGGGGGCGACGCGAGGGGAAGAGGGGAAAGAGTTTTGTATTTACAAAACACAAAGCGCGTCGCCAACTTGGATCGTCGTATTGGACCATCAAGTGGTGAAGACAGGAACAAAGGATGATCTTAGGTATCCATGAATGTTAACCATTTACTACATCTTTTATTCCCTAGACATCCTGACTTTCCTTACTTTCTAATGGCACAGGTTGTTCCGTCAAATCCACACTCAAATTTGGCCTACTGAAGTAGTAGCACCATAGCAACCGATATTGCAATTCCAGTTGTGGCATGTTTAAGGATGACCACAGCAAGAATAAGTGTAAATTTCAGCCAACTGTTGGCAATATCTCACATGATGCTATCTAGGATTTGTTTGATCAGAAACTTGGATGATAAGCAGCAGAGTTATCTCTGCCCAGACGAGCTTTGTCAACTAATCTCAGCTGGAGAGACCACCAGCTGGGGGAGGGCGGTAGGATTTGCTCCAAATTAACTAGCTTCATGATCAGATCCAGCTCTTCCTAATTCGAGCCCACACAAGGGCAGCCACTAGGGCACCTCCTAAATGAGAAGAACCTGATGTCTGACCTTGCCCCTGGAAATTTGAACAGGAATCAGTTAGCCTGAAGACCAGGTAGGCAAGACAAGCAATTAATGGTTTTCACAATTAATATTTTGAATACAAGATCAAATAAAATATTTGGGGAAACAAGAAGAAACTGAAGATTTATGATAGTGTGAGATATTTACGGGAAGATATATATGACATAGCTTGACTGCCACACTGAAGCCAGACCAGACATTACCTTGAAGTGCATGTGTTTCAATACCGAATAAAATGCATTTTAGCGGCCAAAAAGATACAAACATACTAATAGAAGACAAGCCTGGAAAGACTACAGCCTACAGATATAGATATCACATGGTTTATAATCAGCATGCATGTTATTCATCTGGACATGTAGTACTATTTCAATCACCCTAGACGATTCAACACCAGTTTGATTTAAGACCAGGAATTGTGTGGCTATGAAAACACAAGCACACAGAAATTCAGTTCACAAAATTACAAATATAACAGATAAATGAAAGTAGCAGAGCCCACAAACTCCTGTAAAAAATTCATGGCCGGTGAGCATAAGCAACAGAGTGGCACAGATAAAATTAAATTATTATGTAAAGAATAACAAACAGAAAGTTTATTAAAGTTATGTATACCTTGTTGATCCTCAACAAATCAAGACCAATACAAGCAGCCCCCTAAAATGAATGAAGTCAAAGAGAATTATGTTCCTATTTCCTACACCCACATGCTTTAGCGAATTTCAAGAAGAAAATGAGAAGGTTCTCACCACTAAGGCAGCTGGAACAGGAATGAGGAAGTAAAGATAGACTCGTCCCTTTGGATAAAGAAAAATGTGAAGAAGCACAATAGCATTCACTGCAGCACTTGCACCCTGAGCGACATGAATAAAAAGGATCATATTAAGTGTGTAACAACTAACTAGGAACTTATGTACATTATCGGTGATAGATGATAATGCTCATTTGGTGGTTCTATATTATGTGATGAGTAAATCACCATATCACCTCTGATTGCCACTGCCTTCTAATTAATTATTGGTATAAGATGAAGACGGTTGATAACATTCATTGCTTATATGAGATATTTTTTATTGTTTCACTATGAACACAAACAAAAACTGGAATTATAGAGAAATATATCACGTACAAGCCCAGACGTTCTTGACTTGTCCCCCTCTTCATTACCCTGCAAGAGAAGCATTACTTATTAAATTAGGGAACGGTAGCATGAAACTTTAAATTTAAAAAATAATTCCCATTCGATGTATGTTCTGAACAGTCGCATTCTACATAAACATTGCACGGTATGTTACCTGTTTCTGTGGAGCTGTAAAAGCCTTTTCTACCAAGAAGAATGTGGATCCAGCAAGCGCGCCCATTATGTACAGCTTCAACAGAAAAGGAGAACCAAATTTGCTGGAGATCTGATGCAAAAGGAAAATTAATCAAAGAAACTCGATGAAATGGAAGGTAATAAATAGACACAACAAAAACACGGGGTAAGTATTCCCTTATATTGGAGATTGATTCAAAGAAAAACATAGCTCACTGAAAACCATGCAATATTCGTTTAAGGGAACGGTTAGGTGCAATGTTGTCTTTTCATTGCAATGAACAAACCCTATCACCCATAGATGCACCGATAATGTTTTACCATCTCATAGTGAAGCTGTTCGTTTAGGTCTACTGCTTTACTGGACCTGCAGAAATAGCATTCACAGCATTTCTGCGTTGGACCCTCATCAATACACAAATATTGGGTTGAATTCTATATATACCCTCAAAAAGTTCACACGTGGGATCAGCACAAAACATTGTCAATTCAAACCAATCAAATGATTATTTGAATAATGGAACAGTCATATACCAGTTCACGTGGGATCATAATGCAACATCTCTGCGCTACCGCCTTTCTTAGCAATTGACTGCGGAATCCGTAGGCTATAGCATCAACATGTCGTGGGTGGAGTGTTTGGTCCACAACTGCCAAGAACCACGACTATTTACAAAGAATCGTCTAACCTCAAGTGATGTAAGGTCAGCCGATACCTAACCCTTCTGAACCCCGAGTCCCTTCTAGCATCAGGTGGATACACAAAACTATATATTTCTAAGTATGTGATTGATAGGCCGCTCTAAGTTCTCCACGAATCTATATTTCTGAACTGAGTGCTTGTTGCTTCTAGTATGCATACATAGGTCCCTTCTAGCATCAGATGCACCACTAGGCTATTTTAAAGGACGAAAAACGTATGTGTGCATACTTTGTTGCTAGATTATGTCTATGCGTCCATCAATCAACGCAGAAACAAAATCATTCCCCATGTCACTTGATCAAAAAATTATTTTAATGGAACAGGGGCAAAAAGCCTTTAGATCTGAAGAAGACACTCATTTATGTGTAGAATTCGGTTAAATTGATCCGTGGAATCTTATGCCATATAGATCATATATGTATCCAGTTAAGACATAGTCACTGGAGTACTAATATATTAAATGATGACAATATAAATTTACATAACTCTAAAACCATGATCAGCCATTGCGGCACCACAATTTTGGGGAAACAATGCTTATAACTATAAATACAACTGGAAGCCACACATAGCCCTGCAGATTTAATGCAGTACACGTGCTCAAACTTATCAGCAAATAAAAATATAATTATTATATTTACCCCACGTTATTAGCAAAGGATGACTAATATTCTTTTAAAGGTGTTTTCAAGTTTATAAATTTTTATGTTTCTAATTCATACAAAACTTTCATGCATAGTACAGTTAGTTCGAAACTTCGTTGCAAATTCTTTCTAAATTTGCTAGACAGTGCAGGGTGGTTACTAGTATTTACAATCCAATGAAAAGGCTCAGTTCAGAAAAGCATTTTATTAAGCTAACATTATTGCGACAATTCTTAGGTCATGTCTCAGTTTAAATTCAGTAAGATGATGCTGGTCTGATTTGTGACATAGATAAGCTAATATAAAATGTTTGGGGACGTAAATACCGTGTTTTACATTCGCTTTTCAGGAAACGAGGGCGAACATGTTTTTACCACAAGGTGGTGCATTCAGGGTATACCATCTCCATGACACTCCAAACACGTACAAAGCAGCGTATTTCTACAATGCAACAACAGACAGAAAAGTGAACTTCTTAGGCTTGAACCGAAGAAGAAGAGACACATCATGTTGTTGAAGAGATGTCCTTGCTCTATGTGGCTGAAGGCATTCGTGAGCAAGGTGTGCAGCCTCCCGCTCCTGACATTCTCCAGCGAGATCTGCTCAACACAACAATCAACAGATCTCAATTCATCAAAAATCCAAGCAAAGGCCTTTCGATTGAGTGAATCTAAAAAAAAGGCCTTTCGATTGATCACTAACCGTGAAATGTTCCGTCATGAAATTCGGGTCAGCTTTTTGCCAGAGCATGTAGATGGCCACATTTGCCACCATGAGCATCAGCACCGCCCCGTCCGCTGATGGTACGAAACGCGCCCTACCGGAGACACGAAAACCAAAATGACCACCAAACAACCAAATACTACTAATTTCCCCCTGAAAACGAGTACCAGCCGGAACCTCACCAGAGACCACCGCCGCGGGGGGATGTGGACGACGAAGAGAACCAGCGCGAGGACCCCACGCGCCGCAGCGAGGAGAGCCCGAGCGACCCGGCGGCCCGGGCGGCCGCCGCGCTCGCCGGCAGGAGCGTCCCCGCGCTGCGCCACGGGAAGTGGGAGATCGGGGAGCGGGAGGCGGCTGCTGGCGGGGAGGGGCAGTGGAGGAAGCGGCTGGGGGCGTTGGGTAGGGTTCTGGGCTTTGGAATGGCGGCGCGGAGGGCTTGCTGCGCGAGGAGAGTCTGGAACTGCGGCAGCAGTCTCCTCCCCATCGCCATTCCTGCTCGCCGAGGTTGTCGCTTGCTGCCGCCGCCTCCGCCGCCGATTCTTCCACTTCGGGGGCAGCCGAGGGTGGTGCTTGTGGTATCGTCCTCTGGGGTTTTGCCGCTTTTGGTGGATCAGTTCCGATTTTTTTGGCAGTGAGGATCATTTCGCAACCTCCTCCCGCAAAAAGAGAAACGGGACGGCCACAACGGCCCGCATAAAGCGAAAGGCCGAAACTAGATACGGCCCGCAACCACCGCCCACGCGATTACTCATTACTTCCAGTTTATCTTCATGTAAAAAAAATGTTCCAGTTTATCTTTTTACTGTTACCTTGGGAAAAAGGTACCAGTTTTTTTTTTTTTTTTGAAACTTTTAACACCATATATTAGGTCAGCAAGCCGCCTCATTAAAAACCTTTCCAGTCCCCGTAGGTACCCTGGAAAGGAAAAGAGCGCGTCTGAAACTTGCCGCCTTTAAGCCTGCACAATAGTTACATCGTTTATTACAAAGGGTAAAAGAAAAATAGGGGGATCACCCTCCCAAATGAAGTTCTCCTTTGTTTGATACACATGTTTCGCCAATTGATGCGCAACTCCATTAGCCTCCCTCAAGCAGTGCTGAAATGCAACCTCATCCATCGTACTAGCATTCATGAAACTCTCGGCTAGAATAGCTGCATGCGGAGTCCAAATCTCAATTTTCCTGTTACAAGCTTGGATTAACTCTAGAGAGTCAGATTCGATTATAGCTGAGGAGCAGCCTAAACCCTGCAGAAATTGAAGACCCCTCAATAGAGCCAGCGCCTCCGCTGCCGCTGCATCTAGAACATGATCAATCAAACTGGCCATACCCGCCACTACTTCACCCCGATCATTTCGTAAAACGGCTCCCACGGAGCCACTTCCATTGACATAAAATGATGCGTCAATGTTGAGTTTCATTTTCCCCGCTGGAGGTTTCGACCACACAATCTTCTTTGGATGTACTGTACTTTTTTGCCCCGCTTCAAAATTTGCAGTTAGCGCATGAATAGCAAAGGCCGTTCTACTTGGGGGCGCCACAGAGCCATCGTGTACAACCTCCCTACGCTGCCACCAAATATACCAACACGCCACTGCAATGGATTCATGCAAACTTATAGAATTTAAAACAGGTGATGTACCTGGTTTGCTGCGTAGAATATTCTCCAGAACAACAGAACCCGAGCGGTCCAGAGAAACAGCTTGATCGATGTACTCACGTAGTCCCAGCTCCTTCCAAATCTTCCTGGCACGGACACAGGTAAAAAGCAAATGTCGTATATCTTCTGCTCCTTGCTCACAGATCGGACAATGAGCTTTGACCTTCACATGTCTAGACGCTAAAATCGCCATCCCTGGGACAGCACCGTGAAGTGCCTTCCAGAGGAAAATTTTAATCTTGCTTGGTACCTTTAATTTCCACAGATTTTCCCACACCGGATTAATATTGGAATTACCTTGACCATCCCTCCTTCTTGTCTTTGCCCCAAACTGATGCTCCCACTCCGCATAGTAGGCTGACCGTACCGAAAACATGTTTGTCTTTGTCAATTGCCAGGCCACAAAATCATCCGATAAGTGATCACTAAGAGGAATTCTGAGAATACTTTCCACGTCAACTGGTAAGAAATTCTCCCGCAGTAAATTTACATCCCATGAGTTTGTAACCGGGTCAATGAGGTCTTGTACTGTCTTCAAAAGAATATGCCCCCGTCGCGTAAAAACCTTCCTTGTAGGGCTGCTCGGAAGCCAATGGTCTTCCCAAATATTCACTTGACTACCCGATCCAACTCTCCAAATGTGACCACGTTTAAAAGTTTGTAAACCCGCAACAATACTCTGCCAAGTGAAAGAAGAGTTACTCTTTGGGCCTGCCTTTAGCAAATTGCCATGCGGATAATACTTTGCCCTAAGGACCTGGGCACATAAACTCTCTGGATTCGAAATTAACCTCCAACATTGCTTTGCAAGCATTGTTAGGTTGAAAGAGTGAAGATCCCGAAAACCCATACCTCCAATTTTCTTCGGAATACACATCCTCCACCAAGCAAACCAATGCATCTTCTTTTTCTCCTCCGTATCACCCCACCAAAAGCTTGACATGGCGTCATTTATCTCTTTACAAAGTTGCTTCGGAATTTTAAAGACACCCATTGCAAAAACCGGAATAGACTGTATAATCGCTTTGAGTAGGACTTCTTTCCCTCCCAATGATAAGAATTTTTCCTTCCAGCCTTTTAACCTCTCAATTATTCTTTCAAGAAGATAAATGAAGCTATCTGTACGGTCAAGACCAACCATAGCCGGCAGCCCCAAGTATTTGTCCGATATCGCCTCCGTCATAATGTTCATTGCTTCACAGATTTCAGCTTTCTCCTCCACCTTAACACATGGACTGAAGAAAACGCTGCACTTTGCCTCACTGACCATCTGACCCGAGCTTGCGCAATATTCCTGTAAAACTCTTCTCAATGAGGTTGCATTAGTTACATTCGCTTTCATTAGTATAAGGGAATCATCAGCAAAGAGTAAATGGGAAACTGATGGTGCATTTCTGCACACCCGAACACCTTCAATACCACGAACCTCCTCTTCATGAGCTAGAGCACTAGACAAGCCTTCTGCACAAATCAGAAACAAATAGGGCGAGATAGGATCCCCCTGTCGGAGACCCCTCGTCGGTGTAAAACCATCAGTCTCTTGATCATTATATCTAACCTTGTACTTGACTGAAGTAACACACGCCATCAACAAATCCACAAAATCACCATGAAAACCAAGCCTCTTCAGCATCTGTTCTAGAAACCTCCATTCCACCCTATCATAAGCTTTATGCATATCCAATTTTACCGCACAAAACCCTTCCTTTCCCTTCTTTTTATTTTTAATAGTATGCATGCTCTCATATGCTAATAAAATATTATCTGTAATTAACCTTCCGGGAACAAAAGCACTCTGTACTTGAGAAATCACCTCATCTAATATGACTTTCAGTCTTGTAGCTATCATTTTAGATATAACCTTATATAAGACATTGCATAAACTGATTGGCCTATATTGGGAAATTTTCTCAGGAGTTTCTACCTTCGGAATTAAAACAATTACCGTATCGTTCCATCCCCTTGGAATCTCTTTTTTCTGAATCGCCTCAAGCACTTCCTTGGTCAATACATCGCCAAGAATACCCCAGCATTTCTTAAAAAATAGAGCATGCAGGCCATCAGTTCCAGGAGCTTTCATATCTCCAATCGAAAAAAGAGCACGTTTCACATCTATCGTAGAGAGGGACGTTCATGGTAGGAATAGGTCGATTCAGCGTAAACAGTCAGAATTTTAGCTGATAGATTGTTCCACGGTGCATGACTAGCTAGCTAAATAAGTCGTTTTCCAGAACGAAATTGATGTGGGTACGACGGTTTACATCCGATTCCTGCCCGACATTTCCTCTAGGCCATGAGATGGAGCAGCAATCAAAAGACGACAGACTCCTTGATTTCAACTTCGGACGCGTACCGGACAGAACCGTCACCGTCGGCCACATAGCAGCTTTGTTTCCAGAATAGGCGCATGGTTCCGCCCCTCAGCAAGGGCACGTCCGCCTTTCCTCATGGTTGAAACCCCAAGTCCCAAGATACAGTGGTGAAACAGCAGTATCCGGGTTCACGCCCACGGCGCACTGATGTATTTACACAACACAAAGGTATCCATGAATGTTAACCATTTACTACATCTTTTATTCCCTGGACGTCCTGACTTTCCTTACTTTCTGATGGCACAGGTTGTCCAGTCAAATCCACACTCAAATTTGGCCTACTGAAGTAGTAGCACCATAGCAACCGATATTGCAATTCCAGTTGTGGCATGTTTAAGGATGACCACAGCAAGAATAAGTGTAAATTTCAGCCAACTGTTGGCAATATCTCACATGATGCTATCTAGGATTTGTTTGATCAGAAACTTGGATGATAAGCAGCAGAGTTATCTCTGCCCAGACGAACTTTGTCAACTAATCTCAGCCGGAGAGGCCACCAGCTGGGGAGGGCGGTAGGATTTGCTCCAAATGAACTAGCTTCATGATCAGATCCAGCGCTTCCTAATTCGAGCCCACACAAGGGCAGCCACTAGGGCACCTCCTAAATGAGTAGAACCTGATGTCTGACCCTGCCCCTGGAAATTTGAACATGAATCAGTTAGCCTGAAGACCAGGTAGGCAAGACAAGAGATTCATGGTATTCACAAATAATATTTTGAATAGAAGATAAAGAAAAATATTTGGAGAAATATGAAGAAACTGAAGATTTCTGATAGTTGGAGATATTTACAGGAACATGTGACATAGCTTGACTGCCACACTGAATACATCCCAATGCCAGACCAGACATTACCTTGAAGTGCATGTGTTTCAGTACTGAATAAAATGCATTTTATGGGCCAAAAAGATACAAACATAGAAGACAGGCCTCGAAAGACTACAGCCAACAGATATAGACATCACATGGTTTATAATCAGCATGCAAATTATTCATATGGACATGCAGTACTATTTTAATCACCCAAGACGATTCAACACCAGTTTGATTTAAGACCAGAAATTGTGTGGCTAGGAAAACACAAGCACACAGAAATTCAATTTGCAAACTTCCAACTAACGAATAAATGAAAGTAGCCACACACTCCTGTAAAAGAACTCGTGGTCGATGAGCATAAGCAACAGAGTGGCACAGATAACATAAAATTATTATGTAAAGAATAACAAACAGAAAGTTAATTGTAGTTATGTATACCTTGTTGACCCTCAACAAATCAAGACCAATCCAAGCAGCCCCCTAAAATGAATGAAGTCAAAGAAATTATGTTCCTATTTCCAATCACCCACATTCTTTACCGAAATTTAAGAAGAAAATGAGAAGGTTCCCACCACTAAGGCAGCTGGAACAGGAAGGACGAAGTAAAGATAGACTAGTCCCTTTGGATTGAGAAAAATCTGAAGAAGCATAATGGCATTAACTGCACCACTTGCACCCTGAGTGACATGAATAAAAAGGGTCATACTTCGTGTGTAACAACTAACTAGGAATGTACTTAAAATATCACTAATAGGTCATTGTGCTTATTAGGTGGTTTTATATTATGTTAGCGTATATCACCTCTGATTGCCACATTTACCTTCTAATTAATTGTTTGTAGGATGATGAATAGTCCGTTGGTTGGCAACATTCACTGCTTATATAGAGATATTATAGCTTATTTTGTTTCAATACAATAAAAAAAATGAAATATTAGAACACGAAATCACGTACAAGCCCGGATTGTCTTGAACTGTACCACCCTGCATAAACCTGCAAAAGTAGCATTGCTTACTAAATTAGGAATAATATTCATAAACTTCAAACAATAATTCCAATTCTACACATGGTTCTTGAACTGTCCAATCCTACAAACATGGCCAGAGTATGTTACCTGTTCCCGTGGAGCTCTAAAAGCCTTTTCTATCAAGAAGAATGTGGATCCAACAAGCGCTCCAGCTACATACAAATTCAACAGAAAAGAAGGACCAAACATGCTGGAAATCTGATGCAAAAAAAAATGAAAGCAATTAGTAAATGAATAGGAGGTAATAAATGGTCACAACAAAAACACAGGGTAAGTATTCCCTGCTATGATAAATGGTCACAACAAAAACATAGTTCACTGAAAAACATGTAATATTCTTTGAAGGAAATAGTTAAGTACTATGCTATCTTTACATATGATGGACAAACCTATATGACATAGATGTACCACTAATGTTAGACACTATCTCATACAGTTCTTGATTTTCCCTACTGGACCTGCAAAACCAGCATCCCACAACATTTCTGCATTGAGCCCTGATCAATACACAACTCTCGGGTTGAATTCCACTGAAAATACGAACTGTAACATAAGTAGCATGTTATTAAGTTAACTTGTGGGTTATAGGGGTGGGGGCAGACATACGGGCTATGGCATTTCATGTGGGATCTGCACAAAACTTTGTCGATTCAGACATGTCGAGTGATTATTTTCATTAATGAACCAAACGATTGGTTGCAAAGTGTTATTACTTAGGAATGTTGATAGTGATGGCAGCGCAAATTCCTGGTGGCTGTGGTACTGGTCCCTGATGCGTGTGGTGCCTGTGCTAGTTAGACAAGTGCCGGACTAACGGAGTAACAGGTCAGCCTGCTGGACATGAAGATATTGGCCTATTGGATCCTACATTAATCCAGGCTGATCCTTGTCTGTTCGAATCAGCCTCTTTGCATACAAAAGCAAGGGAAAGGCTGCCTAGAAATTCCAATCCCCAGAGCCCACAACATGTGGGAGCTTTCGGCATTGGGTACCGCCCTTTATATAACAGGGACGGTCCAACAGGTGAATGGGTGAAACAAGACCACCTGCATCCTGATCATCACTCCTCATGAGATATAACAGCTCGCTGTCTAGTGTGAACTCCCACAGAGTTAGCCTTAAGGGACCCGGTTGAAGCGTCAAATGGAGTATACACTCCCAATTCTGGTATTCCAGCACCCCTTATACACAAGTGTTATATATACGCTTGGTTCGCTTCCAAAAAAAAAGTATTACTTCATATAAATAAATGTTTTTCGTACGAGAAAATGATAGTGATACCCGTTGCAAAAAATGGAAAATTCAATGAAATCTATATTTCTGATATTTTTCGAGAATGCGATCACTCGGAGTCTGCTTGAGCACTGCTTCCTACGAACAGTGTGTCTACCAATTCCACCATGACAGGTAATTTCAGTAAAAGCAACTTAAAAATTCATAGATAACTGGAGAAAAAAGGGGAAATAAAAATGCTAGATCAGATTCACTACTTTCAAACATAAATGCCATCACTAAATTCTACACGACCATGGGAATCCAGCCCCTCAGAAATAAATGGGATAATTGGAGGGGGACAGGGTAGCCTCCGCGCATCCCATGAAAGACAAACATCTGATCACTAATTTAGCATATCTTTATTATCATTATCAAATCACAGAATACATCCTTCAAATCTAACTGGACAGCCATCCAACCGGACCGTACACGTACAATCCATCAAAGAACATGTATTGTGCAAGGAAAGTTCAATCGAAGAAAACGTATAAACAACAATATGATATTTTCGTACTTTCATACCGGGACACTACCTCTCTGCTGTTCTGCCTTAGCAATCAATATGTAGGCTACAGCCTCAAAGGCAATGCGCTGTGGGCTGATTGATTTGCCCGCATCTGGCTTCCGTAGATGAGGGCATGTATGGCATGTCAACTAAACTCTTCACTTATAAAAAAGAAGTGAAAAATATTTTGCTAATCAGACAGAAAACAGCCATCAACTAAACTCTTCACTATGTTTTGTTGGCTTGAATTATAAATTCGATTTTCACATGAATATTGTAGTCTATCTACATTACCATACATGACAGATACCACAAACCACCACTATAAGCATGGACAAATAAGTGTTCACTGCATATATCGGATTTGCCTCGAGAGCCCTCGACATACAAATTCTGACAATGAGCTCGGGAGACATACATGTGAACACAAGAATGTGTTTGAAATTAGTGCCGAATAAAGAAACTTTTCAAAGTCTGACCATACCAGAAGCCAAAGTGTCTAGAATCCAATAGTTTTGTGCAAGTCAACGTGAATTTTAAATTGTGTATGCTGCCAGCAAGCCTAGAGTCCAAGGACAAGTTTGTGACCTCACACAAGGACGATCACGTACTTTTTCCAGACCAAGCTATGCTCGCGTATTTGGCGAGTTGTATATATATATAGTAAGATTTCACTTTTTAGTTATAGTTTTCTATAAATTTTATCCTTTTTTTTGTTATCACAGTATATATAGGAGTATTATAGCTTGAAAAATACATACAATTGTAGAAACTAAAAGCCACAGAAAACATCTTGTGGTATATATTTCTTAGAAGTAAAGGCAAAATCAAAATTTTGAAACTTTAAACTGATAAAATTTTGAACTAGAGTAATGAACTTAGCTATTCAGACTCATATATTGTAGCTAATACTGATATACTTAAACTTACATTATTCGAGATACCTATCTGCTGTGTACAAAAAGGTACAAGTGCATGCTATGTTGCTAGATTACGCAGAAATTAGAGATTTTATATAGACGATCCTATATTATTTGAAAAGCGAGAAAACAACAAGCCCTCTATTTGTCTTATATATGACTTGGTGAGTGTAACTGATAATACATTGTGTGTGCATTCCAATTAGTTTTGTTAACATATGCGCACACCACCAATAAAAAGAGAAATCACTCACATATTATCAATGGAAGACATGTGCATATGTTCTAATCAAGTCTAGCCTTGGAATATAACACATATCTCTAACTAAAATACAACAACAACAACAACAACAACAACAACAAAGCCTTTTTTCCCAAACAAGTTGGGGTAGGCTAGAGTTGAAACCCATAAGATCTCGAAACCAGGTCATGGTTCTGGCACATGGATAGCTAACTTCCACGCAGCCCTATCCATGGCTAGTTCTTTGGTGATATTCCAATCCTTCAGATCTCTCTTAACAGACTCCTCCCATGTCAAGTTTGGCCTACCACGACCCCTCTTAACATTCTCATCCCGCTTTATCCGTCCGGTATGCAATGGCGCTTCCGGAGGCCTACGTTCTATATGACCAAACCATCTTAGACGGTGTTGGACAACCTTCTCTTCAATTGGTGCTACCCCAACTCTCTCACGTATATCATCATTCCTAACCCGGTCCTTTCTTGTGTGGCCACATATCCATCTCAACATGCGCATCTCCGCTACACCTAACTGTTGGATATGTCGTCTCTTGGTCGGCCAACATTCTGCGCCATACAACATCGCAGGTCGAATCGCCGTCCTATAGAACTTGCCTTTTAGCTTTTGTGGCACTTTCCTATCACAGAGGACGCCAGAAGCTTGGCGCCACTTCATCCAACCAGCTTTGATTCGATGACTCACATCTTCATCGATATCACCATCCTTCTGGAGCATAGACCCCAAATATCGGAAGGTGTCTTTCTCAGGTACCACCTGTCCATCAAGCCTAACCTCTTCCTCCTCGTGCCTAGTAGTACTGAAACTGCACCTCATGTACTCAGTTTTGGTTCTACTAAGCCTAAAACCTTTCGATTCTAGAGTCCGCCTCCACAGCTCTAACTTTCTATTAACCCCCGCCCGACTATCGTCAATTAGCACCACATCATCCGCAAAGAGCATACACCATGGGATATCTCCTTGTATATCCCCTGTGACCTCATCCATCACCAAAGTAAAGAGATAAGGGCTCAAAGCTGACCCCTGGTGCAGTCCTATTTTAATTGGAAAGTCATCGGTGTCGCCATCACTTGTTCGAACACTTGTCACAACATTATCATACATATCCTTAATGAGGGTAATGTACTTTGTTGGGACTTTGTGTTTCTCCAAGGCCCACCACATGACATTCCGTGGTATCTTATCATACGCCTTCTCCAAGTCAATGAACACCATATGAAGATCCTTCTTCTTCTCCCTGTATCTCTCCATAAGTTGTCGTACCAAGAAGATGGCTTCCATGGTAGACCTCCCAGGCATGAAACCAAATTGATTTTTGGTCACGCTTGTCAATCTTCTTAAACGGTGCTCAATGACTCTCTCCCATAGCTTCATTGTATGGCTCATCAACTTGATTCCACGGTAATTAGTGCAACTTTGAACATCCCCCTTGTTCTTGAAGATTGGCACTAATGTACTCCGCCTCCATTCTTCGGGCATCTTGTTTGACCGAAAAATGAGGTTGAAAAGTTTAGTTAGCCATACTATCGCTATGTCTCCAAGGCCTCTCCACACCTCGATGGGGATACCATCAGGGCCCATTGCCTTGCCTCCTTTCATCCTCTTCAAAGTCTCCCTAACCTCAGCCTCCTGGATACGCCGCACAAAGCGTCGGCTGGTATCATCGGAGGAATCGTCTAGCTCAATGGTAGAGCTCTCATTCTCTCCATTGAACAGGTCGTCGAAGTACTCTCGCCATCTACGCTTGATCTCTTCGTCCTTCACGAGGAGTTGATCCGCTCCGTCCTTTATGCATTTGACTTGGTTGACATCCCTCGTCTTCCTTTCTCTCGTCTTCGCCATCTTATAGATGTCTCTTTCGCCTTCCTTCGTGTTTAGACGCTGGTAGAGGTCCTCATACGCCCGACCCCTTGCCTCGCTCACCGCTCGCTTTGCGGCCTTCTTTGCCCCCTTGTATATCTCCATGTTGGTTGCGCTCCTGTCCAGGTATAGGCGTCTGAAACAGTCCTTCTTCTCCTTAATAGCCTTCTGGACCTCAACGTTCCACCACCAGGTATCCTTAGCATCCCTTCTACTTCCCCTGGTCACCCCAAACTCCTCTGATGCAATCTTCCGAATGCAAGTCGCCATCCTCATCCACATACTGTTTGCATCGCCTCCTTCCTCCCAAGGGCCCTCCTTAAAAACCCTCTCCTTAAAAGCTTGAGCTGCCTCTCCCTTTAACTTCCACCACTTTGTTCTAGCAACTTTTGGGCGCTTATCCCGCTGGACACGAATCCAAAAACGGAAGTCAGCCACCACCAGCTTATGTTGATGGACAACACTCTCTCCAGGTATCGCCTTACAATCAAGGCAAGCGCGTCTATCTTCTCTTCGAGAGAGGACAAAATCAATCTGGCTAGAGTGTTGGCCACTACTGAAAGTCACTAGGTGGGATTCTCTCTTTCTAAAGAGGGTGTTAGCTACGACCATGTCGTAGGCTAGGGCGAAGCTTAAGACATCCTCCCCTTCTTGGTTCCTGATGCCATAGCCAAAGCCCCCATGCACCCCTTCAAAACCTGTGTTAGATGTACCCACATGGCCATTGAGGTCTCCTCCTATGAAGAGCTTCTCACCAGTAGGTACTCTCCTAACCAAGTCCTCGAGACCTTCCCAGAACTCTCTCTTGGTGCTCTCGTTGTGGCCTACTTGCGGGGCATACGCGCTGATAACATTGAGAACTAAGTCCCCAACAACCAGCTTGACTAGGATAATCCGGTCTCCTTGCCTCTTGACGTCCACTACTCCATCCTTGAGGCTCTTGTTGATCAAGATGCCTACCCCATTTTTGTTTGAGGTTGTCCCCGTGTACCACAGCTTAAAGCCGGTATCCTCCACCTCCTTCGCCTTCTGTCCCTTCCATTTGGTCTCTTGGACGCATAGGACATCAACACGCCTCCTTATCGCCGTATCAACTAACTCCCGTAACTTGCCCGTCAGGGACCCTACGTTCCAGCTACCTAAGCGGATCCTCCTAGGCTCGGCTAACTTCCTTACCCTCCGCACTCGTCGAGTCAAATGCGAAGACCCTTGCTCATTTTTCACTACACCCGGGCGTCGATGCAGCGCGCCACTAAGGATGCGACGACCCGATCCTTGCTCACTTATCACCGTATCCAGATCAAGATACGGCGCGCCACCAAGGGGGTGGCGGCCCGGCCCTTGCCCATTTGACACCACACCCGGGTTCCGATATGGCGCGTCGCTAAGAGGGTTACGCCCCAACGAGGTTCTTTTGGGTTTCATCTCCATAAGAGTGGCTGGGTTTTTTCCGTTGGCTTGCCAAGCCTATCACAACCCTCCTCCTTTATCCGGGCTTGGGACCGGCTATGTTGTTGTTGTTGTTGTTGTTGTTTAAATCATACACAAGAAGCCTGTTTATATGCAAATCGCCTTCATTTATGCCTTAGGGATAACCAGTGCAATGTTTTCATAGTAGTGTTTCATAAATGTATTGCTACATTTTACCTGTATTTCCAAGAATGAACTTATGGGTAAAATATAATTACTTTCTGGTATGTAGGTATAACTAATGCAAAGTCACCAACGCATTTCTAGATTTTATTTCCAAGTGTATACAATACTTCTATATATGTTGGTAAAATATAATTCCTTTCTTCTATGTGGGTATAACCAATGCAAAGTCACAAATGCATATTTTTTGTATAACAACAATAGTTACCCCCATTGATTGCGCATATTCCAATATGCACATGCCTTTGTGTCCACCAAAAAGAAAGAAAAGCATATCCCATGTGACTTGATCAAACATTTATTTACATACAGTTTTTCGTTAAACTAATCCGTTAAGTACATGTCCGATTCAGCACTAGCCACTGGGATACGAATTATATTAAATGCTGCAGAATATGAATCTCTGTAACATTACTACCTCGATCAGGCACCACAATGTGAGTGAAACAGTGCTTAAAATCATAATACAAATGGAAAACCACGCAAATAGCTCTACAGAGTTGGAACAGAAATGCACATGCTCAAAGTGGTCTAATCAAAAAGTGAAGAAATAAATATGATTATTCTACATTATGGTGACTAAAAAAAGGAAGACTACTGAAAATTTAACATTGTTTTACAAACGTTTGTAGGTTCTTTACATTTATAACTCTTACAAACTTTCATGTATAGTAAAGTTAATCCAAAACTTCTTTGCGAATTGTTTTCAAATCCGCTAGCCTGTGCAGGCACGCGGGTTGACGACTACTATTCTGATCCAACAAAAGGGTGCCATTCAGGCAAGCATTTTATTAAACATACATTACTGAGACAATTCCTAGGTCATGTGTTATTCTAAGTTCAATAAGACGATGGATTATCTGATTAGTGACATAAATAAGCTAATATCATACGTGTGATTTGGGGAAGTTAATGGTGTGTTGCCTTTTACATTGATTTTCAGGAGCGAACATGGTTTACCACAGGGTGGTACACAGGGGAAAGAAGGATTTTAATTCCATTATACTCCTAGCACATAGAAAGCCTTTTTCTACAATGCAAAAAAAAAAAGACATAGGAGAGAGCTTCTTACGCTTGAGCCGAAGAAGTAGAGACCAATCATATTGCTGAAGAGGTGACCTGTGTCTGTGTGGCTGAAGGCACTGGTGAGCAACGTGTGCAACCGCCCGCTCTTGAAATTTTCCAAAGAAACCTGCTCACCACAAAAATCATCCAATCAGACTTCAACAACAACTTGTGAGATCAAAGCCAAGGCCCTTCGACTCATCACCAACCGTGAAATGCTTCTCCATGAAAATCGGATCGGCCACTTGCCAGAGCATGTAAACGGCCACATTTGCCCCAATAAGCATGAACACCACCCCGTCAGGTGATGGTAGCCAGCGCGCCCTTCCGGAGACACGAACACCAAAATGAGCAAACAGACAAAGAATTCACCCTGTAATAAAGTCGCACCAACCAGCCAAAACCTCACCAAGGTGCGCGGCGGAGGAATGTGGAGGACGAAGAGAGCCAGCCCGGGGACCTCCTCCGCTGCAGCGAGAAGAGCTCGAGCGACCCGGCGGTGCGCGCGGTCAGCCACCGCTTGGCAGCGGCCCGGGCGGCCGCCGCAACGGCCGCTGCGCTCACCGGCACGAGCGTCCCGGCGCTGCCTGGGCTGCGCCACAGGAAGTGGGGCGACGGGGAGCGGGAGGCGGCTGCTGGCGGGGAGGACCAGTGGAGGAAGCGGCTGTGGGGGGTGGGTAGGGGTCTGGGTTTGGGGATGGCGCTGCGGAGGGCTTGCTGCGCGAGGAGAGTCTGGAACTGCGGCAGCAGTCTCCTCCGCATCGCCATTTCTGCTCACCAAAGCTGTCGTTGGCTGCCTCCGCCGCCGATTCTCACACCTCGGGCGGTAGGCGGTAGCCGCCGCCGCCGGTGATTGTGGCGCGGTCCGGTGGGTTCTTTTTGTTGATCAATTCCAGCTGCCGTGTCGGGAGTGGGGATCGATAGGCAGATCGCCCACGCGTACGACCTCTCAATCTCGCGTCGTGCAGCAGGCCCGCTAGTCCAGGAAGTAGCAACGGGCCCCCGAAAAGGTTGTACTGGAGTTACTGTTTCTCAACTGCGGGCCTGTCCATAAGTTTCTAATGGAGTTATTGGCCTCTGAAGCCCAACTGCGAGTTTCACCTCGCTATCGCTTTGGGCTGACGCGCCCATTAGTCCTACTTGTAGGATCCAACACGATCATACAGGCCCTAATCGGACGGGTGCGCGGTACTCCATCCACAACAGACACGCCGTGCAGCCGCCGCAGAGAGAACTCCCGGCGGCGGCGCGAAGCGGAGAGACAGAGGAGAGAGATGTCGAAGAAGCAGGGTCCCCCGAAGCACCAGAACAGCTACGCTTGGAAGCCCAACCTCGGCCGGAAGATCAACGAGACCGTAAGCCCGCGACGCACCTCCCCTTGCTCGTCTTTAGTCTGTTCCTGTCAGACCTAACCGCCGCAATCATCGCATGCTCTGCTCTGCTCGCGCAGGAGCCCGGAGGCAGGTTCCGGCCTCTGTCGGAGATCACCGGCGTCTGCCAGCGCTGCCGGGACCAAATCGACTGGAAGCGCAAGTATGTAGCCCCCCCCCCCTCAGTTTATCGTTTCAAGACTCATCAGTCAGTTCTTTAGAGTTTACTAATGTTCCTCGGTACGATCTGTTCGTCTCTTCTTTGCAGATACGGCAAGTACAAGCCAATTGTTGAGCCCACAAAATGGTAGCTTTTTTTTGCCGGCTTGGTGTTTAGCACATGTGTTGGAAAGATGGAAGTGATGGATGCTGATGGTTTTCTTTTGTTTTTGCAGTCAGAAGTGCAGTAAGCGGAACGTCCGGCAGGCGTACCACAGCGTATGCACAGGTAAAATTTGGCTGCTCCCCAGTGTCTGCCGTTACGGTTGTACTGGTGTATCATTTGATTTCCACTGATCTGTGTTGTTTCTTGCTCTATGCAGGTTGCTCCAAGGAGCTTGGGATATGTGCCAAGTGCCTCACTTCTGTTAAGCAGCTTGTTGGAAGGTGATCCCTGCTATTCATTCTGTTGGTACTACTGGCGTAGCTACATCATATCTGTAATTTGAATGGTGCGTTTTTGTATTCCATGTGTGTGATGATTCCGTGTTGTCCTGTAGGGATGCTGTGGAAGTGGACAATGAGCGCAAAGAACTAGAGGAGGTTTGATTGTTCTTTATTAGAAGGGGATTGTTGTGAACCTTGAGAAATCCGTCTATCTTGTGCTGACCAGTGAATTATTTTGCAGGCCATGAGATTTGCTAGGGAGAGGGAACGACGCACACTACTTCGCATGGTGAGAATTTGCTATTTATTTATTTGTTGCTGAATAAATTTGTTTTTTATGCACTTGCACTGCTGTGTATGCTTCTCGTTGATGTGAGGTCCAAAAACACCTAAGAAGCCTGTATGCCTGAATAGAGAAAGGAACTACTCC
This sequence comes from Poa pratensis, assembly GCA_947311845.1. NCBI lineage: Eukaryota > Viridiplantae > Streptophyta > Magnoliopsida > Poales > Poaceae > Poa > Poa pratensis. The sequence goes on from CAMZMU010000058.1 coordinate 19,666,658, forward strand.
ATTTTAACCCCCTCTTCTCTTTTTGCAATTTGGACTATAGGGAAACCTGAGAAGGGGATACAATAGTTCTTAATCCACCTCCGGGATCACAAATAAAGGTCCTGTCACTCAAGTTTGGGCCTAGCGCTGTAGCACAACAGAAAAACCCATTCCAAATTTTCTATTTCCTAGCAAGTCTAGGAGAGTCATATTACAAAACTTCTGATCTTTAGCTTGAATGATTGTGTTTTACCAGAACTAGTATCTTCTCTTCAAAATAAGATTTCCATTTATTCATCGTGCCTGTTAAACTAACTCTAAATATTATTATGGCGGCTACCGCCACACCTTCGTCCACTAAATCACATCTCCTGTTTTATAGTATGTCATTGTTTCATTGCTTGGATAGTCACACTAGAAGTTAGCTTTCAAGGCAGGGTTTAAATAACATTTATTGTATACTTGATTGATAAGATTCAGTGCACTCAAGTTTAGCAAAAACCATATTGCACAGTAATCGGAACAGACTGGTTGGCTCACAGTTATACTATTCAGCATTCACTCATCATATGAGGATTCCCCATATGCCCTTGATATGCCCTTGATGAGATTTGGAATAGGTGTCTTGTCTTAGTAGTGATCTTTCAACTAAATTAAAAATACACATGCTGGATGCTGTGTACATGGTTTATTTTTTCGAAGATGTAGCATGAAAACTTAAAATGAAGCATCTGATGTTTCCACTTTATTGGACTACATTTTCAAGTGTCAACTCTTCCCATCAATATGTCCACGTTTAATCTGGATTTTAGAAACTTTACTCCCTCTGTTCCTAACTATACAATGTTTTGGATATTTCAATATGGACTACATACAGACTGAAATGAGAGAACATATACACTAAAACGCGTCTAGATACATGTGAGTCAGAAAAAGCTAAAACATCTTATACTTAGGAACGGAGGGAGTACTAAAATTGATGCAGTTGCCATGGAGATGAAATAGTTAAGCTATTTCAGATTGTAGGAATTTTTTACTTGAGCTTGGCCTTGTAGTTTTTTCCCCGTATTCCATAGACCTTCTTTCTCTTAGAATTTCTGCAAGATTCCCGTCTAGCATTCTAAAGGCCCATTCTACCAACTCATTGTTTTCTGTTTCTGTTGGATTCACAAACCATGACATTGTAATTGTACGTTTCTTTATTCCCGTGTTTTCAGAATTTACATCCTGCGGCCCTTATGGTTTAAACCCGTATCTAGAATTTGTATTTTGTAGTTCACTATTACCGAACATGCAAATATAAAGAACTGGTCGAAGTTCAAGTTTCAGCAGTGTCTTAAAACAAATTGGCCGGTAATTATCTGTTAGAAGACAGTTCTGCACTCATAAGCTTGTCTGCACAAGAAAGAAAAACTTAACATGCTTATAGCCAACAATCATATGCACAAGCTCATATGCCCTTCTATACCTCTTTGGGCTGCATTGTTTCAACTAAATAAAATGCAAAAGTTGTTTTTTTCTTGTTCTGGATGTTATGTGCATGATTTGTTCGTATCCAACATGTAGCTTGAAAACTTCAAATGAAACATGTGATTTTTCCAGTTTACTGGACTACATTTTCAAGTAACTTTTCACATAAAGATATCCATGTCTAATCTGTTAGGTGTGTAAAAACTTGATTAAAAAATAGATGTTGTTGCCATGAAGATAGAAATAGTTAGCCTATTTTAGTTTATATTCTGACATGAGCTTGGCCTCATTGGAAAATCTTCCCTATTGCATAGACCTTCCCTCTTCAGATTCCTGCAAAATCCTCGTCTAGCATTCTAACAGATTCATGTTTTCCTGTTTCCTTTCTGTTTCTGTTGGATTCAACAAGCCATTACATCCCAATTGTGTATTTTCTTATTCCTCTGTTTTTAGAATTTACATCCCGATTAGGCCCTTGAGGTTTAAGCGGCATGAAGAATTCTGTATTTTGCGATTCACTATTACCGAACTTGGAAAACTGGTCGAAATTCAAAGGTCCAGTAGCGTCTTCAAACAATTTGGCTGGTGATTATCTCTTAGAAGATAGTTCTGGAAGCTTTTCTGCAACAAGAAAGAAAAACGTCACGTGCTAATAAGCCAACAATCGCTGCTATGTTAATTCTGTTGTAGGTAGATTTGCAGTTTGAAACCTCACGAAATCCTCTATGCGGTGCAGAAATGTGTGCTATTAAATTCCCAATTCTTCACTCTTCCTGTTGTCCTGGTTTTGCACAATTCTGCTAACATTCATTCTGTGTAAGGTTGCAACATAAGTAACCATCTTCGTTCTTGATTATGCATCGACATTGCTACAAATTCCCCTCTTTGCTCTTGGGGCCCACGGGTACCCTAAATTTGCATCGGATTTTTTCCCGGATATTCCATCAGTGTCTTGAAATAAATGGGAGTATTCCTTGTGTCATGGTATAGAATGATTAACATGAAAAAAGTATCCACCATACATGAGATGTGATATTCTTCTTTTGAATGTCAGTGCTTAAGAATTTGCAAGTGGAATAAGATTTCAAATGGTCATGGTGAACTGAAACTCCGGTTCAGTATCTAATGTATATTCTAGTTAGCGAGTTAAATGTGTACAAGATTTGTTCTTCTGCGGTCTTGGCAATTCCACGAATATTCATTAGGTCAATATATTTCCTTGCAGATGAACAAAAGCAAGGACGAGGAGAGCAGGCCGTCAGTCCCAAAGATTGCTGACCGAGATCGAGAAGGTGACCTTTTCCCTGTTGCATCTCTTGACGAATATGCAGAACAAGCTATACAGAAGGATGATTCTGATGAAGAAGACGATACGGATTTTGTAGAAGGTTAACTTCACAAGAGGCTTGGTACTGTAAAAAGATTTTTAGTTTTGTGTGCATACCCTCCTTCAAGGGGGTGTTGTAACTTACCGGAGAAGTACCAGTAACTCTTTTTATCAGATATACTGTTGTTTATCAGATCTTCTGTTGATCAGGGTGTGACAGTGTTTACAACACCCTCCTGACTATGCTTCTCCCAAGTGTAAGATTCTGAAGCTGTATTATGGGTTGCTGGTTTACCCTCGTCGTTACCCCTAAATATTTGTTTATCAGATATATTGTTCGATTCTGAAGATATCCTCATGCTCTATCGTGCCACATCCTCTCATCCACGAACTTAGGCTGTGCCATGGTAGCGCATGGGTCTTGCGGTCAGGACGAACACCACCCAGTCAAAAGGGTACCCTTTTGGTCGAAGAGGATCACCACCTAGGCGAAAGATTTGTGCAACCTATCATGATTCCCCTTTGAATTCTAGCAGGCCACACCATGGGAGTTACAGCCTTACAGGGCATGCTAATTTTTGTTAAATAATACATTTTCTTAAATAACTTTCAGAAATAATACACATTTTTGGGAAGTTGCAAAAATAATACACCCTCGGCTACGACGTGGCGGATTAGTACCTACTCCCTCCATTTTTTAATATGAGATGTTTTAGCATTTGTATGTATACAAATGTATGTGGACATGTTTTAGTGTGTATGTCCACTCACTTTAGTATGTATCTAGACAATATGTGCAACAACTAAAACATAATATTGAAAAACGGAGAGAGTATCAGCTATGGCGTGGCCGATTAGTGCCATGTACGTGGGAGACTTATCAGCACTAATCGGCGACGCCTAGCTGATAGGTACTAATCGGTCACGCAGTAGCTGATAGTGCCATGTACGAGGGAGACTTATCAGCACTAATCGGCGACGCCTAGCTGATAGGTACTAATCGGTCACGCAGTAGCCGAGGGTGTATTATTTTTTGCAACTTTTCAAAAATGTGTATTATTTCTTAAAATTGTTTTAAAAAATGTATTATTTAAAAAAAAAACACAGGGCCTCCCGTTGAAACATACAGTACATAACAGTACGAACCACAATGCAAATCCAATGGTATATAAGTTGACTAAGCTGTAACTTAATTCTAGCAAAACCGTTTAAATTGACACTTCTACACTAACCCTGCCTACAAAAGTTGCCCGTTGCCGTCAAAAGCGAGCTGAGCGAAAGTAACCATTGACCAGTTCTTCGTACGCCACGCACAACAGTCTACCGTTCGGCGAACAAGAGTAGGGCGTCCCGCAAAAAAAAAGAACAAGAGTAGGGCGTCAAACAAACGGAACTTTATATCTGGCCGTCGACAACAGATCAGACGGCCCTCCACGCCCGGCTGACCGCAACAAGGGATCCGCTCCTTTCTCCCGCAAGCACTCAACAGAGGGCACCCGATCCGTCTTCCCCGCGCGCCACTCCGCGGCCACTGGAGCGCCTCCCACTGCCGCTCGGACGCGTGGTGTCCTGAGCACGAAGCTCGCACTGCAGTTTATATAACAGCACTCGTCTCCTCCCCATTCTCACCGTACGTTCACCACCTCGATCCCTGCAGAAACCACACACACACACACGCACGATCCTCTGTTCCCATCTCAGATCAGGAAGAAGAAGGAGGAGGATCGAGAGCTAGGCTTTTGGCCGGCCGGTCGTCGTCGATCCAGATCGATGGCGCCGCTGCTCAAGGACGAGCTGGACATCGTCATCCCGACGATCCGGAACCTGGACTTCCTTGAGATGTGGCGGCCCTTCTTCCAGCCGTACCACCTCATCATCGTGCAGGACGGCGACCCGGCCAAGAAGATCCATGTGCCCGAGGGGTTCGACTACGAGCTCTACAACCGCAACGACATCAACCGGATCCTCGGCCCCAGGTCGTCCTGCATCTCCTTCAAGGACTCCGCCTGCCGCTGCTTCGGCTACATGGTCTCCAAGAAGAAGTACATCTTCACCATCGACGACGACTGCTTCGTGAGATCTCTTTCTTTCTTCTTCACTTGCATTATCAATCAGCTCTGCTCGGTGTTACGTTGTTTGATATATCGGTCTCCGGCGATGCATGATGGCAGGTGGCTAAGGACCCGACGGGGAAGGACATCGACGCGCTGGCGAAGCACATCAAGAACCTGCTCTGCCCGTCCACGCCGCTCTTCTTCAACACGCTCTACGATCCCTACGAGGAGGGCGCCGACTTCGTGCGCGGCTACCCGTTCAGCCTCCGGGAGGGCAAACCCACCGCCGTGTCGCATGGCCTGTGGCTCAACATCCCCGACTACGACGCCCCCACGCAGCTGGTGAAGCCGCGGGAGCGCAACGGCAGGTACGTCGACGCCGTCATGACAATCCCCAAGGGCACTCTCTTCCCCATGTGCGGCATGAACCTCGCCTTCGACCGCGACCTCATCGGCCCGGCGATGTACTTCGGCCTCATGGGCGACGGCCAGCCCATCGGACGCTACGACGACATGTGGGCAGGCTGGTGTGTCAAGGTAACTAATTTGCACTGACCATGATCAACTCGTCAACAATGTACTACAAGTTCCGATTTTGATTGCTCAACATTGCATACTCCAGGTAATCTGTGACCACCTTGGTCTGGGCGTCAAGACCGGGCTGCCCTACATCTGGCACAGCAAGGCCAGCAACCCGTTCGTGAACCTGAAGAAGGAGTACAAGGGCATCTTCTGGCAGGAGGACATCGTCCCATTCTTCCAGGCTGCGACGCTCTCCAAGGACTGCGACACCGTGCAGAAGTGCTACATCTCCCTCTCGCACCAGGTCAGGGAGAAGCTCGGCAAGATCGACCCCTACTTCGCCAAGCTCGCCGACGCCATGGTCACCTGGATCGAGGCCTGGGACACGCTCAACCCCAAGGACGGCGCCGACGCCAACGGCAAGCCCAATGGGAAGTAAGTTCATCGAGAAGCCTTTGCGGCAGCGTATACCGGTAGCAAGTGTGCTTCTTCAGCTCGTAGCTTCAGGGCGTGCTTCTTCAGTTTGTAGGTTCAGTGCGTGCATCAGGTATTCAGGTTCAGACTGTTGTGTTCTATGCGATCGAGTGCGTGTACTCAAAAACATTAGTTGTTGGTCTACGGTATTGTTACATTAAGGGTTACATTAGATTCTCGTCTTTAGTTTCCTTTTTAAGCGATGGTGTTTTCTGTACGCTCGAACTTTTAGGCTACTCGTGTTTCCTTGTAATCTGATGAGAATATAAATTGTTGAATAAGCAATGCAACTGTATGTGTCATCCACTGCTGTGTAATCTATGTCATCAAGTTATATTCACCCTTTTTTACGGTCTCTACATGACTACACGTTACATGCAAAGTTAGACGCCATAAACTTGGATCTCTAAACTTTTTTTCATTTATCATAGGGTTATTTATTTCTGTGCCCCTGGTTCCTTAGTTGTGCTCAGTTTTCCCACTCTTCTAACTCGTGCTCACTTCTCCCCACGCCCTTGTCTGAAACTCTCACGAATGGTCAAACCGGGGGTTTGCCATCAGGTCAATGTTTGACCGTTAACTGCTGGTCGTGTATGGCTGGGTCCTCGTTTGACCGTTGCGTGCTGACGAGTGGGACCGCTTGTTTGACACGTCGACGGAGGGGCTTGTCTGAATCTCACTGAAACCTAATTCAGTCCCGCACCGCCTGCCACCTCCGCCGTCGCTCCGCCCCCTCCGCCGCCGTCGTGCGCCTCCTCCACCCACTAACCCTACTCCGTTTGCCGCTTCTACGCCGCTTCTCCGCCGCATCTACCCCACCTACCCAACTCGGATTAGCAAGCGATGTCGACAGAGAACACCCTCAGGCCCATCGACCGTGGAGACAATTGGGTCGAATCAAATGGGGATACTTCATGGATTCCAACTGGGTAAGCAAACTTTACACTCGAATTGATGATTAAGCTCGTAAATTAGCCCGTATTTGACCCATAATCGTTTGAATCGTTCCAATTTTGCTGAAGTTTCTTCGGACCTAACTGCACTCTTTATTTTTTCAATCCGATAGGATTGATCCTGCACAAGCTTTTCGGCTGGCAGTTAGAATGAAAATTAGTGAGCTGCGCGGTACAAAATCGCATCTGCTAACTGGATTTTACTATGCAAAGGTGGTAGAAACAAGCAGCTCGTTTAAATCTTTACGCGATGCTCTCAATTCTCAGTATGGTTGGAGCCCCGCCGATGCTGTTGAGTTGAGCTATTTTAACAGCAGCGAGCAAAGATTTGTCCCACTAACTTGCGACGAGCATCTGGGATTGCTCTTTTCTTTGAATGCTGACAGTCGTTTCGGTAAAATTCGTATCGATGCGCTTTAGGCACGCAAAGAACGGGTGCAGGGGAAGGGGGTTCAGAAATCATCTGTCTCTGCTAATAGCCAGCGCTCGGGCACTCCTTGTAGGTCGAGACCAAGCAAACCTAGTGGTTCTGAAAGCCACAACATGTCTGCGGCCGGTTCTGCTGCCGCTTCTCCTGTCCCTTCTGCTGTCGCTGTAGAAGAAGATGCAGAACCTGACGAGTCAGTGCCTCGACTTGATGATGAGGACGAGATGATGTACCCTGAACTGGTAGATAGAGCCAGTCAGCAAGCAATGGAAGATGAATACATGGAGGAGCCCATCAGCCGTGCCAGGTTTGATGACACTGACGATGAAGAGAAGGAGGAGAACATTGACAGCTTAATTGTCGATGAATATGATGGGGAGGACATGCCAACAATTGAGTGGGACAGGGAAAATCCTCAGCTTGGTGAAGGCACCATATTCCAATCAATGGTGGACTGTCGGAATGCAGTGACTACATACTGCATTCTATCTAAAAATACATACAAGATTGATAGGAGTGAGCCAGGACGGTTCAGAGTTCATTGCCCATATGGTAGGTGTAGGTGGAGGTTGCATGCATCCCGTATGCTCAAGAGCAAATTGATTCAGGTACTTCATTTTGATTCATTCTATTTTCAGATCATTGAGTGATGTTTATCTATTGTTTTTTACATCATTTTGTTATTTTATTTCAGATAAAGAAAACCCACACAAGCACACCTGTCCACCTGGAGGAGGAGAGGGGAAGGCCAAAACCAAGCTAGCAAAAACTAGGTGGGTGGCAGATGCAATACTGGATTGGCTGAGAGAATCACTTAACATTGTTCCAACAGCACTCCATGGGAAGATTTTTGAGAAATACAAGATAAAAATACCTTACATGAGGATTTTCTATGCTAGAGTAATGGCTCTTGACAGGATTAATGGTCACTGGAATGAGAGTTTTCAGTTGCTTTACACCTTCAAGTCTGAAGTGGAGATGGCTAGTCCAGGGAGTGTTGTAGAGATTGACAAGCACCTAGTTCAATACAAAATAAGAGGGAAGTCATTTGAGAAGGAGTCTTCAGGAGGGCTTTTGTTTGTTTCAAGGCTTGCCGGCAGGGGTTTCTGGATGGTTACAGGCCCTATTTGGTTGTCGATGCTACCCATTTGACTGGAAGATGGAGAGGACAACTAGTATCAGCTTCTGCAGTGGATGGACACAACTGGCTATTCCCAGTTGCTTTTGGTGTGGTGGAGGCAGAGTCCGAGGAAAGCTGGGTCTGGTTTCTGCAGGAGTTGCGCAACATTATTGGCACACCCCCAGGTTTAGCTATACACACATATGCTTGCAAGGGTTTAGAGAGTGCAGTAGAAATTGTATTCCCTGGAGTGGAGCACAGGGAATGTATGCGACATCTAGCACAGAATTTTAAAAAGAAGTTCAAAGGAAAAGTTTATGATGAGAACCTATGGTCAGCAGCATACACATGCAGCGAGAGGAAGCATGAGCACCATTTGAGAGTGTTGTATGGTCACAATCCTTTGGTGAAGGAGTACATGGATGCACATCATGGAAAGGTGTGGTCTAGAAGCAAATTCAACGAAATCTGCAAAGTAGATTATGTGACCAACAATCTTGCAGAATGCTTTAATGCCAAGTTCAAGTCAGTGAAAGATCTTTTGTTGTGGCAAGGATTTGACAAAATTAGGCAGATGATCATGATAAAGATGGCTCTTCGCAAAAGAATTGCAGAAACACAATATGTTGGCCATCTTATGCTTCCATCACTGATAAAGGCATTGCATTTGAAGGCAAGAGGACTGAAAATGAGATGCATTCGATCGACGACACACATTGCCGAGGTAACATACACTGACAAAGAAAATAGGCTTTGGAGGTATCCAGTGAACCTAGAAACTAGGGAATGCAGTTGTAGGAAATGGCAGATCCGTGGAAAGCCATGCATACATGCCCTACATCTCATGGCTGTTATTGGGGGTGAAGATGGTGAAGTTGATCAGTATTGCTCCGAGTATTTCTCTGTTGCCAAATTTAGGGCTGCTTATGCTGACAATGTTCCTGCACTCTTGGGAAAAGACCAATGGAACATAGTTGATCCTGGGTTCAAACTGCATTCTCCTGTACTGACCAGACCACCAGGAAGACCAAGAAAGAACAGGATACGACAAGGTGAAGAAGGTCGTGTACCAAAATAGAGGAAGTGCAGAAAATGTGGAATTCTCGGGCACATTGGTAGGCTTTGTACCAATCCAGTGGATGCATCATTTGGCGAAGAGGACCGATGGACAGCAGCAAATGAGCAGAAATATATAGTGTCCTAACGAAGTCTCACTATTTATTGAATTAATCTTCATATTATTACATTTTAAAAAAAATATGCTATTAACTGAAAATCATGAAATAGCACGTTTTAAATATGAAAATGAAAAAGTAAGTTTAGAACCTTCTTATTCACTCTAAAATGAAGCTTTTGTGATTTTTTTGATTTTTTTGAATTTTATCAAAACCTAAACCCTCTCTCACTCTCCTATGAACTCTTTACACCTTCGTACGTGATAGCTCATTTGTGTGAAGCTTTTTTCATGAAAATGCCCTACACCAAGTTTATATTTTTTTTCTCATAACCATGTCACATATGACGGCACTGTTCACAAGTTTTCGAATATTTTGATTTTTTAGAATTATTTCTGCTCATTTGAACCTGATTTCGACGACTCACTTCTGAAAATAGTTTTTCAAAAAAATGACCCTGTACCGAGTTTATATTATTTTTTTGGTAACTATGTCTTATAAACCGATGAACTACGCTGGATTTCTATTTTTGCGATTTTTTTGATTTAGTTATGGTCATTTGAAATTTGGTCAAACCCTAATAACTTCGTTGACTGACTCAAAACCCCGGAGCATCTCTCCAAACCCTAGCGTCGAACGTCCGCCGTCGGATCGTACCCTAGCGCCAAACTCCACCCGTCAGATATGGCCTTCTAGAAGGAATTCCACGGGCAGGCATGCGCGCCGTCTCCGCGCCGTTGGATCGCACGGACGGTTCTAATCCGGTTTCGAAGGGCGATCCGCGCGACGCTGGTTCTGCATCCTGATTGGCCGCAAGGGTAGTGAGGCTAGTGCACTGTCCTTCTCGGGATTTTTACGATCTGCCCCACTTTACATATGAAATTGGATTCTTTGCACATGACCACCACATGTCAGTGAAACAAGATGTTGCAAATATTCAAACTGCAAAATACAATGTGGCAAATCGTCAAATCTCCCCTTCTCCATCTGACAGACAAAGGCACAGAGCAGCCCGTGCTCGCACAGTTTCTTTCCCCATCTTCTTGTGCTTCTTCCTCTCCGGCGATTCCTCTGCTTCTTCCTCGCACAGAGCAACCATTCCTCTGCTTCTTCCTCTCCGGCGATATGTCGAGCTTCTCATCAGCCTCCCGTCCCACGTGGCCGGTGTATGGTCCAGTGCCGATGACTCGATGCATTGAGTGCCCACGCATTGCGCCACTGAAGCGGTTGACTTCGAAGGAGGACAAGAATGGGAACTTTGGGCACGAGTTCGTCAAATGCGAGAGCAAGCCGGAGGGGCAGGTTAGATCTGAGTTCTTATCGGATCCTTTTTATCTAATTTCTAAAAATTTCTCTCAGATTTGGGATTGAGGGTTCATGATTTCGTTTTCAGATCGTGAAGAAATGCAACCATTTTGAGTGGATGGATGACTACATCAAGAGGCTTCAAGGGTTGGGCTTGCTGGATTGGAGGGGGGACGCAATCCGCAAGCTCAATCTGCCGTCGGCTGTGGAGAATTTGCCCCATGACAGTGTCGCTCTGATGGTGGGGGATGCGGAAGTGAAGGGAGAATTGAAGAAGATGAACAAGAACTTGAGGCGGATGATTGAATTGAAGAAGCAATCTAATCTGATAGCTTTAGGATTTTATGTTGGTATACTTGCTCTAGAATTTTTTTACTTGATGGTCATCTCTCGTTAGAGATGTTTGTAGTGTGTTGTTGCTACTGTTTAGCTTAATCCATGTCATGGAACCTTAATGCGATGGATTTCACCGTGTGTATCTCAAATGTGAGAGCAAACCCTGCAACTCTCTCGATCTTTGAATGTATGCAGTTTAGTGTTAGTTTTCGACACTTTCAGTTTCGCCAGAAGACAACTACCAGTTATTGTTTTTTCCAGTTATTTTGTTAGCTAACCTCGAGTGTTGGATCATACCCTAGCTTGTCAGATGACAGTAAGCAGTACTTGTGCTGCAGAAATACATCGAGTTCATCTCTTGTCTCTCGCACTTGCCAAATTTTCTCCTCGAGTTCGTCAGTTACACTGACTGCTAGAAAAAAAACCTAGTTTGCGGGCCCAAAGAGAATCAAGCTGCAATAGGCCCACAAAGGATAAATGAGGCCCAGAAACAAGCGATGGCTCTATTTTTGTTTTTGAACGATTGCTTTGTTCTTTTTTGTTTCTGATTGATTTTCTTTCTATGATTCCAAAGCTTTCATTAATTTGATTGCCCAAGCTCTTCTATTTCGTCGAGGATTTTTTCTTTTTGGCTTTCATTTATGGGTCCCTTCATTTATTTGATTTGATTTCTCTTCACCGTATGTGCTTTTTAAACGGCATCTCTTTTTTTGCTTGTTCACAAGCTAGTATAAGCCGTGTACAATATGTTCTTTTTTTACAAGGCATCCCAAAACACATCATTTTTAGTTAGTTTGGTTAGTTTTCCCCACGTCAATTAGCCGTGTCTAAACTTTGGACAAACAAAATACAAATATAACAACACATGAATAAAACACACCATTAATATAAGGGACTTAATATAACACACATAACTTAGATAAATAAAGCGAAGGGATACAAGTTCTTACATATAACACGACACAGATAGATAACCGTAGATAGAAACCTAGATAGAACTCGCCTCATGGGCAACACACACACCAAACTCACACTACATATAGATAGGGTAGGGCAACACCGGCGTCTTCACCGCCGGCTTCACCGTCGTCTTCGCCGCCGTCTTCACTCCTCCTCCTCTAGGCCGTTCTCGTCGAGGTAGTACGGGAGGTTGTGCATGCGGTTGGGAGCGAGGAAGATGCTCTCGAAGTCGGTGTAGATGTTGTAGGTGGTGAATGCGATGAACTCGCACCCACACCAAAACACCTGGCCGAGCAGGTAGTATGCATCGAACCTGTTGGTGAAGTGGGTGACGAGCCCTATCGGTGGAGCGGTGGACTGGGCACGCTGTTCCTCGAGGCGGAACATGACTGGCGAGCCCTGCGGGAGGTGGTGAAAGCCCGCACGAAGGAACCCCTCGGCAAGCTCACGAGGACTGATGACGTGGAAACGCACGTTCGTTGGGAGACCCCAAGAGGAAGGTATGATGTAGTCAGCAGCAAGTTTTCCCTTGAATCTACCAAGGTTTATCGTACCAGTAGGAATTGGGAGAGCTTCAGAAAGGTGTCAGCGGCGCCGTTTACGATTACTGACGTGGACCTGCACACAACACAATCAAAGTACTTTGCCCCAACGAAACAGGAAGGTTGTCAATCTCCCCGGCTTGCTGAATACAAAGGATTAAACATATGGTGTGGAATATGATGATGAACACAAAAAGGAACAGCGAGGAAACAATTGTAGAGCGTGGTGAAAACGGTGTTTGTATCAGTGTGGAATAAAGGACCGGGGTCCACAGTTCACTAGTGGTGTCTCTCCATAAGACAGATATGCATACATGTTGGGTAGACAAATTACAGCTGGGCAATTGACAAAGTGCAAACGCATGACAATGCAATATATGATAAGAACATGTTCATTGTTAGATCTATTGGGCATTACAACAATATACATAGACTGCTTACTAGCTGCATCTATGACTCATAATCCACTCAAGAGATAGCTTCCAGGTCTCCCGTGAGTATTAAGTTGCAAGCAACAGATTATAGCATTAAGCAAAGTGTGTAATGTAAACAAACGCATTAGACTTAACAGCAGTACCCTTAAGCTAAGCATCGGTTATTTTATCCCTAGTGGCAACAACACATCTACAGCCTTAGTTGTTTCTGTCAATCAAGCCCAGGCTTCTAGAGGCATGAACCCACTATCTAGCATAAATACCCCCTCTTGCAGTCATTAGCATTTACTTGGCCAAAGCATCTACTAACAACAGAGAGCATGTAGGAAGATAAAACATGATAAATAGATGAACAAACTTGATCATAACTTCACAATTCATCGGATCACAACAAACACAACATATAGCATTACATAAAGATGATCTTGATCATTTAAGCAGCTCACAAGATCTAAACATGATAGCACAAGGTGGAGAGACTACCAACTAGCTACTGCTATGGACCCGTAGTCCCGTGAAGAACTACTCACGCATCACTCCGGAGCAGGCATGGCGATGTAGAGCCCTCCGGTGATGATTTCCCCTCCGGCAAGGTGCCGGGAAGAACTGCAGAAACCCTCCCGAACTAGGGTTGACGATGACGGCGGCGTCGGAACTTTCGTGGATTTTCTCGGGTGTCTAGGGTTTCCCGAATAGATGTGATTTATAGGCGAAAGGTCGGCGTCGGAGGGCACCCGAGGGCACCAGGTGGCCTGGGGGTGCGGGCCACCCTAGGCCGCCCGTGGGCCCGCCTGCCTCCCTCGGCTGCCTCCTGGGCTTCTCCTTCGGCTGCTGCTTTGTCTCGGTCCAGAAATAAATCAGTTAAATTGGCGTCCGATTCCAGAATATTTCCAGAGATTTTTGAACAAAAAGACAGCAGAAAACAGGAACTGGCACTGTGGCATCTTGTTAATAGGTTAGTCCCAGAAAATGCATAAAAATGATATAAAGTGTAAGATAAACATGTGGTAATCAATATATAACAGGCATGGAACATCAAAAATTATAGATACGTTTTAGACGTATCAAGCATCCCCAAGCTTAGTTCCTACTCGTCCTCGAGTAGGTAAACGATAAAAGATAATTTTTGAGGTGACATGCTACCAACATAATCTTGATCATATAGTAATGTAAAGCATGTGAGCTGAGATCAAATCATTCAAAGCAAAAGTCTATTTTGATATTAAACAAACAGATGATAAAGCAAGACAATTAAACAAGTAAAACCTTTCATGGAAGATGCTATAAAGACATGAAACCGTACAAAGTTATTATAGATGATTTAAGCATTCAGTATAGAAGTTCAATCCTTCTACTCAAGCATCAAGCAATCTTCCACAAACATAGAAAGGATCCAGTCAAGCAAAAGTATCACAAACGTAATGAATCAACTGTTTAGAAGTTTTACTCAACCGGTGAGCAGGATGTTATGGCTAAGAGAATAATAATGGGGGTTTGGAAGGCCAAAGGAAGATAGTCTCACAAAGCTATAAATGATCATTAGACAAGAGGAAGTCTTATAATCGAAGCTATGCAAGGAGTAGTGATTGCCATGCAACGGATGCACATAGAGCTATAAGTGTATGAAAGCTCTCCAATGGAACTAGTGGGGGTGCATCCAACTTGGTTGCTCATGAAGACCTAGAGCACTTTTGAGGAGGCTCATCATTGGAATATACAACCCAAGTTCTATAGTGTAAATTCCCCACATAGTTATACTAGTAAAACATGAGAACTCTCTCACATGGAGTATAGGTGCTAAACATGAGCACAAATGATGACTATGAAACTGCAGGTGCTAAACATGAGCACAAGTGTGGATAAAGATAGTAATGTTGCCCCCTCTCTCTTTATTTCTTTTCTTTCTTTCTTTTTTTTTCTTTTTCTCTTTTTCTCTTTTTTTTCTTTTTCTATTTCTCTTTTCGATGGCCTCCATGGCTCTTTTCACTTTTCTCTCCCTCACTGTAGGGGCAACATTCTAATATGATGACACACTTTTTGGTACAAATAACTCATAATGAACAAAACATGATGTATGAAACTGAGTGCCTCTGCCAGTGTAGCAGGATGTGCAATGATCTAGCGTAATGGGTAAAACCACACATCAGCTGTATAGAATCATGCAAAGCAATATATAACAATGATGAATGACAACAAGTCATGTAAGATGGAAGTTGCATGGCAATATATCTCGGAACAGCTATGGAAATGCTGTGATAGGTAGTTATGGTGGCTGTTTTGAGGAAGATGTTTGGCTTATGTGTAGGAGAACAAGAGGAAGTTCTCCCACGGGGTTGGATGTACTGGCGAAGTATGCACAACTCTCAATGTGAGCAGAAGGCAATGCACAACACCGAAGAGGCTAGCAAAATATGGATGGTGGAAGTGCCAAAAACCGTAGCTTAACATTAGTCAAAAAGAACTCACAAGTTTATTGCAAACAACTAGCAGGTTCAACATTAAGAGCATGATTAAATTCACTCCAAGAGGGCCGTTCACGGAGGTACAAGTACCCGTTAGATCCCCGACCTTAGCACGCAACTATGTTGTTTCCAACTACTTCAGACATGAGAAGCTATCAAGTCCAACTACACCTTCAGCAATTTTAAGAGTTTGTAGTACGGTACAAGCTTTAATAACACAACCACTAATCAGATTTTAGCTTAATTAACCAACAAGCATTTAACATCTAACTTCTTAATATCTCAAAACATTTGCAAGGAATCAAGTTATCAAAGTTCAATGATCTACAAGACTATGCAAATTTTTCCGTTATACAACTACCACACACTTAGCATTTTCTGTTCCAACCAGACGCCAATTATACAACTCTCCAAACAAATATAAGTGAAGCAAGAGAGTACTTTCAAAAGAACTAATAGCTCTGAACAAGAGATACATGAAAAAAAGAGCTAATAGTATAGCAGCGCTAAACAAGAATACTCAACAAGTATAAGTGAAGAATAGAGTATTCTAATGAAAAAGCGGAGCGTGTCTCTCTCCACACAAGAATGCTAGGATCCAACTAGTTATGATCAGAAATAAAAACAAAACAAAACAGAAAATAAAACACACAGACGCTCCAAGAACAGCACACAATATGTGAAGCAATAAAAATATAGTCTCACTAGAGATGACCTGATAATTTGTTGATGAAGAAGGGGATGCCTTGGGCATCCCCAAGCTTAGACGCTTGAGTCTTCTTGATATATGCTGGGGAGATCCAAGGAGCCTCCCCAAGCTTAAGCTTTTCTCTCTTCTTAATCTTCTTATATCATCCTCTCTCCTAATACTTGAAAACTTCCTTCACACAAAGATAACTCGCAAACTTCATTAGAGGGGTTAGTGCATCAAAACATAAGCTCACTTGGTTCTGTAAAAACACATTGCATACTTTAGTTCAAACATTAGCTACTGTTACTAAGCAAGATCCTGGTCTCCCCCGAAGAACGTAAATCTATACTTGCAAAAGAGACAATGCAAAACAAAAACAGAATCTGTTAAAACCAGAACAGTCCGTAAAGACGAATTTTTTCGAGGCACTTCCGATGCTCAAATCAGAAAACGGTTAACTAACGAAAGATAGGTAATAAGTTCAGGCTTCTGCTAAAAATTACAGATTAAAATAATGTTCGTGATTTTTCGAATTTTTACCGTGAGGTACAGAAATCTGTTTCTGGACAGCAAATAAAACTTATAGCATATCTTGCATTAGAGGCTTTCTTGGCACAACAAAAACGAAAATAAAAGATACAAAGGAGTTGTTACAGAAGTAAGCAAACTCCTTGACTAATAAAAACTGAAAACAAAAGATAATGGGTTGCCTCCCAAAAGCGCTTTCTTTAATGCCTTTTAGCTAGGCTAGAAGATTTTAATGATGCTCTCATAAGAATAAGAGTTGAAAAACAAAAGAGAGCATCAAGAGGCAAATATCAAACACATTTAAGTCTAACCCACTTCCTATGCAAAGGAATCTTGTAATAAAATAAATTATTGAAGCATAAAGCAACTAGCATAGGAAGATGAAACAAATGCAATTCAAAACTTTCAACATAAAGAGAGGTGTTTTAGTGACTTGAAAACTTTTACAACCATATTTTCCTCTCTCATAATAACTTTCAGTAGCATCATGAACAAACTCAACAATATAACTATCACATAAAGCATGCTTTTCATGATCTACAAACACATAGTTTTTATTAAGCTCAAAAACAGTGGGGTCATTAAACCCACTTTTGACAATAGCAGTATAATTAATATCATCAGCAATATAGGACCATCATCAAGAGCATTATCATATATAACAGTAGGGAGCACATTTTTACTTTCTGTTATTTCTTCTTTTTCTTGAGTCAAGGAATTTGTTACTTCAAATTTATCAAAAGGAGATATTTCAATAGAATCATAACATTCAACAATATAGCATTCTTCCTCCTTAGGTAGGCATGGAGGTAATCATATAATGTAAGAGTTAAAGAGTTACTATCATTAGAAGGTAGATCCTCCTTTTGTTCATCACTCTCTTCCTCTTTTTCATCCAATGAGCTTTCAGTTTCAGCAATTTCTTCTTCCATAGGTTCCTGCAAGACATCAGTTTCTTCTTTTGGAGGATAAGTTTTCTCAAGAAATTCAATAATATAAGGATTATCATTGTAATATTCAAGGCAATATCCAAGTATAGCAAAATTCACAGATTTATAAGGAGCATCATAAGTATTCTTAAGCAAAGCAGTAATTTCATAGGCACCCTTAAAAACAACAAATTCTTCAATTTGTTCAAGATTATCAAAGTCATAGTTTCCTTTGGCATAAGAAGCCAAGGTCTCATCATCATTATAATCGCACTGGAAAGAGAGGTGTTGATGCCTCCTACAACAAAAAGATTCATTAAGCACCATGATTCATCATATGTAGAGCAACAGTTTTTAGCCAAACCATTCAATGTATTTATTTGTTCCCATAAATGTACCCCTTTTTGAGACAAGCGGTATTCCTTATACTATTTTTGTTGTTCCTCTGTCAACCCACCATGCCAATAAGATTTTGTTTCAAAGAAAGAAGCCATGGATAGCAAGTAAACAACTAGACATAATAACAAACCGAAATAAACTAGTGCTGAATTTTTTTTTGTGGTTTTTGATTTTTAATGCAAACAAGATAAAATAAGCAAGACAAAAAAAGTAAAGAGAATGGTGGCGTGTAACTCCCCTTGCTGTAGCTTCCATTCCCCGGCAACAACGCCAGAAAATATGCTTGATGACGTGGAAATGCACGTTCGTTGGGAGACCCCAAGAGGAAGGTATGATGTAGTCAGCAGCAAGTTTTCCCTTGAATCTACCAAGGTTTATCGTACCAGTAGGAATTGGGAGAGCTTCAGAAAGGTGTCAGCGGCACCGTTTACGATTACTGACGTGGACCTGCACACAACACAATCAAAGTACTTTGCCCCAACGAAACAGGAAGGTTGTCAATCTCCCCGACTTGCTGAATACAAAGGATTAAACGTATGGTGTGGAATATGATGATGAACACAAAAAGGAACAGCGAGGAAACAATTGTAGAGCGTGGTGAAAATGGTGTTTGTATCAGTGTGGAATAAAGGACCGGGGTCCACAGTTCACTAGTGGTGTCTCTCCATAAGACAGATATGCATACATGTTGGGTAGACAAATTACAGTTGGGCAATTGACAAAGTGCAAACGCATGACAATGCAATATATGATAAGAACATGTTCATTGTTAGATCTATTGGGCATTACAACAATATACATGGACTGCTTACTAGCTGCATCTATGACTCATAATCCACTCAAGAGATAGCTTCCGGGTCTCCTGTGAGTATTAAGTTGCTATCAACAGATTATAGCATTAAGCAAAATGTGTAATGTAAACAAACGCATTAGACTTAACAGCAGTACCCTTAAGCTAAGCATCGGTAATTTTATCCCTAGTGGCAACAGCACATCTACAGCCTTAATTGTTTCTGTCAATCAAGCTCAGGCTTGTAGAGGCATGAACCCACTATCTAGCATAAATACCCCTCTTGTAGTCATTAGCATTTACTTGGCCAAAGCATCTACTAACAACGGAGAGCATGCAGGAACATAGATAAAACATGATATAAATAGATGAACAAACTTGATCATAACTTCACAATTCATCGGATCCCAACAAACACAACATATAGCATTACATAAAGATGGTCTTGATCATGTTAAGCAGCTCACAAGATCTAAACATGATAGCACAAGGTGGAGAGACTACCAACTAGCTACTGCTATGGACCCGTAGTCCCGTGAAGAACTACTCACGCATCACTCTGAAAGCTGGCATGGCGATGTAGAGCCCTCCGGTGAAGATTTCCCCTCCGGCAAGGTGCTGGGAAGAACTGCAGAAACCCTCCCGAACTAGGGTTGACGATGACGGCGGCGTCGGAACTTTTCGTGGATTTTCGCTCGGGTGTCTAGGATTTCCCGAATAGATGTGATTTATAGGCGAAAGGGCGTCGTCGGAGGGCACCCGAGGGCACCAGGCGGCCTGGGGCATGGGCCCACCCTAGGCCGCGCTGTGGGCCCGCATGCCTCCCTCGGTTGCCTCTTGGGCTTTTCCTTTGGGTTGCTGCTTCGTCTCGGTCCAGAAATAAATCAGTTAAATTGGCGTCTGATTCCAAGAATATTTCCAGAAGAGTTTTTCTGGAACAAAAAGACAGCAGAAAACAGGAACTGGCACTGTGGCATCTTGTTAATAGGTTAGTCCCAGAAAATGCATAAAAATGATATAAAGTGTAAGATAAACATGTGGTAATCAATATATAACAGGCATGGAACATCAAAAATTATAGATACGTTTTAGACGTATCAAGGACCCCTCCAGCGTGAGATCGCCCACATGTGGAACGAGGACTCGACGATGACGAAGGTGGGGTACCGCCTCTCCAGCACGGTGGGCGGCACGCGGAAAGTGGGCGCGTCACTTGTACAGAACAACACATCAGAAACGGGCCAAAAACCCCTTCGGAAACGGAGAAAGGGTCCGTGTCCCCGCTTCCGATACTGATGTGGGCCCTCATCGTAACGGTGGCAGAACACCGTTTCCGATGTGAGAAATTTCGGCATCGGAGCCTCCGGCCCTCCGTTACCAATGTGTGACCATTTCGGCAACGGAGGGTTTTGTCCTCCGTTACCAGTGTGGTATCATGTCGGCAACGGCTATTTCTGTTTGCCCGTTTCCTATGTCTAATTGCAAGCTAATAGTAATTAGCTGCGCTTGCACGCCCGTGCTACAGCAATTATTTAGCAGACATTCAGCAATACAAGTTTACAACAATCATATGAACACAAAGTTTACAGCAAATGTTGGAATACAAGTTCACAGCTATTGCTATTGCTACAAATACAAAGTTTTCAGCCATTGTTCGGAAAAAAGTGGACACAATTTAAAGAAGTTACACCACAATGGTGACAACAATTGTTTTGGAAAAATCTATAGTCTCACCAGCGAGAATGCCGGTATGGACAGGTGAACAAATGCCGAATAGGATCTCATGATCATGGATTAGGGGTGTAGTTTTCCCTCCTTGCTTACGATGTGTTAAGGACGAACGCAGCAAACTTGCCTCTCACCATCGTAAGAACATCCTTCTTCAAAGGTGCACGTCCCATTCCACCTATAAGCTGCAGGCAGATTCTTAGTTAGGTATCTTTCGTCATGTATGTCTGCAAATATTGTTAGGAAACATGAATTGTTGATGATGTCGTGGATTACTAACCGAATCGAGGCTTGGCAGACTTTCGAGGTGGGAACGACTTTCAATATTGCATTGCACACATAATACCCACAAAGATTTGTACCAGGTGGTTGCTGAGGGCACTGTAATGTTGGTGACAAAATCGCTCACTTAGTTTGGTTTGCTAGCAGGTATTTGTGAAAACTAGGAATAAAGTAGCAACTGTTACCGGGTTAACTTTACGTGACTCAATATGGCCTCTGTTCTCCTCTCTTGGCCAACGGTCTCTTGATTATCGTCAGTACTTTTCGAACACACTACAAAAGTAATGAGTTGGCGGATTGAGAAAACAACACGTGAAAGTTAAATCATAAAGTAAACTAGGGAACGATGTAATACCTGTTCAAGAATTCCTCCAAGGGTGTATAATTTATACTTCCAAGTAGGGAATCTATATACAATACCTTGTTCTGTTTAGGAATGATGACAGCTAAGAACCAGTGAAACTGCAAAGGAAAATAACAAACTTACGCCTGATGGTAAGGAAGCAGGATGTACAGATAATTTTTGATAACAAACTTACGCCTGATTGTAAGGAAGCAGGATCAACTCTTTGTCTTGATAATGAGTCAACGCTTTCACAGCATAGTCGAATAATCGTCGTATCCATTGCTGCAGATGTTCGTGTAAGATAAGAGCCGGTCAAGGAAACCTACCGGTTCTTTCCTGCGGTTGCACTCGAATACCTGGCTCCTAAGTACAAGAAAGAGAATAGTTAGCATGTACTGAACAGAAGAAAGCTATTAAAATGTGAAAAGTATTTGTAAGGCACATACAATGTGAACAAACGCATGAACGTGCCATCAACAGTATTCAGGTTGAAAACTTGGAACATCTCTGAAAACTCCCAGTTATAACGAACGTCATCTTGGACGCCGTAAAAATCCTCTTTCCTGATACTGAAGGTCATCCTTATTCTCTTCACAATATAGGAGGTACTTTTCATGAAGCTGCTGGCAAGCCAAGCCTGATCTTTGTAATCCATCTCTAGTCAACAATGGCTGTCCACGCACGTATTTGGGGCAACTTTGCACCTCTGCATTGTATTTCTTATTAAATTCTTCGTCATCTAGGTATTGGTCGCTGTAAATCGGTGCAGTATTTTTTTATTTTTAGTGGTCTTGGGTTGGGCTTGGGCTTGGCTTGGGCTTCATCGGGGTTCTATTTATCGGGGCCATCTTGGCATGGTCCTTCGCCCGGACGGGTGTGGTGCCTCTACGTGTCCGAACAAGTTGGGGCGGAGGCGGAGGCGGCAGATGAGCCTGCTGTGGCTGAGGAGGCAGGGACGGCAGTTGAGCCTCCTGTGACTGAGGCGGAGGCGGCAGATAAGCCTGCTGTGGCTGAGGCGGAGGCGTAGGCGGTGTTGGTGTAGCTTCAACCAAGTTGGTGGTGTTGTTCACCACAAGGGCAGTAGGTGAGTTACCATCGACAGGCGGTGTTGGTGTGGCTTCACAACTCTGTGCAACCGTTGTATCTTCAACTGCTTGTTCTCTGGAAGGCTGTTTGGCCGCAATATCAAGGAGGAGCTGTGCTGAACGGAGGCCTTCAGACGACGCCATCTGTCGAGAAGCTGTTGAGGTGGATGGCAGGGCACTGAGAAGAGAAATCTCCTTCTTGGGCCACTGTACGTATCTCAGCTTAGCCTGGCCCAAGCTTTGTACGTCTGCATCGACGCAGGTGTTAAATAGCAAGATGCCTTCGAAGCCAGGCATGACCTTGTCCACAAAGCACATTGCAAAACCTGGCTTTAAGGGCACACCATCCACTTGAGGTACCACATCGGTAGGTGGCTGAACCATACCTAGTGCTGCCACCAGGGGATGATGCGTCATCACGGTTACAGGCACATGTAGTTTGCATCTCACCGGGCTCGTGATGTCGTCCACAGCATATTTGCCGGTGTCTACAAGACCATCAACCGACAATGATCCACAACTACTCCTGGCTGCAGGGCACTCCCCCCTGGGATCAAGGTGACCGTCTCGAATGCTTAACGATATTGGCCGTAATATTTGTCTCTAGTGCTTTCATTTGAGCGTCATGTCTGGCCTTTTTCATTGCCTGCCTTTCAGCCTGGTCTATCGCGAAAGCCTTCTTGTGGCCAACATGGGTGCCGTACGTCCGAGACCGACCAGAGGGCTCAGGCGTAGCCAAAGCTTTTGAGAGAATGTCATCTTTCCCTCGTGCCAGAATCTCTCCGCTGTCCTTTTTATTTTTCAGCTCCAGCTGGAGATAAGACAAGTAGTACACTGAATTCAGTACACAAGGAAATATTGTGTCAGTTAAGGAGGAAACAACTTAGGTTATATATGGTTATTACCATTGTTTTATGTAACTTTTGGGTCTCGGGGTGAGTTATAACAAGTTCACCAACTTCGTTTGTTTTAGACCTCGCCCTCAAGAAGTCTCGTGCCCGTTCACCTTCAAGATCAGAGTAAGGAACCGTGCCCCCGAAGCAACTGCTTCTTCATCCTGTTTTCTCCATATGGGCTTCGAACCAGCATATCCAAGAACCCCCATATTGTGGGGATGCTTGTTTTTACTGATGAGGGCGCTGCCGGCTTTACTCTTTGTTAGGAACTCCTCCGTCCTCCTATACTTCTTGAACTCCTTCCAGTCGTCAGGTTTAATGAAGGGGTATACAAGTGTAGCATCCCGATTTTTCTTCTGGAATTTGGAGTACAGACGGTGCCTGAAGTTACGGAACGAATCCTTTGCTTTAGAAAGAGCAGCAGCTTGAACTGCAGGCTTCCATTCCTCATTTGCGAGCTGGAACTGGCTCATTATGGCGTTGACGATGAAAGTCTTTTCTTCTGGAGTGACTTGACTCCAGTCGTCAACCGTAATGGGGACCTTTTCCCTGACTACACACCCACACAATGTCTTAAATTTCCTATGTGCCTTGACTGGTTTCAACGGGGCACCAGTTTTCTTGTCAATCATCTCCACTGTAAATGTTCCTCTTGGCTTTAGGGTTGGTTTTCTAATTCCTCGACCCCTTTGTTTCATGATAAACTGATCCTGCTGCGAGGATGAGCTCGAGGACCCTTCATCACCAGACGACAGCTCTGAATAACAGGTGAATAATAGAAGGTGGATCTCAGCACTAATTAAAACTAAAAGGTCCGACTTTACAGTGTGTAATACAGTTAATCAGCACAACTAACCTGTCCCAAGTGTGTCTCCGGCATGTATGAGGTCGCCGCTGTCTGCCCCTTCCTCTATTGCGGGCAAATCTGTGGCGGCAGCAGCTCCGGGAGCCAAATCAGTGGAGACGGCGGCCAAATCTGTGGCGGCCGCATCTCCGGGAGCCAAATCAGTGGAGGCGACAGCCAAATCTGTGGCGGCGCATCTCCGGGAGCCAAATCAGTGGAGACGGCGGCCAAATCTGTGGCGGCCGCATCTCCGGGAGCCTGAGGAGGGGCGTAGCCCACCCTCTGGGCGTCTTCGCTGACCACGGCGTTGGCGCGACGCCGTCGTAGCCTGGAGCTGCCCCGCGGCGTGGGTTGGGGGACGGCCAGGGAAGCCGTCTGTGCCGCAAGGGCGGCCCGAGTAGTTTGCATAATGAACTCAGCTGAGAGCGTGGGTTGGGGGATGGCCAGGGAAGCCGTCTGCGCCGCAAGGGCGGCCCGAGTAGTCCGCATAATGAACTCAGCTGAGCGTGAGTACGCCGCCGGGGGTGGTTTGAAGACGGTGAGCGGGGGGAAATGCGAGGGGTGGTAGGTTGGTCGCCATAGTCTAAGTCTGGAAGTAGGGTTTCTGTCACATCGGCAACGGTGCATTCAAAAAAACCGTTGCCGATGTGGTATAAATAAATTATATTTCGGAATTTGAATAAACGTAGCGTTTACGGTTGAAAATTAAGAAATAAAAACAGCACATTACTTTGCCAATTAAGAAATACAATTATCACTTTAGGGTACAAATTAATTTGCTCATTCTTCGTCCTCCTCTAGTAAAACTGGATCAACCTGAATATTTCCTTTGTAAATTGCCCCATCGGAGTGATCATCTCTTGCGTAAAAGCCATCTCCAGGAGCCTGTCGGTCATTGATCTGTATGCGTTCTCCAGTTGCTGGCAAGTCTTCATACTGGTTGTACTCTTCTTCATCAGTAACGTCATCCACCCCAATGATCTTCCTTTTCCCATTCATCACAACATGGCAATTTTTATGTAGTAGGTCTTTGACATAGAAGATCTGGGTGGCTTGGGTAGCTAAAACGAAAGGTTCATCTTTGTATCCCAATTCGTTGAGATTGACATATGTAGTGTCGTACTGGTCAACTTTCACATGACCCAGTTTGACCCATTTGCATTTAAACAATGGAACCGTGAGTAATGTATCGTACTCAAGCTCCCAAATCTCCTCTATTACTCCATAGTACCAATCCATCCTCCCATTCAGATCTACCGCTTCCACTTTAATAGAGCTATTCTGATACATGGTCTTGTTGTCTCTATTCTTTGTATAAAAGGTGTAGCCATTCAGGTCATATGCTTCCCATTGTCGGGGATGTAACCCCGGGTACCCCGAAGTTGTTGGTTTTGTGGAGTCAATAACAGAGAGAAACAATGAATAAGCTGTCAAGAGATAAAGAGAAAGGAGAAAAAACAGTACTGGGCCGAGATATCAGGCCTCGGATGGCCAGCAGCCTCGGCGGATCCGGAGCGTGCGTAGCACTCTGGGCGGTGCCGAGTTAACTGTCGCCCGTGGGCGGGCCGATATCCCAGTCTCGGATTGGGCCGAGGCATCCCAGACCCCGGTTGGGCATGGGTCGACGTCACCGACGTCTCCTACCTCAGGCGCGTTGACTCTACCTCGGCAGCGCTCTCGTCTCCTCCGCTTTGGCCTCCGGCTCGACTGCGCCATCTCCTACGACAGCCACCTACGGATCTCCGCGCCTCGGCATCCCCGACCTCGGCGCCCACGACGCCGCGTCCCCGACACCAGCACCTCGGCGTACCCGACCTAGGCGACCTCGGCGCCATCAACTACCTCGGCCACCTCCGGAACGAACTACCTCGGCGGCATCCTACGACCTTGGCGACCTCCTGCCTCGACCACGGCCTCGCTCCGGCTGCACCCGCGTCATGCCGGTCTCAACCGCCTCGATCCCCTCCGACATCGCCCTACCTCGGCTCCTCACCTGCGCCTCGACCCCGGCGGCGCTCCGGCTGCTCCGCCACGGCCACATCTTCCTCGGACGCCATGGCCGTCCTCCACCCCGACATCGCCTCCTCGACCTCCTCCCGCCAAGGCCGCCTCCGGCACTGCTCCACCTCGGCGCCCTCGCCGCTCCGGCTGCACCGCCCCTTGCTCGATCTCGGCCGGCCGTGCCATGGTCAAGCACGACCTCCTGCGCCTCGCATGGTCGCCTCCAGCGTGGACCGAGGCTTCCCCAAACTCGGCTGGGCCTGGCACACAGCCTCGGATGGGCCGAGGTATCCTTCCCTAGGATGGGCCACGCCAGTATCACCAGGCCGACATATCTTTCGCCGCCTCCAGGCCAGCATTCCGACATATCCTCACGATCTCACGATCGTGACCGAGATTTAGTACCAGAACCGCTACACCGACATATACATGACCGAGACAAGGCATTGGATGCTCTGCCATGCCCAGGATAAATATCCAGGAGAGGATAAGAGCTGACTAGATGATTCCAAGGACAAGCACTAGAGGATAAGGACATAACGTGTGATGTGACTAGAGTACAAGTGGGACCCATGCATAGTAACCTTTATCTCCTTGTCCCCTTCTTGTCCCCTGGGTCTCCTCTATATAAAGGCACCAGGGGGATGGGATGAGAGGCACACACTCGCGGAGCTCATTTTCCCCCCGCGGGAGCTCTCCTCTCTGGAGATTAGCAGCTTAGTTAGCAGTGATTAGAGGCATACTTAGAGGCACTTAGAGGTATCCAGCTCGAGGAGCATTTGTACACACTGCATATACAAAGGGAAATACACCAAAGTAGGCTAGATGCTGCAGTAGGGGTTTTATCTCCTCACGAGAGCCCCGAAGCAGGGTAAATCCTTGTGTTCGTCTGTTTGTTCGTGTGTGCTTCTTAGCACGCAATCCCTCCCCGAATCCTCAAGCGTACGTTCGACCCCAGACTAAGCCTACCCTAGGCATCTGCGTGTTCCCACCACGACAGTTGGCGCCCACCGTGGGGCTGATAGTGGCGCTTGCTGGATTAATTCGGATGGGACCTTCGTCATCAACGCGGGGACTCAACTTCGACATCGTCCCCGTGTGTTGACTCGTTTTCGAGTTGGCTACAGCGCGAATCCAAGCTGTTCTGGAATCCGAGGTGTTCTGGAATCCGAGCTGTTCTGGAATCCGAGGTGTTCTGGAATCCGAGCTGTTCTGGAATCCGAGGTGTTCTGGAATCCGAGCTGTTCTGGAATCCGAGGTGTTCTGGAATCCGAGCTGTTCTGGAATCCGAGGTGTTCTGGAATCCGAGCTGTTCTGGAATCCGAGGTGTTCTGAAGTCCGAGGTATCCTGGGAGAATTCGAGTTAAGACTTGGAAATCCGAGTTAAGACTTCTCCAACAACCGGGCCTTGTAAGTATCATTTATATGTCTGCCCATGCTTTTAGATAATCTCAAACGGTGCTCGGGGACTGGCCCCTCGTTTCTACCTTGCTTTGATTAGTTGTTCTACCCGGGACAAGATGTCTTGACCCGGGGACTGGATAGCCAGTCTGTTTTACACCTCCTCCTAGATAAGAAAAGTGACTCGGGCACTCGGTTGAAACCGAGTATAGTTCTTTGTGCTTAGTATCTGTTGTTAGATTCGTTTTCTGTTAAGTGCTATAGCTAGTTTGCCTCGGTTAGTATAGTTGTTGTTCCCGTCAAATATTCTTCACGATATGTATGTTGGACTAACGTTGAAAGGTGACATCGATTTTGTTGAGAATGTTCGTTACCGAGGTAATGGAAATCCGTGGTATATTGGAAATCCGAGGTAATGGAAATCCGAGGTATAATGGAAATCCAGGTCATAATGGAAATCTGGGTCATATTGGTAATCCGAGGTATATTGGAAATCCGGGTCATATTGGTAATCCGAGGTATATGGTAATCCGAGGTATATTGGTAATCCGAGGTATATTGGAAATCCGGGTCATATTGGTAATCCGAGGTATAATGGAAATCCGAGGTATTATGGTTATATTGGTTATCTCAATTTACCCGAGGTACCCTGGCATTATCGGTATTCTCTAGATCGCCGTTTGTTTCGGTTTGCCATAGTATCACGGCATCATGTCATATCCCAGATCACTGTTTACTTCGGTTTGTCACAATATCCTGGCATCATTCCATATCCCAAATCGTCGTTTATTCTGTTTGCCAATGTATCATGGCATTACCTGTGTACCAGATCAGTGTCTATGTTGGTTAATCAGAGGCAACCTTTGAGAGATGTTTTTGCAGGTTATATGTCAAACCAGCAGTGGCTGGAGACATCTATGTCGGTATACGCCCGGAGTGGCTAAAACCGGCATTCGAGATATGCTTATGTCAAACCAGCAGTGGCTGGAGACATCTATGTCGGTATACGCCCGGAGTGGCTAAAACCGGCATTCGAGATATGCTTATATCAAACCAGCAGTGGCTGGAGACATCTATGTCGGTAAGCGCCCAGAGTGGCTACCAGACATCCGAGATACCGACACATATGTGAAATGCCCAGAGTGGCCGAGGTATCGAGATATGTGATATGCCTAGAGAGGCCGAGGTACCGAGACATTTGAGATATGTACATGCAGGTTTATGTCGGCCAGCTTACGCTGGCGGCATCTCAGTTCGGTAAAAGCCAGGAGGGCTAACCGACGCTGGCGGCATCCCAGTTCGGTAAAAGCCAGGAGGGCTAACCGACGCTGGCGGCATCCCAATTCGGTAAAAGCCAGGAGGGCCAACTGACGCTGGCGGCATCCCAATTCGGTAAAAGCCAGGAGGGTTAACCGACGCTGGCGGCATCCCAGTTCGGTAAAAGCCAGGAGGGCTAACCGACGCTGGCGGCATCCCAATTCGGTAAAAGCCAGGAGGGCCAACCGACGCTGGCGGCATCCCAATTCGGTAAAAGCCAGGAGGGCTAACCGACGCTAGCGGCATCTCAATTCGGTAAAAGCCAGGAGGGCTAAGAACCGGCATATAATGGTGACCACGCAGGCAGTACATTTCCAGCACAAACTGTCCATCTCGTTGTTGATTCGGGTGAGCTCGGTCAACCGGATATCGCAGTTGGCCTGGAGGGCATGGCTAAGGCAACCGAATTACAATGGTGCCAATGCAGGCTGGAGGTCGTGTATTTGGAAATTTCTTGGTGTGGTTATTTGTTCTTGTAAGACTGCGCGCGACTCTGCGAGTCCCCCGCAGCCTCGGGGACTAATGTCGGGGATGTAACCCCGGGTACCCCGAAGTTGTTGGTTTTGTGGAGTCAATAACAGAGAGAAACAATGAATAAGCTGTCAAGAGATAAAGAGAAAGGAGAAAAAACAGTACTGGGCCGAGATATCAGGCCTCGGATGGCCAGCAGCCTCGGCGGATCCGGAGCGTGCGTAGCACTCTAGGCGGTGCCGAGTTAACCGTCGCTCGTGGGCGGGCCGATATCCCAGTCTCGGATCGGGCCGAGGCATCCCCAGACCCCGGTTGGGCATGGGTCGACGTCACCGACGTCTCCTACCTCAGGCGCGTTGACTCTACCTCGGCAGCGCTCTCCTCTCCTCCGCTTTGGCCTCCGGCTCGACTGCGCCATCTCCTACGACAGCCACCTACGGATCTCCGCGCCTCGGCATCCCCGACCTCGGCGCCCACGACGCCGCGTCCCCGACACCAGCACCTCGGCGTACCCGACCTAGGCGACCTCGGCGCCATCAACTACCTCGGCCCCCTCCGGAACGAACTACCTCGGCGGCATCCTACGACCTTGGCGACCTCCTGCCTCGACCACGGCCTCGCTCCGGCTGCACCCGCGTCATGTCGGTCTCAACCGCCTCGATCCCCTCCGACATCGCCCTACCTCGGCTCCTCACCTGCGCCTCGACCCCGGCGGCGCTCCGGCTGCTCCGCCACGGCCACATCTTCCTCGGACGCCATGGCCGTCCTCCACCCCGACATCTTCCTCGGACGCCATGGCAGTGATTAGAGGCATACTTAGAGGCACTTAGAGGTATCCAGCTCGAGGAGCATTTGTACACACTGCATATACAAAGGGAAATACACCAAAGTAGGCTAGATGCTGCAGTAGGGGTTTTATCTCCTCACGAGAGCCCCGAAGCAGGGTAAATCCTTGTGTTCATCTGTTTGTTCGTGTGTGCTTCTTAGCACGCAATCCCTCCCCGAATTCTCAAGCGTACGTTCGTCCCCAGACTAAGCCTACCCCTAGGCATCTGCGTGTTCCCACCACGACACCCATTTATGAACCGTAAAGTTTGGCTTTCTTGCCAAACTTTTTAAAGTCTCGTCATCATCTCCGACACAATTCGTCATCAGCCAATCATAGAATCTCTGGTTGTGCAGTTTCAAGACTTGTGCTTCCTTCTGATTCTCTGTCAAGCCTCGGCCTCCTAGCTCAATTCTAAGTAGATCCTTGTGAGCATCCACATATGGTGTAACGACTGCAAGGTGCTGCAATACGTACAAATGTGCTTTCTCAAATAATTCACACTCTGGCCAACATGATTTATCTCTCATTAACCCTTTTCCATCTAGCCTCCCCTCATGCCTGGACAGAGGCACCCCGATAGGTCGGTGGCCATCCATGTAGCTGATGAAATACTCAACCACCTCCTCCGAGAGATATCCTTCAACGATACTTGCCTCTGGCCGATACCTGTTACGGACGTAGTGCTTGAGTATACCCATGAAGCGCTCTAACGGATACATAGTGCGCAGATACACTGGACAACATTGCTTTATCTCATAAACAATGTGTACAATTAGATGGACCATTACGTCGAAAAACGAAGGGGGGAAGAACATCTCCAGCTGGCAGATAGTCTTCACAACATCTTCTTGGAATCTGTCTAATTTGAATGGATCTATTACCTTCTGGTATATAGCGTTGAAAAAATCACATAACCTCATGAGAGCCTCTCGAACGGGTTTAGGCAACATATTTCTAATTGCCACAGGGAGCATCTGTGTCATCATCACATGACAGTCATGTGACTTCATCCCCATCAGTTTCTTTTCTTCAAACGACACTAGAGTCCTGATGTTTGCGCAGTATGCTGACGGAACTTTCATATCATACAAGAATTGCAAGAACTCCTTCAACTCTTCCTTCGATAACTGGTAGCAAGCAGGTGGGAGATACCACTGCCCATTAGGCTTCTCTTGTGGCTTCAACTTTTTCCTTTTATATTTCAATGCAAAAATATCCAACCGTGAATTCATACCATCCTTCGTTTTATCCTTGTTATTCATTACACATCCAAGAACGCTTTCAGTTACGTTTTTCTCGACATGCATGACATCGATGCAATGTTGAACGTCCAGATATGCCCAATACTTTAATGCCCAGAAAACCGATCTTTTCTTCCACACTGCCTTCTCACGAGATTGGGGTTTCTTCCCCTTACCAAAAATAGTGTGTACATCCTTCCTCTGTTCATCGACATCCGCTCCTGAAAATGGTTCTGGCATGTCATCGGTCTCAATCGTATTATTGAACAGGGCCTTCAATTTACGATACGGGTGATTCTTTGCCAA
Source organism: Poa pratensis (assembly GCA_947311845.1). Classification (NCBI taxonomy): domain Eukaryota; kingdom Viridiplantae; phylum Streptophyta; class Magnoliopsida; order Poales; family Poaceae; genus Poa; species Poa pratensis. The sequence continues at coordinate 19,698,282 of CAMZMU010000058.1, forward strand.
AAACCTTCGGTGCCGCATGTACACTGTCTTCCTTGAATTCAGCAGCCAAAGACTTTTTGTTCACTTTTTGCAAGTGACACATGCAAAGGATCCCTTCAAACTCTGCCCTGACAAGTTCGCAAGTGTAGGATAATCTTGAATGGTCAGAAACAACATTGCTCTGAGATCAAACTGTTCTCTCTTGAACGCATCATACATTCTTACCCCATCCCACAGTACTTGTAGTTCTTCGACAAGTAAACTCAAGTAAACAGCAATGTCATTCCCAGGTTGTTTTGGTCCTTGAATAAGCATCGACATCATGATATACCTCTTCTTCATGCACAACCAAGGAGGAAGGTTATACATTGCTAAAAGAACTGGCCAAGTGCTATGTCTGCTGCTCATGCTGCCAAAAGGATTCATTCCATCTGTACTTAGTGCAAACCTTACATTTCTGGGGTCCCTGCCAAAGACTAGGAACTCATAATCGATAAGCCTCCACTGTGGTCCATCAGCCGGGTGTCTGAGCAGTCCATCATTTTTCCTTTTATCGGCACGCCAACGCATCAGCTCTGACTGCTTTGGGTCTGCATACATATGCTTCAATCTGGGTATTATTGGCAAATACCACACAACCTTGTAAGGGACTCCCGTTGTGACCTCATCCTCGCCCTTGTCTCTGTCTTTTGCTAGGTTGCGTTTGTAACGAGGAAAGTTACATATGGGACAACGCCGCATATTTTCATTTTCCCCTCGGTAGAGAATACAATCATTCTTACAAGCGTGTATCTTCACGTACTCGGCTGGAATGGGGCAGATCACCCTCTTGGCATGGTATGTGTTCGCTGGCAAGACATTTCCATGTGGAAGTAATAATGCGACAAGTTTTAACAGCTTTGTGAAGCTCACATCGGATGTACTACTCTCTGCCTTGTATTTCAACAATTCTAGTGTCGCATCCAACTTGCTGAGCTTGCATTCCGGATACAGAGGTTTCTTCGAGTCCGCCGACTGACAGAGGAAATTCTTTATCTCATCATTACCTTCCATATTATTCTCCAAATCATTGATCATCTGTTCTAGCTTTTTTTTGTGGACCATCGGCTCTGGTTTCATCTGGATGCACATCATCATCAGCGTTGCCCAAACCATCTCTGGCATTGACTTCATGATTATCGTTGCTCAAATCATCACGGTTGTCGGCAAAGATTGCTGGTTGTTGTTCACCGTGTTTTGACCAACATGTGTACGATTCCATAAATCCCCTCAAAATTATGTGTTCTTCTATCGTTTGTCTTCTAGTCCACAAGACTTCATTCTTACAGATAACACAAGGACAAAACATCTTCGGTTCATTACTTTCTAGCATGTGTTGCGAAGCCCTGTCCAAGAATTCAACCACACCTTGTGAGAATTCAGGACAATGCGACAACCGTACATCCAAGCTCGATCAAGATCCATCTAGTAAAATGGCAAACTACATATATAAGATTTATACTCCGCGCTCCTAAATCAAAATAATTAAAAAAATAAGTAGTAGGTTTTCGGGTTATACCACCGCCCCAGTAGTTGTGGAATCGGGCCCAAGCTTCCCTGCGCTGCCTCTCGACGCCGGCAACCAACGCGCTGCCTCTCGACGCCGGCAACCACCGCGCGCCTATCGACGCCCACGGCACAGATGTAAGATCTAGACTCCGCCTCCGCCCTCGCCTCCGCCCTCGCCGCCGCCGCTCCTATCTTTCAGTCTTATGGGTATCTCCGCAGCTGGCTAACTCGACACCACTCATAGCGTTAGGTCTGGATGGAATCATCGGATACGGTCATCCATATTAACCGTTTACAATAACGAAAATAATGCATACGGACACGAAAATATGTCCGTTGCTCATATCAAGCAAACGGTTGCGGAAAGCACAACCGGTGCCGATGTGTCGCAGGTCGCGGGAGGATAGCCCTCGCGGGCGGCTTTTTCCGCGCGGAAGGCTCGATTCTCCGTCGCCTAACTCCTGTCGTTTCCATAGAGGGGTATCCGATGTGTCGTTCTGTACTAGTGCGCTGAACTGCATCGTCTTCGCGTCGCTGCGTGTTTGCTTTGGCTTTTGGGGAAGAAGAGAAGGGAGGAGGCGCTAATGGAGGTGTGGAGGAAGAGGCAACAAAGGGTGGTTTAAATAGCCGGGGGAGAGGAAGAGGGGAGGTAGATGGAAACGCCGTATTTCACACTGGATCGAGGCGTGGTGTCGATCCGTATGTCTAGCCTAGGTGTTTTTTGACTGTTTACACACTGCATCAATGCGTTAATCGATGCGTGACAGCGTGAGCGCGTGACTCCACGCGTGAAACGACGGCTCCCTGGCGGTTGCCTGCGTACCGAATCGAGCGGCGCGCATGAACCGATGCCTGCGTGGCGGCGCGCATGCATTTGAGCAGAGCAGGTCAACGATGAGCGTGGCGCGCAACGCATGCATAGCAGGCTGCGGCGATGCTACCACGGCCACGCATGCATAAAAGGCTGATCCACCGCTACGTCGTCGCTAGCAGGCTGCGTCCCATTTATTTCCCTGCCCCACTTTATATTAACAAGCGGGCCCATTCTACGACGTACAAAGCCTACCACGGCCCAACTAACAAAGCCACATAAGCGAAGCCCCACTTGTCAGGTCCAACCAGCGACTCATTCCACGCGGCCCCACTCGTCAGAGTTAACGGTAAAACAGCTGACCCGACGGCAATTTCCGTTGTGACCATTTCAGAGGGTTTCAGATAGGTGAATGGGGAGAAGTGAGCACAAGTTACAGAAGTGGGGAAAACTGAGGACAACTAAGGAATGAGGGGCATAGGAGTAATAAACCCTTTATCATATATTTGATCATACTAGTCGCGTTTGACATTTGAAGTTAACCCGGAAATGTTTCAAGTTTTTAGGTTCAGATAGGATACCAACTTTTCAAATCCATATTCTCAAAATTTCAAAGTAGTGTGGCTCATATCATCACAAAATAGTTCATGAGAGTCCAAGCATCATCCAAACATAACATAGGAAAAATAACATGATCAAAATGCATATAGTCGCGACGAAATTTGACAAAATGAACCTATTGTGCAAAAGTCAACACAAAATAACTTTGTTTTAAAATCATTCCACAAACTACCTGTTTAGATGGCCCCCTACCACACGAACTCATGCTCTACACTCTGGCCGAGAGCACTATGGTTCGGAGCATGGCTCCTTCGGCTGGGGAGCCATCATGAATTGATTTCAGAATCAGTTTATTTTGTGTTGACTTTCCAAAAGTAGGTCAATTTCGTCTATAGTGGTGAACCAAATAGAGACCACTGATGCGAGATTTGGAACTCGGGCTCCATGGAGCCCGTTTTTTTCAAAAAAAATTCAAAATTTGAAAACTCATCAAAAAAATCTGAAAAAAATCATGCACGTACCTGAGCATGGTACGCACCGCCGTGAATTCTTTCGCACCGAAATGACATCGTACGCGCCCTGTACAAAAATGACAAATTTCCTGTCAGAAATTCAAATTTTGAATCTCATGTTCTGACAGGAAATTTGTCATTTTTGCACAGGGCTCATACGATGTCATTTCGGTGCGAAAAAATTCACGGAGGTGCATACCATGCTCAGGTACGTGCATGATTTTTTTCAGATTTTTGTAATGAGTTTTCAAATTTTGAATTTTTTTTGAAAAAAACGGACTCCATGGAGCCCGAGCTCCAAAAGGACTTTCCGCCACTGATGCTCAATAAGATCATCACGACCTCGGCGAAAGCGTCCATGGCAGCTTTGGGTGGCAGCGGGGAGCACTCAGACATGTCAGCGATAAGGTGGATTGAGGGGAAAAGAAAGAAATGATCAGCACGATAGAGAAGAGGACTCGATGTGGTAAAAGAAGAGATGCAGCATAAAAATAAGAGGTGTAATAAAAAGGGAATGCGCGTGCTCGTCTAGTGGGCATAATCAAGAAATGGTAGCACATTTAAAAAAAATACCGAATACAGCATAGAAACAAGTGCAAAATATGCCTTCATAACTAATGTCTTCGTTCAGTAGAATGTGGTTTTTTTTTCGAAACACAGTACAACGCAGACGCTCACATACACATGCACACACTCACCCATATGAACGCACGCACGCACGCACACCCTACCCCTATGAGCACCTCCGAAATACTGAGCCGGTGGTCGGGTCTTGAGATTGACGAAGTCACCACAGACGCCTCGCTGTCGACGGGAACGTCGCCTCCCACTGAAGAATATTCCACCTAAATGAGAAACACCAATGTCAAATCTAGGATTTGAACTCTGATGGGCTGGGGGTACAACCACCCTCATAACCATCTTGCCACAGGCAAGTTCTCAGTAGAATGTGGTTTTAAAGGTAAGGTATTCTCTAAAACTGTCTAAAAAAATAATTATTTCAGAACGACCCTCTTTTTTCGAAACTGAGAAATCATAAGAAAAAAAATACTCCCTCTACTTTTGTTTCTAAAAATAAGATGTTTTATATTTTCTCAGTTTTCAAATTGATATGCATCTAGACACTTTTTAGTGCGTTTATCACTTATTTAAATACATTCTAGTCTATATTGCAATATCTAAAAAATCTTATAATTAGGAACGGATGTGGTGGTATTTATTTGCCAAGCGTTGGTATATTTTGATTTTGAATTACTCATACTAATCTATCAAACGGAACCTTAAACTTCTTATTGGCCGAATGTCACTCAGTTATGACTTTAGCCCTTCGATCCGCGATCTTGTTTTTTGTTTTTTGCGAAACACTCGTGAAAGAATCCACAACGCTACTTGATCAGGGCATGTGGCTCTCGTCCTTTAGCTTGTGTGCCTGCCTCCCCACGCTTTTTTCTCCAAGATCCAACGATACGTCTGTTGGGATTTGCCCACAGGATCGATCACATCAAACTAGACGAAACGACACACTCGAAAAGTTATGACCAGGGGTGCGTGTCGCACCCTCTAAATCTTTCTCTTTATTTATGTTTTCTCATGGTCTCTCGGTGTTACTCCCTCCGTTCCATTTTAATTGACTCACATATATCTACATATGGATGTTATGTAGATATATGTGAGTCAATTAAAATGGAACGGAAGGAGTTAAACTCGATGCTCCTAGTGTGTTTATATATCCACACAGACCTAACCTAGTAGGACTTGTACACCTACTCGTATAGGCTCATTTTTTTTGTTAAGAAATTCTGTTGTCCTAAACTTATCCTATAATTTCTAGCCCCGCCGCCACCCGAGTCCCGCCGCCGGCGCTCCACCCCCACCCCTCTGAATCCCTCTCGGGCTGCTCGCGCGGGCAGCTCCGGAGGGCCTCCAACCCTAGCCAAACAAAGCGCCGCCGCAGCTCTCCCTGGCCGCTGCCGCTGGCGGCGCCGGCGGTGGCGGCCGCGCCCGGCCGTCCTTGGCGGCGGGTGTGGATGGCGTGCCCCGACGGGCTTCCCTCGCGCGGGGGAGAGGCGTCTACGGGCGAGCATGGGGCTGGGAGGCGCTGAGGAGGAGCAGGTGGCGCGCTCCTGCGCGTCTGAGTTCTTGGAGACGGCACGGGAGGACCAGCCGGCGGTGCTGCGGCCTGAGGCGGCGACGAGGGCCTGATCTGGGCCCTTCTGAACCCGGACGGTCGGATCCCGTGGTGGTGGTTCCTGGCGGCAGCGGTCGTCAGGATCTTCCCACACCGACGTGGTCTTTCTTTGTGCCCCTCCACCGCTTTGTCTCGCTCGATCCGATCGCCGGGAGCCGGCCGGCAGCGTGGGGGTTGCTGGCTTGGCTTTGAATAAAGGTGGCGGTCCTAGGGTTTCTCCCGCGCGAAGACGATGATCTACTGGATGCGTGCTCTCGTTGATTTGGCTGAAGTGACGAGTTCGGGAAGGCTCCGCCGGCAACTCCACTGGGCGATTCATGCCTGGAGATTGCTGGATCGGTGGGATTCGGTCGTGCGCACCCATGTTTTACTCTGGCCGTTTGGTTTCAGAGGGAACGCTTCGAAGCTCTGCTGGCTGTTAATATCATGGGACATGTTCTCGTTCCATGGTGCTGGCGGAGAAGGTCATGTCAGTCGAGATCTGAGGCTAGCAATGGTGGTTCGAATCTTTCTCGCGATGAGGAATTGGCTTGGTGTTTCATGACTTGGAGTAGCGGCATGTAAGTGGGGGCGACAACATACGTGAAGTCCAAAGTCCTACCTTTCAGGGTGAAAATTCAAGGTCTGGACTTAATTGGTTGTGCCTGACAGTGGTCTTGATGAAGACATTGTTTTGAGTGTGAGGACTATGTTCAGGTGAAACCCAAGGTTTGGCCTTAATTGGTTGGGCCTGGCACTGTTCTTCTTGAAGGCATTGCTTTTGAAGAATTGAGCATCAGGTGTTGTTTTGGTGGTGGTTGTGCGGCTGCTTGAATGACTGTAACTCTGTAGTGGGACTTTTCTTTTTATTTCTTCTTCTTATTGTCTTTCGGCTGTGTGCATCCGTAGTAACTTCGGTTATTGCGTTGTTGCAGAGGCTGGGTGTAATTTGTATCTCCACGATATTAATATACACTCTTTATCTAAAAAATCTAAACCTACACGTACACAAACTGGCACAAGCCAACTAATCCATAATGGACTAGGCCTAGCAAGTCATGCACGTGGACACTTACCAAATTCTCCTCACATAGCCTAATCACCTAGCCTAATTAGACTCTCACATATTAAGGCAAGATTATTGCTAGCAACGCCGTCGGCTACTCGGCTTGGCTACCAGCCTAGCAGCCTAGCACCGGCGGCAGCTCTGCAAATCAGCCTCGTCGACACCGGCGGAAAGGTCACGGGAGAGAAAGGCCGGCCGTGCGATTGTGGTAAGCGAGTGCCTTGCACGTGATAGCGTGAGCAAAGCAACGTAGGGCGGACTGCACTGCACTGTCGTCCCCCACGTTGCGACCCCTGCGTGCATTCCCCGTTTAACGCCAAACGGACCCTGCAGACAATCCAACTGCCCATAGATCACACGCGCCTTCCCAAAATGCCCTCTCAGGTAAAGCAGACGCCGTTCGTTCCATCGTAGACGAGCGTGACCTCACCTGCCGATAGGTCAGGGTGCGGACGTTGATTTGCCACGGCAAAGCCTTTTCTCTCTGGGTAAAAGAGGAACATTGACCAGGTGAATCATTCTGTAAAGCTGTGTGGGACTCAACATCTGCTCTTTTGTGAGCTTTGTACCCTTGTACTGTGATCGTTAATGTTAACATATCTTTTATGTTTAAAAAAACACTAGAGAAGTTTGCAAATGTATGGTTTCAAATATTAGTGTACATGTTTGATCGTAGCGATATTACTAGTCGAAAACCTGCATGTGGTAGGATGGTTAAAAGGGTGGTTATACCCCTAACCCATTAGAGTTCAAAGCACAGGTTTGACACTAGTGTTTCTCATTTAGGCGGAATATTCTTCAGTGGGAGGCGACGTTCCCGTCGACAGCGATGCGACTGTGCTGACTTCGTCAATCTTAAGACTCGACCCGTCAGCTCAGTATTTCGGAGGTGCTCATAGGGGTAGGGTGTGCGTGCGGGCGTTCATAGGGGTGAGTATGTGCACGTGTATGTGAGCGTCTGCGTGTATACTGTGTTTCGCAAAAAAAAAAAATACTAGTCAAACTTTTGTCTCTACAATGTTGAATCCTAGACCCAGGCCTAAAATCGTTTACAAACCCATGATCTAATTAAAATACGTATAAAAGAACAAACATTTGGAGATACATTAAATTTCAGTGGTTTAATATCCGACCAACGGCCCAAGTTCTTCCATGAAAATAGAAACGCTTTATGGGTGGCAACCCATGTGAAATAATGGTTTTTATCCTAGTTTTTTTATTATTATTAAAGAGTAATGCAAATATCCTAGTGGATAGGAAGAATAGGGAACTTGGTTCGTTATTATCATGTGAAAATTATTTAGAATGTCAAACTGTAAACGTCTATATTTTTTTGCTGAAAAGATGCAAAGGACTAATATCTAAAGTTTTCAGAAAAATCTGAATAAAATGAGCCATTCCGAGTTACAGTAAAAGTTAACGACCACATGTACAAATGTTACGACCGTACTGGGTGGTCGTACTCTTATTTTTACCGAAACGCATTTTTAACTTAGATCTAGCAAATTTTTAACGACATGTGGTGCGCTCAAACATGACCGTACTCGTCAACGTACAAATTAAGGGAAAAGAAAATAAGAGAATTTTCGGAGAAATATGAGCTAGGTACGTTAGCTTTTATCGAGGTGCGGTACAATTACCCGTGGGGTACCAGCGCTCGTACCGAGACAGCAAGCTCTGCCAGTGAATTTATATATTTTTCCTATTTTATTCAGGTCATGGTCATAATTGCTTGAAATGGTAGATATCTTTGATGCATGAGTATTAAAAACATGTTTTGAGCATCTTTATAACTGTTGCTGTTTTGAGTTCAGTCGACGTATGTTGGCAATACGCCGCTACCATTGTATGCACATTAGTCTTTTTGTTTTAGCTCCCTAGCCTATACAACAAAGCTTGGTGACCATAAGATGAACAATGCAAGATTGATCGAGAGTCAAACATGGTAGCCTATAAGCAATGAAAATGGTTGACAATGTATAAGTAAAAGTGGCAACACCAAACATTTGAAAGACAGGATATTACCTAACATATAATTAGTGATATATAAGAGTCTCCGTCCATATCCGAATAATATGCGCTTAGGTTAGACAGGTGTACATATGCATTCCACTATCCTTTAAAAAAATCCTAGATCACATATGAATAAGTATATGAAAAATACATTAAAATGAATCTCATCTTGAAAATGGCCAAAACTAAGAAGCCAGTCATCTACGAAAAACACATACAAAAAACTCTCATCTCAAACAACAGTGCCCATATTTTTAAATGCCTCGACTCTAGAAGGATTTCATTACCGAAAATAAATAAAGGTGTACAAAATAAAAGGTAGTGGACACAGCCACCCTTGAGGGTTTCACAGTGTAGACATCCTTAAATCAAGCAATATTGGGCATATGAGACTTGTACACGAAATCACCTATACTTTACCAATTAGTCCCAATATTATACTCCCTCTGTTCCAAATTAGATGACTTTCATTTGTCCACATATGGATGTATCTATACATGGTTAGGATGTATACATGCAGATAAATGGAAGTCATCTAACTTAGAACAGAGAGATTATATACCAGTAACTTGGCCTTCATATCCTCTTGCCTACAAGACATTCTCTGGTCCGTATATCCAGTGAGCTGTCATTTTTCCGTCTGTGTATCCAGCGACGTATTTTTTCATTTAAAACAGTTCTAAGGTTGACGATAAGTATCAATTTCACACAGGAAGATATGAACAAAACACAATCTCTAGTTACTAGTGAATTTTTTCAAAGAATGTACTAAGAATGGAAAACAAATGTTCATAACTAGAGCAACTTCACATACCTACCAGATAGATACGTTGCGCTCAGCGAGCTTACTCCCAATTTGGCTCAGCTCCACAGCCCAAACAAAACATTCCCATTTGGCGTCCTTGTAGATTACGCTGGGACGCGGAACTAAAAAACTCTGAAGAACACCAAGAGAGATGTTGTAGACTTGCGTGTGTCGTTGGTACTGCTCTGTGCGATAGCAAACCTACAATGAATCAATATTATTATTTAGCATTGTGGTCAACTGGTGATATCCACATGCCTAAACTTAGCAAAAGAAAACCGTCAGGACCTGATCGAGGAGATGAAGGTAGAATGGGGAATGGAAATAAGGAATAGGTACCTAGACCGTTGAGTTCCCAAGCTTGTGGTCGCCGGACTCGTCGCCAAGATCGTGCTCCACATGCTCGTGGCAGCACCGTCGTGCACTCCTGTGGTCGTCCAAGTTATCCGCCGAGCACTTGACAAAAGTGTGGCGCGAAAACGTTGCGCATGGCATCGTCCGTCGCACAAGCCAAGATAACATACGAGTAGTTTTTTAAACACACTACAACGCAGACGTTTACATACACGTGCACACACTCATCACTATTAACGCACACAACTACCTTTATGAGCACTTCGAGAGGCTGAGTCGAGGCTGCCGCTAGGACCACGATCATTCACCACGCAGCTACCGCGACCCACCCCTAACCCTAGCCGCCGGGCCGCCGCCGGCGCGCACCGCTCCTCCCCGTCCTCCTCTCCCCCTCCTCTCCGTCCCCTGCCTCGCCCCCCGCACGGGCGAGCAGGGGAACCCTGTCCCGCGGTCGCCTCTCCCTCCCCTCTCCTCGCCGCCGCCGGACGGCGTCGCGGCCGAAGGACGGGCGCTGGTGGCGGCGAGGCTCCTCTTCTCCCTCGCTCGTGGATCCCGGCGCGGGTCGGGCAATACGGCGTGGGCGCCGCGTTGACCAAGGGCGCGGCGGCGCGGCCGCTCCGGCGGCGGCGTGGATACTCGGTGGTGGTGGGGCGGGTCTGGGACGGCGACGGCGCGTGGTGGCGGCGGCGACTCAGGCGACGCGGGCAGCGGCTTCTTGGCCGGAGATCTCGTCCATGAATGCGGAAGACGGACATCGGGGATGGCTCGATGACGACGCCGTCTCCACAGGTGCCTGTGACGGAGAAGACCGGGGCGGCGCAGCTCCGGAATGGTGGCTGGCGGAGCTGGCCTGAGGCGGCGGGCTCTCGGCCCAGATCTAGGCCCATTTGGGCCTGATCTGGGCTGGGCGGGCCATGCTGCCTGTGTGGTTTCAGTGGCTCCCGGCGCGCCCGGAAGCCCTTCCCCTGACCATGGAGTGGATGGGGTGCTGGATCCGGCCCAGGAGGGGCTAGATCCGGTGATCGCCTAGCAGCCTCGTTTCCTCGGGGTCTGCGGGTATGACCGGCGGGTGCGTCCTGCTAGTCGTACCCCTGTTGTACTAGGGCTGGCTGGCTTGGTTCTTCTCCTGTCCGTGCCGGTGGAACCGCCGTCATGACACCTGCTTCTCCTTGGGGGCGAGATCTTGCACGCCGGGGCGGCAGCCCCGGAAGGTGGTCTGCGCGGACGCCTCTGCGGCGAGGGACGTGGCAGTGGTGATGGTCGTCTTCTCGGTCCACGTGGGTGGCGTGGAGTTGGCGGAGAGAGATCCTGGTGCTGGTAGCGCTTCGGCAATGGCGGTTCCCAGATCGCGTCTTGGTGACCTGGCTCGAGGCTTTGGGCGGTTCGCGGTACTAGTTGTGGTTGGATGGTTCTCCCGAGCGAAATCTCTGCGCTCCGGCGCCAACGGTGACTGCGCCTGCGGGTGTCGTAACCCTCTTGGGGCGCCGTTGTGGGTACCTTCTCCGAGCTAGGGCTCCGAGTGAAAACCCTTGACTATTCGTCTCAACGGCGGCGGCGCTTTGCGTCGTCACCCTCTTGGGGGCGTCGTCGTGGAGTCTTGGTACCTCTTGATCTCGCGCTGAGGTCCTCGGTGGCAAGTCCAGTTTCCTTTTGTTCTTTGTTGTTTTATCTTTGATCTGATGTGTAAGAGGATTTCCTCATCACCTTGTATCGGTTCGGCCGTTGGACTTTATTTATAAAGCGGGGCGAAAGCCTGTTTCGAGGACGAGAGGCTGAGTCGGCGGCGGGTTAGGTTTTGAGATTGACGAAGCCACAATGAACACACCTAGTTGTCACTGGAACGTCGTGTAACACTAAAAAATATTCCAACTAAATGAGAAACATCAATATCAAAGTAAGAGTTTAAATTCTGGTAAGCTATGGTACACCCACCCTCTGACCATCCTATACCACAGCTTCAACAGCATAGGTCAACCTGAACACGGTAGCACAAAGCGGTCTCGAGTCCTGAGCGCGGGGCATTTCTGGAAACTCCACCCAAAAAAGGCAAGCGCGCACCGTCCACAGTGCCCACGCCATCCGCGGCGCTGCAAGAAAAAACATGCCCAAAAAAGGCACACTACTCTACCAACCAGCCTTGGCTGGAGGCGGCGGCAGCGCGAATCTCCCCAGTCTGAGATAACCCCACTCTCGCCACTATCCCTTTCCCCACTCTCCATCTCTCCCCCGAGCAAACCCCACCTCCCTTCCCGAGCCAAACCCCTAGCCACGGCCAATCCATCGAGCTAGCTCCGCTCCACGAGGTCGCCCAGGGAGCGTCCTTCCTCCCTGCCCCTAGATCTCTCCTCTCCGATCCACCGATGACGACCAAGGCCAAGTTCGGGGAGCTAATGTGGGAGCACCGGCTGCGGGTGGCGGCCGCTGTGGCGCTCTTCGCGGCCACCGTGGTGTCGATCTCCGCCATCGGGCCCAGGCTCGGCGCCGTGGTCTCCTTCTTCTGGCCGCTGCTCGTCTCCACCGCCTTCTTCCTCGTCGCCATGACCGTGCTGCTCCGGATCTCGCCGCCGCCCGGGGCGCCGACGACTCAGCCGGCAAGGACCTCATCGACTTCGTCGCCGGCTGCCACAATGAGCACCTCCTCCCGGAGGCGTGTGCCACCGTCGAGGTGCCGCCGGAGCATGAGATCTAGAAGAGGCCGGCCGGTGCAGAGTCGAGGAGGAGGAGGAGCAGCGAGAGGACGTTGTTCGAGGTCGAGAGAGGTGCGGCGGGGTAACCTGTATGGGCCGCCTGGGAGTCGGTCGGTGGGGCGGGCGTCCCCGGCGCCGGCGTGCGGTGGTGCGGCCGGTAGCGTAGGATCCGCCGTCTTCGTGGTGTGGTGTACAATATTACCATTCAATAAAAATCTTACTACTATAGATCCGCCCTGTCGACGCACATAATTGTACTTCGTACCCATGGCTCTGCGATGTTCTCTTGTTTTCACAGGTCGAGGCTTCAGCTCTCGATGCGTTGATGCCAGACTGACGCTGAACTCTCGCATTTCTTTTGGAGAATCTCCCATCTACTCTGGTTAAAATATACGCTTTTAATTTGTTTGAAAAAGACCTTCTCGATAAGAAATTGGTTAGAAAAAATAAATCTCATTTCAAAAGCAATCATCGTTGACGTCCATTGAGAACCTCGTAAAGACGAAAAAGGAGATGGATTGATTGATTGCTAGTAGGATTGTATCCCTTTCGGCGTTGCAATGGATGGATCCTTCCTCGGGACGTATCATCCTTTCGGCTTATATATGGATATACTTCCTTTTCTCGTACCATAGCACGAACTAGGGCAATCACGGTATAGGACCTTGCAAACCTGTGATAGTGAACGGTGATCTGACTGGACCGACAACGAGCTTGCCTGGTTAGTTGCTGTCGCCAACTCGCCATACTAAATCAGCAAGTCGTATTCTGCTTTAGGAGCAGTGAGGTCTACGACACGAGTCAATGCACGCTACCTGGATCCTGTCCTCTCGCTCGAACTGCTCAAATGCTTCATGGTGGTAAACATGATTGATGTCTGTTTTTCTCTCTCTCTCGTCGGTGTGACTGAGGTCTATTTATTCCACCGGCGGTGTCCTAGATGGCTAGATCAGTTCATGACTGGTGGGAGACCATTGCACTGTCAGGCAGGGTCTTATTGCTGTATTTCACCAATTTTCGGGGTTGCCTTACTCTTTCCCTTGCTTGTTGTCTTTTCCTCTACCAATTTTCGGGGTCTCGGGTACCAACGAGTGATAGAATCGAGCTAAATACGAGGTAATCTATACTTTTCATAAAGTAAAATCCCACTAAGTGTAATTAATAATATTTTTCTATCTTCACATGCAAGCTATCCACATTACTTGCTCTTTTAGCCAATCAATTTTCCATGTCATCCCACTAATATTTATTAATTATTTTTTATATCTACATGCAAGCATCTACATTATTTTTTTTAGCCTATCAAATTGTCCACATCATTTTTTAATGTTATTGGTTGTATGCACATTAGTCTTTATTTGTTAGCTGCCTTAGCCTATACAATAAAACTTGGCGGCGAACAATGCAAGATTGATGGAGGGTCAAACATGGTAGCCTATAAGCAGTGAAAGTGGTTGATAATGTATAAGTAAAAGTGGCATCACCAAACATTTGAAAGATAGAATGTTACCTAACATATAAAAAAAATCAATCCCGACAAGAGGTTATATCTTATGGATTTTACTATGTCTTGCATACGCATAGTTTTCTTTGAGTTTTTTCTTCAAAATTTTGGTGGAACATCTACACACGCATATTTGTAAAAACATGTGTAATGGATACCACCTTTTATTTTTTCCGGTATCTTTGAAATGTGCTTTCAAGTAAATAAAAACAGCCATTTGTTTGATATTTCAAGGGTGGTTGTAGCTCTACCCAATAGGGATTAAGCCTTAGGTTTGACGCCCTGTGTGTCTAAATTCATCGCCCTTGGTAAAAGCTTCTTCAGGCTGGATAGTTTATCGTCGCCATTCTGCATTCGTCTGCCCAGTACCAGGATGCGTCCACAATGACCTGAAGAGGGCCCTCTCCCACCTCTCAAGGATCAAGAAGCACTACGCGAGAAAACATGGAAGCAAGACTTGGCCCTGCGTGTGCGGCCACACCTACGTTGTTCACTCCGACTCGAAGGCGCACCAAAAGCGCTGCAGGTACACTCTTTCTCCTAGGTTTCATTTAATTCAAAACGGAAAACCAAGTAAACTACCACAACTAATTTCGGATTTTCACGCAGGACGAGCTCACCGCAGCTCCCCCAGCCGAGTCTCCCCACTGACGACCCACCCTCCACCATCCAGCTCGCTGGCACAACGAGTGCCGTACAGGCCCAGCCGAGTCCCTCTGCCGGCGACGCACCCTCCACCGTCCAGCCTGTACCTCCTGTAGAGAACCCGGAGGACTTCTCCTGGATTGTGCATGACGAGTTTTTCCTTGCTCCTCCGCCGCCGCGCGGGGGGGGGGGGGGGCGGTGGCCCCCTGACCTACACTAAGCTTTGCGAGTGAATATATATTTTATTTATTTATTTTACTCGGCCCATAGTAATAATTTTCTTGGACTGGTGGCACGCCAAGTGATATCTTTGATGGAGGACTATTCAAACAAATTTTGAGGATACTAGACGGAAATGTGCACTTCGTCGCGCCGCCTGCCTAGCGTTCTTCCATGAAGTGGCCAGTGAGATGCATCTTGAGACGTTTGGATTGGTTGTAACGTGTTTTAGCAGTTTTGTCTGACGGCGTAATTAGGTGTGATGCGTTAGAGGGCGGTTTCTACATGGTATGCGAGGGTGTGTTGCGAAAGACGCTGCGGGTGGGCCCGTCGTTGTTGTATGTAGACACATCGTCCACATGTGTTACGTACATGGAAGTCGGGTTCTCACAGAACAACATTGACGTGGTGTTTCAGCATGGTGTGCACGCGGTTGCTTGTATGTTGTTTCTACAATTAACTTTGATATATTGTTAGTTGTTTCCACATCATAAGGAGCATCTTTGACTGCCCTAACTCCTCGCCCATCACAATTTACCATGCTTCACGCATCATACAAACATATGGAGAAAGTTTACTTGTTAGAAAACAAAAACAACTATGCTAAGCTCGTTTAGAAACCAAGTCTAATTATGCTTAGCATAAATGTTCTTTTCTCCCTAACAACATAGCTGACAAATCAACTGGATCATCTATATCAAGCAGAAACAAATTCTCACATGTGGTCTTTTGATTAATTGTAGACCAATGAGGTAGCGATCAAGTAACTGACAAATATAATTAGAATATGCAACTGTTGAAATGAGTTGAAAAGTCATACAATATTGTTGCCATTTGTTCTCATTTAACCCCACAACAATACAGATACAAAGCAAATATGTTGCGATCCTTCATCCATCAAATGCTGGTTACTGGATAACTAAAATAAATATTACAATGAATGACATAATTTTAGTGTTCTCCATGTAATATTGGCATTTCCTAAAGCTGTACAATCACAAAGTGGCACTATTTGGTGTTACTCGTGAACGTAAGCTAAATATTCCTCAACCTGTGAAAAAAACATCAACGCTTTCCTTTTGAGCATGCACAAAAACCTAGCAAAGAAAGGAATCACATCATTAAATATTGTTTAAGAATTCAGAATATAAATGTAGATCGTAAAGCTGGAGTGACCAATGCACTCCGGCACGAAGAGACCCAAGTGCACCCCACCTTCTTTTAGGGAGGCGACAAAAATGGACCAGAAGAGTGAGCCTTCAACCAAAACTCCATCAAAACCATGCATTTCTTAAGTGTCCTCAACAATTTTTCATCATTTTTGTCCAGTTTTACTACTATGTTCCTCACACTTGCCGGTCTGATATGCAAGGCTTGCCCCATATGGCCAATCGACTCAGTTCCTACACAAATTAGTTGACTGCAAAATGAATAATCAAGGAAAAAAATCAATGCTATTATCCTACTCTAAATGTAGCCAACACATCTTGACCATGACAACAATGTTTGTTTCCTGGTTATCCGATAGAGTGTTAAATCCAAGAAGCTCCTCAACGAACAAATGATAACCAAAAATGAAAGCATCAAAACTTCAAATAAATTCGAATCTAAGATAACACCATGGTGACAAAATACCAGGTCTCTACCCGCTGAAATACTTCCAAATCAAGGTTGGAAACCTATGATCGAAGGGAGTAGTGCATGTACCACATAACCATACTACTCAGATTCGCTGGGAAGTTAGGTTCTCAAGCACATCTTGCGATCCCAAACGCATACCCACGGTTTCAACCGAGATCCGACGGTGGCACGGGCTACCGAACGTATACGCCAAGGAAACTCGAAGTCATTCATGCCCCTCTCAACCACCGTGACAACTCGATCAAATATATTGCCGATGACATGCTGGGAGGCCAGGGAAGTATGGCTTGGGTGGTAGAGTGGCGATATTTGGGACAATATCACTTCCCTCCGATGTGTCCTCATCACGGGTGGAGATGACGATCTGCAGAGATGAAAGTGTTCGGCAGCACTATGTTTGGGCGCCTTAACGATCAATAGAGCGCTGCAACCATGGAAGAAGAAGCACGTCGCCTATTGCATGCAAAACTAAAGATATGTCCAATCTAAAACGAATGACACAAAGATATATGCTTTGTCTCGTCTAGATGCTCTCTCATTTGCCTAATAAATCTTAGCATCAAAAAAATAACGGAAGATAGGTTCCCATACCATATTACTCCCTCCCTCCATATCAAAATATAAGACTTTATAGATTTTTTCTACACACATGTATCTAGACATATTTTAGTGCAAGGTTCACATGAATCTTGCACCAAAACATGTCTAGATACATGTATACGGAAAAAGGTTACAAAGTCTTTTATTTTGATACGGAAGGAGTAATTATTAGAGTACCGACTTCCAAAACATATTAGTTCTCACACCACATGCCACTTAAACACGCTTCATTAACTGTTTAACATTTAGCAACATAAGTTAGCGCGAGATAAAATCACATGCCATGATGATGATCAAAAACTATATCACCAACATAAATTATATCCGAAATAAAAAAACTTGTACCAACAAAGAAAGACAATTTCATTACTACTCAAATATCTTACTACATGGAAGGATTCAACCATATATATAAACGGGATAAGGGCACTGTTTAAAACATTACAGGGTGTACGCCTTATTTGACAAGGGTGCCTCAACAAACAGTACACAGAGTCTGCCATTGTGTTATACGGTGCTTGTCAATCAGTGTGGACAACTTGCCTCGCTGCTGTGGGTCAGACCAAGACACCATCTTCAGTTTTGCACACACAATCTCAACCTCGTCGCTTCAGTGATGCTTGGCTGTTATCTGAGCATACCTGAGGACACCGCTAACGGCATGTTTGTTATTTTTAGGAGAATAATTCACACAAGAGTGAACCTCTCTTCGCATACAAAGTAGTGAGACTGGAACAAAATGGAAGGTCCTTCTAGAAATCATAATATAAAAGGAAACATATGGAGGCTAAGAGAAAAGAAAAGGCTCATCCTAAAATGCATGGAGCTAATTAGAACTGAACCACAATCTAACAAAAATCAGATTGGTTGTACATTTTCCACTAGTGGAATTTGGCGCGGCGGCACGCCGCGGCCTTGATGAAAGCTTTGTTGATGGTCTGTCATTTGAAGTAGCTGACGGAAGGTGAAACAAAATTTCGTAGTGTTATGAGAGGGAAAGAAAGGAAGGTACTAATCGAGACAAAATGTTATCAACTGGTAGTATGACCAAAATGACATCAAATAATACCAACCTAATGTGGATTGTACACATAAGACTTTATTTATATGTGATCTTGCACAAAACTTATTGTGCGTGACCTGCCGTTCGCTTTGATAAGACACCTTTTTCATTTCCTGCTGACATGTGTACTGATGTCCTGGTCTCTGAGATGTCTACTCTTGTAAACCTATAAATCAAGTAGCCACATTTATAGAAGATAGATTCAGTAGCCAAAGCAGCATGTAAATTTCAGCGATATTTAGAAGCTGGCTCTGATTCTATACTGCCGTACCGTCTGTAGAAGTAGCTCCTTGGTCATTTCCTTGTGGTGCAGCAAGTGCGTGATAGGCAAGGCGAGATCTTCTAACGGTGAACACGACATAATTCGATCTTTGAATTGCTGCGCTGTCGGTCGATATGAACTACAAAATATAATTTGGAAGGTAATGAGTAAACGAATTCAGACGATATGAACTACAAAATATAATTTGGAAGGTAATGGATAAACGAATAGCCTTCTTACTCAAAGCCACTAACATGAAAAAATTTATATGAGAAGGAGCAGCCAACTTATTTTGAATGTTATTATGAACTGAGAATCTGTAGCTGTCAAATCTGAACAAAGATATTTTTAGCATGTTCAAGCAAACTGACATTTTAAAGCGTATTGAGCCTATCGACATGTAAAAGCTAGAAAAAATTGCATTTGAGTTGAGCGCATGATTTTCACAACAAATGAAGACTTATAGGGATGATATAATGTCCAGTGTGAACTTTATATACCACATTAAATCAGTAGATCAGCTCAAGTCCTACGACCCCTGCTCAACGGTATGATAATGCTCGTAAATATGACACAATAGTCAACAGTTACTATACATGTAGTGTCATCATAGTTTTCGAGCAAAGCACAATATTGTTTCATCCATAATTAGAAAAGAGAGAATAACAGGCAGAGGAAAACTATAGTAGAAGTGTAGAACATATTCTACAAAAACACCCACAGATGCGAATAAACCTTTTTATTTTTTCTGCATATTCATACTAAAATGTGCAATAATGTAAACAAACAGTATTCCCTGAACAACAACAATACATAATCATCTCAAGCGAAAGAAGAGCACCAAACCATCTGAACACATGCAAACCAGAGCAGGGATTCAAAATCCTATAGCACAATAAAGATACAACTTTAAAGTCCTTATTTAGAGGGATCACATACTAAATCGAGAGGCTCGTGATTTATGTTTAAGCAATATTTATTGTCATAAGATGAAAATAGCCATTTCAGTAGTTTCTTGAAAGACGCTAAAGATCCTGGCGTAGGACCTATGAAGTTGCTGACGATCATAACACTAAACATTAAAATTAGATCTAAGATAGCATGGGCGATCTCTAAAAAGGAGGCACAAAAGCAATAAGCTTATTTGATAAAAAAATCATGTACAGCTTATGAAACAACCTAGTTGAGAAGTCTGTCACCAGCGTAAACTGAAAGAGAATCCTCTGTTAAGATGACATCTCGACTTTGCCATCGGCTAAAAGTAAAGCAGATCTAGTTAAGGGGAAGGAAATGACTAAAACAAAAAGGAGTGCTCTAATGCGCATATGTAAATACATGCTAGTAAGGATTTATTCAACACAAATGAAAAATGAAAGACTGAAATAAAATGAGTATTGGACAGTACCCTGGGCAACATCATTTTGTATCAGCTCCGAGCTACAAAAGAATTAAGCAGAAAGTTAGATGACCAACTGTGGAACTACGAAATGTTCATATGAGAATAATCTGCCAAGTATTAGAAGACACTAAGCATAAAGAAAAGAATCCAGCTCTGTTCCTCTCAGAATTTTAGTCAACCATATAACCAGAAATATAAAAAACATTGCGTAGTTTTTAATTCGGAGGCAAGAAATTAAGTAGTAAGAAATAATTCGACGACAAAACTGCAATATATGACAAAACTTGTTAACTCCTACCTGGCTCTTTATTTTATTCTTAACTGAACAATTCTATGGACTATCTGGTAGCGTGTAATGAAATACAACCATTCACGTTAAAGGCCTAATTAATAGAATGACAAATGGCTGCATAATAATAGAGCTAAGGTTGTAATAACCAATATGGCATAAGATAATATATGATGCCGCTGCATACTAAATAATAAAAGCCATGTAGACGCTAAATTCGATACTTGCGTCTAAATGTCAATCATCACCCTGTGATTGTGCCACACTGCTAATTTCAATCCTTCATTTGAAAAGAAAAAAAAACCACTGCATAACAGAAAATTAAACCCAAGTTCATTAGCATCCTATCCTACATTCTTGCTCAGCCGGACTATATACATAAATTACCTTGAAAATTAATTGATCGCCTGTGTAAAGCCTGTAGGCCCGTTACCTTCATGAACTGATCAGGTGAACTAACCTACAAACAGAAAAATAATTATGCTCTTGCATAGTTAACTGATCACAACTTTAGAGGAATATTTGATGAAATTGCAGAGAGCAAAAGGAAGGTAAGTAACCTTAGAATATGGTGATGCAAATCTGGCTAAAGCAATACAAAAGCTTGCGGAACTATGTAAACAGTTACAACAAAATGTCGCTACGTAGAAGAAAAGCACACGAACTGATGGATGGTAAGCAAAAAAGCCATCAGCACATCTGTGTTAGCGAACGATGACGTTGGCCGATAAGTACAAAGGGCTAGACATATAGAAACTGATGTAAAATATGTTGCAGCTCTACTGACTCAGCTATCTATTTTTGGATGTGAGCATTTAGAAATAAATCGGCACCCTAGTATATCAACCATTGGTATTTACGTACTTGCTGGGCAATGAAGAGGAACCCCAGCCCGTACATTTACTTGTCTCGGTTCTGGTTCTCCCAGATTCTGTGAGGCGCACAAGGAATTTCCGTCGTGGCCGTCGAGCAGACAGGTTCTTCAGTGAACCGGTCTGCAATCCTGTTGTGGAATTCAAAGAAAACTGCCAAATCGTTATGGAATGGATGCATGAAATTTCTTAGAATTGAAACGTAAGATTGGGGAGAAGCAAAATAGAGGGCTGACCGAAGGTACAGCTCTGCCACCTCATCAAGCTTCAAGATCAAAAGCCGTAGGTCTTGCTCCTTCGTATGGCAGCAGCCTCTGCAGGTCCTTCAGATTATCTGCAGAAACACACACGCACAGCGGAGATCAGCGAACGCCGCATGGCGGATCCAACCGAAGTGGAACCAAATCAGGCACAAAAGAGGTGCGTGGGGGCGGTACCGAGGCAGTGGTCGCCCTTGACGTAGCCGACGACGCCGTCGTCCTCCTCGGCGGCGCCGAGGCCGGCGCAGGTGAGCGAGAGCAGCGGCGAGGTGTCGGGAGCGAGAGGTGGACGCGCAAGCGAGGGAGGAAGGCCAATCCCCCGAATCGAGCTGCCTCTTTCCCGCGTGCCCCTCGTCGCCGCCGCTCTTGTGCGGTACCGTGGCGCAGTGGAGAGAGGTTGAGAAGAGAGAGGAGCGGCCGAACGTGATGGAGCTCCAACGGCCAATAACCACATCGGTCCGTCGCTTCCCCGCGTGCTCCTCCGCCGCCAAGCTTGTGCGTGCCGCGGCGCAGTGATGCGAGCTCGGGGAACGGGGAGAAGGATGGAGGGAAGCAGTGCCGCCATGGGGAGGAGAGAGAGGAGGTGGGGCGTCGGGGCGAGCGGGAGGAGCTCGCGAAGGAGCTGCCGGCGGCGGCGGCGGCTAACCCTAAAACATGTGGGGAAAGTAAGGGGAATTAGGTTGTAGGGTTACGGCCTTGCATCTTATACAGTAGGTCCGAATCCTAATTTCCAGAAACCATAGGGTTGTTTTTGCAAAAAGGGCGCGCACTGTTCATCATTGTAGCTGCTACAGTTGCACGGTCGCTGAGAGCTCGCTAAATGGACTGTCTTTGATATAGTTAGTAGTAATAATGTATCGGATCATGATACTATACTAGAGAAAGGGAATGAAGAATGTATCAATCCAAAGACTACTTATCACTCACAAGTAAGAGGGCTATTAAAAGAAACCTAACCGAAACTGTAGTTAGCTAGCTTCTACCAAACTTAAGGATCATCAGAGTCGAATAAGTAAGAGATGGAAGAAGTATTAATTTAATTAATTTTGATTACTTGTTCCCTCAGATTTCAAGACAACTTTGAACCTGACATAATCTTGTTGCTTAATTTTCACAGCATATCACTCTTTTCACGGGGTACAACATTCAAATCCACAAAACCGTCTAAATCACCCCCCGCCACTGGTTTCCGACGAATTTGTGCGTTTTTGCGTATTTTGGACAGTTAAGTTTGTCTCTGACGTGGCACTGTTGTGGCAACGTCCGTTATTGCCCGTACCCAGCTGGAGGTAGGCGAGGATGGAGGTGGTGCATCCGCCGCCTATCTTCTACCGATTGCTCCGCCGCCGGCGTCAGTGGAGGTGCGGACATCGTGCGCCGTCGTGCCACGATGTCCTGGACGGGGCACGAGAAGAGCGGGATGTGAAGCCACGACAGCGACCTCCACGTCGGGACTGGTGGTCGATTCATTTGGCTCACTTCTTCCATGGTTAATTGTGTGAATTTGCAGGGTGAAAACTATATTTAATCCTTATTTTTATTTTTTGGTTTAACAGGTGGGCCATATTTGTACCTAGCTCGCTGGTCTGTGGGCTTCTTGCTCGTGGGCTCTTCATCGTCCGCTGACAAGAAGGGCAGTCGCCCGAGTCTTCCACCTCCTTCGCCCAACGCCTCGCCGCCGCCTCCTTCTCTCCCCTCCTCCCTTCTCGGGCTCTTCCAGTAGACTCCTCTCCCCTAAAACCCTCCCGCATTCCTTACCCCTCTCGCAAGCCACGCCATGTCCCGCATCGCGACCTCGCGCCTCGCCCTGCGGCTCCTTCCCCGGACCTCCGCCGCCTCCTCTTATTCCGTCTCCCCGGCGGCAGCAGCAGCGGCGGCCGCCGCCGCCTCATCCTTCCCTTCCAAGGAGGCCGCCGCCGCCGCAACTCCCCCTCCCAAGGAGGCGGCGCCGCCGACTCCGCGTCCTCTTCCGCCCCTGGTGATCCCTCGCCCGTTCCGCCTCGCAAGCCCTTCGGCCTGCTCAAGGCCGGTATCCTCACCGCCTCACCGCTGCCCTCGGGGCCACCGGCTACGTCACCTACGGTGCGATCTCCGATCCCTATGTTCCCTCCGCAGGATCTCACGTCTGTGCTGCTTATTGTTGCCCTTCTGCTCACCTGTATTGACACGAGCTCGTTCTGGTCTGGTCCCTTTTGTCTGCAGCTTATTCTATTGAAGAAGTGGATCAGATGACGCGGGAGTTCCGGAAGAACTCGGAGCATCCCATCCCTGAGGACCTGTCCGGCTTTGAGGTAATCCACTAACATATGCTTAATGTTTTTGGGTGCTGTGCTGTTAACCTTTTATTACTCGGTCAGTTGCGTGAATGCACAAGCGATTAACCAGCACTGCCTTGCGGTATTTACTACTCCTATGTTACTATGTAGACAGGATTAAGAAATGTGACCTTGGGGATCTGACGAGGTGCACAATAAACTTACCACATATCATCGTGTTATTGTGAAACTGTTGATCGGCTATATGGTAGTGTTCTTTTTTTGTTTGCACTTTCGAAATCAAATATTTGGTTGTTTGTTTTGAGTCACAATGGTCAAGGAGTTGTCATGCATAGAAATATGAGGAATCATTGTGGTCTGGGACATGATTTTCTATGGGAGTCTGCATTGTGGGGTCTGGGAGTTGTCATGCATAGAAGTATGAGGAATCTTTGTGGTCTGGGACATGATTTTCTATGGGAGGTCTGCATTGTGGGGTCTGGGAGAAACCTGAACTAGAGTACAGAATAATTTTCTCCACTGGATATCAACCGTCAATCATGTTGCTAACAATGATGGTTTTTCAAATTTGCAGAAGTTTAAGGCCAAGGCTTATTTCGAAACTATGAAAGGTAGGCTTAAGGCAGACTCATCCTTATCTTTACTGTTACCTCTTGGACATGGATGTCACATATTGTGGATACTTTTTCTTCATTCTCCTATGAGCAACTCACCATCCTGTTATTTACTTTCTATATAGACTATGGCTGCTTCCAGGTAACCTTGGACAATTTTTCTCACGTCAGTGAATAAACAAGTGTATTTACTGTTAAGAAGTCATAAGTATAATAAAATGTAGCCAGTAAGAATCCTTGTGCATTAAGTTTTAATATGATACGAATATTCACAGGTGAAAAACTAGGCTTTACACAATGTATAAAGTAGCTAGGGAACACCTTGCTTTATTAGCGAAAGCTTGTGTCTCACATAGATTGACCAGGGCAGTGTGTTAATTACTTAATTGTAGCAACCATATAATTAGACTGTAAGTCTGCATCAAGTTATGTGTCCATTTACTGCAGCAATTTGGTACAAAGGAAATGTGTCATTGGTACTAAATCATTGCCTGAAATCTGATCAGCCAATGTAAATTAGTGCGTGATAATGTTTGTATCTGCACACTCTAGATTGCTCTATACAAATTGATTGACCTGAGGAGGTAGCTGAGGCTCTTCAGTTAATATCTACCCACATCATTCTTTAACTGTCTGCCTACATTGCTTTTTGGTTGAATTGTTCCTTCTTTCTGCTTGCTTAGTGAAAACTGTACGTCTATTCTGCAGTTCCTTCTGAGGCTATTGACTCTACTTGGACGTCAGGACTCAAATTGAAGATCAAATTAAGGTCAGTCAGTAAGGGCAAATTGTTCTTCACGATCCACTTTGATATTTGAATGATTTGTTTTGTGACACTAACACTTATATGTTTGTAGGGATTTGTTGAACCATCATCAGAAAAACTTCTTCCAGATCTACCTCCTAACGAACAACATGTCTTTACCATAGTTCTGGATCTGAATGATACTCTTGTACACTCAGATTGGAAGGTGAATTTATGCTTTCTACAAAGTCTAGAATCTTGTTATTTGCTATGTGTGCTGCTCATGTGATGTGTATGGAATATTATCAAATCTTTTAACGCACTATAAATTTGCACTTCAGTTTACTAAATCGAGCTGTATGGCTAAAACCTGAAAGAGCCAGTGCTTAAAAAAGGATATCCTGGCAGTATTTTAAATTCTTGTAATATCTACGGTCAATGGAAGCAAATGGTTTATTTTCTTCATAGAAGGCTTCCTGTTTTAGTTTTATAGCACATTAGCATGGACACTTTATTTTTGCCCCGTCCCATAAGGGCTGAGGATTGTTTGAATCGAGAATATATTTTAATGTTTTCCATATATGTTTATAGCGTGAGAGAGGATGGAAGACTTTTAAGAGACCAGGAGTGGATGCCTTTTTGGAACATATTGCGAAGTATTATGAAGTTGTTGTGTTTTCTGATCAGTTGAGCATGGTAAGTTTGTCAAGTTTTCTTAAACTATTTAGTGTGTTGCAAAATCTAACTCAAACGAAACTTTTTTTACACGTGTAGTACGTTGATCCTATTATGGAAAGACTGGATCCAAAATTCTGTGTTCGGCACAGGCTATCAAGAGTTGCAACTAGATATGTGAATGGAAAACACTATCGGGTATGGGTATCTTACCTGCTGCTCTTTTTGTTCATTACGTAGCTGAAATGTATCATTATGAAGTTCTTAAATAAGTTTTATATTGGTCAAAACAGTTTCGATTATTGATGCTATAAATCCCTTTCTTTCAGATAAGTCCCTTGTATCATGTGTGATGTATTATAAAGTATATACTCTTGCTAATAATTTAGAAGATTCTAGGCTATATGTTGGCATGACATGGATTGAAATATGGTAAATGCTAGAACTGGTCACACATTCTTTACCTTTTCTCCGTCTTCGACAGGGTTTGTGCAAAATTGTTTTCAGTGATTTTGACCTATATTCTTGCATATTGTTTTTGATAGAATTTGAAGGAGTTTATTCTGCAGCAAGATTTTTTTAGGCATAGAAGCCTGATTTAGAATCAGTTTTGAGGAAAATACCATGTTCGCCCCCCCAATTGAGTATTACCATGTTTGCCCCCCCCCCCCCCCCCCCCCCCCCCCCCCAAGTTTTAATCCTGCCTCCGCACTCGCATGTTACACTGTCATAGTTTTTTTACAAGAGATTTTGAAGTTACGCAGATACGAAATATGGACCACTATAGGTTGTGTGGTAGAGACATGCTAATGTGCACAAGTCACACCTTTTCTTGTAGGTTTTTTTTGCAACATTTACGAAGTTGCATAGATGTGCATATATGCTTTTGCTTTATTCTCGGGTCTCTGTTCTAAAATGTTAGGCGAGGTCACTTTTTGATTGTTTTAATTAGAGTGCTGCCGCCATGCAAGATGCATGGATGACTTGTGATGCATGATTTAGTAAAGTAATTCCAATATGCACTAGTTAATCCATGTCGTATCTTCTTGTTCAGAGATGGAGGTCGCAAACTTGCACGTACACATGCCTTTGCTTGTGACATGGCCTGTCATTTTTTGCTCAATATTAATTGTGGCCCCATGGGATGTCTTTGGGTGGGAGAAATTTTGGGTCCTGGGTATGTTTGTTTTGATGCCCCATGCACTTGACGAATTATGGCAAAAACTATAAGAGGAACAGGTGGACAATCATTGGCAACCAAAATCTTGGCAACAAACCAAGCAAAGACCAAAGTATGCTAGGCAGCCATTGTTATGGGCACCAACCAAACACAGACCTATTTGCTCATCAGAGGTTTCCTTTTTCATAATTTTATCTCTCTTAGAAACATCATCTTGATTCATGGAGTACCACAATTGTATTACGTTGGTCCTTTCTTTGGTTGCTTATAATCACAAGTTAGATGTTTCATTTTGGTGAACAAAACCCAAGAATATCATCAAGAGCCAAAGCAAACATCGTAGTCCTAACTGCTCACTAATTATTTGAACTTTGAACATTATGTATCCACTGCCTTTTGCAAAAGGTTCGTCATGTGGACAATTCCTCGTGACCTAGTTTATCATTTCTTCCTGGAAGTTATTTGTAGCTATCTGTTGCAGTAATTACGTTCTGAGATGTAGGCATTGGTAATTGGTAGTACAATTCGATAGACTTTTGCTTTACTTCTATGCTTGTGACCCATGATTTTACATTATAAGTCCATTTATTTTGGCAATTACCTAAATGGCATACGGTGCCTTCAAACTATTGAAAGTTGGATCCTTCTCATATATGGTTTCCATCCTTCAGCAAGAAATGAGTTGGCTACTGTTAGCTATTACTGTACTGTATTTCTTTGTAAACTATTCAGGTATCACCATTTATGATGGGTGCATGTATTTCCTTGTTTTGCAACTTATTCTTGATTCATGTGCTTATGTTTTAACTATTGCAAAATGTACCATGTAATCCCACAAATGTTATTATATTATATATTATATTTTGGTGGAGGTTAGAGATGCAAATGGGTCACCATTAGGGTACCCTCCAACCCTCTTTAATTCCAACAAATGAACTATTTTTCGAAAAAAATGTGACTTTGGAATTTTAGTTCATTTGATTGAACTAAGGAGGGTTGGTGAGTACTCCAGTGTGACCCATTTGCATCTCTAGTGGAGGTAAACCTGATAATCTACCAAGGCCCAGCTCTTACCCCACCTTAACCCAAATCTGCAAAGAGTACAACTCAACCCAATCCAGACCCACTAAATCCAACTAGATAATTTGAAATCTTGCTCAGCTATCCCATGAAGTGCCTGGACCCACTTTTCTAATGTATTACCCCGAAACAATCTTCCCTTTCGACTTTTTATTTTGCTAGCGTCTGCAAAGGGGCTTCAACCCCCACCCCCACCCACCCATATCCCTAGAAGCAGCTTGATGTGGATGTTGAATATGTTTGGATTGTGGCCAAATGTACTGTACCAATCTTTTGGCATGCAATGCTACTTTACCAACTCTAGTTCATTTTTCTAGCCAATGTTGGCCAACT
Source organism: Poa pratensis (assembly GCA_947311845.1). Classification (NCBI taxonomy): domain Eukaryota; kingdom Viridiplantae; phylum Streptophyta; class Magnoliopsida; order Poales; family Poaceae; genus Poa; species Poa pratensis. Next base: position 19,726,442 of record CAMZMU010000058.1, read on the forward strand.
CATGGGCAAGCAAAACCTCAACGAAATTTTTTGCTTGCCAAATCATTGTTGGGGCAACCTTGGGCAAAAACCAAACACACCCGAATGTCATGGCCCAGTCTCTGCCTTCGCTAATGACTTTCATGCTGCAGCCGATTTTGTGTCAGGGTGCTGCTGGCGTCATTGGACTGGATGCCATATCGTGAGCTCTTCTATGCTTTTGTAGTCTCTGTGAACTCTGGTATGGGTGTGCCTCTTCTGTTGGTGTAACCCGAGTCCTACCTTTTTAACCATGGCTCGTTACAAAGCAGCTGGATGCGAATATATCAGAGGACCTATCCCTTTAAGCCCTCACGAGGTCCATTACCAGACATGAGTGGGAGGGGTGCAATGATGCCATTTGTATTCATAGGGCTAAGGCCCTAAGCGTCATGTAGGGAGTCTTCAATCACGGGTTTGGGACAAACTCGTCTAACCTGGCTGCTTTGATAGCCTAGTGGAGTAAGACTATGGACCAGCTTGAGCTGTTTGGCTAGTGCCAAAAGTTAATAGATGAATATGATGTTTTTTTGGACGTTTTGAGGAAACTGTTTTTGGATGGTTATTTCTTCCCAGTTTTTTCGTTGCACCTTGAGAAATAATTCTATTAAGATTAGTCATGGCAGTTTATTCATTTTAATACAATCACTTTATGGTAGATCATGCTGCTTATATCTTAGTACTGAAGGGGTTGCTGATAATTCCCCACCAGGTCATTCTTTTGGTGATGAATAATGTTTGTTCAAGCCTATTGAAATGTCTGAAATATATTTCTAAAACCTGGTCAATATATAAGTTCTTAGTAACATATCATACGAGGCAGTATCCGTTCTTTCATGATTATTTAAGTATCTGATGTTATTTTCAGTGTCATGCAAAGTTCCTATCTAACATCATGTTGTCATCATTAGGATTTGTCAAAGCTGAACAGAAATCCTGCGCAAGTTATCTATATCAGTGGTCATGCTCTTGAGTCATGCCTGCAGGCTGAAAATTGTTTACCAATCAAACCTTGGAAGCTTGAAACTGGGGACACTCAACTGATTGATCTTATTCCATTTCTCGATTGTAAGCTCTATGAAATTGATTTTTTTTTTCAGGTTTTGTGTTCTGCTAGGTGTTGCTACCTTTGGAATCTGATAAACTAACAAATGCTGCAGATCTCGCTATGTCAAGAGTTTCTGACATCAGGCCTGTCCTTGCATCCTTCCAAGGTCGTGACATCGCTACTGAATTTCTTGAGCGTTCGAGGTAAGCAAATGTTTTATCAGCTCCAGGCTTCTAGCCGCTTCCAGTTGTAGGTAAATGATTTTCCAAGTATAAGTATCCAATGCTTTCTGAAACTAGCAAGTGGTGTTATGGCTGTAAGTTTTTGCATCACACTTGATGTAAATATTTTGTTTCCTATTGTTCTTGACAAGCATCATGTCAAGCATCCCATGAGCTGTCGAGTGACTTGAGTCTGCGCAGCAAAGAAACAAAATATTGGTTGTCACACTAAACTGGACATCATACAACTCTTTGATCAACAAGTAATTTATAAGGTTAAGCAGAATACACAGACAGTCCTGCCCCCATGATTCGTTAGGTTAAGCAACAGAAGAAAAGTAATGGAGTACTATTTAGCCATCTCCATTATATGTGTGATTATGTATGGTTTATATTTCAGTTTCCAGCTTTTTATAATTATTATCCTGGTACGCACCAGCAAGCAGTTTAGGTGTGAATTGCTGCTTAGCTTCCTTTTTTCCAGACCTAATTTGACTCGGTCTACAAGAAGTTAGTTTTTGCCATTGTAGGCTGCGGTATTATTTTAGGGAACTTCCACTTTATTTAAGAACCGTGTGCCTCGTGACGAACTTTAACATGCTGTAAATGTGAACGTATGCACTATCTCAACTCTCAGTATTTGCTTATTCACATAATCCATCGTTCTGCAGGCGCCTACATGAACAGAAGCAACAACAGGGACGCAAATGGCGGCTATGATGACTATAATCTGCTGTAGGGAAGCATATCATTCTACCAACTTCGGCTATGATGACTATAAGCTGCTGTAGGGAAGCAGATCGTTCTACCAACTTCTATATACCTAGAACCATTGGGAATCAAGACTTAATCTTTGTAATTTTGTCAAGTTTGATTGCAGAAATCACCTGCTTTTGGTAGTTACCTCGTGTTTCAGTTACTATAGGTGCCTTGGACTTGGAGTGATCTCTGACCAAGCTATGTGAGAATATCATGATCATGCAAGGACATGTCATTTTGAAGCCCACTTTGCTTGTTGAACGAGCTTTCAGTTCATTGATTGCTGTAATCATGCGCAGTGCTACAATGTGACCGGATGTGGCAATGTAGTCAGTTGGCGTATTGGATCCGTTTGTGAATAATAACGTTTGTTATTCCCGAACCCTACATATGTGGGGTAATTGGAGGAAAAACTTGTGGATTTACTTGTTTTCTTTTTTGGACGGTCGATGCTGGTCCTGGGAAGTGAAATTGCTACTGCTCGGATGTTAGTTTCCATACCTTGTCTTTGAAATAAAAGAAAAAACACGGTTGAAATGCCAACGATTTTTACTTGGGATTTATCGTGGACGTAGCAGCCTCGCGTGGCCGATGCAGGGTCGCTCTCGCGCGCGCGGGTTTCCACCGCAAAACCACGGACAAGTGGCTGCGTGCGCTCAGACTTCAGAGTTAGCGGACTGGAGCGCTGCAACCCAGCAGTACGAGCGGCACAGCGAAAGCTTGTGGCTATGCAGGCGCGCACGTTTCCGCCGTGCCTGCCCGGCGTCCGGCGCAACGACCTCTCCGCCGGCACCGTTGGCAAGAGGGCTCCTGCCTTCCGCGTCCGAGCCGTCGACGGGCCTTCCGCCGCCGCGGCCGTTGCCGATCTTCCGCCCGCGGAGATCACCTGGCAGATCGTCGTCGGCGCCGTAGGTCGGTTACTTCATGCACGCTTGTTTTGCCTCTCACGTAGCCTCTTCCTCTCTCCCTGCGGGTAACTTGTGATTCTGATGGTACCTGCCCTGCCGGCTCTCGGCTTGTTTCTTTCTGCAGCTGGAGCAACGCCCTTCGTCGTTGCAGGGGTTGAGTTCAGCAAGAGAATTGTGAGTGGGGCCCTGTTTCTTGCCCTTCTCTGTTGGTGCTAGCTTCAACCTTTTTTTTACTCTCTGCCCTCCTATAACTTCAACCCAACACTACTGCTAGCTAGTGCTATCCAACCTGACTTTGATTATCGTCAAGTTTCGTCCTTGAGGAGAGAGTTGTACTAGTTTACTTATGGTTAGAAGCATTATTCTTCCAGTACGGTATTTCCCACTGAAATCTAATAGGTGAAGATTTCAGGTCTGTCTGTCAGGCCACCTCATCCACAGCTGCTGATGTGTTTCGATCTTCATATTCGCTCATTATTACTATCCTTTGGCTGATAATGGATGTTTTTCTGTCTATCTAGATTGAACAAAAGAATTGTGAGGTTTGCGGAGGGTCTGGCCTTGTGATGAAAAACGATCTGTATGTTCGATGCCAAGGATGTGGTAGGCATTTTATGCTTCAGTCAGTCTCACCTTAGTTCGCCCGTAGCAAGAGTAGGAGTAGTTTTTCTCTTTACCTCTTGGCATGGAGACATCGTGAGTTCGTGACGTTGTGTTGCCCTGCTTCATTCCCAGGTGGTTTTCTCCCATGGCAATCGTGGAGAAGATTCTTCAAAGGCTGAGAATCATCATGTGGCACCTCGATCGTATGGGTAAAGGTGGAATTTCTAGTAAACAAGGGAGATTATTGTTTAAGAGCAAGTGGGTAAAGAGCGTTTTAGTCGCGTTTTCACTGAGCCAGCAAAGTACTTCAGACTGTAGAGTTGCCTATGCATAGTTTGGACTATAAATAGCCAAATACCAATCACGGAAGTGTATTCTGTGGAGTCAAAATGGGCGTCCTGCAAAGAAATATAATATTATTCGGGCATGGAACTTATCCACTGCGCGTCTGCGCAACGTGAACGATATGATCGAGCCAGGAGCTGTAAGGCCGCCAATCATCCCACCAGCGATTATAATTGTTCAGGAAATCTCGGTAAGATTCGGAATGAAATTGCAAGCATGATTTTGGTTGAAGTTCAGAGAAGACAATCTCAATGTAAATCTAAGGCGTATCATGGCCTTTTTTTTTAAACATGAGGTGTCATGATTCTGCATCCTTATCGGCTATCATAGTTTCAGCCCTCGTTTCTTGCAAATAAACTGAAATTAACAGCAGAACACGAACTGCACTACTTGCTATCTCTCTAAAAAAAGTTAACAAAAAAAATACAGGGGATAGATGCTTCAAATCTTCTAACTATATAGAGTGGTAAACAACATTAACAAACTAGTACATGCCATCTGAACGATGTGTTTACAGAAATGTTTCTACAAAATGCGATTGTCAAAGTTGTGTGACGAAGAATGTGACAAATTCTAGGAACTCAAATCCCACGTATTCTCCATCAGCGTCATTTTAGTGAGTATTCTGTTTTAGAATCAACTATAAAATTAGTATAACTAACCAGGAATCATAATCTGTTCAAGTGAGTTATCTTTTTGTGAGCCAAGTTGGTCCTGCTGCCTTGGCATGCAGAAACAGAGAAGCATGTTGTTGCTGAATTCAGTGCATACAAGTATACAACTACCTTCCTCAAAAAAAAAAAAAAGTATACAACTACCTATGCATGTAGTACAGTGCTACTAAGTAGATATTTGTGCATGCGATGATCTGCTAAGTGCATTGCATGAAGCTAAACCATTCAAATCATCCTACCAGAGATTAGAGATAGGTTAACTGATAAAGCAAGCTTGGTGAGTTTCACGAAAGGTGAAAAGACAAAATTGCTAGCAAGATTTTGGTACGAATTCAGAAAAGCACTAACCACAAATTCAGAAAATAAGCTAATCAAATAATATGAAAATTAATCTGTTAGGAATTCAGAAAATATGCTAATCAAACATTACAACTCGGGTCTAAGGATGACTCCAACGGGCCGACGCATCGAGTCCGCGTCGGTCCGTTTCTGTCCGCGAGGGCCAAAAACACGGCCCAACGGGGCAACGCGAGGTCCGTTTTTTGGTCCGCCGCACATCCGCCCTGACGCATCCCTGGCCCAAATTTGGGCCACCGATGCGTCGGGGCGGACGCGCGGCGGAGTGAAAACGCATCCGCGCGGCCACGCGTGCTGTCCTCCCCCGAGCCCACCTGGCAGCGACACGGCTCCGGTCAGCCTCCCCCTGGCCCTTTTTAATGCGAGGGGATAGGGACGGGCAGCCCCCACCCACTCCACTGCCCACTCCGCTCCCTCTCCGGCGACCAAGCCGCAAACCCTAGCCCCTCCACCACCTCGCTCGCCGCGATGCCGCTCCGGTGGCCGGGGCTCGGCAAGGCCAAGCACGACGGCGAGGCGGGGTCATCCTCTGGCCGCCGCCGCCGCTACCGCACACCCACCCCCCACACCTTCCCCTTCCCCTTCCCCACCTTCTTCCCCGATGTCGCTCCCCGCCGTCTTCGAGCTCGCGCCGCCGGGCGCCGAGGTGCGCAACCGCGTCTACGTGCGCAAGGAGGATTGCCAGTGGTACTGGGACCACGCAACCCCGCTGCCGTGGCCAGATGTCAAGCTCCCCGAGCATTGGCACCTGAACCCGCAGCGGATCCCGGTGCCACCGATGCCGGCGAGCGAGCGGGCACGGGATCTGGAGATCGAGCGGCGCCGGCAGCGCCTCCCGGCCTCCGTCCACAACGACCCCGCCTTCGCGGCCACGTCCAGTAACTGGGCGGAGTGGTTCCGCGACGAGCACGACCTGCGGTGGCAGGCCCTCTACACGCGGGCTCTGACGCCGCCATCTGGGCGTTGGTCACCGCCACCGCACACACGGCGGCGGGACGCACCACCAGTGCCACGCGCGCTGCGGATTGGGTCTGCGCCGCCACCGCCGCCGCGCGTGAAGATGGAGGTGGATCCCGAGGACGCCGAGCTCGAGGCCGCGAAGGAGGCCTCGCGCAAGCAGATGGTCGAGGACGAGGCCAAGCGCTGGGCCATGGTCCTCGCCGACGTCGCCAGGGAGCAGGAGGCGGCCCTGCAGGCGCAGCAGGCGGCGGTCCTGGAGGAACCACAGACATGGTGGCAGGCCATGGACGTGTACCTGCCACCGGCGCCTCCGCTACCACAAGGCCTGCTAGGGCAGCGCTGGGTCTTCAATGGCGGCGCCTGGGAGGTCGAGGAGGCAGAGGAGCAGGCGCAGGAGCAGCCGCCCACGCCGCCGGCCGTCGTCCCACCGCGAGGCGGGCCACCGGCGCACCTCTGGAAGCAGCCGGACTACGTCATCCTCAATGGGGATGACGAAGAGGAGTAGAAGGCCGCGAAGGGCAAATATTCTAGTTTTTATATATATTTTTTAAAAATATTATGTAAAAAGGCCGTTTGTGGCCCACCCCCTATATATGAATGAAAAAGGCCCATATATGGCCTGTTTAGCTAAAAAAAAATGCCGGGCGGACTCAATGCGTCGGGCCGTTGGGCGCACTGCCACCAACGGCGGACAGGGGCGGACTGAGCCTATCCATTTGCCGACGCAAACGGACCAAACGCGGACCAAACGTGCGTCCGTTTGCGTCGGCCCGTTGGAGTCATCCTAAGTAGAGGATTTACAGGGCCATCTGGACTGTGTGTTTGAAATTCAATTGTCAAAGTTGTATGAAAGAATGTAAAAATTCTAGAAACCTGAACCCCAGTGTAATTAATAAGTTAGTTTTTGTGAGACAAAAGTTGGTCCTGCAGTCTTGGCATGCAGAAACAGAGAAGCATGCTGTTGCTGAATTCAGTGCACACAGCTACATAACCCTGTAGTACAAATGTACAATGCCACTAACAGTTCGAAACTTGGCATCAAGAAGGCACAGCCAGCTAGAAATTTGTTCATTCGATGATCTCGACTGAAACTTCTAAATGAATTGCATAAAGCTAAACCATCATCCTACCAGAGATTAGAGACAGATTAACTGATCATGCTAGCCTGGTAAGATTCAGGAAAATGTGAAAAGATCATGATTTTGGTCATCTGGACAGTGTGTTTAAAATGAAATTGCCAAACTTGCATGACCAAGAAGGTGAAAACACACAAACCCAGATCTCCTCTGTTTTTGTTTCAAACTTGTGGACAACTGCAGTAGAATTGCAATTATTCCTCATTCGTATTATCTTATTTTTTGTGAGACAAAGTTGGTTCTGCAGTCTTGGCATGCAGAAACAAAGAAGCACGTTTTTGCTGAATTCAGTGCACACAGCTACATATGCCTGTAGTACAATGCCAATAACAGTTGGAAACTTGGAATCAAGAAATTGAACACGGTAAGAAGGCACATCCAGCTAGAATTTTGTTCATTCGATGATCTCGATTGACACTTCTAAATGAATTGCATAAAGCTAAACCATTCCAATCATCCTACCCGAGATTAGAGATAGATTAACTGATCATGCCAAGCCTGGTAAGATTCAGGAAAATGTGAAAAGATCATGATTTCGGTACAAATTTAGGATATCACTAAAGGAACACAAAGCAACCTGTTAATAATTCAGAAAATAAACCAATTAAACACTACGAAAATTATCTAGTACTAATTCAAAAGAAGCTGATCAAACACAAAGACTAGGGTCCAAGTAGAGGATTTATAGGGCCATCTGGACAGTGTGTTTAGAATGAAATTGCCAAACTTGCATTACCAAGAATGTGAAAACACACAAACCCAAATCTCCTCTGTTTTTTGTTTCAAACTTTTGGACAATTGCAGTACAATTGCAATTAGTCCTCATTCGAATTATTCGATTTTAAAATCAAGTCCAAATTAACTACGATTAATGAAACACAGTTGCCAAATCTCCATTCAAGCAAGTCTTTGTGTGCAAAAGTTGGTTCTGCTGCTTTTGGGATGTTGGATCCACAATTTGGATTCTGAATCGGCCCTGAATTCAATGCATATAGCACCTATGCCTGTAGTACAATGCAACCACCAGTTGCAATAGAAAGATTTAATTTAATACGGTCAGAAGCACAACCAGTTCATTCCTTCATTCATGCACTCCAAAGGATGATCGACCCAATCTGCTCATTATACATTGGATAAGAGCATCTCCAAGCGGAGCCCCCAAATCCGCCCCCCAAACTGCGCCCGGACGCGTCCGCGGACACCGACCGGACGACCCCCATAGTTGGGCTCCTACAACCACAATGCACAAAAATTGACACCCAAATCCATGCAAGCCATGCAACGTCGATCCGATCCGATACATACCGGATCATATTACAAGTCGGATTATGGGGCGGATCAAGGGGCGGATGAAGGGGCGGATCCACCGGAGCCATCAACGCCGATGTCACGGTCGGAGATCTTCTTCTTCATCATGAGGATCCACTTGGCGCTTGCCTCATCCAAGAGTGAAACGTCTTGGAACATGATTTTTTGTTCCTCCATACTTCTTGCGATCATGTTCTTCTCATGCTCCATGGCATAGGCATCCGCCATCCTCTTTTGCTCCATCTCATAGGCATTGGCTATCTTCTTTTGCTCCAATTGGAGCTTCATGCTCCATGGCATATAATCATTCTTATCATCCTAAACATGCTAAGGATTACACTAAAGGCCTAGATTGAGTCGGAACTATGAAGTTTGGGTAGATGCATACCGTATAGTAGATTTGACTTTCGTTGAACAGGTTGTGGGCGACGTCGGTAGCGGTGACGCCGGAAGCATCCCGCGTCCGCTGGAGCGGCGGAGACTCGCCCATCATCTCGTTCTCCTGCGTCGGCGGAACCTGCGACGGGTACTCATCCGGGTGGAAGATGTTGCCCGCATCCTCCGCCGGGTTCGTCGTGGAGGATGTCGACCTCCTTGCCGGCGCGGGGACATGCGGAACCTGCGTAGGACGCCGGACGACGGGCACGGGCGTGGACAACTCCGGCTCGTCGCCCTGCGTTTCCGCGTTCGCTATCCGTTCTGCCTCCAGCGCCGCTTTCTCCGCCGCGAGCTCGCGGAGGCGCTGGCTGCGGCGCCGCGTCCGCCGCGCGATGGTCTCCGGCTTCAGCGCCGAGGCCCCCGCTTGCTCGACGGACTGGGAGGAGGCGCCGTTCTCGGTCAAATCGATTCCTTCCGTCGCCTCCATCGGATTTGCAGGTGGATGGGGCGGGAGGAATGAAATTGGCCGGCGGGAAATGGAGGCGGAGAAGGGGAAAGTGGAAGTGGCCGGCGCGCTGGAATTTTAGATGGAAATTTGGGGTAGGCCCGCCTTGCCAGATCCGACGTGGCGGACGCGTCCAGGCGCGTCCGGGCGGCCCCAAACCACCCTACATATGGGCTGGCTTTGGGGGGAGCCGGACAGCCCGGACGTTTGGGGAGAGTTTGGGGGCCGCCGTTGGGTGGACTAAAAAAGCCCAAACCGCATCCGGGCTGTCCGCCCGGACGTATAGGGAGAATATAGCTACCATGCTTGGAGATGCTCTAAAGCAACTATTCCAAACTCTTAGAGAGAAAATTGCAAGCACGATTTTGGTTCGTATTCAGAAAAGAGCTAATCAAACACAGCAAGCTGTTCAGAGTTCAAAAAAAAAGTAATCAAACACGACGACACTTAAGCTATTGAGAACTAACAAAAGGATCGATCTAATCGAACACAGCCAGCTTCTGGTACTCCTCGCCAGCGATGGCCTCCTTCATGATGGCCTCAGGGTTCACCACGCCATCATTCTGAAGGAAGATCTTGAGAAAGTTCTTGGAGAAGCCGCTCACCATGGCCACTCCTGGCTGGGTAGACGTCACTGGCGTGGACTGCGAGTCCCGCAGGTTCCAGAAGATGATCTGGGGCACTACGTCACCATAGCCGGCGTCCGTAAACTTCTTGCAGATGACCTTGTAATCAGTGTCCCACGATCCCGACGGCGCACGACTCCCGTAGCCGCCGTAATACCCACCGTAACCGCCCCTACCGGACGCCTCGTCGAACTCCATGTCGCTGAACACGAACACGGTCCTGATCATCTTTTCAGGCGCGAGCCGAGCGTCCACTGCCGTGCGGAGAATCTGGTCGAACACCGCCTGGAAGTTGGTATTCATGTTCCACTGCATGCGCCGCACAAAGTTCATCTTCTCGCTGAGGGTCTTGCCCTTGATCAGGTGGATCTCTGGCGTAGCACTGAAGGTGATCACCTTGCCTGCCCATGGCTTCTCGCTGAGCTCCGACGTGAGCACGCCAAGCGCGATGCACACCTCCATCGGAGTGCCGTTCATGCTTCCGGACACGTCGCAGACGGAGATGCAGTTGCTCAACGACCCCTTGGCGCGGAGGTCCTCCACCATGCGCCTCCACTGCAGCTCGGACACCTCGTCATCCACACCGCGGTAGGCAGAGGCGGCGATCTCGTGTGGCAGGAGCGCACCTGCCGCGATCTTGGCCTTGCCCGCCTCGACGTCCTCGAGGTACTTGGCGAAGCGCACCTCGTCGTGCTTCTTGAACAGGGACTTGTAGCGCCTCATGGCCACGGAGGCGACGCGGGTGTAGGGAAGATTGGACCATAGCTGGGCGCTCATGTACACCTCTGGGAGCTCGAGGACCTTGCGCAGCGGCACGAGGACCTCGCGGCGGAGACGGTGGAGGACTTGGTAGGTGTAGTGATCCTCCGTGAGCTGGGCGTACTCGGGGTTGGAGTCGCGCGGGAAGAGGCGGCGGGCGATGGCCTCGCAGAGCAGCGTGGTGCGGTCAAACGACGAGCCCGGCGTGGGACACCACTTGGCGGCGAGTCCGATCTTCCTTTTCCTCCCGCCGTTGGCCATCTGCTCGAGGTCCGAGGCCAGGAGGTCGGCGAAGAACTCGGCGACGGAGTCGAACAGGAAGCGGTAGGCACGGTCGCCGTAGTACGTCTCCAGCGACTGCACGGCGAGCTTGGCCACCTTCCGGACCTTCTTGGACATCCGGCGCTTGGCCACCGGCTTCTTCTGATCCACCTCCATCACCTCCGGTTCCTGAGCCGCCTCCGGTTTCTGCTGCGCGTCCGCGGCGGGCTCGATCTCCATGGCCGCCGTGGGCTTGCTCTTGGAGGTCTTGGACGAGAGAGCAGCGGACAAGAAGTCGCCGAACGTGGGCTTGGGCGGAGCCAGTTCACGGGCGCGCTTCCGGGTGGCCAATCGGGCGCGGAGGGCCTCTCTCTGCTTGCTCAGGTCCTTCTCCTTCCTGCGCGTCTTGTTGGCGGCCGCGTTCTCCTTGGCGGCCTTGCGCACGTCGGGGCCGTGGATGAGGCGGAAGAGCAGCTCGGGGAAGTCCTTGAGGTAGCCGAACTCGGCGAGCGCGGCGACGTTGCAGGCGAGCGTCTTGGGGTGGTTGGTGTGCATCCAGAGCGCGGCGGCGTAGAAGCCCTCCTTGTCCGACTTGCCGGTGCCGCGGACGCCGCGGAGGTTGCAGGCGAGCTTGAGGGCGGTGAGCGCGTCGTGGGCCCAGGCGGCGGCGAGGAGGGCGCGCACGCGCTCGGGCGGCGTGTCGGGGACGACCTGGAAGAAGAAGTCGAGGCAGGGGTTGCCGGAGTTGGAGTAGGTGGCGGAGCAGTTCTCCGTGAGGGCCCTCCGCGGCGTGAGCGAGGCCTTGATCTCGGCGGCGGACGGGGCGTTGAAGGCGGCGTCGAGCAGGTCGAGGAAGGGGTGCGACGCGGGGGCGCCGTCGGCGGCGGCGGAGTCGCTCGACGGGCGAGCGCCGCGGATGACGGGAGGGCCGAGGAGGGGCTTCGCGGCGGATTCCGTCTCGATCGCCATGGCTGCTGCTAGGGTTTTGGGAAGACTCGAGGGGAAGATTTGGTTTGGCGATCGATCTGATCTGGCCTTCTGGCAAATCTGGATCTTATTTAAGAATTAAATCCTTACCGACATAACACAAGTTACGAGAAAACCCCTATAGTAACCGACGTAAGAAATACGAGCTATTTCTTTTTTTCCAGAGAGAAATATGAGATATTTCACGGTGCCGTTAGAGTGTCTATTGTTCTGTGCGCGTGCGTGCGTGATTTGCGTGAGCGTACTCCTGGTTTGTCGGTGTCGCCGCGTGACATGTGTACATGTGCCTTTGTTTATTTCATTGTGTATTTTTTCTTTGTGTACATTTTCCCCCTTAGTCAATTTCTCTATAATTTCCCCCAAAAAAATCTGTATGTAAACCTTGTTTTGTACTACTCCCTCGGTTCCAAACTAAATGACTTCTATTTGTCAAAATGTGGATGTATCTATACTTTTAACATGTCTAGATACATGCATATGTTGGCAAATGGAAGTCAATTAATTTGGAACGGAGGGAGTACTTGACACGAAAATATTAATGTGAATTTTGTGAAGGTGTGCATTTGAATTATGTCAGCAATATGAATTTTTGTGCATCGAAGGATTCGAGCAATTTGTATGTTTGTTGAGTAGAATGGACTTGTATTTTTTTTATAAAGGGATTTGGTTTAAACATTACACTAGCATCTGTACAACAAAGATGCACACAGCCGCAATCCTAGAACAAAACAAAAAAGTAACAGACGAATTAAGTCTATGCCTAAGGTGGACCAATCCGAAAATCAAGTGGCCATCCATGTTGGATAAAAATATTCCTCGCGGTTCTCTCCAGTCGTGCACATGCCTCCGTAAAATATTCCATCCGTTGTAATATGGACCATGAACGGAAAAAACTTGTTAAACGATAGAGTACCTGCATAAGAGAACATTTTTTATCGTTAAAAATCTTGTCATTTCTACAAAGTCAAAGCGACCAGATTACGGCTACCGCTCCCATCCTAACAATGGTTCATAACTTTGATCAACCCCATGTAACCAATTGGTAAAGATATTTGCAACAGATCGTAGTGGCTACAAGTTTGAAACTATATGATGGCTGACCACAATTGTGTATATGTGCTGAGTGTCTATATGTTTGGTACTGGCTTGTCGCTATGTTGATTGATTGTCTATATATAACCTTATATATAAAGGGCGGACATGACCACCCCCAGTCCAGCGCGCCACGTCGCCTTCTTTTCCGCCTGCCGTCCGATCCGACCGATCGACGGCTAGGAGTCAACCACGGCAGCCCCCGCAAAAGACACTGTTCATAGCTACAGTTACACGGATTTCAACCAATCGGAAGGTGCCACGTCGCCGGTCACAGCCGGTCGCCCCGGTGGCCAGCCGGTCGCCCACCGGTTTCCGAATAATTTTGCAGAAAAGCCCACGAAAGTCCAGAAATTTTCCCGCGATCCACAAATTTCTCGCTACGGGGGATCTATCTGCGAATTGCGAAAAAATGAGGGGCCTCGGTTCAAAAACATGCTCAAATCCCCCCTCCCTCTCGCGCGAGCCGGAGCGGCGGCGCGGCGCGTCGATTCCCGGCGCCGGCGCCAGCGGCTCTGCCGTCCTCGGGCCAGACCAAAGCCGGAGCGAGCTCCGCCGCCCTGCGTTCTTTCTCCTCCTCCGCCACCAGGAAGAACCCTAGCCGCCATCTCTTCTTCTTCTTCTTCCCCAAATCACCAAACCCTAATTCTCGGGTCGTCGGCGATTGCCGTCGATTCCGGCCACGCTGGCCTCCGGCAAACAGCCTTCAAGAACCATCGTGCGCTCCTCTCAATCCCTGCCAAGCCGTGCTTGCCGGCAAGCCAGAAACCCGACGCATTCGGTCGTTTTCTTCCGCCTATGTCCGCCACCGTGAAGCACGATTCCGGCCGGCCTCGACCTTGCCTCGCCCCTCCGGCCCCTCTGGCGGACACGGCGGAGGAGGCTGCCGGAGCGTACGACAGGGAGGCCGTCAGACTGTACGGCGCCAACGCTATAGCCAACTTCGAGCAACCACCAATGCCCGCCACCGCTGCCAATGACGGCAAGGATGAGGACCTCCTCAACGACGACTTCCCAGAGGTGCCAGCTCTCGACTTCTTCTCACAAGACAGCATCATCCTCCCAGTCCCGCAGCCCGACGACCTCTGGACCGACTTATTACCGCCATGGAAGGAGGAGCAGATGCTGGACGAGTTCATCAACGACATGGACTTCTCCGATGTGGTGGCTTGACAGCGCACAGGTGTGGGGAAAACTCTGCTTCTCTTTAGTTTCACTGGTTTCAAAAGGGACAACGAGATGATTTTGGACCAGTTTTTTTGGGGATGATGTGATCAAATTTTTAGATAAACCAGGTGATCAAAATGCTCTTGTGTTTTTGTAGTTATGATGAAACATGAATCAAGTGACATTATATTCAGCTGTAATTTGGTTCTTTTAGAACGACATGTTTCCGGAGTGGGTGATTGCACTTATATCCATATAAAGCAAGAAAAAAATTCAGCCAAAGCTATGCTTGCTCTTACAGTTGGTCATGGTTTGATAGCGAACTCATGGAAATGACCATTGTGCTTGGTTATTATCAGTTCTATAAACGGAACTGGCCATGCCTTTTTTGTAATCACTAAGCAGAACATTTACTTTGAATATACTAACAAATTGGGCCTCATATTAATTCAGTTTGTTTTAGAAAGCTCCAGCTTGGTAGATACGGCCTCAGTAGAGTTGTATTGTCGATTAATTTTGTGCTACGTGGTTTTAGGTTTGCACTGTTGAACTGAGCTGCAAAATTAACCGAGATTTGTGTATCTAACCTATGGGGAAGGTAGGAACAGAATCATGCCCAAGTACATGTTGCATAAGTAGGCACAATTTCGGTGCAGCATAAGTAACAATGGCTGGAGTCAGAGATAGAGCTAGGAGCGACTAATTGACATTCTAATTTTAGCAGGTTCAGAATGTTGGTTTCCACATTATTTTGCGTCATGTACAACTAATGCTAGCTCATATATCTATGTTGTTTGTTGCGTGTGCAACTGCTCATGCACAAATTCATCTGATGTGAGTGCTGCTCAACAGGTTTATTTCTCGCCCACCAGAGCAGCATCTTGATTCATGAAGAACGTCCAACGCTGACAGATAACAGAACTTAACATTCGAACGAGAAACAAAACATCAGAGGAGTGAGTGGTGCTCATCAGCTTTATGCCTCACCGACCTGGCAAAAGAGTTAGATAGAGTAGAATCATGAAAAACAACAGATGTTCACAGCATCTGAACACATCAAAAACAACGACTCAAGTACAAGCAGAGATACCAGGCGGGTCAGATTCACAGATGGTTGAACAAGAACCTCCAGTGAGTCTTCTTCTTTGACTTTAGGTGAGTCTCCCGGCCGCTCCGACTTTATTTTCTGGCGCATCTTCACCAATTTCTCATACACAACACTGATATAGATTGCTCTTTAGACTGTTGGTTGATTTCCTCACAATACATTCAGTTTTCCATCATATATATTCAGTCGATCTACCCCTAATTAAGCAGTACATCGAATTTCAGGTGTGCGTATCAGTATTCAGTAGATCATCGCATATTGATGGCAGGATTGGTAGGCTAGACACGTGATGATGCACTATTGGTATTTGTCTTTCTTATGCTACATACAAGTATTTAGGCTGTTTGTACGTTTTCTAGATGGGCTAAATATAAGACTATATTAGAAAAGATCAAGTAATTATTTATGTAGTAAGAGGTCAGATGTGAATATTTCTTCCTTGCTTCACACTACAGTATTCCTTACAGCTTTCCACTAATGTTGATCTGAAGCAATAATTTGAAAAGAGAACCTTTGGAAGAATCAAGTAAAAAGTTATTTGTATGACTGAGGATAATTACACTTGAAAAAACATAACATTGACAACGAGTAATGGATTTCATATAACTGTTCTGTTAAGGCCATTTCAATCGGCCAACTCTGTCTAACTGTCAAATGGTACTACTCAATAGTATCTCACCTAAAATGTTTCAGAAAACTGCACATATCTGTTTCAGATTTTTGTGCCTAGAAGTTCAGTTTGGCGAGTTCCTTTGTGGAGACGAATGTGCAGTGCCTTCTTTGTATTTTCAGTTGTTCTTTACATAAAAAATTGCACTGGACACTCTTCTTCGTATTTTATTTGATTGCGCAAGGAGGATAAGTCTTTTTCTTCAAAACATATCAGCCCAATGCATCATTGGTTCAACACTTGGTGGGCTCCAAATTGTATTTCCACGTTTTTTTTGTTCTCTGCTCAAGCCTGCCGCGTTGGTAATGCAAATTCAGTTTTATAACTTTCAATTTTGCAGCATCCTATTTGAGATCCATTCTACTCATTCTAGAATCAGTTTCGTACCATTATCTGTTATCTTAACAGTTTCCATATATTTTGTGGTCACCGAGTCTTTCTTTATCCCTAGGGTTTGCCATATCTTACATTGTAAAATAGGAGCTCTGCTCTATTACTTGCTACCCCATAATAGGAAGTTTCCCTTTTAAATCTCATTCCAAATATTTCATCAGAATGTATATTCTACTATGGTGTTTGCCCATTATTTGTAAAACACCTATGCAGTTGGCATAACTATGTATTTGATCTGTCTAGAACTTATCTTAGAGAAGAACTGTGAAAGGATTGTCCATGCATGCCACAACTTTTGATTTAAACTATTTCATTTGTTTTTAATAGAATCAATTAATTTGTTTTGAATACAATCAATGAGAGTACCTATCAACTGGTGTTTGCGACCTTGACTTTTTTTTTCCTCGCGGGGATGACCTCGGCGTCTCTGCCTGGTATGTAAGTTTGTTCTTTGTTAGTGTAATGTTGAGGAGTGAAATCAACCATATATTTGGTCGTCCATGGAATCAACAAGTTTTCTGATTGACTTTCTATTATATAAAGCATATGTGTTCCCCATATTCTTAAAGAGTTCACCACATTTTTTGTTTGAATTTCAAATTTGTATCAACTACGCAGACAATTAGGGGAGAGTTTTGCCATTTTAGGCAGATTCCTGCTTATTAAAATTGTGAAAGTTTCTTACTGAATTAAAACATGATGTTAGTGCCTGCAAATTGACCGCATTACCAAATTTTCCTGTAAATGTTAGGCTAACTGAATTGCCGATATGATCGTGCCGTGTCTTTGATCCCTTCTTTTTTAAAAACCGTCGGATTGCTGAAACGGGCGACCAGGAAAATTCATATCTTTCAATCTACAATACAAAAAAATACAAACAATATATCAAATTCTCTAAATTTAACAAACTTTCTACACAAACGTTGCATCAAAAAATAAATTGTCCACAACATAATGCAAATAACATATCAAAAAATTTCAAATTTTCCCAAATTCTCAGAAATTCATATCTTCCAACCTAAAATTCAAAAAAATGCAAACAATATATTAAAAAAACTCTAAATTTAACAAATTTAATAAACGAAATTTAACAAATTTAATAAACTTTCAAACTTCCCGCACAAAAGTTGCACCAAAAAATAAATTGCGTACAACATAATCCAAATAACATATTAAATTTTTCCAAATTTTACCAACTTCTTGGAAATTCATATCTTTTAATCTACAGTTCAAAAAAAAATACAAACAATATATCAAAATTCTCTAAATTTAACAAATCTTCAAACTTACCACACAAAAATTGTACCAAAATATAAATTGTGCATAATACAATGCAGATAACACATATGCATAAAATAATAAATATGAGTTGACAATTATAACTTCCAAACCATAATTCAAAATACATTCAAATTGTAAAATTCATATCTTTCAAACCATAAAATACATGCAACACATTTGAAAAATTCAATTTGCTAAAAAAAATAGACATACTCTAAAATATATATATCTCACATATTGCATTCTTCCTAATTATGGAGTTCAAATAAATATTTATGTCATTTCACTACTTTAATTTCAAGAATATTTGTCGGGGGAGTATCCCCGGGTAGGGTCAAGGCTTGGCATAAGGTGGTGTTCCAAGTTGTGCCGAGGTACGGAAGGGGCCGACCTGTTTGGGCCTGGGAAGGTCCGAGCTTCTTCTTGACCTGGAGAGTACAGGCCGACCTATTTTGGCCCAGAGGGGTCCGAGGTGCAGGAGAAGCTGTGGGAAGGAAGTAAGATCCGACCTAGTAAAAGATATTAAGCGCAAGACCCGAGGTGCGGAGCCCGTCACATCCGTGTCGAGCTAACCGAGGTGGTAGGCTGTAGGTCGGGCCGGAGTCAATGCTCCTGTCACTTCCAGCCGGGTACTAGAGCGCCTGACACGGGAGCGTCTGTCAAGGAGCATGGCAGAGGCGTGCTCCGGGTTCGGCGGGCCTGCACGTCTCCGACCGCTGACCACGCGAGGTCTGGGTAAAGGCTACGAGGTAGCTCTGCCAGGCCACGTCCTGTCTCGGTCAGAGGGGACATGCTAGCTCTGCCGCTAGGCTACAGGAGATGGGCAAGCCACGTCTTGTCCCGACCGAGGTACGGTGGTACGGTGGTGACCGTTGCAGAGGCATGGCAACAGTGTTCTGCGAGGGGCACAATGGTAACCCGGCTGGCCTATATAGTGGGCTTCACCCCCTCCTGCTAGAGGGGATCGAGGATCGAGGATCGAGGATCGAGGATCGAGCATCGAGGATCGAGCATCGAGGATAGAGGATCCAGGATCCAAGATCAAGAGAGAAAGAGAGAGAGGAAGCTCGGAACACCTCGGAGAGACCTCGGTTCAGGCTCGGAGTGCCTTTTCCTCTCTTTGTAGCATCATCTTCCACCTCGGGTTCTCACCATTATATCATCATACAGCTCGAGGAGCAGCTTGTACTTGTCACACTGAGCTATACACTGACTAGGATAGTGCTGCAGTAGGGGTGTTACCTCCGCTAGAGGGCCCCGAAGCAGGGTACATCGTGGTGTGTTTTGTGTTCTTGCTTTCTTGGTTCTTCGTTCGTGTTCTTGCGTGTTCTTGCGTGTGCACTTCTTGAGTGCATAAACCCTCCCCGGATTCCCCCAACGACCATTCGGCCCCATCTTAGCCATACCTATGGCATCTGCCGTGATCCCACCACGACAATATTAGTATAAAATCCAAATTAATTTCCTCTAATTATGGATTGGCTTTAACAAATGCTCATGTACTGTACATTCTCCAATTATGAAACTCAAACAAGTATTTCGACAAAATATAAACATACAGAACCATTCCAACTTGCTAAACATCTAACGGAACTCTAAAATGTGTGAGGAAACTCAAAAAAAAATACTAACTATTTCAGAGTATTTTCACGTAAAAAAGCAAACACATTTGAAATTGAATTACAATAATTTTCAAATTTAAGCAATCTCCAAAATCCAACCATTTTTAAAACGAAAGCATTTTTCAATTTCAATGACTTCCAAACTTAGACAACTTTTCAACGTCGCCATTTTCAAATTCGAATTCAAAAACACGAAAAATGCTGTCTACTTATGGCGTACTATGATTAAATTTCAAATTTAAATATTTTTGAAATCTTGAATGTCTTCCAATTCTGAGCATTTTACAAATGTAAAAGTAATTCACATCTGAATTACTGCCGAATTTGAACAACAATTTCTATAATCCGAATAATTTCTAAATGTATTTTTTTTTTGTATTTCAAAAAAAAAACTACACAATTTTTGAATGTGGACATTTCCAAATTTGATTTTTTTACAAAACAGTAATTCTTCTTCTAACGACAGTTCGATCCACTAAACATTTTCACGCTGACGAACAAAGCTAACAACCACACAGGTGCGACGTATGCAGCTGCTTTGCAGGAAAACAATGTTTGAATAATGATAAAGAAAGAAAAAAAACAAATACAAGACATTTTAGTTTAGGAAACAATTGTAATCTCCCTTTTTGAATTTCAGTTTGTTGTAATAAAGTTGTAAAGACATTATAATTTGTGTTTAATCAGTAAAATGATTAGTTTGTCTTCGCAAAAATTCAATAAATTATAATATTAATTGTAAGGTTCGAATTATTCAACCATTTATTAAATCATTTACCTAAAAGTTATTTTTTTTGCTTCAATGTTTTTATTGCGTTTTATCAATTATTAATCACACGGGTGCGGCGTGTCGCCGCGCCAAGATGTCTAGTGTTTTGTAATGGCCCGTGACGCTGCTGATTGCCATGAGACAAGGCAGAGTGCAGTAGACGTGTGGTACTGTTAACTTACTGTGTTTAACGAGTTAGTGTTTATCCGTTTGCTTTAGCTGCTCTATAAATTGTTGGCGTGACTACTTTGCAGCACAGGGCTAGATCTATCTCTGTAGAACATATCATTTGCTCTGACAAGTTTTTAGAAGGAGATGGCTGGTCCGTTTGTGGACTTACGTCGGAACCTTTCGAGTAGGGTAGGATGGTGCAGTTCTAGGTCGTACGCGGCAACGCCCCTCTTCAGCAAGTTGTGGACGACGGTGTCCCGATCCTCATGTATTTTGTTTGAGAGTGGGTGATGAGGAGGCTTCTGTTTTTGATGATCTTTGGCACCACACTGCCGCGCAGGAGCCATCAAGCCTTTATTTGGGGTGCGTTTGGTTGGGTGGCTATCCCTTGGATGGTTAGTGGTAACCAAATTTTGGGTGATTACCTTATGTTTGGTTCCTGGTGTGGGGTGGTTGAGGGTAGCCACATTTTAAGCATATTTCCTTAAAAAGGTGGTTGAGGCCAACAACTCGCGGGGGAGTTGATGCGGTCACGTGCGAAACGTTTTGCCACGTGCTCATCATACCAATTAAATAGAAATTTTACCCTTTTAAATATTTGAACAAAATTTTATCTTTTAAAATATATTAAAAAAAATTACCACTTTTATATATTTGAACAAACTTTTCTTTTATATATATTAAGAATATTTGAAAAAACTTTTCCCTTTTAAATATTTGAACAAACCTTTCTCTTTAAAATATTTGAACTTTTATTTATTAAAAATATTTGAAAAACTTTTCCCTTTTAAAATTATTACAAAAATACCCATTTTAAATATATTTTTAAAATATTCTTTTATATATCAAGAATATTTGAAAAACTTCCATTTTAATTGTTTGAACAAAATATTCCCTTTTAAACGTTTGAACAAACTTTTCCTTCGTAAATATTTGAACAAACGTTGTGTCGCGTGTGCTGATATTTTACCCCAATACATTAAAAAAATCTCACCAAATTATAATATAAATATTTGAACAAACTTTCTCTTTTAAAATATATATTATGGGGCTTACCATCTTAAAAATAATGACCATATCACGCTAACCATTTCTAATCCTCAAAACAAACATCAATATGGCTACACCTAACCACTTTTTATCGTTTCAACCAAACAAAAACTTGGCTTAACCAACCCACACAATCAAACATGAAAAATGGCTACCACCAACCACGTGGTTGGGGGCACCCCAACCAATTTTTCATAGCCACTCAACCAAACACAGCCTTGGTTCTCCAGTTTCTGCTAGGTCCCTCCGATCCGTCGTGAAAACAAAACTAATCACATAGGCTCTATATATAAAGGCACGACATGTCCCCGGCCTCTCCCGCTGTCCACGTCGCCCGCTTAACGTCGGCCGTTGGATCTTCGCAACGGACGTCTGAGATGCGTCCACGTCGCGCCCTTCCCGCGGAGGAACTGTTCATGCACGAATTTAGGCCAATCACAGGCCGCCACGTCGCTTCCGGTCACCCCGGTTCCAGCCGGTCACCTCGCCATTTTGCAAAAAAAACCCTCCAAAATCTAGAAATTGTCCCGCAACCCACAACTCCCCGCTAAGAGGGGACTTATTTGCAGTTACAAAAAAACCCAATGACCTTACTGCAAAAACACGCACACATCCCCCTCCCTCTTCTTCTCTCTCCCGCGCGAGGCCGAGGTCGTCGCCGCCGCCGACGCGCGACGCCGCCGTTCCGCTCCTGCCCGGTCAAATCGAAGGCCACAGGGAGCTCCGCCGTCGCCTCCTCTCCATCCTCGCCGAGTATCGCGTGCTGGGACGCCCGAGGCGCGCCGGAATCGTCGCCGCCGTGAACTTGCTCCGTCCGCCGCGTTTGGTCGCCGCCGGCGACGCTCCGGCAACCCAAATGCAGCGGCACCGCCGCTTGCGGATAGCCCGCGTCCACGCGCGTCCGACGCGCCCAGGCGCGCGTCCCAGCTCGCGCGGATGTGATGCCGCCGTGGTCGCCGTGGCAGGTCCGGCCATTGCTGACGTCATCACGACGTCACAGTGGGCCCGACCTGTCATAATTTTATTCTTTTCGCATATATTTTTAGAAATTGGTAAATTCCTGACAGGTGGGTCCCGTTTATTCAAACAATTTCTAGAAAATGATTAATATTGCAAAATCAATATCTCTAAATCTATCCATCAGAAAAATATGAAAAATATATCAAAATGATCAGAAAAATAAATGCTAACTATTTATGGCACAATGCAAACATATTTGAACATTTCAATTTGGTAAATTTTTGGAGACAATCTAAATGCATTTCCTCTAATTATATGGAGTTAAATTTAATAAATGCTCATATAATATAATGCATTTTCTCTACTTATGGAGTCAAACTAAATATTTATGATAAAATACAAACATATTTCAACATTTTCAACTTGCTAAATATTTGGAGATACTCCGAAATATATCAAAATGCTCAGAAAAAGAAAAATTCGGTAAATATTTGGAGATAACCTAACTGAACTTTCTCTAATGACAATCTCTAAAATATGTATCTAATTCTCATGTTTTTGGCTAAAGAATTTTATTTCCCACTGAAATATGATGTGAGCTATTATATATTGCATTAAAATAATAAAAATAGTACATCTGTAATTATTAAGAATTTGTGCCTACATACTTCAAAAAAGAGAGAAAGGACGATTTTTCAACTATGAAAGTTAAAAAATATCAGAATTTTTAACAAACTTTTGACAAAATTGATTAACTTAATTGTCGCTAAGGGTGCGGCGCGCCGCGCCGTGTTACCTAGTACGGAGTACAAATCATTAGCCTACCAGCAAATTCAATTGCTCGATCAGAGTGAATAATTAATTGGGCAATGAAACGGAGTGCTCCTACTCGTAAAAAATGTATTGTGGTCACGAATCACGATGATGATGTATCGACCGTTGACCAAGAGCCACATACCACAGTGAAAACTCACGGCACGCCACGTGGACAGTCCGGTCAATGGAGAGAGAGAACGGCGCCACCGCCCGCACGTCGCCTTCGTCCGCCATATCCAGAATTCCAGATCGCCGAGCTTCATGCGGCACCGCTCCCCATCCTCGATCCCCAACGGCGAGGAAGGAAGTAAAGCTGAGTGACGGCGCGGCGCGGGAGATAAACATCACGCGAAACAAGGCGGCGGGCGGCGCTTCCGTCTGTCGCGGTTAGTTCGGTTGGCACGTCGTGCAACCTTCCCCCTTATCTCCTCCCTCCATGACCAACTGGGACGCCGCCTTTGTCCCCACGCGCCCATCCACGGCAGCGCCAGCACGGAAGGGAGAAGAAGCCCAACTCGTCCTCTTTTGATCCTCTCCATTCCCGACAGATCCCGGCACGCCATGCCCGCGCGCGCATGTGCGTGCAGCCAAGCGCCACCTCACGCCTCTTCTTCCGCTTCTCTCCTCTGCTCCGATCCAAGGCCAGCCACGGCGGTGACCCAGTGACCTCTCGACGCCGTCCGCCTGCCTCTCGCCATGGACGACATCACCAACGAGGCGCGGGTGGGCGCGTTCGCGATCGGCCCGTCCACGGCGCTGGGCCGCGCGCTCGCGCTGCGCGTGCTCTTCTTCGGCTCGCTCGCGCGGCTCCGCCGCCGCCTCGCCGCCGCGCTGCGCGCCGCGGCGCCCCTGGTCGCGGCGTGGCTGCACCCGCGCCACAACACGCGCGGGATCCTGCTGGCCGTCTGCACCGTGGCGCTCCTGCTGCGAGGCCGCGGCGGGCGCGCCGGGGTGCGCGCGCGGGTGCAGTCCGCCTACCGCCGCAAGTTCTGGCGGAACATGATGCGCGCCGCGCTCACCTACGAGGAGTGGGCGCACGCCGCAAGGATGCTCGAGAGGGAGACGCCGCGCCGCGCCACCGACGCCGACCTCTACGACGAGGAGCTCGTGCGAAACAAGCTCCGCGAGCTCAGGCACCGCCGACAGGAGGGCTCGCTCAGGGACATCGTCTTCTGCATGCGCGCCGACCTGCTCAGGAACCTTGGTAACATGTGCAACCCGGAGCTCCACAAGGGGAGGCTGCAGGTACTGCGCTGCCCATCTTGCCAGAAATTTGTTGCCATCTGATGCTTTCTTTGACTTTGAGCCTTTGATCATGTTACTGTTTGTTGCCGGAGTATTAGAAATGTTTCCCCTTTCCCGTAGCAAAAGACTCGATAAATTTGCAAAGTTTGTTAGTAATTTATGTAGGTAGATTTGTAACTGGGTCCTGTCAATGCATTATAGTACTAAGTTAGTCATGAATAATAAATCTGCTTTGTTCGTAAGACGATTCGTTCACATTAATTCTGGATATACATTGGAGCATCACTGAAATGTTTATGCTCAATGATCTGCTAGGTCCCTAAACTCATCAAGGAGTACATTGAGGAGGTATCCACTCAACTGAAGATGGTTTGTAATTCTGATTCAGACGAGTTACCTCTTGAAGAGAAACTGGCATTTATGCATGAGACAAGACATGCCTTTGGTAGATCTGCCTTACTGCTAAGTGGAGGTGCTTCATTTGGAACTTTTCATGTGGGTGTTGTTAAAACCTTGGTAGAACATAAGCTACTACCCAGGATTATTTCAGGATCAAGCGTTGGCTCGATAATGTGTTCTATTGTAGCCACAAGATCATGGCCAGAACTGGAGAGCTTTTTTGAGGAGTGGCATTCCTTGAAATTCTTTGACCAGATGGGTGGCATCTTTCCTGTATTTAAAAGAATTTTGACACATGGAGCTGTTCATGACATTAGGTACTTGCAGACGCAATTGAGAAATCTTACAAGCAATTTGACATTTCAAGAGGCATATGACATGACTGGTCGGGTTCTCGTTGTCACTGTGTGCTCTCCAAGAAAACATGAGCCACCTCGATGCTTGAACTATTTGACATCACCTCACGTTCTCATTTGGAGTGCGGTAACTGCTTCCTGTGCTTTTCCTGGACTCTTTGAGGCCCAGGAGTTGATGGCCAAAGATAGATTTGGTGCAACAGTTCCTTTTCATGCTCCATTCTTGTTGGGCGTGGAGGAACGAGCTGATGCTGCTACACGACGCTGGAGGGATGGGAGCTTAGAAAGTGATTTGCCCATGAAGCAATTGAAGGAATTGTTCAATGTGAATCATTTCATAGTAAGCCAAGCCAATCCTCACATAGCTCCACTATTGAGACTAAAGGAGATCATCAGGGCTTACGGTGGCAGCTTTGCTGCCAAGGTATGTCATATACTTCATAGTCCTTATATCTGTTACTATTGTTTATTCTCTGTCAAATTATTTAGCCAATATGACTGACCATGCTTTCCATTTCATGCTAATTTGTGTGAGTTTATGGCTCAGTAGGATAGCATAGCACTATACCATCAAGGCATAGTTGACTCTAAATTCCAGCTGAACTGTATGGCCAAATTCATTCTACCGAAGTATACCTGGCCAAATTACTCAAATGAAGATATTTATGTTTCCATTCATGCAAACATAAATATCTTTATTTTTTATTTTTCTCAATAATACCTTTCATCGTTGCAGCAATGTGTGTGAGTTTATGGCTTAGCAAGATAGCGTAGCAATATACTTACTAAGGCATAGTTGGCTGTAAAGTCCAGCTGAACTGTATGACCGAATAATTCATTCTACCAAAGTATCCCCTTGCAGAATGCGCTGAGATAATTTTTTCTGGCCTAATATGATCTTCTAATCTTGTTTATATGTAGCTTGCTGAACTTGCTGAGATGGAAGTTAAGCATAGGTTCAATCAAGTTCTGGAACTTGGATTTCCATTAGGAGGAATAGCTAAGTTGTTTGCTCAACACTGGGAAGGCGATGTCACAATTGTTATGCCAGCCACTCTTGCTCAGGTTCTGAACGTTTCCCAATCCATTCTTCCGTGCAAATATCAAATCTTCAAACATTAATCAGTAACCTTACAAACGTTCTTTTCCTCTGTATGCAGTATTCCAAGATCATACAGAATCTGTCATATTCTGAGCTTCAGAAGGCCGCAAGTCAGGGTAGGCGATGCACTTGGGAAAAGCTCTCTGCTATCAGAGCAAATTGCGCTATTGAGCTTGCATTAGATGAATGTGTTGCCCTCCTCAACCACATGCGCAGGCTCAAGAGAAGTGCAGAAAGAGCAGCCGCTTCACAGGGACATGGTGCTACAATTAGACTCTGTCCATCTAGGAGGATCCCTTCATGGAATCTCATAGCAAGAGAAAATTCAACTGGTTCGCTCGAGGACGAAATGCTTACATCTCCAACTGTTACAAGTCAAGCAGCTGGAGGTACTGCTGGACTATCTAACAGAAATCATCATCTCCAACATAGTATACATGACAGCAGTGACAGTGAATCTGAAAGTATAGACCTACGCTCATGGACGAGAAGTGGTGGCCCTCTCATGAGGACAGCCTCGGCTAACAAGTTCATCAGCTTTGTTCAGAACCTTGAGATTGACACAGAATTCAGAACAGTTTCACCAAGGGGAAGCGAAGGTGATGTTGTGACGCCAAGTAGTAACTTCTTGGCTGGTCGCCCAATTGGTAGAGAGCTAGTTGATAACCACATGAGTCCTGCTACTCCTGGTAGGGCCTCAGGCAATTCAGGCTGTGATCCTCATGATACTACTGTCCCTAGATCTACATTTGGTCACATTATGGTCCCTGAAGGCGACTTGCTGCAGCCTGAAAAGATCCAGAATGGTATTTTGTTCAATGTTGTGAGAAGGGATAGTCTTCTAGCATCTACTAGCGGAGTTGACCCTCATGGATATTTGCACGAAGCAGATGTGGAAACAGTACCCACTGAGTGCCTTTACGGTGCTTCGGATGACGACGATGACGTGGAATTAAAAGTTGATGATGAAGCTGCATCTGACCCTGGAGTATACATGAGCAGCGGAAGTGTAGGACATCAGAGACCTTCACCTGCAGGAAATCTAGATTCTTCTTCTTCCATAGATTGTCAAGCTGAAACGATTACTACTCGATCAGAAGCTCCATGTCTTTTTGATATCTGTGTGGAGATCCCTGCAGGAACCGTGACCACAGAAAATAGTCGGCCTGACGAGCATTCTTCGGAAACAAGACTGGAGGCAGCAAAGACGGAATGCACTGATGGGAATCCAGCTGCTGGGAAGGATGAAGTGGAGTCGGTCCCGGCTATTGAAGAATCTTCCTGTTTTCATGGGACAGCATAAACTTGGCAGCAGCATCAAGTGAACTCGAATAATGTTCCAGTTTCAGAAGATGATAGACATATCAGCGTCACTTTGAGTGAGAAACCAGTTACCCCTTCCAGTGTCGGAGCTGAGAGTATGACATCTGGTGGGAATGAAGCTGAGTAGTAGCATAGAAAGTGCTCAACTGTTGACTGGCTTAGTGCTAGGTTGTGTTGGGACTTGTAGTTTAAAAGCAACCCGGCTTTGGTCTGAGCGATGTAATGCTTGCATTGTGAACTTGTCTCAGGATCGAACTGGATTGTGTGAAAACCTAGGTGCCATAATTCCAATGTAAGGAAGTCAAGCCCTAGTGGAGTAATAAGAATGAGTCGTTTTGAACGCACATATAAATGAGTTTCTTTGTTTCTGCAATTGATGAAATTCCTTGCGGCGGGTTTCTTTTTCCGAGAACCTCGCGGTGGATTCTTTTGACTGAACTGCACATCGCACGGCTCCGTGCAGACTATGGCGCTCCCTAATCTGTGGCTACCTGAGTTGCACACTCAGAATTGTTAAGGCCACAAGTTTTTATTTTTTGTTATGGCCATCAGCATTCAGCAGGTTACATATAATTTCAGAGCAGAGTTTTTTTAAATGTTCAGAACAGAGTAAGTCAGACGGTTTCGCTATTCGAGTGGAGCCCAATAGCAGGGCCGTACCACGAAACATTAGTCGATAAGCTGTCGCGACAGCCCAGCCCACGAAGGCCAGCCTCGCCGGCGGCCCCAACAACTCTCCCTGCTGCGTCGCTAGAACCCTAGCCGCCGCGCCACCCCCAAAGAATCTGGAAAGGGAAACGACGATCTGGTGTGCCCCTCCCCTCGTCGTCGAATCCTGCCACCTCGTAAGCTCCTCCTCTCTCCCAATGTTCTCCTTCCTGTTAAGCAGCAATCTGATCTCTGTGCGTCTTGTGGGCAGCTTCTTTTCGCCAGGCAAGGAGGAAATCTCGTCGGTGCCGCACCTGCGGGCAGTATGGGCAAGGCGAAGCGGGCGTCAATCTTCATCAGGCTCGTGTCGGCCGCCGGCACGGGGTTCTTCTACGTGAAGCGCAAGAACCCTCGCCGGATCACGGAGAAGCTCGAGTTCAGGAAGTACGACCCGCGCGTCAACAAGCACGTCCTCTTCACCGAGGCCAAGATGAAGTGACCTTCGCCGGGCCGGAAGCTGAATAACGCCGTCGACATAGACGAACGCATCTGTCCCTGTTCTTCTTTCTTCTTTGCATGTACTTGTCTGTAGTTAGATCGAGCTGCAGTGCGGTGCTGTTGATCTGTTCCTCCGTGCTGCTAGTCTAGGTCCGATGTATGCTCATGAATCATGCCGACAGATATGACATTTCGCATGTCCGTGTAACATCTTGGTCCAAACTGCATCACTTACCGGCAACTACAAATGGAAGTTGATCACTTGATGTCATGTTCTGGCGTACTGCTACTGCAGATCACTGATGAATGAGTGCAACGCTTTCTTGTTCTTGTAAATTTTGTGAACATAAAGCAGGTTTGCATGTTTTCTACAACGTCATCTCCTAATCTAAGTTAAGAACCTGAGTAAATAACTACTAGCAAAGCAACTTATATTAAGTGGTGTCCTATGGAATGATAATGAAAAATCAAGGGATCCGTCCAGAAGGCAATCTGTTCATAACAACGTTAAGGGCAGTGGCTTCAGTTGGTTCCACACATTCTCTGATAAACCATTCGACTGCAATTTCATACAAATGTCTCGAAAATTATGTAAATTTGGCGAAATTGTGCATTTCACCACAGTGATGCAACCATGGCGCCGCCACTGGTCTGGGAAAACGGGCAATGCTATACACCACAAAATTCAGAAGCACCTTTCTCTGAAGGTGGAGGAGCATCGTCAACATTTGCTACCAAGAGGTCTTTTGAGTTCCCAGCATCATCTTTGCTGTCTGTTTCTGAATTCTTCACCGATTCTTGATCCATGCAGTCTTTTGGGAACATCACCCAACGGATCAGTCACCCCTTGAGCTTCGTATAGCAAAGCCGCATCCATGTCTGTAGATTCCGGAGCAACGTCTCCATATGGTGGAACCCTGCCAATGAAGGAAATTTTCAGTTTATAATTGTGGAGGTTATAACATAAGGCAGAAAGTTACTGATAGAACAGGACAGCTATAATTATTCCGTCAACCAATTTGATGACACAATGTGCCAACTTCATCCTGATGACTGCATTTTCTAACTGGCGTTTTTTCAGAAACGAGCACAGCTGGTAGTGTCTGCAGAGATTATGAAGTACTATAAAAACAAATTGCAGAGTGATGAGATATTTGTGACTAGCCAGTACTGAACAACATATAACATTTCTTAAGCAGGACAGCACCTATCCCTCCAGTAAATGCAATTTGGTACGATGCTAATCACAATACACACATCATACAAGATACAATAGACTCTTAAGTCCCATGTATTGCTATCGAGTAACACTGGGATAACTAGATTCACTACCCCTTCAAACAGCAATACACTAAAAGCTAGGCAACCACATTACCATAGAAACATCTTAAACATCACTAATCCTCATGTCCCAAACTAAGTGTCAGAGCAACTGAGGACATACGGAAACAACAGCGGATCTAAAAGAGCACACCCTCCAGCAAGGCTTGTGAGTTATAAGAATAGAACCTGACCTTTCATCGAGGACATGGCTGACACATTCGAAGTTCCCTCCTTGATAGCATTCGACTCATTGTCAAGCAACTCCTGCTCATTCCGGGGCACAGGGGTGTAGAAGCCGACGACTGGAATCAATGGACGGAGGACATTATTACCACACACCTTCCTCACCCGTTCGGACAGTAGCTCGATTGTGAAGAGGCCAGCAACCGTGTCAACGAAAATGACATTTGCTCCCTCGGCAAAGCCCAACACGCACAGACTACTTGCTGGATCCACGAGAGCACCAACTGGGAGCAAATTGCCCAGGTGGATGACCCGGCTCAATACCCATCGTGCATCAGTGCGGTCATTTGCCTCCCTTGACCAGAGTTTGATGTGTGAATCCTTGTCTTGCATAATAAGTCCCAATTCTCCATCCTCTGCCAGCATGAGGGTGAATCTCTCTGCATAGTTGGACTCGCGATCTGTTCCGTCGATTATAGTCAGTTCATTCCTCGCCAAGTCATACTCAAGGATCAACCCACTATCGTACCTGAAATAGAGCAGAGACCTCCCAACGAGGACGCTGGAATAATGCAAGTCCATGGAGCCCTTGCCGACGCCGACCATCAAGGTCACCTCGCCCCAGGTGCCGGTCTCGGAAAAGTATATCGACGCCAACGTGACATACTCCTCGTCGTCAAAACTTTGCTCGACCCAGACGGAGACAACGCAGAACGGACCACCGAGGCAGTCGCGGTGGTCGCACCCGTCCGCTGCGCAGAATACGGCGGCGCTCGAGCATCCGACATCCACGGGAGCCGGTACGCTCTGTCGAGCGCCCGTGATTGGCTCCCAGACGAGGAATTCCTTGGTATACAGGCTTAGGAAAAGGGCGCGGCCGTGGCGGCAATTGAGGGCCCGCCACGACCGGCGGTCCGGAGCGGCGAGGGAGAAGGCTGAGCCGGTGGTGGGGATGAAGTTGGCGATACGCTTGCCAGACCAGTGGTGGAGGAAGCCGAGCACGGGGGGTCTGCGGTGGAGCTCGTGGATGCGGCGGCGGAAGCTGGGGTGTGAGACGGCGCAGCCCCAGGTCTTGCAGACGACGGAGGCGCGGATGAGGCAGGCGGGGTCTTCGGGTGGGAGGCGGAGGAGGATCTCTTCCACGAGTTCGTCCGGGAGCACCGGCAGCGAGGCGCAGCGGGCTGGCGACGCCGCCATGATGCTCGCTGGGTCTGTTTGTGGGTGGGGGGGGAGAGAAACTGGATACGGCTCGGTTCAACCAGCCTGAGGAAATTCGATATGGAGTATTTCACATTTTTTATATTTGGAAACGCAGTTTGAAAAAATTGCACAATGATAGAATACATCATTGCCTACATCTATTTTTTTTCATTTTTTATTTTTTTGAAACTTCGAAATGTCCTTTCAAAATTTTAAAATAAAGGGCTACAAAACGCCGTACCAATGTCCTTTCAGATTTTAGAATACACATCATCACCGGATCTGTCATTTTCTATACAACCAGGGAAAAAAATAATGTGCTCCATGCTAGGATTATACTACTCAGAGATTGCTAGACAATAAATTGGGCGAGTATTTATGAAGTCATAAACCCAAAGATCAAAGCTAAAAGGACGGTCGCTCAGGCTCTAATAAATGGAAGCTGGATTGACGACATCAAGAAACCGATCACGATTGATCTTTTTCTGTACGTTCTTTCTGTTTGCGAGGAATGCAATTCAATCCATCTAAACCCGCAGGCTGAGGACATATGGACCTGGTCGTGGGAGGCAAAAGGAGTGTTTTTGACAAGATCGGTCTACCAAGCACATTTCAAGACAAAAATCTCATGCGCTTCCGCGTCGGCTATTTGGGGATCTTGGGCGCCGCTGCGCTGCAAAATCGCCATGTGGTTATTCCTCGGACTCGGAGGCAGAGTTTGGACTGCAGATCGGCTTGCCAACAGGGGACTACCACATAATGAAAAGTGTGCTTTTTGTAATGCAGCGGATGAAAATGTCCAGCACCTTTTCATGGGCTGCGCGATAGCGAACATTATGGGTGTGTTTGGTAGCCTGGGTCTCCCCAACATCTCTTTCTCAACTGGGCCAAGCTGAGGTAATACATGTTGGGCTGAGATTTTATTGTGTGTTTGGTAGGTTGTGTGTGTTGAAACAGGCTGACCTAAGATGTTGTTTGTTAGGTTGTATGTGCTTAGACTAGACTCCAGGAATTAGAATTACAAAAGGGTCCAAAGTTTTACAGATAAGTCCTTGAGCGAAATTCTAAAAAGCAATCAAGTCCCTCCAATCAGGCCCGTGATGTGGGCAGGTCGCCGACGGCGTCCCTGGGCGCTCGTGGCCATCCATGGCCGGGCGAGGTTGGCGGCGACCCTGGGCGGCTGCTGGTCGACGCTGGGCGGCGGCGGCGCGAGGCCATGGGCGGCGGCGCGGGACCATGGGGCAGCACGAGAAGGCAGCACGAGAAGGCCGCGCGAGGAGGCAGTGCGAGGAGGCCGAGCTGGTCCTCCTCCGCCGCCGCCGCCGGGAGTCCTGAGGTTGACCTTCTCCGTCGTCGTCGGGAGACCGAGATGGTCCTCCTCCACGCGCGGAGGCGGTTGGCGCGGGCGGCAGCGCGAGGAGGCCGCGCCCTCCTCGTCCACGCGCCGAGCTCGTCCTCCTTCGAGGAGGCAGCACGAGAAGGCCGCGCGAGGAGGCAGTGCGAGGAGGCCGAGCTGGTCCTCCTCCGCCGCCGCCGGGAGGCCGAGCTTGACCTTCTCCGTCGCCGCCGGGAGTCCTGAGGTTGTCCTCCTCCACGCGCGCCGCCGGGAGGCCGTGAGACGGCGTGTGCTGCTGCCTGCTGACGAGGTGTGGACTCGGCAAATCCCTGGGTTGTGTACCCCGGGTTGATTGAGGGGGAGAGAGATGAGCGCTGGTGATCACGACGGCTGACAAGCAAGGCGTTTACCCAGGTTCAGGCTCCCGGAGGATAATACCCTACTTCCTGCTTGTCTGGTATTGAATGGCAAGTTGTGGCTACAATGGCGAGATGGCAATCTCGCTAGGGTTTGTGGTGGCGGCTGTGAGCGTACCCTAGACGAAGGACCCTCCTAGCCTTTATATGGTAGGCTAGGTCTCAGGTGAACGGTGCCGATGGCGCTTACAAGCATGACTGGAATCGCATGACCTAGAGTCGACTATCTTGGGCCGCACGTCGTCCTCCTTGGGCCTTCCTTGGGCCCTCGTCATAAGGCTGATGGGTTTGGCGTGACCCAGGTATCCCCACCGTGGGGTAGTCGAAGAGTGACCCCACGACACCTGCTGTGCTCGAGAAAGGAGAGAGCGGGGGAGCAAATGACTCACGGGGCGCGAGGGCTCGCGCGGCGACGCTCGGGCGGGGCCCACGCCCACAGTGTTCCGCGGGACGAGGTTAGCCTGGGCGAGGGGAGAAGCTCGATTCGAGCTTCTCAACCCGGCACTGCCCAGAGCCCTTTTCTGCACGAGGCCGGCACTGCCGACGCGGACCGACCCGGGCTACCAAACAAGAAATGGAAAGCTCAGCTGGGTTGAGACGAGCTCAGCTGTGTTCACCCGGGCTACCAAACACGCCCTATATGGAGCAAGATGCTGACATGGGCTAGGATGCAAACACTGATACCAACTACAGTACAAACAGCACGCTGAAGACCTGGTGGGCGGTGGCAACAGGTCAGGAGCACTCTTAACAGGGAAGAAACAGAAGAGTCTGGATTCAATTATCATGCTGATAGCTTGGTCGATCTGGACTGAGAGAAATAATGTCTTTGAGAAGAAGTCCAAACCAATAAATGTCCTCGTCGACCAAACAATAAGCGAAGCAAAGCAATGGATGTTGGCTAGCAGAGGTCGTTTTACTCTGAATATTGGTGGAGCTGACTTCATATTTGCTTTGGTGGATAGTTTTCATAGGTCGTTTTAGGTAGGTAGCGATGCCATGTTTGGTTTCTCTGTTGCTGTAACTTTCAGGGTCGTTATGCACTTATGCCCCTCTTTTGTTGGTAATCAGCTTTCAGGCCAAACTTCTCCCTTCTAATCAAATACATGCAGATCTCATGCATGGTTCGGAAAAAAAAAGGGCGAGTAGCGAGCACCAATATAGGACAAATTAGATGTATTATGTAAATTCATTGATCAGAAGGAACATGAGCTAGTGGACAACATCATGATACAGGTTGAGGGGCCACATGTTCTTCTCCACCTTTCTAGTGGAAGCATACAACTAATGCTCAGCACTTCATTCTTCAACCAGCGACAAGGCAAATTGCAAACAATTCATGTGTCAATTGGATGACATCTATCATCAGAGCTGATTGTCTGCTGGATTGCAGTTTCGAACAAAATCATGACATCTTATCACGTGGCGGGGCAGAACTTACAATTCACAATCCTCTGTGCACATGCTGTTACAAGTGCAATGCAGCTAACAACATCACAGCAGCTAACTCCAAACCAACATATATTGATAGGAAACCTGAAGAGGGGTCTAATAGGAACTGAACAAGATAGGTTACATTCAGCAACAACCAAAAATACTGAAAATGATGAAGACAATATACTTTGTTATCTGATATCTGGGGCATTTTGTACGGCGATTATTAAAAAAAAAGCCACGCTAAAAAGAATAATATATGGGTAATGGGTGCAGCCTAAGCTAGTATGGATCAACTAAGGTGGACGTTTGTAAGAAGCCTTGTTAGTTTACTGAGGGTTTCTCGAGCCGAAACCGTGTCGGGGTGGTGCTCGCCGCAGATGGAAGTGCGGATGAATATGGCCTTCCGTATCAGGTCATCTCCAATGTCATACTGTCCACCTCTGAGCATCAGCTTCGCCCGTGTTTCTAATACAGAAGCTTTCAGAAGAGCCAGCTCCTGCCAAAGATAAGTGTACTGGGCCTCTGACTGAACTGGCCTAAAGCAGGATAATGATGTCTCTCTCCATTTACCAGCATGAGAAAGCATGGATTCAGCTGCACGCTCCAATGCATCGGTGCACAGCGCAGCAGCTCCAATGCGGCGTTACATCGGGAATATGTGATGAATGTGTTTATCGCAAGTGGCACCACAATCTGCTTCACAAAGAACATCAGCTCAGATGGCCTCAGTTCGACCAGAAAAGGATCAGAACCAAATCCAAAAGCCATGAAGCAGGCAGCCCACAGGTGCTCAGAAGAATGTTTGATTGAGCCTCGGAGGTACACTGATTGGACCGCAGCTTGAGCTGTTCTTGTGCCCCCTCGCTTGCGAGCATACAGCCTGATCATATCATGGAACTGGATATACTCAGACTTTGCGCTGCATCTGGCAATTCCAAACCTCATCAACATTGCAGCTGCTTCAGCTTCAGATCTCTGCATCCTAGAAGTTGCGAGGCCACAAGTTAGTGTTCGCCACCACTTCCTCCACCTTGGACCCCTCCGATGCTTCTTTGGGATTTTATGTGCAGCCAGAGCCAACATAGGAATTGGAACTGCAGATGGTGCAAACCAACCACACACTTGAACCATACGAATTGCCAGACTCCTAGGACCATCTGCATGCTCAAATATCGATAGGCAGACATCCAGGAGTCGAACAAGGACTTCATTATTTTTCAAGCTGCTTACTTCCCTCTCATTCCAAGAAAAGTCTCTTACAGGCAATGGCCGATTCAACGTGTCAAGAAGCCTACTTGGAGTGATTGGAAGCTCCAAGAGTATAGCTCCAACAATACTGAGGCCAAGAGTGAGTCTCCAAGCTTTTCTTCAATGACCTTGAGCGCATCAATTTCCATTAGTGGGTATTCCTTGACACCTCCCTTCATTAAAGTCATTGCCTCGGCACCAGATAAATAAGAAAGCTTCATTGGCTCCAAGTTCATCACACGTGAAAGGCGTGTTGTTATGATGAAGTGAGTCTCGCCACCAAATTGTGGGAGAAGGTCTGTTATGACTCTCTTATCCCACCAGTCCTTCTCGCTTTCCAGATTATCAATGATAACTAAATATGGTATGTCCCGCATCAGTTCTTGTCGTACTTTGGCAATGGCTTCCTCTTCCTGCTCTTCAAAGCATCGGTCACTTCCTTTCTCATGCAAGTGAGTATCAACACTTAATCTAATTCCAGAAGATTCCGTAAAGCCAAATAATTATGACGAATGTATCTGCTCTCCCCTCTGACCCACAAAATCATCTTATATCTCTGGGAGAACCTGTACGCGTACTCCAATGCTAAGTCTGTCTTGCCCATGCCAGATTCCCCGATATGCAAGCAATGCCCTTTCCATAGAGTATCTTTGTAGATTTTTTCTTCCTCCCATACCTTCCCCCATTCTTCACTCTTGGTTGTCGGCCATGCTGCAGTGGAGTGCCCAGTCTCTGCATCTCAATGCCTTCCTCGGTCTCTTTCCACAAAACTGGTTCCTTTCCCTTGATTTCATCTGCATTTAATTGCTCATAATTGTTAACAGACCACCCACTAACAGGGCCTTTTCTTCTTTGCTTTGTCTTGAGCTCAAAATATTTCTTTTCCCCTTCCCCGCTGACATCACCAAACAAAATAAGCTCCAACTGCGAGAGCTCCTTTTTCCTCCCGACAAAATCACCATTGCGAGGGAAAGGAAATTCCTCCTTATCCACCCTCGCTCTCCACCTATTCACCCGATCAACCACACTTCTCCTACCTAATTTTGTGGCTAAAAGAATAACTGCTTGCAGTATGCAAGCTCTCCAATTGGTATCATTCGCTTCCAACTGCACATCTACCACCCGAGAAAGAGCATCAACTGATTCCCTCCATTCATTCTCCATTCCACCATATAACATCCACAGTTCACCACCATGTTTCTCCCACAGTTCTCCCCTCTTCTCGATGATATCTCTGGCAAGGCAATCAGCAGCACCCAAGTCAAAGAATATAGGGATCAGGTTTTTCTTGCCAAAGAAGTTCCTGAGCTCCTCAATGGTATAAGGATTCCCAAATGACTTCTTTGTAAGGATGACAACTCCATATGTGGAAGCATTCATTATCCTCTCGACAGTATCGTGGCTGTGTGAATTCCGACACCTAGACCTGTCAGAAGCAAAGCAGCTGATTCCATGAATCTCAAGTTCTGCACGAAGCCAATTTGTGAACCTCAGCAGTGAAGCCTTGCGTCCATGAAACCCTATGTACACATCATAGGTCCGAAGCCTACTGACAGAAGCCGCTGATGTTGTAGGTTGGGAGGATGAAGATTTCCGATATGTTCCCACCTGCCTCTTTGTTTTTCTTTTCGAGTTGAACGGTCACAATTGCTAGTTGCTGATGAACTACCTTGGTATGGGCCATTGAAGGTGGTAATGAAGCTGGGATTGTTATAGACAATTGCGGGAGTCCCAAAATTACTTGAGGTGCAAAGGCTGGGAGGAGGAGAAGCTTCTTGCAATAACCTAATGTTGGCTGCTGGTAACTGCTCCTGCTGTACCAGTGTGTCACTAGAGAGAATATCACTGATTTTCAGCGCAATTCCATTCGAGGAGTTATTGTACTCAGGTTGTGCATTCTCCGGGCGACGAACAGACATTGACCGTGGTGTGAAGAAAGGTGATTGGTTAGCAGAAACAAATGTGGAGGAAGAGGATGACAGGTTCCTTGATGGTGCCGAGACCAAAGCCCATGTCGAGGAAGAGGATGATAGGTTCCCTGACGGTGCCGAGACCAAAGCCCCGACATCGGAGCTTTCATGTTGAAGCTCCATATACCCATTTTCAGTACTATCCAGCTCTCAAAATGGCCTGTACTTCAACTGATCGCTGTGCAAATCAGTATCTGCAAGAGAGAGAAACAACCCCGTCATGACTTGAAAATCGTCAAACAGTTCATACACAGTACATATTAAAAGTACACCTCTGGGAACAATAATTGTTGAGTTTACGAAAAGAAGCTAGTTGCACTGATGGATAGTGCAACTAGCTTCTTTTTGTAAACTCTCAGGCTGTGCCCTGTTTTAGACCGTTAGGTTGGGTCATTTTTGTTTGACCCTCCTGTTCCCCTCTTTTGTTCACCCATGTAATTGCTACTATATGTTTTATTAAAATAACACCGTAGGGGCTTCCCCTACGGTACAACGGTCTAAAAAAAACAATAATTGTTGATCAATATGATGCTTGATGTGTCATCGATCTTCTGGGACAAACAAACAACCAAACTAGTAAACAATAGCAAAACGTACACATTTCTACTGACTGAAATAAATGATGAAGTTTGAAGAAAGGGGACAAATTAAAACTGTAGCAAAGGTGCATTCTATTGGTCATTCAGAAAAGGTAGCCCATCATGGCTCAATAATGTCTCGCGAGTACGCTCAGGTCGAGAGAAGAAAACCTTCCCCCAATTGCTCTCGTTCAACTGGATGCCAGCCAGAAAAGAAGAAGAAAAAGGTTGAGATGAGCTGTGCGCTTCACTGTGGTGACCAATTTGGTAACAGAGGAAATAACTGTCATGGTGACATAACATACGGGGAGAATTGAGTTGCCCATACTTGATGATGCACAGGGTACCAAGTACAGCCTGGGCCAGTAGCCGAGATAGGAAAAGAAACCAACCCGTGTACGGGCGGCAGCAAGGAGAGATAGGAAAAACGGCAACTCTTTCCCATCCTTTCGTCAACAATTTTCAATGCCGCGGGGTGGGGATAATGGATCCAATCGTACCGGCATGGCGGCACCAACCAACCGAACCTAAATCTTTGCGCCGATGCGACGCCTCACAGCTCCAGATCTACCGCGCAATCGCAACGCGGTCGCAGCTAATCAGCAAAGAGAAGCAGACGCTGGACCGAGCAAGATCACGCGTGCCGACGGGTCTTAGATCTGGCAGAGCAGAAAGCCAGCCGAGAAACCGCGGGGACACGGCTCAGGAGACCGCGGCCCGATCAAGATGAGCAGCTCTTCTACGCTCCAAAAGTGAAAACGAAACGTCTGGTCTAAAGATTACTCGCGCCCCCGGTGGTAAGAACAGCGGAAGAACGCGAATTTGAAGTACCTGAGGGCTTACATTTCTTCTCCCTCGGGACAGCAGCAGCCTCCTTGGGCGCGCGCGCGGGGGTGGCGTCGTGTCTTCTCCCGCGCCGGATCCCGATCCGAATCCAGCTCCGCTCGGGTAGCCGCCCTCGTTGCTGCCTCAGGGTAGTAGCTTCGGAAGCAGCGGCAGCAGCAGCGGTCAGCTCAAGTCCATCCAGTGTGAAATGTGCGCGTGATTCGTCGGGACAAGGCGGTGTCAGTGTGAGGTGTCGCGGCAGGCGAGTTTTATATGCTGGGCGATGAAGGGAGGAAGCAGCGGCGACGGCGGGGCGGGGAGGGGAGAGAAGGAGGCAAAAGCTGAGCGAGAGAGAGAGAATGGATGTTAGCAGTGGATGCGGTGTGATTAACTAATGCTGCCACGCCGACGCCCGTAGGAGGAGACAGGCACGGGCGGGCCGGGCCTGACCCGACAGCGAGAGCCAGTTCGTGCCCGGGTTAGGTGTGGAAAGAAGAAACGGAGAAAAGGCTACTGATGGAATGGACGGAGTGGGGCATCTCCAGGGCCCATCAGAATCTGATCCTACGTGAAAGCTGTGGTTTTTTACCCTGTTTTGGGGCAGATTTACCTCTTTCTTTTTTTCGAATAAATAAGATTTACCTCTTTTTTTATGAAACACAGTAAAATTTACCTCTCTCTGTTATACTATATGGTTTGGCCATCCTTTAACTTAGAATGTGTATTGTACTACTGATTAATAAGGGAAATGATTTCACCCTCAAAAGAAAAAGGTAAGAAGTCCTTTAAAAAAATGTATATCTCCTTGAGCATTATAGCAAAATAGGTGCAAACTTGTATAGTTTGCCTTGTGCAAAAATATCATAAGTGCGTGTTTATTGGAATAAATTTGTTTTCTAAATAATTTAATTCAGATAAATATCATGACATAACTACTACTTTGTTCCACAATATAAGATATTTTAGGCCTTTTTCCACATACACATGTATGTATACACGTCTCAGTGAGTGTATATGTTCACTCATTTAGTCCAAAACTAGAAAACATGTGAAACACCTAAAACATATTATATGAAGGAACGGAGTTGGTGAACTATAGCACACTAGAATTTCATATAAACTAGCATTTCTACGCACATAACATGTTCAACTACCAAGCACAGAATAAACGGTAGGGCGATCCGTACATAAGGTGTAGTCGAACAGACCATGAGCAATGATGATGGGAACGTTGATGTAGATGTAGCCTAACAATCCTTCTGAGACTGTTGGGGGAATTATAATCCGGTAGGCCCATGAAGAGGGGAGCGTGACCCGCCAGGCAGGAGGCCGGGCGAGGCCAGCTAGCCATCACCATGGGCCGGGTTACACTGATGGGCCGGAGAGCTTGTCGGTGACCCGGCCAATACAAGGAAGGTTCTAGAAGACCCGGAGGCGGTACGCGTCACAGAGTCCAAGACTTGGAGGGCATGAAGGACGAAGGATCTATAGTAGGACTCCGAGTACGGGTGAAACCCGGCCTTACCTTGTAATCGACCAGGAGACCCGGTAGCCTATATAAACCGGCTCCTAGGTCATAGATCGATAAGCTCAGTCATATCCCTGTAACCCTAGACTCGTAACCCGGCGACATATCGTTCCCTGGTTATCGAGATCTTGATCATAAATACAAGCAAGCAGGAAGTAGGTCTTTATCTCCTATGGAGAGGCTGAACCTGGGTAAATCGTGTGTCCCCGTAGAGCTAGACAATCTCCTGTACGCCAGAGTCGCCATGTCCCCCAACCTAAGTTACCCCCAGGTAACATCTGCCGTGACAACCCCACTACAGTTGGTGCCCACCGTGGGGCCTGCGTCCAAAGGTGTCTTCATCACGGGAGAAGCTCTGCGAGGCATGCAGAACCTTGCCATCGGCGAGGTCACCATAAACTCGGAAGGAGAACGCATCATCGACGATTTCGGGTGGAGCCCGGAGTCAGATCTGTTGGAAACTGGCGAGGTCATCCCGATTGGTCGGATCAACGTCTTCGTAGGCATGGTGCACGCCGCGAGACCCGGCCTCGAGGAGAGCGAATACGAATCTGTGTCAGGAGCCGCCGCCATCGTTCAATCGGACGGTGAGGAGTCAGTAGGCACGACAGAGATCGAGTTAGCAATTGCCATGCAGGGGGAACAGCTGGAAGAGCCGGCATGGACCACGCGTGACGAGATCGATGAGGATACGGAGTCAATCTTGACTTTGTTTGAAGATCGGTATGGCTATGGAGTTGAGGAAGAGGAATTCGAGTCGTCCCCGGGTCCGGTGCGCCGGGTTGCAGTTTACACGGCGCCTGCGACGAACCTTGACCCGACATCAATCTCAGCAGCGGCTACAGCAACAGCTGCCGCGATGACCCAGGCCCACAGCAGCAGCAACAACTACCACCAGTAATTCAAGAGCCGCCGCGGGCCCGGGTCGACGGAGAGGCGGCATCGGTAAGCAGCGAAAGTGAAGGAACAACGCGTTGCCTGAACACGTTTGGATTCTTGATGAATAGAGCTCCAGGAGAAGGGACGTCCAATGCACCAAACCCACCCGCCCTGTTAAGCAACAATTTGGTGTTAGATCCTAATGTACTTACAGGTGTGGTAACTCCTGAGAATGCAGCGACACTTGCCAGGGAGCTGGACACGGCGCGCAAGGCCCTGGAGCAGTAGCGACGAGAGGTCGCAGCAGAAAAATAGCAGATGGCGGCAAGGCATCAGCAATTGGAGGAGCATGAGAACCGCCTTCGACACAATGCAAGTGTTTTGGAGAACCGCCACAATGATCTGACCAGGGTGTAGAACAGGAGGAATCAGAGTCGGCTAGGCCTTGGGGGACACCAAGTGGACCCGGCTAATATATTTGCAACACCACAAGATCAACCCACCAGGATAGTGCAGGAAGTCCCCGCTGCTAGAGCCGGTACAGGACAAACCGGAGGAGCCGGGGTAGGAAGACCCGGCGCAGCGCAAGCCGGGTCACCACGAGTACCTACCGGAGGAGCCGGAGGCAACGACGGAGCCATGCCACCACCTGCTCCAAGATTCCACACGCCGCCGGGTCATTATTCCAACCCAACAGATAACGTGTACGCCGCAACACTAGCGCTCGACTGTATTCCATTGGGGAACACACCATCAGAATTGGAGGCCCGACGCGCCATAGAGATGTTACATACAACTGTGGCTCTACATGACAACTATCCAGATAATAGAAGTGCACTTCACTCCACGCCATACAACAGCCGATCCAGGAGCCGTAGGAAGAAAGCCCGAGGCAAATTCAGACCAATTCAGCACGGCGAAGGGCGGCACAGGAGAATCAGCAACCACCGCCCAGGCAGCCGGCTCCCACGGCCTCGGCTACTCAGATTATTGTTGACAATTCACGTGCGAGACGCGCCGCAAATTCCGCAGCACGTGCCGGAGGAGCCGACGGGCGCCTGCGGCCGCAGCAGCGGTAAGTTCGCCAGCGCCAGGTGGTAGGGCGGCTCCTATCATCGTGGAATCAAACTTAACGAGACCTAAGTGTCTCTCAGATGCAATCAGGTCCGAGCCTTTCCCAGAAAAATTCAAGGAACCTAGCAAAATTGCCAACTATGATCCTAGCATGGACCCGGTGACTTGGCTCGGCAGTTACGAGATGGCTATGTGTATTCGCAATGCTTCAGAGAACCTTTGTGCTAGATATATGTACCTCATGATGACGGATGGAGCCGCCAAATTGTGGTTTAATAGCCTTCCAGAAAAGTCCATCAAAACCTGGAATGAGCTAAAAGCAGTTTTCATCAAGAACTTCCAGGGGACCTGCAAGCGGCCCTTCACCATCGAGGACTTGGACAGATGCGTGCAGAAGAAGAACGAGTCAGCTCGTAGCTGGATGCGCCGAGTCACAGAGATTCTTCATTCATCTACAGATATTTTGCCGAGGAACGCAATTCAGTCAATGGAGAAAACCTACAGATATGAGCCATTAATTCAGAAGCTGGGTCGCATGAAGGCAAGCAGCCGGA
The DNA here is from genome assembly GCA_947311845.1 of Poa pratensis. NCBI lineage: Eukaryota > Viridiplantae > Streptophyta > Magnoliopsida > Poales > Poaceae > Poa > Poa pratensis. The sequence continues at coordinate 19,769,516 of CAMZMU010000058.1, forward strand.
TCTCAGAAGTTACCATGGGAGAGTTGATGGATGCGTGTAATAAGCACGCTTCCACAAATAAAACCAAGGATGATAACGAGGAAGAAAAAAGGAAAGGCAACGTGAACAATGGAGGAAAGAGACACAATGGTGGCGGACAGAACAACAACAATTGCAATGGAAATCAGAATAAGCGTTCGTATGGTGAAGGAAATTCAGACCTGGTTGCAAATACCAACTCAGGGTATCAGAAACAACGGAGAGATGGAAATTATCAAGGCAATGGAGACAACTAAACAGAGACAATAATTACCGAGGCCTGCCACGTCCAACCAGTCACATAGAAGCTTTCAGGATGTTGTGTCCTCGCCATAGCAGGAACGGCAGACCCGCCAATCACTCGTTGGAGTAGTGTGTAGATCTACAGAGGTGGAAGAACGAGGAAGGACCCGGCCAGGGAGGTAACCCGGGCAACGGACCACCACCCGGTGGAAACGCAGGAGCCGGCAACCCAGGAGCCAGCCAGAACAGAGATGACCAGGGCGGGTTTCAACAAAACCCAAAGCAGCTTGGCCAGTACCACGTTCATACCGCCAATACGACAAGGAGAGAGAGAAAGTTAGTCAAGCGTGCAGTTAACGCAGTTTCATCAGTAGTTCCGAGATACCTGAAGTGGTTAGAGTACCCTGTCACATGGAGTAGAGAAGATCACCCGCCCGTCGTCGAGTACCCGGGTCTCCTATCCTTGGTGGTAGCACCCCAGGTGGGAGGTTATGTTTTGTATAAGGTGTTGATGGACGGAGGTAGTAGTATCAATATCTTATATTACGAGACTTTCTTGCGTATGGGTCTCAAAGAGTCACAGTTGCAGCCTACATCCACAATTTTTCATGGTATAGTCCCGGGCAAATCAGCACGACCAGAAGGAAAGATTACACTTGAAGTTGCTTTTGGCGAGTCCAAAGATAATTATCGCTCAGAGATGATCACGTTGAGGTTGTGAAATTGCAGATTCCATATCATGCTTTGTTTGGCAGACCCGCCTTCGCTAGATTCATGGCGAGGCCGTGTTACGTTTACTTGCAGCTGAAAATACCGGGTCCCAAGGGGATCATCACTGTCCATGGAAGCCGGGAGATGGCAGCAGAATGCGATGATGGCGATGCCGCCTTAGCTGAGCGGGCTTGTGCAGAGGAGGAACTCAAATTTTACAAGTCCAAGGTAGACCCGGATGATCGTACAACATTGAAAAGGCCAACTACTGAAGATAAAGCAAAGTTCAAGGCAGCACAAGACACAAAGATGGTTGATTTCACACCCGGTGATTCTTCCAAGCAGTTTATCGTGGGGTCTAATCTAACTGACAAATAGGAAAGCGCGCTCATCGAGTTCATCCGTGAGAATAGGGACGTTTTTGCATGGACACCTAGTGACATGCCAGGCGTACCTACCGAACTCGCTGAGCACAGCTTACATGTTGATCCCAGTGCCAGACCTATGAAGTAAGGACTGCGCAGACTTAATGAGGAAAGACGCAAGATTGTTGGAGAAGAGATAGCCCGGCTTTTGGCTGCTGCTTTATCGTGGAGGTTTACCACCCAAAATGGCTGGCTAACCCGATTTTGGTATAGAAAAAGAATGGAGAGTGGCGCATGTGCATAGACTACACCAGCCTAAACAAGGTGTGTCCTAAAGATCCTTTTGCATTACCTCGTATTGACCAGATCATCGATGCCGTTGTAGGCAGCGAGCTCTTGTGTTTTTTGGATGCATATTCAGGTTATCATCAAATCAAGCTCAAAGAGGAGGATTGGGAAAAGACCGCGTTCATAACTCCCTTTGGAGCTTTCTGTTACAAAAATATGACATTTGGTTTGAAGAACGCAGGTGCAACTTATCAAAGGTGTATCCAGAATGTTTTCATGATCAGATTGGCTGTAATGTGCACGCGTATGTTGATGATGTTGTTATCAAGTCGCAGAAAGCCAGGTCTCTCATTGATGACCTGAAGGAAACCTTTGCTAACCTGACGTGGTATAATATGAAGCTTAATCCTACCAAGTGTGTGTTCGGAGTGCCAGCAGGAAAACTCCTTGGTTTCATTGTGTCAGAGCGTGGAATTGAGGCAAACCCGGAAAAAATCAAAGCTATCCAGGCCCTGAAGAAGCCAGAGGAGTTGAAAGACGTCCAGAAGCTCACAGATGCATCGCGGCTCTGAGCCGGTTTATTGCAAGGTTGGGAGAAAAAGCCATACCCTTATACCGGCTCTTGAAGAAAACAGATAACTTTGTATGGAACAAAGAAGCAGACGACGCGTTCGAGTTGTTGAAGAAACAGTTGTCAGAAGCACCAGTCCTGGCGGCTCCGGCCCCGAAAGAGCCCATGATGTTGTACATCGCCGCGGGACCAAGAGCTGTCAGCGCTGTCGTAGTAGTGGAACACAAAGAGGAAGGAAAGGAGAACCCGGTCCAGAGGCCGGTTTACTATGTTAGCGAAGTTCTCACAGAAGCAAAGCAACGTTACCCACATTGGCAGAAACTTGTTTTCGGGATCTTCATGGCAACCCGGAAGTTGAAGCATTACTTTCAGGAACATCCAATCACGGTGGTCAGCTCCGTCCCCTTAGCAGAAATCATCAGAAACACGGAGGCCACCGGGCGAATCGCCAAGTGGGCAATCGAGATGGGGCCGTATCATATCAACTATGAGCCTCGTAACGCTATCAAGTCACAAGCTTTGGTAGATTTTGTCAATGACTGGAAGAGACGAACGCGCCTCCAGTTGCACCCAGCACCAAGTCATGGATTATGCATTTTGACGGGTCTAAGCAGCTTGAGGGCTCAGGAGCCGGCGTTGTCCTAACCTCGCCCAGAGGTGATAAGCTAAGTTATGTACTGCAAATTCACTTTGATTGCTCTAACAATGTGGCCGAATACGAGGCCCTGTTACATGGTTTGCGTATGGCAAAGAGATAAACATCAAGCGAATTTTGTGCTATGGAGATTCAGACCTCGTAGCACAGCAAGTTTCTGGGACTTGGGATAGAAAAGATGCAAATATGGCGGCTTATAGGAGAGAAGTGGACAAGGTTGCCGGGTTCTTCTCAGGCTACCAGGTGGATCACATTGACCGCAGAAAAAATGAAGCTGCAGACGCTTTGTCAAGACTCGGCTCTCGCCGAGAGCCGGTTCCACCTAATGTTTTCTTAGCTGAGTTATGGAGTCCATCAGTCAAGATACCAACAGAGGAAGATCTTGCATTTCCAGACCCGGACGGAGAGCTGGTTGCCGCCTTGCACGCAATCCCAGAGTGGACAGAGCCATATTTGGCGTACCTTTTGCGAGGCGAGTTGCCGGCCCAGGAAGTGATAGCCCGGCAGGTTGTGCGTCGGGCCAAGTCATATGCGGTCATTGAGGGAGAGCTCTTTCATCGAAGTACCTCAGGAGTGTTTCAATGTTGCGTATCACCAGAGGAAGGCCAGAAAATTCTCAGAGAAATACATGAGGGGGATTGCGGTCATCACGCTTCCACCCGGTCCTTAGTAGCAAAAGCTTTTAGACACGGATTCTATTGGCTCACCGCGTTAGCAGATGCAGAGCGTTTGGTGCGGAGATGCGATGGGTGTCAGAGATACGCCAGGCAAGTTCATGTGCCGGCTCAGGAGCTACGGACCATACCTTTAACCTGGCCTTTTGTATTTGGGGTCTTGACATGGTGGGCCCTTTCCAGATGTCCCCTGCAAGAAAACCCACCTCCTAGTTGCTATTGATAAATTCACAAAGTGGGTTGAGGTTATGCCAGTCACAAATTGTGAGCCAGCTATAGCAGTAAAGTTCTGAAGAGAATCATACATCGCTTTGGATATCCACACAGCATCATCACAGATAATGGAACCAACATGTCCCTTGGAGAGGTAGCCAAGTTTTGTGGAAACAGTGGCATCCGTCTTGACATTGCTTCAGTTTCTCATCCGCAAGCCAATGGGCAAGTTGAGCGTGCAAACCAGGAGTTTCTTAGAGGCTTGAAACCCCGTCTCCGGGTTCCATGCGTCAGAGCCGCCGGAGCTTGGTCGAAGAATTACCATCAGTGGTCTGGGGGCATCAACACAACGCCAAACAAATCAACAAAGTGCACGCCCTTCTTCATGGTGTATGGAGCAGAAGCCGTCCTGCCAAGTGACATCATTCATGACTCGCCTCGTGTGGCGGCCTATGTTGAGGCAGAAAATGAGCTAGCCCGGCAAGATGCGCTGGATATGTTGGAGGAAGGAAGAGAGCAAACTCTGGAGCGATCTGCAATTTACCAGCAAGACTTGCGTCGCTACCACAGCCGCCGGGTCAGGACACGTACCTTTCAGGAAGGTGACCTGGTACTACGCTGGACGCAATCGCAAGCAGGGATGCATAAGCTATCGCCTCCATGGAAAGGACCCTTCATCATGAGCCGGAATCTGCACAACGGCTCATATTATTTGGTGGATGCAAGAGAAGATGTTGATTTAAACAATACAGATCACTCCACCAAAGCACTTGAGGAGCGAAAGCGGCCATGGAACATTGCCCAGCTTTGCCCTTACTACACTTAGTATAAGAGCAAGTGTATCAGATGTAACACACGATGTAACAGGCAGCAGGTTTCAGACGCGCTCTTTTCCTCGCCAGGGTACCTAAGGGGACTGGAAGGTTTTTAATGGCGGCTTGCTGACCTAAAATTATATGAGTATAATAAAGTTTGACAGAAAAATATCATTTTTCCCTTGCAATTTTTACTTTACAAGTTTTATCTATATGCATTGTGTAGTTAAGTTTGTTTTGTATTTGTTACAATTTATAACCCGACACCTCTCGATTGGGAGACCCGCCGTGGCTTGGCAGTTAATTTTATTTTAGGGCTTGGGGGCTGATTGCTTGAATAGCATAGTTTTATACTCAAGACCTGGCATTATGTCATCCTTGGTCATGGGGGCTGATTATCTTTAAGGTACGGCTACAATCCTATGACCCGGCCAAAAGTTAGAGCCGGCAAAATTTTCTTGGTTATCTTACTGATTGAGCTTGATGTAACTCGCAATTATATGGCCTGATTGCTCACCTGTAAAATCAATCAGCCATGAGGCCCATTGGGACTTGTCTGACCCTGATTTTATCAGAGAAGATTGCAACAGAGAAAATCCATGCGAAAGCCGGCTTACAGTTAAAAGAAACCAAAGGGTCATCAAAACCAAAGAATTTGCAGAACTAGCAAGGCATAAGTTCATTACATATGTAGCAAATTCTCAAGGTGTACAGACACACCATCAAAATAATTGAGCCACAGTATTAAGTTATTACAGAACGCCCATGAGGGCCAAATGACATTATTTGTGCAGCACAATTTAAGACGCGGCATCTGTTGCCAGGTCTTCCTCCATTGCAGATGGGTCTTGAGTCTTGAGGGCTTCGGCAGTTTCGGGTCGTCCTGGGAAGCTTCGGATGCTCCTTCATCGGTGACCACAGCAGACGCTGGGCTGGTCCAGCAGATCATTGCAAGTTCCTGGCCTTGGAGACCATCACCTTCTGTATTGGGCCGGCTCGGAGGAGGAATAGTTGGAGTACCTGTGCCAACAACGGGCGGGTTTGCAGAAAATCCACAGCGAACTTGTGGAGGTGTTAAGATAGTTGGCACCGGGTCTGGAGTAACAACACGCATGGCCTTGGCATCAAAGCCATGCTGGAACTTGGTCAGGTTGAGACCTTCAGCAATCAGCGTGGCTGGATGCCGAGTCTCCTTGTCTATCTTTGCAAAATCCTTGTCACCAAAAGCAGTGTTGTCCACGTTGAACCGTGGGAACCCGCCAGCCAATTTTGTCGGGTCAATATCTGGATAGTAAGACTTGGCCAAAGCCAAGGCCCGCATTGTACCTTTCCGACAGCTGGATATCTTCCATCTGGAAATCCACTCTGGTATTGTAGATAGGTGGCCAAGGAACTGCTTCAGCTGGCTTGGAGGGGATGCAAGACCACGTGCAGCAGCAATTGCCCGGCCTGCTCCGTAATATAACTGGCGCACAAGTGTAAGCAAACCCCGGAGCTTGACATCAGCAGTTTCCAGGTTGAGTGCGTTGCGTGGACCTGTGGAGTTAAAAGAGTTAGAGATTTGCATTATTGACAGATGAGGAAAATAGCGTAAAGTAAAACAGTATACCCTAGATGGCAGCCACAACTTCGCTTAGCAGCTTTGTGAAAGAATTGTGGATCTTCTCCACCTTAGCCAGTTTCTTTTCAGTAGCTTCGAGCCGGGTCTTCCAGTCCTCTTCATGTTCTTCCATATCCTTCTTCAGGGACAGGTTCTCTTCATTAATTTGAGACAGGGAGGTCTCGAGGTCCCGGGTCTTCTGGTGTGCTTCATCTTTCAACCGGGTCTCAGCTCTGAGTTGCTCTTTCAGCTGGTTGATCTCTTGCACGACCTGGGTCACATATTGCTACACAACGAAAAAGTATAGAAGGCTAAGATCATACCCCAAGTTACTGAAGGAAAGTTAACCCGGGGCTTGGAGGCTACAGTGTGAAATTAAAACTTAGAGAGCAAATGGTAAAGTGAAAATGTGAGTCCCGGGTTGCTGCAGGCACACAACCCGACACTTGGGGGCTACACACGCGAAGCTCAAAGTATGCTAAGTATATTACTAGTCCCAGGTTGCTGCAGGCATGCAACCCGGCACCTGGGGGCTACAATATTTGAAGTTTTTTCAGTTATTTTCTACAGATACAACAACTTTATAGATGCAACAGTTTTAAGCCCCAGGATGCTGTGAACATGCAACCCGACACTTGGGGCTACTCTAATTGAAGTTTTATCTAATTTTTTATAAAGCACCAAGCTTATTAACAGGTGAACAAACTTGGAGCTTGGAGGCTACATGATAAAGGGATATAAGGACGAAAGTGTTACCTCATGGCGCTTTTGTATGGTGGTCACGAAGTCACCTTCGATATCCTTGTGCTGTGAGATCCGGGCGAAGTACTCAGAGATAAGAGTTGGCATCTCCATGCTATCAAGAGTCGGTGGTCCAGTATAAGTGATTGGGTCCTTGCCACGGGAGCCCAATTCCGTCTTTACTTCTTGTTCAGACACCTTGGCAATTACGGTAGAAGGGCCGTCATTTGGGACCCGCCGTGATCCAAGCACTTGTACCTCATCATTAGTTCTAGAGGCCGAGGCAGGAGAGTCAGCAGGAGATTTGGTGGGAGACCCGACAGGAGACACAGCAGGAGAGACAGCGTCACTTGTTCGTGGTGGCGAGGCCTGTGGAGTAGGTGGTCTAGCACCTAGTTCTTCAAGCACTGGCTCCTCTAGAATTGTGTCGCGGACGTGTGCCTCCGTAAGAGCAGGCTCCGTCGCGGCCGGGTCCGAGGAATAGCCTGGCACGTCAAGGGGAGTGGCTTTGGCACTGCGAAAAAGAGAGACACAATATATCAAGAAAAGAAGGTATCAATATAAGATAGAAAATTCAAGTATACAAAGGGAAAATGACTTACCCAACGTTGATGCGACAGTCATCAGGCAGGTGCACGCTCTCGTCTGAAGAAGCTGACAAAGATTGGAACTTAGAGGCCTGGATTTTGCCAGCTAAAAGAGATGAAGATTTTGGGGCACCGCCTTTTGAGCCAGGTTTACGAGAAGGAGTTGCGTAGGGGATACCTCTGTCAAGCTGATCGCTGCTCGTAGAAGACCGGGTCCTGCGCTTCTTGTTGGCTTCAGCTTCTTGTTCATGTGGTTGCTCTTCGGGTTGAGATGTGTTCATCATATAACTAGAAAGGCGAGAATAAGGCACCTATATAACTGCAGAACGGGTCCTCTTGGCAGTAGGTGGTTCAGGGGCTTGTGAACCCGGCAGATCAGAAGTAGCCGGGTCAGTAGGACCTGGAATAAGAATTGTCGGGTTATAAGTAGAAGAGCCCCAGGAGCGGCCTCACTGTTAATCAGGTCAAGGAAGAACCGGCCAGCAGAGTCAAGCTCACCTTCGTCCTCTTCGTCATCATTCACTTCCATGTCTTCACCATCAGGGGCCGAGACAGGAGTATAGTCCACACGCCACCACTCCGGGTCCTGGTTAAAACAAGAATGGTCTGGTTGTCAAAGTATGCCGGGTTATCAGTACAGAAAGAAAAAAGGTAAAACTTTACCATGGGAGGTTTGTTGGTTGCATTGAACGGGGCAAGCCCGGTCAGAGCAATCGCTGCTCGGTTTTCACCAAGCAATTTCTTGGATGTCTTCACGATCTGATCATCAGAAAGCACTACCTCGGAGTAGCACATATCATCAGTGGACTTCCGGTGTATTCATGAAAAAGCCGGGTCCTGATACTAAGTAGTTGTATATGCCACCCGACTCAGCACTTGACGAGGTCCGTGCCTTTGAGGCCGTGGGCAAGCAGAGCCCTGGCCCGGCGAAGAAGAGAGTCAACCAAGACCCGGTCAGCATCCTCTGCGAAGCTGTTCATCTTGGAGTCGAAGATCAAGGGGGAGTTTTGAAAAGCCGGGTATCGGGCTTCGTCTGTCTTGGGCGAAGTGTCTTTGCAATAGAAGTAAGAATTTTGCCATCCCTTGGGATGGCTGGCTAGCATCAGAGCCGGGAAAGTGCAGTCCTTGCGGCGCTGGATTGATAATCCCCCGTATGGACCTAGGGGTTGGTCTTTGCGGTCTTGGGGATTAAAGTAGAAGATTTCGAGAAATAGCTCTAAGCTGGGAGCCATCTAGAGGTAGTTTTCACAGAAAACTACATAGTTGCTAATATTGAGAATCGAGTTGGGAGCTACATCTAGTGTGGTGAGGCCGTAGTACTTGAATACTTGACGGAAAAAGAGCGAGCCAGGAGGTCTAATACCACGCGTGACATGATCAAGAAGGACAACAATTTCACCTTCCTGGGACTCGGGGCGAATCTCTTCTCCGGGAGCGCGCCAGTGGATTTCTTCCTTGCGGGGAAGCTCGCCGCAGTCCACGTGCTCCTGCAGCATCAGCTCTGTCACCGTCGATTTGGTCCAGTTGACCGGAGCAGCGGCCGCGGCGGCACCCGAGCCTGAGGCACCACCGGTCGCCTTCCTCGCAGCCCTCGGCCCCTTCGCCAACTTCTTGTCCTTCCCCATGGATTTCGAGCTTGGGTGGAGGTTGATTTTGTGGCTAACCCTAACAATGGCGCTGTGGCTACGATGTGGAGATGGTGCGGAGGTGCAGTGGCAACGATTTGAACAAGGATGGGTGGTGCGGTGTGGCTAGATGGCCTGGAAATGGCGTTTTCCTAAGCTCGCGATTTTGGATCTAGGTTGCAGCGGCGGCGCGAGGTAGAAGATGAAGAGGCCACGGGAAATGGGGAAAGTGATTCCCATTTACCCTAGCCCTACACTTATAGACACAGTAAAAAAATCCCTAAGGGCATCGAGGTAAAAACAAATGGTTAAGGTTGTTGACTGACGGTCAACGTCCAAGAGATGAGGCAAAGAGAATATTCTCTGACAAGCTTGACGGACATTTTTGACTAAAGTGTTGAACAGAGAACTGGAGGCGTATGAACCCAGTGGACAGTGGTCGGGTTATGATATGGACCGTCAAGAAGAGCCGGCCTAGCTAAGGAAAAAGCAATGTAACCCGGTCTATATGTTTTATGTGTGTTTCTTATTTTTCAGGAGGTTAACCTGGACAGCAAGGATGGCGGCTCTCCCTGGGAAATGAAACTTGAAGCTAGAAGAGGAGCACGCCAACCCGGTGCCCAAGTTAACCTAGGGGCTACTGTTGGGGGAATTATAACCCGGTAGGCCCATGAAGAGGGGAGCGTGCCTCGCCAGGCAGGAGGCCGGGCTAGGCCAGCCAGCCATCACCATGGGCCGGAGAGCTTGTCGGTGACCCAGCCAATACAAGGAAGGTTCTAGAAGACCCAGAGGCGGTACGTGTCACAGAGTCCAAGACTTGGAGGACATGAAGGACGAAGGATCTATAGCAGGACTCCGAGTACGGGTGAAACCCGGCCTTACCTTGTAATCAACCAGGAGACCCGGTAGCCTATATAAACCGGCTCCTAGGTCATAGATCGGTAAGCTCAGTCATATCCCTGTAACCCTAGACTCGTAACCCGGCGACATATCGTTCCCTGGTTATCGAGATCTTGATCATCAATACAAGCAAGCAGGAAGTAGGTCTTTATCTCCTATGGAGAGGCTGAACCTGGGTAAATCGTGTGCCCCCATAGAGCTAGACAATCTCCTGTACGCCAGAGTCGCCATGTCCCCCAACCTAAGTTACCCCTAGGTAACATCTGCCGTGACAACCCCACGACAGAGATGATCAACATGTCATAATAGACGTGGTCGTCGGAGAAGAAGAAGACAAGTAGTCACGTGAAGACGCTCCCTAAAAAAGCTTGTCGCCTTCAAGCTCATTGGCAGATAGGGTTCCGAAGGTCTGTTCATTTTTTCTCCCTCGACAGCCATGCACACATATGTCTGATAGAACTGTAGTGGGGAGAGAGAGACGTATCGCCACTGACCTTGTCCTTGACCCAACTCTCACTGAAAGATAAGCCACTAGCGACACATATGATGTTGGACCAAGGTGTCAAGTGGGATCCCACCAAAATCCCACCTATAGTTCAATTGTGATTTCTAGTGTAAAACTTGAGACCACACTTTATACTAGAAATGCCAAAATGAGTGGGATCCTATTTACACCCCTATGTTGGACGAGCCATGACTCATGAGGCCGACGTAACTCCTCCGGATATTCAACAAGGGTGGCCGATTTCTCCCTAGTATCAGTTGTGGCCTATGTCTAGTGGTCTTCTATGGTTTATGCATGTTTTGGTCTAATACTGAGCTTCTAAACGAGCCTTGGGGCCGGAATGGAAACTGGAATAAACGTGGCAACCCAAAATAGTGGAACATAGGGTTCCCTTATGCTGCCAAAGTGAGTCCACCACCTGTGGGCCACCAAGAAGATGGACAAGGCCAAGTGACAAGACCGGTAGGGGGGTCCGCCCATCTACCTCGCGGGAACCTGGCAAGCTCGACATCGACATCCTGCGGCCAAGGACAGGGGATCCTCCGGGGTCACCTTCCTCTGAGGCACCAAGTCAAGACACCCGAGAGCCCGAGCACCCGGCTGGAGGCCAGGCTCCCTCTCGGGTCCGTTTCCGTACAACGCCAAGGATAAGCACGCCAGCACGTGCTAGAAGCTCGTAGAAGACTTGGGCGAAAAGATGAAGGCCGCGAACCAGTGACATCGCCATGGAGCGTGGTCGGTGGGGGAGTCAGTCCCTGTCTGCCCCACTTTCCCTAAAGGTGGACGCCCTCACGTAACCACGGAGAACACTTGGAGGAGAAGAGGCCACGTCGCCTCCAAAGACCACCGGGGGGTTTTCCTGCCTAACCCCCCCCCCCCCCCCACGCTCCTCGCGTGACCCCTGTGGTATCCCCTTTGCCTATAAAAGCAGGACCAAGGCCACCGAGGAGGAGAGGACGGATTAGATCAGAACCAAGGCAGAGCACCAGCAAGATTAGCTAGGGCTAGGACGGTAGAGCGAGAGGTGATCTCCTCCGGGTAGGACCTGCTCGTCGTCTACCTCTAGCCGATACCCTGCCGGGTACACACCCGTGACCATCCTTGTAAGCCACACCATGATGAACACCTCAATCCAGACATGCATGAGTAGGACTTTTAGCCTCCGGGCGGCTTGAACCTGGGTAAACTCTCTGCGTCTCTGTGTTGATTGCTTGAACGTCGGATCGGAGAGTTCGACGTGGGTCACCCAGGTGATACGTCTACCAGCCTCCTTCGCGCCCCGTGCCGAACCTAAAAAGGGGGTATACTTTACCTCCGGTGTCCGTCTGCCGAGACACGACATCTGGCGCGCCAGGTAGGGGGCGCAAGCGCTGGATTCGTCTTCATCAACCTGAAGATCGTCGTCAAGATCTACATCAACCTCTTCGTTTGTGACAAGATCTGCTTCTAGCTCTTCATCTTGAACAAGGTCTGCTCCAAGAAGAGGCTGATCTCTGCCCTCGTAAGATGGCACGCAAAAGAAAGGCCATATCTGCAATGGAGTATCTTCCTCATCCAGGGCTTGGTTTTGTCCTGGAGAACTCTCCACCGGCTCCTTCTGAAAGGGACCAGTTTCCTGGAGTCAAGTTCCTTTCTCCTGCAGCATATGTGAGTCCGTTGGCTAGCGAGGGAAGACCTCAGGAGAGCACAACGAGTATTGACGCCCCTCTCTCCCCGTGGACGCACGGTGCGAGGGAAGAACTCTGCTCTGGGGGTTCTCCTGCAGCGACGCTTCCGAAGGACGTCAGTCAATGCCCGGATGCAGGGATGAGGCTTCATAGGAGGACCCTCTTATTTACGTCCCCAAAGGAATCAAGATCCATGTGGGGCTAGATGGTAAACCAGGAATATGGTGCATGTACCATCGGTGCGACAAGCACCGCCTAGAAGATTGTCGACGGTTCAACGGGCTTCAGAAATACTAGAAACCCCCGAAATCCAACGGGGAACGTTACACCGGTGGCGAGCTAGGACACATCTACAGAGACTGCCCGCTCAATAGGAAACCCGGATCTAAAGGAAGCAAAAAGAAGAGCCAGGCATCGGCTGTTCCCGGGAACGGTGATCAAGCGGGGCCTTCCGTTCCGCGAGGCACCACCCCAAGCAATCCGCTGCAAAAACCATCAGACCCATCCTTGTTGATGCTTCCACTCAAACAGAAGACCCGGGGATGCAGGAATTTTCTGCCATGTCACAACTGACACAAGATTCTCAGAGACTGACTGCCACCAGTTGGGACCGAACCTTCTTTCACGGGAAGCGTGCAAAGAGCGATTGGGACCTCCCGGGTCACGTCGTCACAATCCAGCCAAGACCTAGCGGACCCCCTCAGAAATATTGGATTGCTAAGTGGTTGGCCTCTGAGGGCAAGTATCCCGTTTGAACAAGCAATCTCAAGGGTCTCCGGATTCAGGCAAACTGTTGACACCTTTGCAATGCTGCCAGATCGATAGATAAATCTTGTTCCAGCAAGAGCCCCAGGCTGGGGGCTAGACGTGATAGAGAACTAACAAATCTTGTTCCAGTAAGGATCTGCTGAACAAGTGGGCAAGCTAAACGGAATTACTTGAGAACCCGGTCCTAGTAAGGACCTGCTGGACTGGGAACAAGGTGATACCTGGAAGGATTACTACGGGGACCCGTCCCAGTAAGGACCTGCTGGACGATTACTCAAGAAGGCAAAGCGAGGCCTTTGTCCCAGTAAGGACCTGCTGGACAAAGCAGAATAGTCATTCCCTCGGACTGCACGGGGAGGCCAATCCCAGTAAGGACCTCCTGGATTGGACATAGCACTGGACCCCGGAAGGGGAGCGAAAGAAACTGTCCCAGTAAGGATCTGCTGGAAAGGAGGGCGCGAAGAACCTGTCCTAGTAAGGATCTGCTGGACAGGCAGTCACATTGGCAAGAAGAACCTATCCCAGTAAGGATCTGCTGGACAGGCGACTATATCGGCACGGAACCCTATCCCAGTAAGGACCTGCTGGATAGGGCAGAATTACGCCTGGAATACGGCGTAGAAGACCCGCTCCGGCGGCTGCGCAACGACACTATTGCCGAAATAGCCACAAATGCCAATAGCAAGATAAGTGAAAACGTGCTTGCACGGGCTTTTTCCTAGTTACATTGGTTTTATGCATTTTGGCTAAGACGAAAGCGGGCGTTATCTCGGGGCAGCGCCTCCGCGATGATGCTGCCAGTTTCCCTCTGGTAGCAGAATCGTGGGCTGAGGTCCGTGCGATCAGAGACGATGGCCTCCCGGGGGGATGCGCCCTGTGACAGCATCTCAGATCCGTCTGTTTGCTCACGGCTGGAGAGCATTCACGCCCAGGAGTCCTACCCGAGAGCGTTAAGTCCCCACGAGTGCAATAAAACTTATGTATTCTAGGAAAAGGGTTTTTACATTCAAAAGCAAAGTTTGTTAAAGCCTTTCGGCAACATGATTACAAGACACAGTTCACGGCCATTGGTACTACTATGTCCATTTCAGGACTTGACAGGTTCACGCGTCATCTTCACGAGAAAGGCACTCTAGGATCTCGTCCACCTTGCGGGTAACGTCAGGGAGGGACAACGTCTCAGACCTCAGCCTCTCCAGGTCTGACAGCAGAGACAACTGAGGGTGCTGCTGATGAAGGGCGGCAACAAATTGAGTGGTCGCCTGCCTGACCGCCTGCTCTCCTGCCCGGCGAGTGGCTCTGCTCGCACTCTCTTTAATGACGGCAAGAAGCGAATCCACGTACCCAAGAAACGCCGGATAATGGATGAAAGTGGTTGAATGATCCGGCTTAAGGATTGGAGGGGACGGTACCCCTAGGTTTCGAAGTTCCTCTACAATCTTCGTGGATAACGAGTGCATCCGAAGTAGAAGTTCATTGTCTTCTCGCCTATGGAGCCTGAACCGCCTCTCCACGTCGTCACGTGCGGTCATAGCACTCGCCAGCTTAGCTTGCGCTGCCCTTAGCTGTTTGGACACCTCCTCATGCTGATCCCAAACATTTTGGGCTTGCAGTCGGGAGTCTTCTATGGCTGAGCGACCCTCTGCGAGCTCATGGGCCTCCTTGTCCCGGACGACCTTGGTACGCTTCGCGGCCTCGTCCCGGAACCTCACAACTTCCATCAGCTTCTCGATCCGCTTGTCCAGTTCGGCGCGGATTCTGAGGGCGTTCTTTTTGAACTCCTCATTTATGGCAAGATCCGCAGCAATAATGTCATTTTGGAGGCCACTTGCTGCTCCAGCTCCTCCTTCTCGCTCCTAGCTTGCCAGAAATCCTTCCTCGATTGCTCCTGGCGCACCCGCTCGTACTCCAGGTCTTGCTTCAGCTGGGCGATCCGCTCATTCCGAGCTGCGATGGTAGCATCCTTCGCCCGCATGGTCTCCTTGTACTCAAATGCAACTTCCCTCCGGGTCCACCCTATCGCATTGTCCATGCCCTGCTCTAGGCGGTCCTCGTCTTGGAAAATCCTCATCTGAAGATGCTCAAGGGCCTCGAGGTGACAACGTTCGCGGTCCTCTAGCTCCCGGAGACGCCGCTGCATCTCTTCCTCTTGCCGGGACACCCGCAGCTCACGTGCATTGAGCAGCTCCTCGTCTGCTGCTAGCCGCTGCTCCAGGGACTGCATGTCCTCCGAGTAGCCGGGGCCGGACGCCCCTTGTCGCATGATCTCGGTGTGGGCAAATTCAAGAAACTCTTCGACGCTGGAGAACGCCTTGGTGAAACCGGCGCTTCGCTCCTCTCCCCCGGGTGTTGGAGCAAGCCTCGCGGTTTCTGAGGCGAAAACAACGTGTAAGGGCTGACCAGCTTCAACCCTGCGCTTCTCCAGGTTCTCCGGGGGCTCAACGTCGAGCTCGCCCCCGGGATCCTCCGCGGGTGCGCGCTCTGCATCACCAACACATCAAGAATGTTTAGCATCATGCCAGACACTGCTGCTGCAAGAATCTACAACGATGAGCAAAGATGTTACCTGCGACGGGCGGTGTGTTCTCTGTGGCCCCGCCGGGAATGACGTCCTCTTGTGCCCGGGGACCTGGGATCCACACCACCATCGCCATCTCGGCGCAACATGCGGAGTCCTTCGTGGGCTCGTCCGCTTCGTCATCACCGCCAACTCGAGGACGCTTCGAGGAGCCCTCGGGTTCTGAGTCCCTGCGAGAAACGGCGAACAACGATCACTAAGTTTCCAGGATTAAAGAATCAAGCAAGGATTATCGGAGGTGGGATCGAACTTACCCTCGGTCTCGTTTT
The DNA here is from genome assembly GCA_947311845.1 of Poa pratensis. Classification (NCBI taxonomy): domain Eukaryota; kingdom Viridiplantae; phylum Streptophyta; class Magnoliopsida; order Poales; family Poaceae; genus Poa; species Poa pratensis. The sequence goes on from CAMZMU010000058.1 coordinate 19,785,309, forward strand.
GCCCCAGAGAAGGTCCACTTCTTCTCAACCAGCGTCTCAAAGAGGTCTGGTATCGAGGTGCACTCCTCGTCAACCTCATCATCCGCAAGAGGGGGAGGAAAGGAGCCGGATTCTTGATCCGACTCCTGCTCTCCCCGCCAACCTGAATGTATCAGCTGCTCCTAATGTAACTCAGTCGCAGCCTCTTCTTCGACATTTACTGAAGGAGCGACCTCCGCCTCCGGAGGAGGCCCTGATGTCTCACACCCGGCCGGCGCCGCCGGGGAAGTTGTTTCCTCCTCTCCATCAGAAGGACCGAGCGCCTCTGGGGAGATATCCCCATCAGTTTGACCAGCGCCCGCCAAAGATGCCAGCCCAGGAGCCCCACTTCTCAGCTTGCTTTGCTTGGGTGCAGGCGGGGGCTCTATCCAAGTGGTACCCTGGATTTCGTATGCGTTACACTTCGGCATGGGGGCTAGGACTTCCTCAGCAGCAGGGTCCTCAAACAGTGGAAGGAATTTACCCGGAAGGTGGAAAGGTTCTCCTGGAATCAAGAAATACATACTCTTATCCCAGACAGCTCTCGTCACAAAGGGCCCAGCCTCACGGTTGTTGTCTTCACCTGATCGAAACTCCCATAATGGACTAGACCGACGCTGCAGAGGGGCGATTCCCCTCCGGACGAAGTCTCCCGTAATCATGGTGCCTGTCAGTCCTTGGTCCCGGAGATCGGTCAATCTGGCAATGGCGGGGAGCAAAGCTTGACCTTGGGAGCTTTTCTCCTTGGAATGCGCCAGACGCTCTGCTGGATACGACGACACAAAAAGGTGGGGGCTCATGTCGCTCACCTTGATGAAGTACCAATTGTACCTCCACTCCCCCAGTTTTTTTGGAGTCGCACCGGCGGATACTGGTGCGCGGCGGATTTCCTGAGACGGAAGGAGACTCCTCCGGCAATCTACTTCGACCTGCCCAGGTGGGGAACGAAGTAATGGCGAAATAAGGCCACCGACGGCTCCACTCCCACAAATGCCTCACAAGCGTAGGCGAATGTGGCCAAGATCAACACTGCGTTGGGGTGCAGATGAAGCATGTGCAACCCGTATGCCTCCAAGATCGCCATGAAGAAATCAGAAAACGGAGGGAGCAGGCCTATTACCGAGAAATCATGGAAGGTCACCACTTCATTATCTTGTTGGGGGCCGCTCCCGAGGCGGACCACCACTGACCCAGCATCGCGGAACTCTGAGGCGAGCGCAAGGCGAATTAGGTCGGCGTCTTCCTCGGTCGCATACGAGCTCGGAAAAAACAATGCCTGCACCACCCTACTTTGAGGAGGAACGACGGCGCGGGAGGATTCCGCCACCATCTTCACCGCTATAGATTCCTTCACCTTCCTCACTCCGTCCCTCGTTCGCTTGGGCGTCATGGATTGGAGGATTCGAGAAGTACGCGCGACGGTGGACACCGGAACAGCGCAAGGCAGAGCAAGGAGCGCGACGAGTTGGGGGATTTTGGCGATTTAGGGGAAGTAACGGCTACAGTACCCACGTCGTGTCTTATCAGACTTCCCACGCATCACGTCGCGGCCCCATTACTCCGACTGGCACGGGGATCGAGGAGGCGTTCCTCTCTAGGCGCTCCTGCCCGTTGGATTCAAGATAACGTCGCGGCCCGCACGGATCGCAACGTTCGCGGCGACCAAGGCATGAAGACTGGGGGCTCGCGCTGACTTTTCTCAGTCACGGCCCCGGCACCCAAAGAATATATATAGTGTAATATGAGACCCATTCCACAGCCTACATGGTACACCAGGGCACCCCTTTCAAAGAAAGAAAAATAATATCAGATTGTCATAAAAAAAGGTATCAGGGCAAAATGGAATACCCAGACCGTGATATTGAAAAATAATCTCGAATGCATAATTGGAATGCAAGAGGCGTGGAACCAAAGAACGAGAACTTTCATCTCAAATCTCTTATCTATATTTATTATCCAAAAAATCGGTGTGTTTCGTACATTCCGCTCACCTTTGTCCATCATTTTTCATGTCACTCCTCCTATATAATTTACAATTCTATTTTCCATGAATGATCAATCATATCATAAACATTTATTTTCTCACATCGGCAATTGATTATCGCAATTTACATTTCTTTTTTACCAATGATTAATCACCACATTTACATCTGTTTTTTTTTGCGAGATATAGTACAACGCAGACGCTCACATACACGTGCACACACTACCCCTATGAACGCACACACGCACACCCTACCCCTATGAGCACCTCCGAAAGACTGAGTTGGCGGTCGGGTCTTGAGATTGATAAAGTCACCACATGCGTCTCGCTGTCGACGGGAACGTCGCCTCCCACTGAAGAATATTCCGGCTGAACGAGAAACACCAATGTCAAATCTAGGATTTGAACTCGGGTGGGCTGGGGACATGGATAGGACGATCGGTGAGCTGATCGATCGTCTCATGTACAACCACCGCTTTATCCATGTCACTGAATTGTCGATTGGTCATGATAGAGCTTTTCAGCTACTTACTCTAGAACCTTATCTTGAAGCGGATCAAGGTGACGATCGCTGCCCAACAGTATGTAACCTACACGGTTACTGCTCACGTACGTACATCATCGCTGGCGCGCATGAACACACGTCGCGCATGATGTCGGAAAAATCGCGGCGCCCGTCAACACACAACGTCATTCGAAGGAGAGCTCACTATCACAGTGATTGATCCTTGTAGGCTTTGCAGTTTAGAGATAGGTCGCGTGGATAACACGATGGTGAATCGGTGATGGTTTTCACCCTCGTGCTTTCGGGGTCAATGACGCTGCGGGACGCGCTCTTCTTGGACCGTGAACCTTCCTAGGCCGATGGTGTTATGTGATGCCCCCTCCATCTCGACAGGTGATACACACGACGTTTCTTTCGTAGACGTCAAGTCTTGTTTGTTGTCAGCTACACACAAGGTCCCATGTAGAGGTGTCAAGTCATGCATGTTACCGGTACACGCGTGTGCTACGCACGATGTCTCTTCGGAGTCGTCAAGTCATGCATGTTGCTATCGGTCGAAGGAGTGCAACGATGTCTGGAAGCAAAGCAGTACGAGGAACGTCCCCGACCTTCAGCATCTCCTCCAGCGGTATCAGGCTACCGAGGCGTCATTAGCCGGTCAAGTGATGACGCAACAAGCGACGATATGAGTATGCGTACTCCGGTGGAAACGCAAGATCCGTGATCGGTCGATATTGATGTGTGCCTCCGCTGGGCCCTTCTTGAGGGTTCACTTGAAGGTCGGCTTTAGGGACGAAAATCCCGAGATCGACCTACGAGTAGCTAGACTCGTCGTCATTGTCGCACATGTTAAGATCTTTTTGAAAGTTTTGCCTAATAGTTGTGTATTTTCGTTTATTTCGGTCTTTTAACATAAGGTTATGGTAGCCTCATGCAGTTATTGTCGTGAGGCATACAACTTCGAAGTTTTTTTCTTTCTTTTCTACTCGACTTCTTCTGCTTTGATGCATGCATTTACCTAGCTTTTGAATAATGAATAAATATAATGATGCATGTGGGGCCTTTTCGGAAAATAGAAATTTGAAATCGGAATACTTTAACACTTTTCTAGAACAGAACACGGAGCCAAAGCTGCATTGGTATTAACGGTATGTCTCCTTGACTTTGCCCTCTTTGGCGACTCCGGCGATCTGCCGGCGATCTAATCTCCCCTGATTCCTTCTCAACCTGCTTCGCTCCTCTCATCTTCTCCAATCTCAGATCAGGCCAGATTCTTCCCTTTCCACCATTCCTGCACTCCTACGTTTGTCCTTTGTCACCGCAGTCTTCTTTTTCCGCCGTCTCTGCCGCCGACGAAACACTTGCGTCCATCTTTCCCTAGCTCGTCCCAATCCCTTGTTTTGCCACTCGCCGGCGTGCTCCATGCCGGATCCTGCAAGCCACTTTTCCCAATCCTCCCTACCTATGGTCTCTGATCTTATTCCCCCAGAAATAAGAGGAATCTGAAAAGGATTGTCAAAAAATCCACAAATCCACGAAAAAGCCTAGCGTACTTCCGCTCGAAAATTTTCCCCTCCAGTAGCTGGGGTCACATCAACGACCTGGGCTGTGATGTTCAGAGGAAGGTCTCTGACTCTTTCCCGTTTGGCCATCCCAACAAGGGAGTGATGCTCCTCTACGGGAGGCGCTGGCGATTCTTCCCCAGGCGGCACTGAACAACTGCAAGCTGTCTTCGGACAATGACGAGGGAAGTTTGGGGGGCGCAATTTTGACCCCTCAGCATACCCCGACACCGTTGCGCGGTGGGTCGCCCACCGGATTGGCAGGAGCGGACATTACGTTTGGCCGAATTACGGCCAGCGGGAAGAAGGCAACTGCAAGCGACATTGCTATGAGCTCTGCTGGATCGGCGAAGCGGAAATTGGCGTTAAGCTCCAGGAGGAAAAACATGTTCCAATCCAAGGCAAACACGATGTCTGTCACAGAGTTGCCACGTTTCTACCAAGGTATTGGCATCAAATACAGAGTGTACAAGAAGCGCAAAAGATTTATCAATCAGTTCCGAATTCATGAACTGGGAGAAAAGCCAGGTGTGCAACAGCTCCGTGCAAACACTCTGCTTGGAAATCGCGCCGGGGAGCATGAGATGAATTATGTACAGGCTAGTTCAAGCTTTGATGTGCTCATTGTCAACAGTCAGAGATTCAGGTCAGAAGCACCATCTATATCCAGGATCATTTTCGAGTATGAGTCTGATTTTGCTTTACCTCCGGACCAAAGTGCATGCTGTGGGTTCGACTACGTGCTCTTTACTGGTCTGTACTGCTTCTGATGGCTGGCTTCAATGGAGACCTGGTGCAGTACAGTTATGATGAACCCATATTGCTCTCTGTAGACTGGAATGCCGTAAGAATCCTCTCAAGTTTAAGTTGGAATTTCTTTACCGAATTCCAGATTATACAACTCTAATTTTTGGGATTGGAAGCTTGTCTCCAGCGGCTTTACTGTATGAGTCCATAGATCACTGCGATAAACGAAGTGCTAGGGCTTATGCTGTCTGCAGTCAATTTCTTCGTGACCCTCAGATTGGAATGCCACTTACCACTCAGCAGAATAAGCTGTTTTCTGCTATAGAGCTTGTTGGAAGTCTGATTAAGGCTAATCAGGGTGCCAATAATGAACACATGTCGGGACCTCACGGCGAGGCCCGACATGAGCAATGAGTATCTTGGCTTGGAACCCCCGGGGGGTGGGGCCCCCTCGGACGGTTCAAGAGCTTGTTTGCCTTGTGCAAACTCATAACCCCGCCTTGGTCTTCATCTGCGAGACCCGCAGAAAAAGGACCGAGTAAGGAACTTGCGTTTTCGTATTGGTATGACTGGTTGCTTCCAGGTCGATGGAGACGGCAAGGGTGGTGGACTGGCTCTCTACTGGCAGGAAGGTGTCCATGTGTCGCTGCTCTCCTTCAGCCAGCGACACATTGATGTCCACATTGAGGGCGGACCATATAGTGCTAGATGGAGAGGGACTTTTGTATACGGTGAACCAAAGGCTAGTGACCGGCACCATATGTGGACGTTGCTTAGAAGATTGAAGCCGCATTCTTCAGAGCCTTGGATGCTTATTGGGGATTTCAACGAGGCATGTTGGCAATCAGAGCATTTTCAAAGGCAAGGCGCTCAGAGAGGCTAATGATGGACTTTCGTGAAGCTCTATCCCATTGCAATGTATATGACTTGGGTTTTATTGGGGCACCATGGACTTACAACAACAAGCAGGCGGGAGACCGGAATGTTCGGGTGCGACTTGACCGGGCTGTGGCTTCACCGGCCTGGTCGGCTCTTTTCCCGGAGGTAAGGGTGCAGCATATCATCAGCTCGCGATCTGACCATTGTCCTCTCCTCCTGACTGTTCAGCAGGTTACTAACCAGAAGAGCGGCAACATTATACGACGATATGAGATTATGTGGGAACGCGAGCCCTCTCTTGTGGCTGCTGTGGAGGATGCGTGGTCTAGGCGTGTGGATACCCAGAATCTGGGTGACGTGAATGCCTCCTTCCACTCCGTCATGTCAGCTCTCTATGACTGGAAGAAGAAATATTTTGGGTCAGTACCTAGGAAACTTGAGAAGAAACGGAAGGAACTTGATCTGCTAGTGCTGAAAACAGATGAACAGAGCATAGCTGAGCGGAAACGCATTTTATCGGAGATGGATGAACTTCTTTACAGGGAGGAACTCATGTGGTTACAGCGTTCTCGAGTGACCTGGCTCAAAGAGGGGGACCGAAACACCCGGTATTTCCACCGGAAGGCATCATGGCGACAAAGAAGAACCATATAAGCAAGCTGAAACGAGTAGACGGTACGTGGGCTACAGACCCGGTGGAGCTGGGACAGATGGCCTCCTCCTATTTCAAAAACATGTATGCTAGAGAAGATAACTTGGAACCAGATTCTGTACTGGACCTCATGCATGCATCTGTAACTGAGGAAATGAATGGTAAATTGTGTGCACCGTTCACCGACCAAGAAATTGGTGACGCACTGTTTCAAATTGGGCCACTCAAGGCGCCGGGGCCAGACGGCTTTCCGGCTAGGTTTCTGCAACGGAACTGGGGGCTTTTGAAGGAAGATGTCACCCGGGCAGTACAGGATTTTTTTGAGAAAGGGGTCATGCCTGACAATGTTAATGATACAGCTATTGTTTTAATTCCAAAGAAGAATGATCCGACAGATTTGAAGGACTTCCGCCCCATCAGCCTCTGTAACGTCATCTTCAAAGTAGTCTCCAAATGCCTTGTAAACCGCCTTCGGCCATTCTTGAGGACATAATCTCTCCAACACAGAGTGCTTTCATTCCGGGACGGTTGATAACTGATAATGCACTCATTGCTTTCGAATGTATACATGCAATTCGCAGCAACTCACGGGAGCAGGCTGGTTTCTGTGCGTACAAGTTGGATATGGCCAAAGCGTATGATCGTGTGGACTGGCGTTTTCTGGAAGGTGCCATGGCGAAGTTGGGCTTTCATCGTTCATGGATACGGTGGGTGATGCAATGTGTAACTACCGTACGTTATTCTGTTCGCCTGAATGGACAAAGTTTGGACACCTTCACGCCAACACGCGGGTTACGCCAAGGCGATCCTTTGTCGCCCTATCTTTTTCTCCTGGTTGCAGATGGTCTTTCACGGCTGATTCAACAGGAGGTAGACCGAGGAACTCTACATGACTTACACATCAGCAGACGTGCTCCGGGGTGTCACATTTGCTTTTCGCGGACGATTGTTTGCTGTTTTTCCAGGGCACAGGGCAGCAGGCCCAGGTGATACAATCGGTGCTGCAGCAATATGAGAGAAGTACTGGACAACTCGTCAGCCTTGCAAAGTGTTCTATCCTCTATGGCGTTCGATGTACAACTGAAGCTAAAACTGAGATAAAACAGATCCTGAAGTATGAGACAGAGAGTTTCGAAGAGAAGTATCTTGGGCTGCCTGTGCCAGATGGACGAATCAAAAAAGGGAAGTTCCAACCCACCAAGGAAAAATTTCGCAAGCGTGCAAATGATTGGATGGAGAAGTACTCGTCAAGCGGGGCGAAGGAGGTGCTAATAAAAGCCGTACTGCAAGCTTTGCCAACTTATGCCATGGGTATTTTCAAGTTTCCTGCTGACCTCACGGAGGAACTGACAAAGATTGTGCGTGACTTCTGGTGGGGGGATGAGCATGAAAGACGAAGATGCATTGGCTTGCTTGGGACAAGGTGGCGAGGCCAAAGGCTTTTGGCGGAATGGGCTTCCGCGACCTCCGAGTTTTTAACCAAGCGCTACTGGCACGCCAAGCATGGCGTCTAATCCAATTCCCAGATAGTTTGTGTGCTCGCATCCTGAAGGCCAAGTACTACCCGAATGGTAACCTCCTGGATACTGCTTTTATTCAGAATACGTCGGCTTCTTGGCAAGGTATTATGCACGGTCTTGAACTCCTAAAACAAGGTGCCATTTGGCGCATTGGTGATGGTACCCAAGTTAAAATCTGGCGAGATAATTGGTTGCCTCGGCAAGATTGTCTCAAGATTACAGGGCGACGCACACGTTCAAGGCGTAAGTGGGTCTCCGAACTGATTGATCCATTCACTTGCTCATGGAATTCAAACATTGTCCGCGAGATTTTCCATCCTCACGATGCTGAAACAGTTTTAAAGATCAAGTTGCCAACGCGACCAGCAGAGGATTTTGTCGCCTGGAACTTTGAACAGAATGGTGTGTTCTCTGTCCGCAGTGCATACCGATTGGGCATCCGACAAAATTTGATGGAAAATAGTTCTGGACAAAGCAGCACAGCTCCGGAGGGCGAGAGGTCGTTGTGGAATCTGATTTGGAAATGTCCTGTACCACAAAAAATTCGAATCTTTGCATGGAGGCTGGCAACAAATTCTCTGGCGGTTGTTGATAGTCTACATAGGCGAATCAACACTGTTGATGCAAGGTGTCCTGTGTGTAATACTGAACCAGAAGACGAATACCATGCCATTGTACGCTGCACTACAGCGAGAGCCTTGAGGGATGGCATGCGTAAGGTCTGGACTTTGCCCCCTGAATCACACTTCAGACTTACTGGGAGAGAATGGTTCCTACAGCTGCTCAGTCATTCATCTGAAGATATGAGGGCAAGGATCTTATTTTTATTCTGGCGAGCATGGCATCACCGTAATAATATTGTTCATGGCGATGGCAAGGCGTCAATTGCAGCCTCGGTCACTTTCCTGCAGAATTATGTGGACTTGCTGAAAATTGTTCCACTTGCCAAGCTGGATGTAAAGGGCAAGGCGCCGATGTTCGCCGATGAAGGGATGCTTGCAAAGCTGCCCTTCTCTCCGGTGTCTTCTTGGGCGTCGCCGGCGCCAGGCGGCCTAAAGGCCAACGTTGATGCTGGTTGGGATGTTCTTAGTGGCCATGCCGGTATTGGTGTTGTCCTGCGAAATTCTGATGGAGGCGTGTTGCTCTCGGCCTGGAAGCATATTCCTGTTTGTGCAAGTGCAGAAGAAGCAGAAGTCATTGCATGCCTCGAAGGCCTTCGACATCTAGCTCAAAACCCAAGCCAGGCTGCGATCCTTGAATCTGACTGTGCGAGGGTGGTAAAGGTGTTGTCCAGCCATGCTGTTGACCGATCGCAATGTTGGAACCTGATCACCGAAGCAAAGGCTTTGATTGCAACCATGCCGGACGTGAAGATTTCCAAGATTGAGAGACTGAGCAATGGAGTAGCACATGAATTAGCCCAGATAGGTAAGCGTGGTGCGTGTGGTGTTTTGCACGGCTCTGTGCCTTCCTGCGTGGAGGCGCTGGTCGAGCAAGAATGTATGAATGCTGTTACCTAATCTCAGTAAAGCTCAGGTCTTTGTTCAAAAAAAAAAGAACACGGAGCCAAATTTCGTATCCTAAGCACACTCTCGCGATAAAAGTAGGTGCCTCTTAACAACCACGAGTGCTACAAGTCCACAAGTAAAAAGGAAATTTTGGCACAAGAGCGGCACAATTCAGTGACAGTAGTGAGTGCTGGCTGCCATCAAAGCGCATCAAAATTCAAATCCAGCCCAACTACTGGATTTCCTCTGGAATATATATATAGCCAATTTCCCTAAGGGCGCGCTTGGATGCCAGGTATTTGGACCGGAAACAAACGGTAATATTCTACGCACCTCTGAACGTCCGTAATTTTCTGCTAGGATCGGTCGTTTTCTAGCGGGGTTGCAAATAAACGGGGAACCAAGCGGGGCCTAAACAGTCCGGATATGTATGTTCGTCAAGAAAAGGTGGCCATGATTGGACGACAGGGTAGGACTGAGATCCAGTGCCTTGCCCACAGCAAGGCACGGGTGAACAGTAGCGTGCCTTGCTGCCTTTTCCATTGGATTGAAAATGAACAGCCGAGATTGACTGTAGCAGGGACACTGTAGCACACGCACTGTAGGCTGGGTACTGTGGTCTGTGCGCTACTGTGCAAAGTATCCTGTAGCAGTGCCTGTTCACGTTCCATCCGGCCGTCGGTTCTGAATCCAACGGCCAGAAAAGGCAGCAAGGCACGCTACTGTTCATCCGTGCCTTGCCCACAGCAAGGCACTGGATCTCAGTCCGACAGGGTATGTACTCCCTCCATTCTAAAAAGAATGACTTCCATTTATGTGCATGCGAAATGTCTAGATAGATCCGTATGTAGACAAATGGAAGTCATCCTTTTTGTAACCGAGAGAGCACGTTTTCGAACAATGCAGTCAGTTTCACTACTCACGATGTTTATGCTGGTCACCCCAAACTGTCCGCCAGGCGCCATCGCCTCCGTCTCCATCGCGCGCCAAGCTGTAGAACAAATAGACGTGCCGAAGGCGCGCTTGTGCTGAAGGCGGGCTGCAGTTTGTTATGGAGTCTGACGGTGGCGCGACATGCGCATCAGCAGCACATACGACGCGCCGTGCGTTGCCGGGCCGGACATGAAGATAGACACCGAGCTAGCTGGGCCGAGTCAACGAGTCGTCACGCACCGAGTGGGACTGGCTTGGCTGCTCACGGGATGTGCCGTACGTAGCGAGCGTGATGCTGTTTTGTTTTTGATGTTCCGTACGTAGCGAGCTAGCCAGGAGCATAAAGCTGTGATATCAATTCAAATCTGTGATATCGAGCATATTTATTTGTATAAATTTTAAAAAAGAATCATGATTTTTACTCAATATATATATGAAGTTGTTGCCCTAATACCGTGTAGTCAATTGACTACTCAGGCCGTGGCTCCGCCACTCTGCCTGCTGCTGCTGCTGGCTCCCATCCGTAAGTAGAGAGAATATTTCCTCCACAATTTTGATCCAATCTTCAATTATGTCGCAGACGCGAGCTATCACAAACGTGGCTGAGCAGGAGACGAAGCATCGTTCGGGCGTGGGGTTTCATTTCTGGCTACGAGACATTTTGGTGGAATCCACTGTAGACTGTGTAGAGCACTACATGCTACATCTCCATGTGTGCGCCGCAGAGATATATATCTTTGCCTGTTCTGTGACGTCCAGTGAAAAGAGGCACGAAGAGAGCTTTGGAATGCAACTCTGCAGGTCTCACGCTCACGGACAGGGCTCTAGGCTAGCTCGGTACGTAGCTCCTAGTGTGACTCGTCGTCGATCTCCTCACTGGTTTCTTGATCGAGTACATCACGTTTCCGGGAACTTTTTTTTAGATAAAGTGTGTTTATTAATATCGAGAAGATACAACATGCACTCAGCCTCTGCAACAACGCAATAACCGAAGCCATTACGAATGCACACAGCCAAAAGACAATAAGAAGAAGAAATAAAAATAAAAGTCTCGCTAAAGAGTTACAGTCCTTGCAGCAGCCGCGCAACCACCACCAAAACAACACCTGATGTCCAAATCTTCAAAAGCAACGCCTTCAAGAAGAACAGTGCCAGGCACAACCAATTAAGGCCAGACCTTGGGTTTTCACCCTGAAGATAATCCTCGCTCTCAAAACAATGTTTTCAGCAAGACCACTGTCAGGCACAACCAATTAAGGCCAGACCTTAGATTTTCACCCTGAAAGGTAGGACGTTGGGCTTCACGTATGTTGTCGCCCCCACTTACATGCCGCTGCTCCAAGTCATGAAACACTAAGCCAATTTCTCATCAGCACAAAGAATCAAACCACCATTGCCAGTCCTCAGAACTCGCCTTCCATGTCATTCTCCGCCAGCACCATGGAACGAGAAAGCGTGCTCCATGAAATTAACAGCCAGCAGAGCTTCAAAGCGCTCCCTCTGAAACCAAACGGTCAGATAAAACATGGGTGCGTCCGACCGAATACCACCCGATCCAGCAATCTCCAGGCATGAAACGCCCAATGGAGTTCGCCGGCGGAGCCTTCCGGAACACGACCGTCCAGCAAGTTCGATGGGGACGAACATCCGGTAGATCTTCATCTTGGCGCCGCGAGAGGAACCCTAGGACCACATCCTTATTAAGGGCCGATCCGACAGTCCCCACACCGCCGGCCGACTTCCGGCGAAACGAAGCGAGCAGGTCAACCTCCGGCCCAAGAACCAGAGGACGCCCCAGATCCGGCCGGCAACTATCCAGGAAGACGTCGTCTTCCAACGCGAGCCGCCGCCACGAAGGCAAGCTGCGCCGCCGCCCTGGACCAACCAGCCGTCACCATCCTCGTACGCGCCTCCCCGCCGTGCGTCGTAGCGCGCCGCCGCCACGGAGCAGTCGCCACCACGCCGCATAGCCTCCGCCCGCCCAAGTGTCGGCCTCCCCGCGCGCAAGGATCCCGACGGGGACGAGCAGAGGACGCCCCCCCCCCCCCCCCCGCGTTCAGCAGCGGGAGCATGGCCGCCACCGCCGACGCCACGGCGGCAGCGGCCGGAGAAGACGGCCGGCGGCGGTACGTTTCCGGGAACTACGTACGTGCGTGTGTGTGTGTGAATATGATGCAATAATGACGCCTTTTGTGTCTAGCCCGTGTGCATACTGTATTTGTAGACCTAGACCCTAGATCAAACGACGCTCCCGGCAAGCGCGAAGGAGGCCTATGCCGCCGCCGGCGAATCCCTGCATGCCAGCGTCGTTGGAAGTTTCATCCGCTATTGGCGCCGGTGACGGCTGAGGCTTCTGGTTTCGCCGGTGTCGGCTCCGACCTTAAGGAACTTCTCCGGGTCGCCTCCTCTGCTAAGCGTGGAGGGGTTTAGCGGCGGCGGAGGGAGGCCTCGATGGCGGCCTGCATTCCCTCCCACTCCGGCTCTGCCCATTCGCCGCCGCTGTCGCCGTTGGTGTCCTCCGCCCCTGCTCCTGTAGGTTAACGATGTGGCTTTGATGTTTTATCAGATTGAAGCGAAACAAACGTGACTATTCAAATAACATCGAATAACTCTAAATTCAAGTTACATCGAATGACACTGATATTATGTGAAGAGTTCTTCCATGCACTTGGCAAAAAAATCGCAAAAAGACCATACATATATAAGTTTGAAATATTTTGATAATAACCGCATGAGGCGCCTACCATAAGACGTCAAGATAGTACGCAAAACCGCTGCTTCATTGGTGGAGCACCGAAAAATGAACCAGATCACGGTAGGACGAAATGGAAGAAACCAAGACTACTAGCTCCCCGTTACCGGTAGAACCAGACAAGTCAGGATGGGGATAAAGCTTGGAGACCAATTATTCCACACGTTGTTTCCTTCACCATCGAGACATCACCAAGGATACATAAAAGTAAAAGGCAAAAAAACAAGGCTATATATGTGTGTGTCAGTGTGTGTGTATCAACTATGCTCCACTTGCATCCCATTACCTACCAACTTGATTATGGTTGCAAGGCGGACCGACCTGCAATGCGAGAACAAAAGAGACGATGAACAAAGTGTCGTTTAAAGGAGTGAAGGGTAAAAAAAGTTAGAGGTGAGAATATGTAGTTAAGCCAAATGTGAGGGCGGGGGCTTAGATTGAGTGCTGATCCGATAATGGAAGGCGCCAACTTGAAACAATGTGTTGAGATCACGAAGGCTCTTCATGTGTGTTAAATTTAAACAGCCACGAAAAGTGATTTGAATAGTGACATATGTGTTGGAAGCGTGCATATATTGATGGATTTTTACAACTCGATCATGCTTGTTCTCAAAATCCGAGCCATGAACCAGTTCGTGATTTGGGCGAGGGGAACCTGGTAACGCACCTCCACCTAGACCCACTAGGCAAAGCTTTGGCTTCGGCCGTATCATGTTTGCTTCTGCTATATCAATATAAAAGGCAAATTTTTTCCTCGTTTCAAAAAAAGAGAACTTCACTAAAACATTGAAAATTGTTGAAATTTAAATTGTAGCATTCTTATTTTCTTATATTCAAATAACTTAGCAAACGGACACAATGTTAATTTGTTACCAAAATGAACATGTGTAAGGTATAACTCAGGGTTTTGTCACATCATCTTGGTTCACTCTTCTATATTTATTCGTTATATTGTATTACCGATGATTGTTACACCTAAGACTATCTTATGAGAGTATGAAATATTCTCTAAGACAGTGAAATTACACCTGGAAAGTTGTTAGATTTGGCATAAGTATAGTCATTGTCACTGTGTTCTGAAGTACACTATTTTTTTTTTTGAACAAGGAATGGCCCAGAGGGCCTAGCTGCATATAATCTGTCGGCAGGGGTACAAAGTACAAAGGACAAGCGAAAGATAGAAAATTACACCACAGTCCTTGGGAATTACAAAAAGAACCCTAGTCAACGCCTGGAAAACGCGATCAGGTCCTTTTGCTCCACCACCAACACGCAAGCTCGAATGCCGGCCGACCGTACCTCCACCGGGGACGAAGCCACTTGGGGTTGCACAGCCGAAGAACGCCGGTGAGAGCCCAGCATAGGGCCTCCACTCAGGAGGTAGAAGGAGCGCCGTCCTTGGCGCCTGGAGAGGCTGCCCTAACAGCCAAGGATCACGGCGGCAAAACACGTCCGCCGTGTGTGATTCTCCGATTTGCAGCAACACGGTTCCTTGCGGCCACCCGAAGTCATCGACGGCAGCAGCAGCGATCCCATTTTCCTCCTTGGCACCATGCCAATAGAGAAGAACAAGATCGGCAGCACCACCGCACTCCCCCGAGCCGCCCCTAGAAACTAGCAAGGCCTTATTGAACAAGGCGACAAGAGCAACATCCATCGCCGTCTCCAGCTCCACCCACAGGAGCACCACGACAAGGGAGAGCCAATTCGTCCGGCACCGGGTGCGGCCGAAGGAACCCAACACCAACCTCGCAGCTACAGCTTCAGATCTGCAGATCCCGGCAGCCACCCACCTCCTCCCCTCACCTCCACGGCCGGCCAGAGGAATTTTTGCAGCTGCACATCGCAGAGCCCGAAGAGAGCCCGGTCTACCTTTATTCAGAGGGCTTCCGGCCTCTGTCGTCCTACCAGCAACCTCCCACCACGGGAGCTCGCCGGAGAAAGTCGAGGACGGACGACCGGCGCTTGGCAGCAGCACTGGAAGGGAACAGCCCGACGGCATCTCGCCATACACCACGAAGGAAACTAACCCTAAACCTACCACTACGGCGAGAAGAACTAACCCTACTATAAACAGAGAGACCAAGCCACCATCTCCAGCTCGACTCCGGCCGGCCAAGCCAGCGGAGAAGGAGCGGAGCGGCGCCGGGAAGCCACGAGAGACTCTCAACTGTTGGGGAGAGGAGAGAGAAGAGAAAGGGGAAAATGAGGGCTTCCGTACACTATCCATGTCGCAAAAAAAAAATGTCGTTCTACAGACAATCGTGCAATAAATCCACTCAACGGAGTAGACACTGACTAAACACAAGCACTCAAAAACGTGAAAATTAGCTTTGCCTATTTCTGAACGACATGGATACAAAGCGACCTCGCCAAAGCGACCTATGCAGCGAAAAACGCTGTCAAGCTAGCACACCCAAAAAACTTCTCTGAAAAGCCCCATCACACTGTCGCTGGCCTAAAGGCTCGCCTGGGCGTCCCCAAGCTCCGGCAGAACCTAGTCAATCGTATCAATGGCTTACAGCTAGCCCGCACAGTACGACTAGTACTAGCACACAAATGCACATACCTTAGTACACTGACTGACAGGCTACATCACTCGTTTTATCCGTCGCTCGCCGGAGAATTTGTTAAGGCCCTGAGATCATCTTCTTCTCTTCTTTGTTTGTATTTTGTTTTCTTCCCTTGTTTAGGCTAAGCATAGATATCGCATAGATATCATCACTTCTTGGCTGTTTGACACCGTCGTACATACGGCTCACATATATAAATTGCCTCCCTCGGCCTCTGCTTCTTACAAAGTTTTTGGGAAAGTTTATATCTTTCTTCTCGCCGCCGTTGCAGTTAGACACTTAGACTGAATACTGGCTAGATAGAATGGAGGTCTCGGCCATGGAGGAAGCTCTTCCGGAGGCGAGGAAGAAGGGCGGCCTCAGAACAATACCATTCATCATCTGTAAGCAAGCGTTCAACGATCATCTTAGTTTCTCTTTCTTTTGCAGGGAGGCTAAACAGAGCTGAACATTTGCAATCATCTACAGTATCTGTAAGCAAGTGAATAGATGAACACTCTCATGTGACCATCTGCTTGTATCTCTTGCTTCAGCGAACGAGATCTTCGAGAAGGTGGCGTCGTTTGGCCTGCAGACCAACATGATCCTGTACCTGACCGAGCGGTACCACATGACGCCGGCCAACGGCACCATGGTGCTCTACCTCTGGAGCGCCATGACCAACTTCCTGCCCATCTCCGGCGCCGTCCTCTCCGACGTTTACCTCGGCCGGTTCCGTGTCATCGCCCTCGGCTGCACCGTCAGCCTCTCCGTAAGCAGACAAGAGACTACAGTCAACTTCATTCGGCTGGTTTTTTAATTAGTTGATACCGATCGCCAAATCTTGTTGGCAGGGGATGTGCCTGCTGCTGGTGACGGCGATTCTTCCGGTGTTCAAGAAGACCCGGAGTGCGCGGCGCACCCGGTGGAGTGCACGCTGCTGCCGTACCAGCTTCCTCTGCTGTTCACGTCGTTCCTGCTCATGTCGATCGGGGCCGGCGGCATCCGGCCGTGCGCGCTGGCGTTCGGGGCGGACCAGCTGGACAAGCGGGACAACAGCGCCAATAACGTGAGGACGCTGCAGACCTTCTTCAACTGGTACTACACCGTGCTGGGCCTCTCCATCGTCTTCTCCGTCCTCGTCATCGTCTACATACAGCAGGCCAAGGGGTGGGTCATCGGCTTCGCGGTGCCCGTCGTGCTCATGCTCACCGCGCTCACGCTCTTCCTCCTCGGCTCGCCCTTCTACCTCAAGGCGGCCGCCGACAGGAGCGTGCTCGTGGGCATCGTGCAGGTGCTCGTCGCCAGCTACAAGAACCGGGGCGAGATGCTGCCGCCGGAGACCGCCGACGCGTCGTGCTTCCACAACAAGGCTGGCTCCAAGCCCAGAGTTCCCTCGAGCAAGCTCCGGTACATGAACCGGGCGTGCGTGCTCAGCAACCCGAGCAAGGAGCTCAACGCCGACGGGTCGGCGTGTGAACCGTGGAGGCTGTGCACCGTGCAGCAGGTGGAGGACGCCAAAGCCGTCATCCGCGTGCTGCCGATATGGTCGACGGGGATCATACCCGGCGTGATCGTCGGCCAGCAGATGTTCCCCACGCTGCAGGCCAAGACGATGGAGCGGCGCATGGGCGGTATGGACGTGGCCCCGGCGTCCTTCGGCGTCTTCGCCATCCTCACGCTCACCGTGTGGGTGGCGTTATACGACCGCGCCCTTGTCCGTCCCCTGTCTCGGCTCACGGGCCACGCCCGCGGGCTCAGCCTGCGGCAGCGCATGGGCGCCGGGCTCGCGGTCTTCGCCGTGGCCATGGCCGTGGCCGCGCGCACCGAGGGTCTCCGCCGCGCCACGGCCATCGCAGAGGGGCTCCAGGAAACCGGGCACGCGGTGGTGCACATGTCAGCGATGCGGCTCGTGCCGCAGCACTGCCTCACGGGCTTAGCGGAGGCGCTGAACCTGATCGGGCAGATCGAGTTCTACTACTCGGAGTTCCCCAAGACCATGTCAAGCATCGGGGTGTCGCTGCTTGCGCTCGCCATGGGCTTCGGGGCCGTGCTGGGGAGCGCCGTCGTGGGGATCGTCAACAGGGCCACCGGGAGGGACGGCCGCGACAGCTGGCTGTCCAGCAACCTCAACAAGGGCCACTACGACTACTACTACCTGGTCCTCGCGGCGCTGGCCGTCGCCGACTTGGTGTACTTCGTCTGGTGCAGCAGGGCGTACGGCGAGGAGGGGCGGAACAGAGTGGTGGCGGCTGAAGTGGAGGAGCAGGAAGCGACCAAGCAAGAACAGCAGAAATGGTAAGCAAGAACAGAGTGGTGCATGTTTGAGCTCGCGCCTTTCTCGTTTTCGAATTACCCCCGGTGAAATGTGATATGGATTTGCTACTGCCGGTGTAAAAATGACGGACGCAGGCAGTCTATATCGCCAATTCATCATTCGGTGATGTTACATGGACTCACAGTCACAGTGGTATTTTCCTTTGTTCCATCGAACTCACAATAAATCAACTCCACCCGTATGTTGGCCCCCCCCCGTACTATCACCTGTTAGACAAAATATACCCTGTACAGTATAGGTATAGAGTAGTACTCTACCCTATACGGTACTACCGTGTACGCCACGCCTGGGGCTATTCCAGGCCTATATCAACACGTACCCGGCCCTCTAACGAGGGTATCGTTTTCCTCACAACCCTAACAACAACATGGTATCAAGAGCGACTCCTCTTCCCATCTAGCCGCCGCCGCCGTCGCTTTCCAAAGCCGCCGCCGCCGCAGGCCAAGACCACGACCACGACTTGGTTGATCAACTGATCGATCTCACGACCACGACTACGACCTCAACAACCCACCCTTCCCTCCCTACGATCTGATGGCGTCCTCGTCGTCTGCGCCGGGTGCACTTGGTGCGCCGCCGGCTACGAAGCTCACACGGGAGAACTTCCTCTATTGGAAGGCGCAAGTTCTCCCCACTCTTCGTGGAGCAAGAGTCATGGGGCTCCTTGAGGGCTCCGACTCGGCTCCGCCTGAGCATCTGGAGGTAGAAGAAGATGGCAAGAAGAAGATGACTCCCAATCCAGCTTTTGATGCTTGGATCACACGGGATCAATAGGTCGCAAGCTTCCTCGTGAACTCTCTGTCCGAGGATGTCCTTGCTCATGTTTTTGGACTCGAGCACGCCGTTGAGGTGTGGGCGGCTCTCAATGATCTCCATAGCACACAGTCCAAGGCCCGGATCTCCACTCTCCGTGGTGCCCTCATCAACACAAAAAAGCTCGACATGACGGCCACTCGTTACATCTCCACCATGAAGGGCTTTGCCTCTGAACTGGCGGCTGCTGGCAAGAAGACCGAAGACGACGAGCTTCGTGACTACATCCTCAATGGGCTGGACGGCACCTTCAACCCCTTGTCGCCTCCATCAACGTCAACCCTGCGACCACCCTCAATGACATGTGCTCCCAGCTCCTTGCTTATGAGTACCGTGAGACCATGCTTGCCGCCTCGGGCCAGACCACCGGCACCTTCACCTCTTCGGCCAACGCTGCTGCCCATCGTCCTAACCCTAATTATGGGGGTGGCCACGGTGGCTATGGTGGTGGCTCCTCTCCTGGAGGCGGTCAGCCACCGCAGTACGGGGGTGCACAACCACAGCAGTATGGGGGTGGACATCAGCAGCAGTACGGGGGCGGACAACACATGCAGTATGCCGGAAATCAGCAGCCCGCACGCCCTCCCCAGCAGCACCGCGGTCCTCGCCAGAACCGTGGCCCTCGCCGTCCCAAAGGCGGCCGTGGTAAAACCAAGGGCAAGCCTGATCGCACTCCCACCCCATGGCAGGAAGGTGTGATCTGTCAGATATGCAAAAAGGAGGGTCACGCCGCGAGCGACTGCTGGTGGCGCTATGGAGATGATGACGATGAGGAGGATGACACGTCTCCCCCGCATGCCAAGGCCGCCTATGGTGTTGACACCAACTGGTACATGGATACCGGTGCTACAAACCACCTCACGGGTCAACTCAACAAGCTCACCACCCACGACAACTATCATGGACGTGATCAAGTCCACAATGCTAGTGGACAAGGTATGGATATTGCACATGTTGGTCATTCCGTTTTGCACACCCCTCATACTGCTTTACAACTTCGCAATGTCTTGCATGTTCCTAGTTCCTCCATGAATTTAGTTTTTGCGCATAAACTTGCTCTAGATAACGATGCCTTTATTGAAATTCACCCATTCTTTTTCTTGATTAAGGATCAGGCAACGAAGCAAATCGTGTTTAGAGGTCCTTGCCGTGGTGGTCTATATCCTCTCGTACCTGTGTCTACGGGATCCTCCAAGCATGCTTTTGTCTCCATCAAGCCTTCATCATCCACGTGGCATCGTCGTCTAGGACATCCTTCATCGTTTATTGTTCAACAAGTTCTTAGGAAAAATAAACTTTCATATTTGCCAGAAATAAATCCTTACATTTGTGATGCTTGTCAACAAGCTAAGAGTCATCAGCTCCCTTATCCAGTGTCTACGGAGCAAGTGTTCTCTGATGTATGGGGTCCTGCTCCTCTGTCTTTAGGCAAACATGCTTATTATGTAAGTTTCATTGATGATTATAGCAAGTTTACATGGATTTATTTGCTTAAGAAACGCTCTGATGTGTACCAAGTGTTTCTTAATTTTCAACAATATGTTGAACGCAAGTTTGAGCGAAAAATTGTCACCATGCAAACTGATTGGGGTGGTGAATATGAGAAGCTTAATGCTTTCTTTCAGAAAATAGGCATCACACATCATGTCCCATGTCCTCATGCTCATCAACAGAATGGCTCGGCCGAGCGTAAACACCGGCACATTGTCGAAGTTGGTCTATCTTTGCTTGCCAACGCATCCATGCCGCTTAAGTATTGGGATGATGCTTTTCTCACAGCCACGTTTTTAATCAATCTCTTGCCATCCAAGGTTCTTAACTTTCAAACACCCACTGAAAAGCTTCTCGATATTACGCCAAACTATGACTCTTTACGTGTTTTTGGCTGTGCATGCTGGCCCATTCTACGCCCCTACAACAAACATAAACTCTCTTTTCGTTCTAAAAGATGTGTTTTTCTGGGATATAGTCCCCTTCACAAAGGAGTCAAATGCCTAGATATCTCCACGGGTCGCGTTTATGTCTCACGTGATGTTGTCTTTGATGAGAATGTCTTCCCGTTTGCCTATCTCAATCCTAATGCCGGCCGTCGCCTTCGTGAAGAAATTCTTTTGTTTTCTCCCCCTATGGATCCTTCGGACTTGCATGATAGGGGTGTGCATACTAATGATCATATGTTGCAAATTGTTCCTGTTGTTACTCCTCCACAGGTTGTTCCCCCGACCCTCCTGCACACTCCGAACCAAGTTCTGGTGAAAATTTGGGAGAAAATGATACAATCAGCATAGCACATGATGCATCGGAGGGGCTGGAAGAAGACAACACAGGCAGTGCTGATCCCGAGGTTGATTCTGCTGGATTCTGCGTCGAATCGGCATCGGGTCCGTCGCCATCAGACCTTGCAGCGGCTTCCTTTGGTCCGCGCCAGTCGTCGCGCGCCACGTCTCCGCCCACCCGTGCGCGTCTGTCGCCGCGTCCCCCATCTCCTGGCGACCTGCTGTCGCGGTCCCGGCGTGATGCGCCTGGCCGCTCTGCTAGCGCCACGTCGCCCGACAGGACACCAGCCCCTGCCGCCTCCGATGATGCTGGCCACTACACGCCAGCCACGTCGCCCAACAGCGACGCCACGCCCCACGCTGAGGATGATTCTCCCTCGCCTGCTGCGTCCTCGACTGCCGGCGCAGATTCCCCGCATGCAGCATCTTCCACGGAGCTGGGATCTTCTGTGCCTGCTCCGGATGCGGCCAATGCTGATGCTGCGCCTCGAACACGACTTCAAAAAGGTATCACACAACCTAAGAAATATACAGATGGTACTGTTAGATGGTGTTTACTTACATCTACAGGAGAACCACAAAATTTAAAGGAAGCTCTTCATGACCCCAAGTGGAAACAAGCTATGAATGAAGAATATGATGCCCTCCTTCAAAACAAAACTTGGCACCTTGTTCCCCCAAGCTTGAGCAAGAACATCATTGACTGCAAATGGGTATATCGTGTCAAGAAAAATGCTGATGGTACAATAGATCGTTACAAAGCTCGTTTTGTTGAAAAAGGATTTAAGCAAAGGTATGGTATTGATTATGAGGATACTTTTAGTCCTGTTGTTAAAGCTGCTACCATTCGTCTTGTGCTAGCACTTTCTGTCTCTCAGGGCTGGAGTTTAAGGCAGCTAGATGTCAAGAATGCGTTCTTACATGGTGTTCTGGAAGAGGAGGTTTACATGAAACAACCACCTGGGTTTGAGTCTTCCGTTGCCCCAAATTATGTTTGCAAACTTGATAAAGCTCTTTATGGATTAAAACAGGCACCTCGAGCATGGTACTCTCGTCTAAGCTCCAAACTTCATGACCTTGGTTTCATTCCTTCCAAAGCAGACACGTCACTCTTTTTGTTCAACAAGTCAGGTATCACTATGTTTGTTCTGATTTACGTTGATGATATTATTGTGACGAGTTCTTCGGATCAAGCTATATCGGCCTTGCTTCATCATCTCGGTAATGAGTTTGCCCTCAAGGATTTAGGAGCTTTGCATTATTTTTTGGGCATTGAGGTTCATAAAACAACACAAGGACTAATCTTGACACAGGAGAAATATGCTACTGATTTGCTTTCACGTGTGGGGATGAGTAAATGTACATCATGTCCTACACCGCTTTCACTTAATGAGCCATTGTGCCTGACTGGAGGATCCCCTCTTGGTCCTGAAGATAGCACTCGCTACCGGAGTATTGTTGGTGCTCTCCAGTACCTCACATTGACCCGTCCTGATTTATCTTTTTCAGTCAACAAAGTGTGTCAGTTTTTGCATGCTCCCACTACGACACATTGGACAGCGGTAAAAAGGATCTTAAGATATGTTCATGGTACACTTAAGCTTGGACTTTCTTTTCAGAAGTCCTCTTCTACACTACTTAGTGCTTTTTCAGATGCGGATTGGGCAAGTGATCTGGATGATCGCCGCTCGACAGGAGGTTTTGCTATATATTTTGGCCCTAACTTGATTTCTTGGAGTGCTCGCAAACAGGATACTGTCTCTCGCTCCAGTACTGAAGCTGAGTATAAGTCCCTTGCTAATGCTATTGCCGAGGTAATCTGGGTTGAGGCCTTACTTCGGGAGCTTGGTGTCTCTCTCTCTTAGAAACCCTGTCTTTGGTGTGACAACATTGGTGCCACATATCTGTCTGCTAATCCAGTTTTTCATGCTCGCACTAGGCATATTGAAATTGATTTCTACTTTGTTCGAGAAAGGGTTGCCAACAAACAGCTTGATGTCAGGTTCATCTCCAGCAAGGATCAGATTGCCGATGGTTTTACTAAGACACTATGTAATAGGAAACTAGAAGAATTTAAGCGTAATCTAAATCTTTGTAAAAGTTTAGATTAAGGGGGGTGTTAGACAAAATATACCCTGTACCGTATAGGTATAGAGTAGTACTCTACCCTATACGGTACTACCGTGTACGCCACGCCTGGGGCTATTCCAGGCCTATATCAACACGTACCCGGCCCTCTAACGAGGGTATCGTTTTCCTCACAACCCTAACAACAACATCACCATCGTCCATTTCGGTGAGATCCAACGGCAGGCTGTTGGTCAAAGTTTTCACACACATTTGCAAAATGCCCCTTACCATATCAGCCTTTTACAAGTTCCGAATTTTCTCTCCCCTGAGAGAACCATACAATAATTCATAAAGCTTCACAATTATTTCATAAAATTAATCATACAATATTTCATAAAGATTCAGAGAATAAGCAACAATTTTTTTACGGAAACAATGTATTTTCTTTACAAGAAAATTCAACACTTTTTCACAGAATTTTCAAGATTTCAAATTTGTTTCACGGTATAATTTTAATATAATTTCTATACAAAAAATTCAACAATTTTTAAAAAAATTCTCAAGAAAAAATTTAGCAATATTTTTTACGGAAACAATGTCATATAAATTCTTTACAATAAAATTCAACAATTTTTCACAGAATTTACAGGATTTCAAATTTGTTTCACGGAATAATTTTTAATATAATTTCTTTACAAAAATTTCAACAATTTTTAGCAAAATTCTCAAGAATTTTTTTTTAAAGTTTTTATAAGTTACAGTTTCCTTTTGTCCACTTCCATTTCACCTTTTTTTCGCTCACGACAGAAACAATTCAGTTTCTGGGCGTTGCCAGCACAATGTTCAGCACGACAGAAATAATTCACAATTTTATTTGGAAATTTCAAGATCAACATTTATACATAGTTCATCATTGATAATCAGAAAATACATTAAATATATTTCTTAAATGTTTTTGCCTCCACATTTTCCTAAAGCATAAACCGAATGAAATTTCTTATAAGCGTTCTTTTTTCGACAGAAAAAAGTAGAAAATATAATGAACTTTTGAATATTCACACTAGTTTCAACATAGTTCCGTGCAATTTTAGTACAGTTTTGATTCCATACTGTATATCAGATAGTTTCACCAAGTTTTTTCGAACAAGGTTGACAGCGAATGTTAACAAAAAATCCCAGAGATTCAACAAAGTCTTTTTACTTGCCATACAATACATACAAGTATATATAAAGGTGCCTCCACCGGATTCATTCATGTGTGCACAGAAATTAAATCACATCTGAAACTGGACTGAAAATTTGAACAAACTGCATTGATCCATACAACTTTTATACATAATTCACAGAAAATACATCGGAACTATTACATGTAGAAAAGTTTCATAGAAGATCACTGTAAAGTTAACAAGGCAAAAAATACATACAAAATCCACAAAAGATCTATAGTTTTTTTCCAAATTTTTCCAAGAATCATATCGAATCAAGACCAGACCAGGCATGAATATTTGTTTAGTAGTTTTTTACCAGAAAATCACTTTTTTCGAGTTTCTTTTCCAAATACAATCATGCTTCAATTCAGTTTCATCACAAATTCATGGAATTTTCACCCATTGTACAAAAAAATCTTCGAGGTTAAATGAAACGCAGGAACGCGATGTATCACTGATGTTTTTGCACAAGAAATTCTGGGGCAATCCGAGGAAAATTCTACATATGGGAACATGTAGAAAAATAGATCAAATAAAGCATAAGAAATGAAGAAAAAATCCTGTGAGGTGAAGACACAAGAAAATCTTTTAGATTCATGAACTTGACATCCATGGAATACGAACTTGAAAAGCCCATGCAAAAAAAAAACGTGATACCACTTTCTTGTGCTGCAGATATCGCACGGGATAGACAGAAAAATAGTATGGGCAAAGAACATGCAAGATTTGAGCTTCAAATCCCGTCAGCTGCTCACCATGCCCAGATCTAGCGATGGAGGTCGGATCCGTGCCCAGGGAGCCCAGATCCACAGCCAGGCAGTGAATAACAGTAAAACAATAGCTACTTGACCCGGATCTACGAACTAAACCACAAAAAACGTGAATAAAAGCAGAAAATTAGATCTAAAAAATCCAGAAATTGAAGAGTTCACGCTAGATCCAATCATGGAGCAGCTGATGCCGGCCAGATCCGTGATGTTTTCGTACAGAATCAAGAATGAATACCCAAAGAAACGAGACTAAATTCACACAGTTTAAAAATCAAGAAAAATGAAAGAAAATCAATAGAGCTGGAGAAGTGGGCGCGGCTGCGTCCTCCCTCCATGGCGCCGTAGCCGTCGCACCCTCCGCGCCTTGCTCCTCGCGGGAAGAGCTGGAGAAGTGGGCGCGGCTGCGTCCTCGCCGGGAAGTGAGCTCGCGTCGGGGCGGCGGCGCACGGATCCGACGGTCTGAGGCATGGATCCGGCGGCCGGGCGAGGTGGGCGGCAGGAGGCCGACGGAGCTACATGAAGAGGCGGCGCCACCTGCACCGCTGCGCGCTGAGCCGGGCTGGAGAGGGAGAGGAGGCAGGCGGATAGCGTTAGGGTTTGGTGGGTGGGCGTCGTGGGTAGTTTTTATACTCCCTTCAGGACTGTGGATTAATTCATTTGTTTCACAGGTACCTAAATGCAAAATGTCCCGATCTTGACTTTCCATGAAATCGACGGCTACGATAGTACGGGGGGCCAACATAGTTGTGGAAAATCCCTATTGTCGAACTCATCGAAGGAGTGTTTGTGTTTCGCGAGGCAACCGCGCGGTCAACTGGTCAGCGCTCCGTGGTATCGACTGTTCAACCTGCTAAACAACTAAACACTCGGGTTTTTTTTTATAAAGGAAAATATATTAATAAAAAATATATCAAATTACGCCCAGTTTCTACAACAACTCGATATCAGGAGTAAGTCGAGATATCAAGGATGCACGTAGCCAAAAAATTGAAAAGAAAGAGAAAATAAAGAAAAAGACCTGACGCAGCAAGAACGACAACAACCACCGCCCTAAACAACACATAGGTTTCAAAAAGTTCTTCAAAAGCATAGAAAGTGAACATGTCACCTTCCCTGTCACCGGATCTAGTCATTGAAGACCGGATTTCTGGTTTTCACTCTGCATTTAAGGTCTCTGGTAGCAAAGATCAAAGCAAGAGTTTTCACTCTGGAGTTCAAAATTTGGTGCTCAAGGAGCACCACCAATCCTCAGCCACATGCGATGTCATTTCCATCTTCCCATCATCCTTCTTTGCAGCCAGTAGTTTTTCGGGTGCACGCATACTCCATAGAGAAATGCATTTTCTCATGTATGTTGCTACTGGAATTACAGAACACCCCTCCAACCTCACTCAACATTCATTTTGGGTCCATTGTTTTCTTGCACAACAACCCTTAACTTTTTATGTTTAACATTTTTCGTCACTATCTCTCTCTCTCCTCATATTTTCACAGGACAAAATCCTTGTTAACACAGATTCATTATGTTAATCATGCAAGAGTCAGGAGAGATTTTTTCTATTTCCAACTTATTATGGATTTATCTATTTTTTTCCCATGGCATTTTCTCTCCCAGGACATCAGATATACATTTTCTTTTTGAATTATTCAGGATCTCGAATATCTGTTGGATTCAATATGACAAATTCATTTCTAAAGAAGATTTCCAAAAATTCATATACAGGAATTCAAAAACCATAAGAGTTTCATGCATTTTTTACCAGTTCCATACTGATTACATACAAATGAACTAACCATGTTTACGTTCTGTATTAAAAAGAAACTAATCAAAAAATACTTTGTTTCTCTCATGTCATTAGCAAAACACAACAACAATTCATATACAAGAAATCGAAAATCCATAGGAGTTTCATGCATTTTTTATCAGTTCCATACATATTCCATGACAGTAGAACATTCATAGATCAAAACAAAAACTCCACTGAATCATCTAAGAAGAAAATCCATTGTTGTTGAGTTTTGCTAATGATCCAAACAAGATGGAACATTCATAGATCATAACAAAAACTCCACTGAAACCAGATCAACTCCGATTTTTCAACTTTTGTTGCTTTGGTTCACGGATCATCCTATGCAAATCCAATTAGCAGGACCCACGCACCTGTCCACCAGATATGCGGATAGCTGACCTCATGCAGGGGGAATAGCTAACTGGTAGGAAGCAGCTGGGCCAAACAGATAGCTAGGTTCAAAGAAAGGGAGAAGCTGCCCCGCTGGGCGAAGGAGTACGAGCAGTTGAGCTGTGATCTTGGAAGGGTACTTCTACAAAACAAATAGAAAAAATGAAAACAAAAGAGCAGAAACAAAAGAGGTAGCTAGGATGGATCTGGCGGTGCACTGGCCCGGATCCGTTGCCAACCTGCCATGGCAGGCCAGGGAAGGTGGGGGATGGAAGAAGTCAGCGAGGCGTTGCGCTGGAGGGTGTCTTGCCATCTCCGTGACGGAGAGGGGGGAGGAGGAGAGTCGGGGCCTCCATGCCCCGGTAAGCTAGCCGGAGAGCGCAGATCTGGGGCCACCATGCCCAGATCCGGTGGTTGTGTGATGTCTACTATAACTTCTATTCTTGTAGACAGTGTTGGGCCTCCAAGTGCAGAGGTTTGAAGAACAGCAGCAAATTTCCCTTAAGTGAGTAACCCAAGGTATATCGAACTCAGGGAGGTAGAGGTCAAAGATATCCCTCTCAAGCAACCTTGCAATTAAGATACAAGAAGTCTCTTGTGTCCCCAACACACCTAATACACTTGTCAGATGTATAGGTGCACTAGTTCGGCGAAGAGATGGTAAAATGCAGGTGATATGGATATTAACAAGTGGTAATTGCAATCTGTAGTAAAAATGGAAGCGAGCAAACATGCAGCAGAACTGGAGACAAACGGTGTTTCAGTGCTTGGAAACAAGGCCTAGGGATCATACTTTCACTAGTGGTCACTCTCAACAATAATAATATAATTGAACACATGTAAATACTTCCTCTTCAATATGCAACTTAGATGCTACTCTGAATTATTCTCATGTTGGTTAGAAATATCAATCTACTGCGTAGGGCTACAAAAGCACACCTTAAAGTCTGAGTAAACAAACACCACAATATCATTGAACACCAAGACCACCGCGTAGGGCTACACAAGCACACCTTAAAGTTCGTCATTCCCAACCTAGGGCACCCCACACTGTCATCAAGAGCACCCCAAGTAGTACTAAACAAACACCACAATTTTATAGTGATATCCAACACAAAGAACAACAAACACCACAATTTTATAGTGATATCCAACACAAAGAACAACTCATGGTAAATATCCCTCTAATCTATTATCCTGGTAGAGTCGCACACGCCACCCGCACTGTCACCATGGTATTGTGTTGTCAACAGTGACTCCGGAAATTATACTAGATAAAACCAATTGAGTAGCATATCCATAACATAATGAAGGGGAAACATCTATGAATTCAACTAGATTACAATGCTCATGATCACATAAAAATCACACCATGGGAGAGAGATAAACCACATAGCTACCGGTACGAGCCCTCAGCCTCGATGAAGAACTACTCCCTCCTCATCATGGGAAGCAGCAATGGCGATGAAGATGGCTCCGGGGGCACTTCCCCGTCCCGGCAGGGTCCCGGAATAGAGACTTCTGTCCCCCGAATTAGGGTTTTGGATGGCGGCGGAGCTCGGACGCGTTTTTGGGAAAAGTCTTCGGTGTTCTAGGGTTTCCCGAATAGATGTGATTTATAGGCGAAGAGGCGGCGCAAGGCGGTGCTCTGGTGGGCCAGGCGGGCTGGCGGCGCGGGCCCACCCTTGGCCGCGCCGTGGGCCCGCCTCCCTCCTAGGGTCGCCTCCTGGGCTTCTCCTTCGGGCAGGTGCTTCGTCCCAGTCCAGAAATAAATCAGTTAAATTGGTGTCCTTTTCCGAGAATATTTCCAGAGGAGTTTTTCTGAAACAAAAAGACAGCAGAAAACAGGAACTGGCACTGTGGCATCTTGTTAATAGGTTAGTCCAGAAAATTCATAAAAGTGATATAAAGTGTAATTAAAACATGTGGTAATCAACATATAACAGGCATGGAACATCAAAAATTATAGATATGTTTTGGACGTATCAAGCATCCCCAAGCTTAGTTCCTACTCGTCCTCGAGTAGGTAAACGATAACAAAAGATAATTTTTGAAGTGACATGCTACCAACATAATCTTGATCAAATAGTAATGTAAAGCACATGAACTAAATGAAGTGATCCAAGTCAATTATCTATAGTTGCTATAAAGTAAACAATGAGCAACCAAGAGGCATCATACAAATAAAAACTTTTCATGAATAGTACTTTGGAGACAAGGAGCTATAAGAATTTGACATAAAAGTTAGCTCACCAAGCAATATTTTTCAAGCAAAAGTGTTTGACCAACACAAAGGGAAGATTTAAGTTTCAGCATTTGCTTCAACTTTCAACATATTTATCTCATGGATATTGTCAACACAAAGCATCATAGTTATTCATAACGTTAGCATATAACAATTCTTGTACCAAAGTTGACACTAGTGTTTGCTTGTGGAGAAAGACAGGAATAGGAAAACCGACTCAACATAAAAGTAAAAGAAAGGCCCTTCGCAGAGCGAAGCAGGGATTAAATCATGTGCTACAGCTTTTAGTTTTTGAAATCATATAGAGAATAAAAATATTTTGAGAGGTGCATGTTATGGTCAACGAATGGTAGCAGACAATGCAGTATTACCCTTGTCAACCAGACTTTTTAAGAGCGGCTCCCATTGAGGAACGTTATTTCTGCAGCAAGCAGATCATCCCTCTTTTCTCCTTTGTTTACACATGCAGATGTTTGACTGAATGCTCAGGAACAAAATGTGAGGAGAGTTTTTGGTGAATGTTGTAAATTATCTTTTAGGGGGCTGGGCACCCCGCTGCCAGCTCTTTTTGCAAAATTATAGACAAGCAGATGAAGCATGCAAGTCATGAGTAAAGTTTGTTTGACAAGTGTAATAAAGACCATCTACCACTTCCTCATGAGCTGGAAACAGAGATACAAATAAGAAGTAGTAACAATTTTGAATATTTTAAAGGTAGCACATGACAAATTTACTTGGAGTGGCGGTAAAATACCACATATAGGTAGGTATAGTGGACACAGATGGCATGGATTTTGGCTTAAGGTTCTGGATGCACGAGAAGAATTCCCTCTCAGTACAGAGTTTAGGCTAGCAAGGTTTTGTAAGCAAACACGTAATATCAACCGGTACAAAATAACCATATGATAAACATTGAAGAAAAACCATAAGACTCCACAATGTCTTGTTAACCAAAACAACCTTTTAAAAGAGAAAATATCTAGACTTTGGAACTACCAAGTATGACAAACCAAACAACTTCAAGCTTTAACGGTAGTTCTTCACTAGTGAGCCTTTACTTACATGATACTCAAGTTTAAACATTACTTACTTGATAACTCAAAACTATTGATAAGTATCAAATTACTCAAGACAAATGATGTACAAGACTATGTAAGCATTTTTTTCTTTATACCATTACCACATGCATAGCATTTTTTGTTCCAACCAAACACCAAGAAACTCTCCAAACAAATATAAGTGAAGCAAGAGAGTGTTTTCTATAAAAGAACTAATAGCTCTGAACAAGAGATACATGAAAAACAAGAGCTAGAAGCTAAACAGAGTAAAAATAGAATACTCAACAAGTATAAGTGAAGAACATGAGTATTCTATGATAAAATGGAGAGTGTCTGTGAGGACCCCGGATTAACTATCCGGGATACTCGTTATGTTTCCTGCAACAATCCCATGATCAGTCTGTTGTTGCACATAACTCGAATTGGCATCACAGGACATCCATAAATACCGAATAAATATGCTTACGTGATTGAAGTGATCAGCTTCATCAGGTGCTTGCAGCGGAAATCACCAAACAACGTGGAGCCCAGGTCATTCGCCTTAACCCTACAGGCAGCTGACTGGGAAGCGCCCTAGTTCGCAAAGACGTCAGTGAACTCCTCTTCGTCGAACTGCTTCTTCTTCCAAAATCTGGCTAAGACAATAGCCAGGGACGAAACCAATATGAGTACATTTGATTGTACTCGCAAACTACCCCAACAGGGACTTGCACTAGTTTTTAAATTTTCAAAGACTTTTATTTTCAGAAAAACATCACTATACCTTTATTTAAAAAGGGAAGAGTAGATTTTTAATCCTGTTGAAGACAAAACATTTTGGAAAGTAGTTTTCTCACTATCTTTGTTGAAAAAGGGAAGAAGTCTTTTAAGAACCGTTTTCCCGAAAATATACCTTCGTTTAAAAAGGTAAGAAATCCCTTTTAAAACTTTTTCCTCGAAAATCACAATCTGGTCCCTTTCCCGAAAACCTCTTGGTTTCTGACCATGCCCTTTCGTGGTTACCTAATTTTCCAGCAACCTCATACCATACCCTCGGTATAGTTGCATAAAACAAGTTCCACGTCATTTTATTTTCAACACTCAAAACTTTGCAAAACTTGCACATGGTCTTAGCAGTTCTTCCCAACTGTCCATATCCGAGGACTCGGCTATTCGAATAGTTTTACCCTCTGCAGAGGTAGCACGCTTTTCCCACACCCATCCGGTCACTCATCGTGTCAGCCACGTCCCGCCATACCAAAGGTATGCGAAGTTGAGTTCCCGGCCATAGCCTGTCCTTTGCTCATGCTAGTATAGGACCCTGCCGCTACGACACTTTCCATCGACACTCAAATCCTCAGAAACTAAGTGTGAGGACTCGTAGTTCTGCCCGGCGGACCCAAGGGAGCCCTTCAATCCTCTTCCTCCGACACGTTCATACCGGCTTCCGGTAGACTTCAATAAAGAGGACCCAGGTCAGGGGGTAGGTCACCAAACCATCCCCTCATGGAACGAGGTCATCCTCGTTGTTGAGGCATCCAGTACTAACACGAGCAAATTATATGACTACGCCCTTGCCCATATGTGGGTAAATGTGGTCGCACAGGTTATTGGTTGTTCGGTAAGTACCAGGACACAATGTGCATTTTTCAGAAACATCACCATTCACCACTTCTCAATTTCATCACCGACATCTCGGCATACCATAATTCATCCAAGGATTTTCAAAGGAGTTTTGAATAAACAATGTTTTTTTTTCCATCCTGTAGTTTTATTTAAACAAACTGATATTTCTATATAGAGTGGCAAAATAGTTTTTCATAAACTTTTGAAAAGGTTTTCACAATCATTTCCAATTCTCATAGCAAAATACTTTTAGTCAAACTTGGGTGGTTCGTAATCCCACCAAAAGATTTTCATAGAAGGCTTTGGAGTAAAACAAATTCATTTCGAAATCGTTGTAGACCATTGACACCTCTATATCGGGTGTCTCAAGAATCTACTTGTATTTTGGAAAAGGGTTTTCAAAGTCATAGCTTTCGTGGCAAACACCACATAAATCATTTATGCTAGTTATAGTAAAACAGGTAAATCAAAATAGATGTATATAGGTGCAAGCTCAGTGAAGTAGCTTGCCTGGTTTTCAGCATAATGTCCTTGGCCTTCTTCTCACTGATTAAAGAAATAAACTCCGAGTCTTCTCAAATAAATCCTTTCCAAAGACCACTCCGGTACCGGCATTATCTAGCGTCGCAAACAGGGAATAACAACACTCAATACATCAAACAAAACCACAAGTGGTGCACAAACAAATAACAACCACAAGCATCAAACTAATTATTCAGGCAACAAACTAGGATCTACACTTATAAGGGTCTTTTACAAATCAGGGTTTAACACTTCTACACAAGTGAGGGCCAAATAATAGGTAGCAAGGGCTGGCATGCTACCACATCAGTAGCTAAGGAACGCTACTGATGTTCAAACATCATTTCTAAAATCATGCACACAAATGATTTTATTTGCAAACAATTCCTAAAAGTTAGGAAATTCGAGGAACTATCCATACTAGGGATATTATTCCCTAATAAACACTAGCAACACTAAACTCTTCCTAACATGTTATCAAACCAGTAGCAACATGACATGCTACTGATGATCTAGCAATACTAACTAAAACAAACGTCACACTAAGGATTTTCTACTAAAACAAGTCCTATTACCTAGGAGAATCTAGGAAAATACCACCCTAGTAATATTAACACTAGATAAACACATGCAACACTAAACTTTTCTAACATGCTATTTAAATGAGATAACACACTCATATAAGAGAGTATCACATCTATATAGGCTAGGAAACACAAATCTAACACTAACACACTTTTCTAACAAAGAATATAATTACTACCATAATTAACAGAAAAGCATAACAACTAGTTAAATACACCAACGATAATCTATAGCTCTAAAAATCACACCAAGCTAGGATTAGGTACTCCTAATCATACAGAAGATCACACAAGTGGATTCACATCAAAAATCATCACCAATAAAATTACAAAAATCCTAGAAGTGCTCTCTGGTCATTTACTAAATTGCATGCCATTTTCTCTAGGAAAAACATTTGCATGAGAGGCCAAGTGATATTGCTAGGTATCACTTAGGGCTATCCAAATCAGTTGAGTTTGCATTTTTGTCACTCCTAGAAAAATAGTTGTTTAGATTTTGGTTAAACTAGTGGTTCTGCCTTACATTTTATTCCTCTAAACTTATTTGTCCAAAAGTAGATGTACCCCTCGGATCTGGTTAAGAATATGTTGGGGTGCATCCATGATTTTTGGTTTGATCAGATTTGCATTTTTCCTATTTTTAAACGATTTAAACTAGTGGGTCTAGTTTCTGTTAAAACAGAAAAGATTAAAACATAGGGAAAAAAAATACTACTGCACGGGCCAGATCTCAGCTGCTCGCGGGCCGAGCGAGCTGGGCCGGCCCACTAAGTTGCGCGCGCCCGCGAAGCGACAGGGATTCAAACCGAAGCGTCGATCTAAAAATCGACGGCTCGTGTTCATCTGCTTCCTCGCGAGCTCGCACGCGACAGAAGCATGGCGGCCGAACTAGGGTTTCTGCGTTAGCTCACCTAGAGGTGATGATAAGCCAAGGCGTGGTGTTGCAGTGGATGCGGTGAGTTGAGGCAGTGGAGGAGAGTAAGAATCGGCGGCTCCGGTGGCTCCCAACGTCGACGGCGTGAAGCACGGCCGAGGCGGCGTCGTGGACGGCAGCGTCGTTCCTGTGTTCAATCGACCGAAGCAAGGTGTCAGGGAGGTTCGTGAGGGTCCAGAGAGAAAGAAAAAGAAAGAATGGCGGAGGATGGATGACGGTGTCGATGGAGAGCTTGGTCGCAACAGCTCGGGTCCGAGCTGGGAGATCTCACGTTCCCCGGCGACAAAGGACGAGAGAGCATGTGTTCCCGCGTGGGGTGGGAGAGTGGAGGTGTGGGCGTTGTTTGGACAAATAATGGGAGTAGGAGACGGCCCATGGTCTTATAACCGAGAGGGAGGTGGTGCACGGTAGGAGAGGTTCACGGGGTGAGGGAGAGAGGTGGAGGCAGAGGAGTGGCGCCGCGGTTTTCCTTGTCTCCTCGTGGTGCTCAGAGGCGAGAAGGGTAGCACGTCATCGAGGAGCACAGCAGCAAGGCAAAACACGGCGGAGTGGGGCACGGCAGCGTGCGTTAGGCGTCACGGTGTCCAGGGTGCAGAGGGTGCGAGTGGTGGCGTGGAGGTGAGCCAAGTGTGCTCGCGTGGGGGACGGCAGTGGCGTGCTCGGCGTGCACTGTGCGAGGCCAGCACAGAGGAGCAAGAAGCACGGTGGAGTGCCGTGCGGTGAGCACGGGCACAGGCGCTATGCCGTGTACGCGATGGAGTGCAGGGAGAAGAAGAACACACTGCAAAAAGCCCCCTGGCATAAATCTTCTATTTGATTTCAGCCCCTTTTCTTTTCTGTCACAACAGAGATGCAATTAATTGGGACACTTAAACATTTCCAAATTTGATGAAACTTGGCACAAAATTCTTATTTGATATAAAGCACCACTGGTAAAATTTGCAGGTCATTTGGAGAAACTTTTTAGAACAAAGTTGTTCCAATTTCTTTTCTTTTCTTTTTAATTCCAGAAGCCCTTTAGGAATTTTATTGGGGCACTAAACCATTTTAGAAAATTCTGAAATTAATCATGTAACCTCCCCATAACATGTGGAGGCTCCACAAAAATTGGTGTTTGAAAATAAAATGTTTTGGACAGTATTTGTTCATAGGGTTTGATTTTGGCATCCTTGCCCATTTTGAAAAGACGATTAGAGGTGATAAATAAAAGGGGCAAGAATAATTGTTTTTGAAGTGAGAAGAGATGGTTCATGATATAAAACCCAAAACTGGTTTTTAAATACCTTGTATTTTGAAAAGATTCCTCATTTCATGTGAAATGATGAAGTTGGGTTTTAAAAACAGTTTTCAGGAATTTCAACAAGGTCTAGCCATGAAGAGCTCATGAGGATAAGGGTGGGTTGATCTCCAAAATTTTAACCAACAGCTTAGATGGAGAGTGTGGATGTCAAGGACGGGTGGTGTGGTGGTGCATTGGCACATAGGCCAAATTTCCAATAACCACAGGGTGAAAGGATGGTATTAAATACAGGAGCAAATGGCCACTACTTTGATTAGGCCACAAAGTGGAGATGGATAAATAAGCAAACAACTTCAAATCTTTTCAATTGTTGATTTGATATGGAAGATGAGATGGAGTAGATGAGATATACCAGGATGCATTTCCAACCTGTCCCAGATTTAACCAAATGGTAAGGGTCTGGAAATGCTATCTGACAACAGGAGTGAAGTTAGGTCCAGAGATGTATTGGTCAAGGTTCCTTCAAGGGTTTAAGATATGCAAGGTGGTGGTGATGCTCATTTAGGTCACACATGACCATGAGCATGACAGGGATTTCTCTCAAGATTTTCAGTGTAAGAATAAAATAGAGCTTTGAGTATCCTTTGAATTCAAAGAATAAAATAGGATTTCATAGTTTAAATAAAATTAAGTGGTAACTATATTATTTTGAGAAGAGAGGGGTATGAGAATGAGATGGTCATCTTATTACGTTACCCAAGGATTTATTTTCACAAAGAAAATTATTTGCTTGAGAGAGAGATAGGGAGTGAGGTAGATCGACTAATAGATTAAGATCATTTCTTTTAACTTGTGATCCTAATTCAATGGGTGGAGTAAGTTTAGGAGCTTTGCTTTATTTAAGTCACAAAGCAACTTGTTGTCAAGTGTGTTTTAATTTATTGGTCTAGCACACTTGATTGATTTATGCACACAAGCAACAACACGACAAGATCAACATCACCACCAAGCCCAGACAATTCAAACAACAAGTCACACAAGGTCAAACAGAGCAACGGGAAGGAAATCACAATCGTTTGTGAAACATTTCAAAAGTTTTTGTTGGTTCTGAATTTTGGGATCTGGTAAAACTAAGTTTTTCTTGGTTCCAAAATTTGGGGTGTTACAGTGTCTCTCTCTGTAGTGACCAGCACACCACTGCATGTTGTAGTGTACAAGTCGTTGACATAATACTCACGGAAGGACCATTCCGTAACTATTACATCTTTCAGAGTAGTACAACAGAAACATAGCCGGTCCAAGGTAACACTATAGGTTTACTGTAACATCCCTAATCTGTAACCCTGTTTTATTAGTCAAAAATGTGGGCCAACAAAAATTTTCTGTTATTTTATGTGTGCTTGCTTGTGTTGCTTGTGTTGTTGTTGCTAAATAAAAACTTGGAGAAAAGAAAAAAAGAAAAGAAATAAAACAAATACTAAAAACAATAAAACTAGTGTGACAAGTGTCACACAAAATCTTCAAGTATTGATTCAAAAATTTGTTCAAACAAATCTTCAGTGGAGAGAAGTGATCCCTCCCATTTCATCTCTAATACTTTTCTCCCTCTCTTTTTTTTTAAAGATTGTATTTCAAAATTCTATTTTCAAAATTTCAAATGTTTCTTTAACTTTGGAAAACCATCAAAATCACCAAGCAACACTCCCAAATAAAATCATCCAGTGGTATCCCCAACCTTGGAAAAATATTTGGAAGTAAGTTGTGAAAAGAAAATTCAAAATTTCAAATTTGGTTTTGGTTCAAGAATTTTATCGAACACGTGGTGATCACCACTGTGTTCATCACTGAACTAAAAATCCAACTCCAAATTCGAGCTCAATTCGGAGAAATTGATCACTCCAGTAGCTCCTACACCTTCCTCTCACCTCACACTCGTGAATTATTGCGAGGGAAACAAGTCCGTTGACTCGGAGGTGGAGTGTGGCGTGCGCCACGTCGATGCCGCCCGTGGCGTGCTGCCGCACAGGTCGCCCCCGTGGTGAGCAAGGACGCGACGCAGAGGCACGCCGCGCCGTGCTCGACACCCCTCCCTCTTCCCTCTGTCTCTGCTCGAAGTGACCCAAGCCCTGCCAAGCACGCTGGCGTGCTCGCCGCTCGCGACGCGACGCCGCACGCTGCCGTCCGTGGTCGCCCTGTGGAGGGAGCAGAGGAGGCAGCGACGCGACGCCACGCTGCGCCCAGTGCATCCCCCTCTCCCCTCTGCACCTGCTCGAAGCGACCCGAGCGCCGCAGCACCTCCCTCCCCTTTGCGTGCACCCTCGCCACGCCGCGGCCAGAGCACGCGTGCGACGCCACCACTGCCATGGTCAGCGAGGAGCACCGCCGCGCCCACTCCCCGTTTGCCACCGCATCGCTCCGTACTCGCGCAGAGGCGCCGCCAATGGCAAGCTCTCCCACTCCCCAGCTCCGTCCCTGCGCTACGTCCACGACGAGCCCGTGCTCGCCCATAAAAAGGCCGCCGAGCCTCGCCATTTCTCCACCCTCTCTCGCAACCACCACTCCGCTCCACCACTCCAGTGCACCGCCAGAAGGGCGGAAACGCAGCCGCGGAAGCACTGCTGCTTTGCCCGTGCTCTGCACCTCGCCGGAGCAGAAGGTGGGCGACGGTCACGGCCGAGCCGTGCCTCTCTCTCTCCCTCTCTTCTTTGCACCCTAGCCGCGTCACCATTGCATCCTAGCTCACCCGCCGCGGTTTGCCCGTGTTTTGTGCACAGCAGCGCCGCGGAGGAGTCGCCGGACTTGGAGCACGGCCACGGAGGAGGAGCTGATCACGCCGCCGTCGATTGGAGCCGTCCCAGCACGCGCAACTTGTCCCAGAGCTTCCCCACTCCCTCCGCCGTCGATCTACGTCATCTCCGCCACCACCCGAGGCCCCTAGGTGAGCCTTGACCCACCTCGTCGCCGCCGGAGCCACGGCTCCATCGTACTCCGGTGGTCGAGGAAGAAGTTGATCCTGCGCCGTTGGATCTGGATCCAACGGTAGCTTACCGGTTCGTTTCGTTTAGACGCCGACAAGCGGGACCCACCCGTCAGCGTTTTAAACATTAAGCCGCGCGCGAACGTTTTCCACTGAGTCACTGACCACCCGACCCCACATGTCATAGTTTTAAACATTATCCAGAGGAGATGATTTTCCTAATTCTTTTTCTCTGGATAAGTCAGTACTGGACCTAGTTTATAAATTCATTATCTCGAGTTCTAGGAATCCAAATAAATCAAACTCAACTGTTCTGGAAAGCTTATGAAATTCTTTAACTCACCAAAGTGGTCTCATCTCATTTAATAAATAATAAAAATGTATTAATAAAAATGCTCCAGAAGGTTTAAAACACTAAACCATTTGTTTCTGGAGTTATATTAATCCAAATAACTTGAAACCAATTTTGGTAGCTTTGTATTAGGATCCTTTAGCTCCCAAATTTTGGTAGAATTAATTGAGTAGTAAAATCCTTAGCCTTTGGTTGAACTTCAGTGCACCCTTCTGCACTAAACCAATTAGTGTGATTTATAGTAGGTCCAATTAAGCTCAAACCAATTTTGTTAGATCACTACCAAGGTTAGTTGCCCCTAAAAGGATTTAATTTTTGGAGCAACCTAATTTGTTTGGTAGCTAAAACTTGTTTAAAACCTTCTGAACTAAAACAGATGTGTAGGGAGTTTGGTAACTCCAAATGACCCCAATCCAATTGGGTGATCTTCTACACATCAGTAGCTATCCATAGAATTTTAGTTTGAATTTTTGTGACAAACATAGATTAAATGGTGAATTAATTGGTGTACAACTAGTTTCTGCCTTAGTTTGAAAAAATTAAATAAAGATTAATTCAATTAAATTAAAACCACCTTGTGTTGCTTGATGTGCAGTAGCTATTTGTAGCATTGTGATTGTAATGATGTGATGATGCTTGAGCTAGTGTAGTGATTGTTTGTTTGCTTGTTTAACGTTTAGACGATACCGTTGACGGATTATCGAGGAAGGAGGTTTTGAACCGAAGATCAGGACCAGTACCACTTTGTGAGCAAGGCAAGCTACTTCACTGAGCTTGCATTTATATACCTCTATTTTAGTCTCAAGAGTTTTCAAAGAATCAATGATTTTGGAAAAACCCCTTTTTCAAAACAATGAAAACTATTTTGCCACCCTATGTAGAAATATAGGGTAGCTATTTACAACTATAGGATGGGAAAAACAATGTTTACTCAAAACCCTTTTGAAAATACTTGAATGAAGGTGA
Source organism: Poa pratensis (assembly GCA_947311845.1). NCBI lineage: Eukaryota > Viridiplantae > Streptophyta > Magnoliopsida > Poales > Poaceae > Poa > Poa pratensis. Next base: position 19,825,059 of record CAMZMU010000058.1, read on the forward strand.
AGTACCGAAAGGTCGGTACGAAGGTGAAGAACCAGAGAATGGTGTTGTTTGGAAAGAAAAAAATGCACATTGTGTCCTTGTACTTACATCCCCAGCCGAAAATCTGTGCGACCACATTTACCCACATATGGGCAAGGGCGTAGTCATATAATTTGCTCGTGTTAGTACTGGATGCCTCAATAACGAGGATGACCTCGTTCCATGAGGGGATGGTCTGAGGACCTACCCCCTGACCTGGGTCCTCTTCATTGTTGTCTACCGGAAGCCGGTATGGATGTGTCGGAGGAAGAGGATTGAAGGGCTCCCTTGGGTCCGCCGGGCAGAACTACGAGTCCCCACACTTAGTTTCTGAGGATTTGAGTGTCGGTGGAAAGTGTCGTAGCGGCAGGGTCCTATACTAGCATGAGCAAAGGACAGGCTATGGCCGGGAACTCAACTTCGCATACCTCTGGTATGGCGGGACGTGGCTGACACGATGAGTGACCGGATGGGTGTGGGAAAAGCGTACTACCTCTGCAGAGGGTAAAACTATTCGAATAGCCGAGTCCTCGGATATGGACAGTTGGGAAGAACTACTAAGGCCATGTGCAAAGTTTTGCAAACTCTGGAGTTGTGTTGAGGAAATTGACTTGGAAAGGGTTATTTCCCACCTGTGCCAATGAGTTGGTACGAGGTGGTGATGGGTTTGGAACCATAACCAGGTTATGGTTGGATACCGGAGGAGTTCCGGAGAAACAGCTAAAATGGTGTTTTCTTAAAGGATAGTTATAAACTTCTTCTCACCCCCTTTTATTAAAAGTTTTGAGAGTTTTTCAAATAAAAGTTTTTAAGAAATAAAAACTAGTGCTTACTCAAGTTGGGGTAGTTTGCGAGTACAATCAAATGTACTCATATTGGTTTCGTCCCTGGCTATTGTCTTAGCCAGATTTCGAGGAGCCCTACGTTGAAGAGGAGTTCGGCGACGTCTATGCGAACTAGATCTTCATAAGTCAGCTGCCTGTCGGTGTTGTTAGGATGGTTTAGCCCTACTACCGTAGCTTCCGCTGAATAAAGATGATTGGCCCTTGAAGGCACCTATGTATAATTAGGCCTGTATGGCCAGGTTTGTAAGACTTTAAACTCGGTATTGTATGGATGTAAACTTTGTATTCAGTTCGGATTATGTGCAACGACAGACTGATCACGGGATCGTTGTGTTAAGCATAATCGGGTATTTCGGACAGCTAGTCCGGGGTCCCCACAGAGCTGGTATCAGAGCCATCCTGACTTTAGGAGACCTTAGTTAACATGGGCGTTAGTCAGGAGTTACAAAAGTTAATTTCTAAAACAAGGAAGTGAAGTATTTTCGAAAATTTCTTATCTCCCCAACCCTCCTATTTATTAAAACCTTACACTCATTAAGAGTCTTTTCTTGAACCCTTAAAATTTTGCACACTTGCTACTCCATTAAGTTTACATTATGTCTCATGTCACTTAACTAACTTAAAATTTTGCTTAAACTTGTAGATGGCACCCAACGTCACCGAGTTCGTCCAAGTTAGGAAGGACGGCCTGCTGATGTTCGAGCAGGACTGTACGAGTTGAGCCAGACTTTGGGACGCCCTGTTCCAGAGTTTGAGGGAACTCAGGTCGATTCCCTCGGTGATGGGAACCTGTCCTGGCTCATCAAGTCGTCCGTCCGAGGCAGGATTCAGCCACCCCGCTCCAAGGACTTGGTCTACTCCACGATGGACACTACTTGGGTTGACGGTCTGACCCGAGTTATGCAGAGGCTACTAGCCCGCCTTTGTGAGGAGCACAAGGACGAGCTGGTTGGCACTCGTTTCCAGTACTTCGGGAGGCGTGACGATGAGGGAAACCCCACCTACCCCGCGCAGCACACTCTCTTCGGCGAGTACATCACCGACATGGAGGTGCTACTTCACGACACCCAGGAGAACCTGCGCGATGCTAGACTCAAGGTTCACTTCCAGCGTAGCTCCCTCGACGATGCCCGAGTCCGTGAGACCCAGCTGAAGTGGGAGAATGACAATCTCCGCCTGAAGCTGGCCCGTCAGAGGAGGACTATCGTCAGGCTCCGCAAGACGGTAGCAGAGCAGAACGAGATGATAGACGAGATGGAGCAGCAGGCGAACGAGATGGAGGAGGAGGGCGAGGATCTCCGCAAGGAGAACAGTGCCTTCATCAGCGATGATGAGGACTACCTTGAGGAGATGGATTACGAGGAGGAGGACGACGAGGAGGAGTTAGTTGACGAGGAGGAGGAGCCGTCTGAGCCAGTTCTCGAGGAGGAGGATCCCGAGGAGCCACCCTACGACTCAGACGTTGAGATCGTCGAGCCTGAGGTTCCACCTCAGTAGTTGAGCGACGAGAGCACTACCTTAGGACTGTGTCGACCCCCTATGCGAGTAGAGTGTGTGTATGGTTCCTAGTGAAACCATGTTGTATGTACATTAGGTGTAGTAGGATGTTGTAAGCTTGATGTGTGAACTCCTTGATGTGATGATTGTGTTGAATAAATGTGATGGTCTTGTTTGACTAGTGTTTCATCAACCACCCCCTTTGTGACTTCATCGTTAGCCAAAGCCTTTTGCCTTGCCTCTTATATCGTATCTATTCCAGGATGACGAACACTCGCCACAACCAGCACGCGACACCACCACCACCGCCGGAACCCACCGCTGCCAACTGCTTGCGATCATCATGGAGGATCGCCAAGCTGCCCGGGAAGAGCGTCAAGCTCATCTCGCCGCCCTGCAGCAACTTGCCGCTGCCCACGCCAACCAGAACCACAATGGTGGCAATGGAATGGCGACGAGGGTGGAAACAGCGCTCTACCCTGAGTGACTTCCAGAAGACCACACCGCCTACCTATTCCAAGGGACTTCACCCCCTGGAAGCAGATGACTGGATCCGCACTATTGAGAACGACCTGGAAGTTGCCTCGGTGGGAGAGAATGAGAAGGTCCTGTATGCTACCCACTACCTTGCTGGACCTGCAAGAGCTTGGTGGGAGACTACCAAGACCCTCCAGCACGCAGGTCATGTCATTACCTGGGAGGAGTTCAAGGACAAATTCCGCAAGAAGTTCATCTCTAGCGGTCTTATCGAGAGGAAGAAGGATGAGTTCCGTAAGCTAAGGCAGGAGGCAGAGATGTGGTTGGTTATCTGGATGAGTTTACCGATCTTGCTCGGTATGCTCCTGAAGATACCGACACGGAAGAAGAAGATGGAGCGCTTTCTGAATGGACTCCATGATGAGATGCAATGTGCCTTGGTTGTCCAGGACTTCCGTGATCTGGAGTCACTTGTGGACAAGGCCATTCAGCTGGAGACCAAGCGCAAATCCATGTTTGAAGGCCGCAAGAGAAGGATGAATATTCAGGAAGGTTCCAGCAGCCAGAAACCCGCACCTTCCAGCCAGCACCCAAGCCAGTTTATCGACCACCCCCAGCTCCACGTCCCAACTATCCCAACCGTCCCAACAACAACAATGTCCCCCGCCCAAACACAACAACAACTACCACCCCAATGGCAACAATCGTCCCGGAGGAAACACCAACACTTTTACCCCTACTGCCAGCGTTGTCTGCTTTGAATGCGGCAACAAGGGTCATTACTCCCGAGACTGCCCCAATCCCAAGAGGAATGCTCCGCGCCCCAATGCCTGCACCTAATCCTGGACAAGGCCGTAATGGAAATGGAAATGGCAAGAATGCTGCACCCCGTGGCAATGCTGCTGTTGCAGAGGCCGCCTCAACCACATGACTGGAAGCCCAGGAAGCGCCAGATGTTGTGCTGGGTACGTTCCTTGTCAACTCAGTACCTGCAACTGTCCTGTTTGATTCTGGTGCTACCCATTCCTTTGTTACCAAGGAGTTTGTTGTTAAGGGAGGTCTAGTCGGGAGTCTCTTGTCCAAACCCCTGCTATACAAACCCCAGAGTTCCTAGTAGAGACCAAGCTGTTTTGTCCCGACGTCTCTCTTGAGATCAAAGGAGAAAACTTTCCAGCCGATCTAATCATTCTAGGAACCCAAGGCATAGATGTCATTCTGGGTATGAATTGGTTAGCAAAGTATCATGGTCGTATCGACTGCGCCAGAAGAGCAGTATCTCTCACCACAGACCAAGGAACCGAAGTGGAGTATGCATCACAAGCCAATCAATCCCAACCCTGTTGTCATGAAGGTATAGCCCGACCAGCTCTAGATGAGATCCGTGTTGTCCATCTATTCAAGGATGTTTTCCGGAGGAATTGCCTGGTATGCCACCAGACCGGGATATTGAGTTCGTGATTGAACTTATTCCTGGAACAGCCCCTATATCCCAGAGACCCTACCGGATGAATCCAGAAGAACTGGTGGAATTGAAGAAGCAGTTAGCTGATCAGCTCAGCAAAGGTCTGATTCGCCCAAGCGCATCACCTTGGGGATCACCATCATCTTCGTGGACAAAAGAGACGGTACCACACGCCTGTGTGTGGATTATCGCAAGCTCAATGATGTAACCATCAAGAACAAGTACCCCTGCCCAAGATCGAGGATCTGTTCGATCAGATGAACGGAGCCCGAGTCTTTTCTAAGATCGATCTTCGGACAGGTTATCACCAGTTGAAGATTCGAGAGTCTGACATTCCCAAGACCGCCTTCACCACCCGATACGGATTGTTTGAATACACCGTTATGTCCTTTGGCTTGACCAATGCCCCTGCTTATTTCATGAATCTCATGAATAAGATCTTCATGGAGTACCTCGACAAGTTCGTGGTTGTCTTCATTGATGATATCCTTATCTACTCCAAGACGAAGAAGAGCATGCTGAACATCTGCGTTGGTTTTGGAGACCCTCAGAGAACACAAACTGTATGCCAAACTTAGCAAGTGTGAATTTTGGCTAAGTGAAGTGGCATTCCTCGGACATGTTGTGTCTGCAGGAGGAATCTCTGTTGACCCCGAGAAAATCAAAGCCATTCTAGACTGGAAATCACCCACCAGTGTGACGGAAATCCGAAGTTTTCTCGGACTAGCAGGTTATTACCGCAAGTTCGTTGAAGGATTTCCAGTATAGCCAAACCCATGACCCAGTTGTTGAAAAGGATAAGAAGTTTGAATGGACCCAGAAGTGTGAAGATAGTTTCCAAGAACTGAAGAAGAGACTGACTTCAGCCCCAATCCTAATCATGCCAGACGTCACCAAGAGTTTCGACGTGTATTGTGATGCTTCACGTCTCGGACTTGGTTGCGTTCTGATGCAAGAAGGAAAGTTGTGTCGTACCTGTCTCGACATTGCGACCGCATGAAGAGAATTACCCAACCCATGACCTGGAGTTAGCAGCTGTGGTTTTTGCTTTAAAAAATGGCGACCCTATCTTGTGGGTCATCGCTGCGAGGTCTATACAGATCACAAAAGCTTGAAGTACATTTTCACTCAGAAGGAGTTGAATCTGAGGCAGAGAAGGTGGATGGAATTGATTAAGGACTATGATGTCGGAATTCATTACCATCCCGGAAAAGCCAATGTAGTTGCCGATGCCTTGAGCCGGAAGCCATGCACCCTGAATACCCTAATCCAAGCAGAGCAACCAGCCTTGTTTAAGGAGTTCGAAGATTTCGGACTTGAATTGGTTAGCCATGGATATCTTGCCAACCTGGAGTTAGCCCCAACCCTGTTGGACCAAATCAAAGAAGCCCAGAAGGGTCATGAGAGTATCGAGGGATTAAAAAGAAGATACCCTCGACAAAGCACCTGGTTTTGCCATAGATGCTGAAGGAGTTCTGAGATTCAAAGGACGCCTATGTGTGCCCGATGATAAGGAACTCAAGGGTCTGATCCTAAAGAAGCCCACGATACCCCATACTCGATCCACCCCGGAGGAACCAAGATGTACCAAGATCTTCGTGAGAAGTTTTGGTGGCATGGAATGAAGCGAGAGATTGGTTCTTTCGTGGCCAAGTGTGATATCTGTCAGCGAGTCAAAGCAGAGCACCAGCGCCCTGCAGGATTGCTCCAACCCCTTAAGACCCCCGAGTGGAAATGGGATGAAATTGGAATGGATTTTATTACCGGACTTCCTAGGTCAAACCGAGGCCATGATTCAATCTGGGTCATAGTTGATCGATTGACCAAGGTTGCCCATTTCATTCCTGTCAACACCACTTATAGAGGGAACCAGCTAGCAGACTTGTATATTTCCAGAATAGTAAGCCTGCACGGAGTGCCTAAGAGGATTGTATCTGACAGAGGCACGCAGTTCACCTCACGATTCTGGAAAGCTCTTCACGAAGCCCTCGGAACCCACTTATCATTCAGCACAGCCTATCACCCTCAGACCGGAGGACAGACTGAGCGAGTAAACCAGATTCTGGAAGATATGCTTCGTGCATGTGTCCTAGCCTATGGCTCTAAATGGGAAGATTGCCTTCCGTTTGCAGAGTTTTCCTATAACAATAGTTATCAGTCCAGTCTGCAAATGGCCCCATTTGAAGCACTTTACGGCAAGAAGTGTCGTACACCCTTGAACTGGTCCGAGACCGGAGAAGGAAAAGTGTTTGGACCAGATACCCTCCGTGAAGCCGAGGAGCAAGTCCAACTTATCCGTGAACGTCTCAAAACAGCCCAATCCCGTCAGAAAAGTTATGCTGATCCAAGCGTCGTGATGTCACCTTTCAACCTGGAGATTTTGTCTATCTTCGGGTGACACCACTCAAAGGGATGCAACGTTTCCATGTCAAAGGAAAGTTGGCACCCAGATATATTGGACCTTTCAAGATTCTTGCCCGTCGCGGAGAAGTAGCCTATCAGCTAGAGTTGCCCCCAGAATTATCGGAATTTCATGATGTCTTCCACATCTCCTGCTCCGGAAGTGTCTTGAAGTTCCTGACCAGCCGATGTTTTCAAGAACATTGACCACCAATCCATTGACCTGAACCATGACCTGACTTATCGTGAGAGACCGGTCAAAATTCTCGACGAAGATATTCGTCTCACCCGGAGGAACAAGATCAAGTTTTATAAAGTCCAGTGGACTAACCACTCTGAAGAGGAAGCCACCTGGGAACGTGAAGACTATCTTAGAAGCGAATTTCCCCACCTCTTTAGCACCTAAGCCTAGCAAATCTCGGGACGAGATTTATCCTAAGGGGGGAAGGATCTGTAACATCCCAAATCTGTAACCCTGTTTTATTAGTCAAAATGTGGGCCAACAAAAATTTTCTGTTATTTTATGTGTGCTTGCTTGTGTGCTTGCTTGTGTTGTTGTTGCTAAATAAAAACTTGGAGAAAAGAAAAAGAAAAGAAATAAAACAAATACTAAAAACAATAAAACTAGTGTGACAAGTGTCACACAAAATCTTCAAGTATTGATTCAAAAATTTGTTCAAACAAATCTTCAGTGGAGAGAAGTGATCCCTCCCATTTCATCTCTAATACTTTTCTCTCTCTTTTTTTTTAAGATTGTATTTCAAAATTCTATTTTCAAAATTCCAAATGTTTCTTTAACTTTGGAAAACCATCAAAATCACCAAGCAACACTCCAAATAAAATCATCCAGTGGTATCCCCAACCTTGGAAAAATATTTGGAAGTAAGTTGTGAAAAGAAAATTCAAAATTTCAAATTTGGTTTTGGTTCAGGAATTTTATCGAACACGTGGTGATCACCACTGTGTTCATCACTGAACTAAAAATCCAACTCCAAATTCGAGCTCAATTCGGAGAAATTGATCACTCCAGTAGCTCCTACACCTTCCTCTCACCTCACACTCGTGAATTATTGCGAGGGAAACAAGTCCGTTGACTCGGAGGTGGAGTGTGGCGTGCGCCACGTCGATGCCGCCCGTGGCGTGCTGCCGCACGGGTCGCCCCCGTGGTGAGCAAGGACGCGACGCAGAGGCACGCCGCGCCGTGCTCGACACCCCTCCCTCTTCCCTCTGTCTCTGCTCGAAGTGACCCAAGCCCTGCCAAGCACGCTGGCGTGCTCGCCGCTCGCGACGCGACGCCGCACGCTGCCGTCCGTGGTCGCCCTGTGGAGGGAGCAGAGGAGGCAGCGACGCGACGCCACGCTGCGCCCAGTGCATCCCCCTCTCCCCTCTGCACCTGCTCGAAGCGACCCGAGCGCCGCAGCACCTCCCTCCCCTTTGCGTGCACCCTCGCCACGCCGCGGCCAGAGCACGCGTGCGACGCCACCACTGCCATGGTCAGCGAGGAGCACCGCCGCGCCCACTCCCCGTTTGCCACCGCATCGCTCCGTACTCGCGCAGAGACGCCGCCAATGGCAAGCTCTCCCACTCCCCAGCTCCGTCCCTGCGCTACGTCCACGACGAGCCCGTGCTCGCCCATAAAAAGGCCGCCGAGCCTCGCCATTTCTCCACCCTCTCTCGCAACCACCACTCCGCTCCACCCACTCCAGTGCACCGCCAGAAGGGCGGAAACGCAGCCGCGGAAGCACTGCTGCTTTGCCCGTGCTCTGCACCTCGCCGGAGCAGAAGGTGGGCGACGGTCACGGCCGAGCCGTGCCTCTCTCTCTCCCTCTCTTCTTTGCACCCTAGCCGCGTCACCATTGCATCCTAGCTCACCCGCCGCGGTTTGCCCGTGTTTGTGCACAGCAGCGCCGCGGAGGAGTCGCCGGACTTGGAGCACGGCCACGGAGGAGGAACTGATCACGCCGCCGTCGATTGGAGCCGTCCCAGCACGCGCAACTTGTCCCAGAGCTTCCCCACTCCCTCCGCCGTCGATCTACGTCATCTCCGCCACCACCCGAGGCCCCTAGGTGAGCCTTGACCCACCTCGTCGCCGCCGGAGCCACGGCTCCATCGTACTCCGGTGGTCGAGGAAGAAGTTGATCCTGCGCCGTTGGATCTGGATCCAACGGTAGCTTACCGGTTCGTTTCGTTTAGACGCCGACAAGCGGGACCCACCCGTCAGCGTTTTAAACATTAAGCCGCGCGCGAAACGTTTTCCACTGAGTCACTGACCACCCGACCCCACATGTCATAGTTTTAAACATTATCCAGAGAGATGATTTTCCTAATTCTTTTTCTCTGAAAGTCAGTACTGGACCTAGTTTATAAATTCATTATCTCGAGTTCTAGGAATCCAAATAAATCAAACTCAACTGTTCTGGAAAGCTTATAAAATTCTTTAACTCACCAAAGTGGTCTCATCTCATTTAAATAAATAATAAAAATGTATTAATAAAAATGCTCCAGAAGGTTTAAAACACTAAACCATTTGTTTCTGGAGTTATATTAATCCAAATGACTTGAAACCAATTTTGGTAGCTTTGTATTAGGATCCTTTAGCTCACCAAATTTTGGTAGAATTAATTGAGTAGTAAAACTCTTTAGCCTTTGGTTGAACTTCAGTACACCCTTCTGCACTAAACCAATTAGTGTGATTTATCAGTAGGTCCAATTAAGCTCAAACCAATTTTGTTAGATCACTTGTAGCCAAGGTTAGTTGCCCCTAAAAGGATTTAATTTTTGGAGCAACCTAATTTGTTTGGTAGCTAAAACTTGTTTGAAAACCTTCTGAACTAAAACAGATGTGTAGGGAGTTTGGTAACTCCAAATGACCCCAATCCAATTGGGTGATCTTCTACACATCAGTAGCTACCCATAGAATTTTAGTTTGAATTTTTGTGACAAACCTAGATTAAATGGTGAATTAATTGGTGTCCAGCTAGTTTCTGCCTTAGTTTGAAAACAATTAAATAAAGATTAATTCAATTAAAGTAAAACCACCTTGTGTTGCTTGAGGTGTGCAGTAGCTATTTGTAGCAATTGTGATTGTAATGATGTGATGATGCTTGAGCTAGTGTAGTGATTGTTTGTCTTGCTTGTTTAACGTTTAGACGATACCGTTGACGGATTCATCAAGGAAGGAGGTTTCGCTGAACCCGAAGATCAGGACCAGTACCACTTTGTTGAGCAAGGCAAGCTACTTCACTGAGCTTGCATTTATATACCTCTATTTTAGTCTCAAGAGTTATTCAAAGGAATCAATGATTTTTGGAAAAACCCCTTTTTCAAAACAATGAAAACTATTTTGCCACCCTATGTAGAAATATAGGGTAGCTACTTTACAACTATAGGATGGGAAAAACAATGTTTACTCAAAACCCCTTTTGAAAATACTTGAATGAAGGTGAAGTACCGAAAGGTCGGTACGAAGGTGAAGAACCAGAGAATGGTGTTGTTTCGGGAAAGAAAAAAATGCACATTGTGTCCTTGTACTTACATCCCCAGCCGAAAATCTGTGCGACCACATTTACCCACATATGGGCAAGGGCGTAGTCATATAATTTGCTCGTGTTAGTACTGGATGCCTCAATAACGAGGATGACCTCGTTCCATGAGGGGATGGTCTGAGGACCTACCCCCTGACCTGGGTCCTCTTCATTGTTGTCTACCGGAAGCCGGTATGGATGTGTCGGAGGAAGAGGATTGAAGGGCTCCCTTGGGTCCGCCGGGCAGAACTACGAGTCCCCACACTTAGTTTCTGAGGATTTGAGTGTCGGTGGAAAGTGTCGTAGCGGCAGGGTCCTATACTAGCATGAGCAAAGGACAGGCTATGGCCGGGAACTCAACTTCGCATACCTCTGGTATGGCGGGACGTGGCTGACACGATGAGTGACCGGATGGGTGTGGGAAAAGCGTACTACCTCTGCAGAGGGTAAAACTATTCGAATAGCCGAGTCCTCGGATATGGACAGTTGGGAAGAACTACTAAGGCCATGTGCAAAGTTTTGCAAACTCTGGAGTTGTGTTGAGGAAATTGACTTGGAAAGGGTTATTTCCCACCTGTGCCAATGAGTTGGTACGAGGTGGTGATGGGTTTGGAACCATAACCAGGTTATGGTTGGATACCGGAGGAGTTCCGGAGAAATAGCTAAAATGGTGTTTTCTTAAAGGATAGTTATAAACTTCTTCTCACCCCCTTTTTATTAAAAGAACTTTGAGAGTTTTTCAAATAAAAGTTTTTAAGAAATAAAAACTAGTGCTTACTCAAGTTGGGGTAGTTTGCGAGTACAATCAAATGTACTCATATTGGTTTCGTCCCTGGCTATTGTCTTAGCCAGATTTCGAGGAGCCCTACGTTGAAGAGGAGTTCGGCGACGTCTATGCGAACTGAGATCTTCATAAGTCAGCTGCCTGTCGGTGTTGTTAGGATGGTTTAGCCCTACTATCGTAGCTTCCGCCGAATAAAGATGATTGGCCCTTGAAGGCACCTATGTATAATTAGGCCTGTATGGCCAGGTTTGTAAGACTTAAGACTCGGTATTGTATGGATGTAAACTTCGGTATTCAGTTCGGATTATGTGCAACGACAGACTGATCATGGGGTCGTTGAGTTAAGCATAATCGGGTATTTCGGACAGCTAGTCCGGGGTCCCCACATTTACAACACTATTCAATACAAAATCTCGAGAACTACATAGAAGCAAGTCTCATGCAAATAAAATACAAGAAGATCCCAAACGTAGCGGCAAGCTAGATATCAGCTCTAATTCTAACTCCTAATCCACTACTGTTGTTGTCACACCCCTATCTATCCATCTAGAATCTCCGTGTCTAGAGTTGTGCTCCTCCATCCAATTATAGTCATCTTGTCCATAGCTATCGTTGTAGACATGCCCATCGTTGCACTGTTGTCGCCACTCATCCGTTGGCAAAGTAGAGGTTGACTCCTTCAGGCTCCTCCAGTTTGATTTGACTCCTCGTTGAAGATTTCACCAACATCATTATGGATTCCTGTCCTTCCTCTGCTGTCTCCAGTAATCTAAGCAGGGGGTCAACGGAGGAAAGGGTGAGCAACACAAGCGTTACTCAACAAGTTCATATAACAGGAATAAGGTGTTTTATGCACTAGCTACCATCCATACCAAAAGGTCATGGATGAACATGCATAACTTTGTAAAACATTTTTAGGAAAAGATTCATTTTATCTTCAGAAAACTATGCCCGTCAACCATTCACAGGTGCTAGGGCTTCATGGAGCCACCTTTCCTGCAGCGTTCGCAACTCCTTCCCGGAACAGGGAGTAACATGTCACACTTTTTTACACTCTGAAGAGGTGCGTTCCTTTACCCATAAGAGATCAAGATCATGTTGCACAACCAGGCGTACTTTCCAGTCCACACTTCCTATGGTGTGGGGCCCGATTGTTGATCCAAGCCATTCGCCGTGCTTCTCCAACAACCCCGCATGCCCACCCTTTTGTAGGTTTGTCCTCCCCTATATCTTTTGGTAGACTGTTCCAGACCGAAGTCCTCCCCTATACCATAAAGATAGACTGTTCCAGACAACCCCTACAATCCATCATAGACACCAAAAACCGTGGGAATTAAGGGATCCCACCCATGTGCATGTAGTCTCGCAAGACCTACAGCCTACGGAACTGGCTGTCCGTTGACATGCGAAAGGGAAAAGGTCACAGATGAATTCCTCGTCCCATTCCAAGTCTTATGGTTAACGCGTAATCTACGGCGCAAGAACACTGACGGCATTGGTTATTAAGTCCTAGATAATACTTTCCCGTGCAAATGGAACCTCCACCAACCACATCATTCCATGGTTCCATCTGCCAGCCAACAATATATATATAACAATTCACATCATTCGAAAATAAGTTTTTCTTTTCATGTAATGATAAACCATAGTACTTTGTAATTACTTTGATAAACATAATCAAGTAGGACATGAGCAAGAGTGAACTTGCCTTTTTGACTGCAAGATTATGCATCCAAGGTCTTCGATACACTATAGACTCCAAAATCTGGAAAAAACGTCATTGGTCCGTAAGGACTAATGTTTGAAGAAGCAATATGCTATTATGCATAAGTATGAGATGCATCGCTTAAAACCACATAGCTAACTCTCGATGGTTGAGGATTCTTAGAGTTTGGTGATTACTTTTAGATTTGTTTTGTCTTCAAGTTTACTTCACAAGAGAGATGAATTTTAAAACTCTAACCTTAAAGTACCATGTAAAGGTTAAGAATAAAGAAGAGGGTAAACAACATCCTAATACTAAATGGTAGTTTTGAGGTTGGTTATCATCTTTATGTGTAGCACCCCAGCTTTCAACCTTACCTGAGATGCTACCGCGCTACAACAACTTCTATCAAGTCCGGAGATTACTAGGAATTTCGACAGAGTTTTCCTTGTATATACGGACATCCACGACAGGCAGTTATCAGTAAGAAGATAGAAAGCGGTAAAATAACTAGAAAGAAACACCAAGAACTATAGAAAGCCACTAAAAAGAAATGGCGTCCACTGATTATTATTTGAAGTTATGTGACGTGCTCAATGAAGTAGAGGTGCTACACCCATATCCCATACTCGTCGCTTATTAGTACCTGAAAACCGGATGAAACACAAGAATGAGTATAAAAATACTCAGCAAGTAAAATACAATAATAATCCCATTGTGTCAAGTACATAGCTAGGGGTTACCAATTTTCAACATCCTACACCACTGAACCCAACCAGGACCACCTGAAAATACTGATAATCTCTTTATGAACTAAAAGACTGAAACCGAATATCTGAATATGTAACTGAAACTGAACATCCGAATATGTCGCCCGGACTAGCCCACAAGCTGACAGTTCTCACCGAACTCTATCGGAGTAGCCACTTGGGACAGTCTCTCACCGGACTAACAGAAAGGGTGAATATGTCGCCCGGACTAGCCCACGAGCTGACAGTTCTCACCGAACTCTATCGGAATAGCCACTCGGAACAGTCTCTCACCGGACCGACAAGAAAGGTTAGCCATCGGACTAGCCCACAAGCTGACAGTTCTCACCGAACTCTATCGGAGTAGCCACTTGTGAACAGTTTCTCACCGAGTTAGCTATGAAAGTAAGAAGTGCAATATCTCTGAACATGAACGAAGGAATCGAATGAACTAAATAGGTTTTAAGTGAACCAACTGAACAAGGGATCTCAATCAGTGAAAGCAATCACTTGAACCATCACACCATGGACGAACATAGAGAACAGTGGTTTGTCATGCACTTGCCTTTACCGATGGCGAAGACGTTAATTGGGAATAATTCCACACCTGTGTGGCTAATCACATTTCCGAGGGAGCAATCCCTTTGCTGTCCCTTCACGAAAGGATTCACAACTCGAGCTAGAAAGCTCCAAAACAAGCAAATGGTATGCCTATGGATTCATATGGAACTTAACTACAAACAACTCCCACTATTCGAACTCAAAATAAGGAGCTATGAAGGTCATAACCAACAAATACTACCCTGCTGCTTCCAGTTTTCAGAATATCGAGTAGCTAACTTCAGGGATACATGGAAGTAAGAATACTCATGGGAATTTACCGAATCATTTTGTATTAGAACATATGCATCACAAGCAAGCTAGGAAGGAACAAATTATGAATTTTATTGAATGGGTAAAGCTCCTCAATCCCATGGGAAAACTCTATTCTTTGCTGTTTCCAGAATTCTGAAATAACAAGTAGCCACCTTTGGAAACTCATAACAACAAGAATACTAATAGGAATTAAGTAATTCAAGTTGATCTATGAAGTATAAGGTATCAGGTAGCTGAACCATGGTAGAAAACAATTTAATCATCCCTCAAAGAGCATGGAAAGCTATGGACAAAAGCTACAAAAATACTGTTTAGCAAAAACAGAACAGCAACTTGCTTTCGTTGCTGCGGCTAAACCGCTGAACCAAAATGAGTGATTGACGGCTCAAAACGATCGTGGGAACGAGGGTTACAAAACATTCCATAGGATGCCCCTCTGATTTTGCCATATAGGGACTCGGAATTGATGATCTTCACTGCTGTAGCACAGGAACAGCACCACCAACGAATCCAATCCATTATGGATCTACTACTCCCCTTTCCTAACCACCATGAATCCCTCACCTACAGCACCTTGGTACAGGTAAGGAAAGGGAGGACCTCACCTTGCTAGTGGAATTGGAGGGGATTGATGGAGAAAGTGTTGGGAGACCTCCTCTTCCCTTGTTCTTCTCTTGCAACCGCCTCTTCTCCTTCTCTTCTTGTCTCCACTTCTTCCCCCTCAAGAACAGGCCCAGGCTGCCCTAGGTGATGGAGGACGACGAGCTGGACATGGCAGGGGGAAGGGCTTTGGGCTCTAGGTGAAGGAGGAGGTGAGGCGCCTTGGGAGGAAGGAGATACAAGGGGGCTTCGGCTTGGAGCATAGAGGAAAGGGAGATGGAGCTCTCGGCTTGGGGAAAGAAGGAGATGGCCGGCTTGGTTGGAGATGAGGATCAGCTCCTCACGAGGTGCTAAGGATAAGGTATGAGGTTGTCCAGCATGTTTTTATTTTCATTTTATTTAATCTATTTTCGAAATACAATAAATAATTTTGGGCATTGAATTAGAATAAACCATAGAAGGTACATCCGGAGTTCGATTTGGGAAAATGAGTAGTCAATTTCGACTAGCTCGATGAGTCCGACTCAACCATGGACTCGGATCTTTGAGAAGAGGCTTATTTTTAAAAGGTCACAAGAAGATGGCCATGAAAGAGATAATTTCACGATACTATCTTAGAATAAAAGAGTACTCCACGATCGAATGTCTCGGCGAGATGCCCCCGAATATCGTCTCTGATTTGAAATTCAAGAATGATGGATAAAATGGGCTTCAGCGGTGATGACAAGAACCTCGATGAGAATATCCAATAAATTACGGGGTATTACATTATGTTTGTAGAGAATATGTATGGTCTTGAATTAATTAAGGAAGTGGTGTAGTATTATAATTTATGAAGGCAAAAAGAATAACTTTTGAAGAAATAAAACAATGTGAAATGATGTAGTATTATTATTTATGAAGGCAAAAATAATAACTTTTGAAGAAATAAATAATGTATACATTTGTTGGTATCATACCATAAGGGTATTTATTTTAGTTAGGGTATTTATTTTAGTTAGGTAATGGTATATCATCAAATGTTAAGAGTAATTACTTATGTGTTTAACTTTTATGTAAGTATTAAGATAATATGATTTGAATATTAACACTTAGAAGAAACAAAAATTAATGTCATATTATGAAGTAATTATAAATTCGGATTAATGACTTAAACAATTATAATACAAAATTAATCCAATTATTAAAGGTAGTAATAGTAGTGATCAAATTTTATTAAATAGAGAATTCATTTTATGAATTAAGAAGTACTTGGACTATTCATTAAAGATTGTAAATTAATAGCCTAATTATTTTGTAAGTTTTTTAGATTTTTGAATTATTCTTTAATAATTATTTTCCTTATGGAGAATATAATCTTAATTATCCACTTTGAGCTCCTAACCATTCATGTCCACACAATGATTAAAATTTATTTTTATCTTTGAAATTCAAACATGTGAAGCATTTTAAATGAAGTTGAAATGCATCCAAAATAGCATTTCAGATTAACTCCATATTTAAAAATGATAAGTAACTTGTGGTTTCAATTTTAGAGTGATTCAGTTGTAATTGAACATACATTCAAATGATATAAATAGATAGATATTATTTTTCTTTTAAGGAAATAGTTTTTGAAAAAGAATTTCAAGTCATTTCCACTTAAGAATCTTTGAGTTTTTCATCCATGAAATGTTTTTTTTAAAGATTTCAAATAAAATTTACATAAGATTCCTCATATTTAATAAAGTGTGTTGTATATTTTTAGTCGATTTTAGTGTCCTTTAATTTGGTGTAAAAAAATTCATCTAAGTTAGAATATTTTGGATTTTGAATTTACCAAAATGCTCCTGGGTCCACTGGGTTGAACCCAACCCGTTGGCCTAGGGTCAAGGCCTGGCTCGGTCGGTTTGACCGACCGGCCCACTCACCTCATCCCCTCACTCCCTCTCGCTCCCGTCTCGCTCCCGCGCCTCGGGTCGCCGCCGCCGTCGCCCCTTCAATCCGGCGAGGTCCGGCCACCTCCGCCGCCGAACCATGGTGCAAACGATGTGCCCTTCGACCTCCTACATCCCCTCCACGGTGATTTATTTTCCTCAGCTTGGTGCGGCCGTGTACGACCCATACCCGAGTCTAGGGTTTCGGTGACCTTGCCGTGCTGGTGCTGCTCCAGTGTCCTGCCGTGGCTTGGTGCAGGGTTCACCCCTGTGCCGCCGTGGTGGTGATGGTGGTGCTCACATCCCCGTGGTTCTTCTTCACCGGCCACACGGCACTGCCCCGTCGCCGTGGGCTACGACCATGGGCGACAGGTATACACCCTTCTCTCTCTCTTCTCCTTCTCTCCCCTGGCCTATGTGCCATACTCTGTGATGTTAAGCACGTGATGATTCTAGGGTTCCTATTTTAGGTGATGAGCTGCTCTGATGCTACTGTGGTGTTCTCTGAATGATGTTCAAGTGCCCCTGCCCTATATGCTAGAGATAATCTTACTAGTAACTAAACTGTGGTGATGAACTGATGGTTCTGTCACTTGCTCACCTCAGTTGTCTGCTGATGGAAGTGTAGGTAGTGTGTGCTACTCTGAACCAACCCTTGGGTTCAGAGATGTGCTGCTATTCAATCTTGCTGAATCTTCAATTATCTTGGAATTGGCCATTGTGTTATTCTAGCTGATAATTCCTAGAATTAATTTCTAGGGTTTGTAGCAGGTTTTAGATACTTAGTTGTGTTTGTGGTGCTTTTCCTCTCGAGGGATTTGTGCCCAGCAACCAAGTATTGGATCTGTGCTACCCATCAATTGTGAAAAGCAACATCTGCTTATGTGCTTTTGATCAGAATTGTGGGTTTATCTCCCTGCCTATGATGCACAGGCTGAGGCCATGATTTAATAAGAACAGATGTTATACTTGATTTTTAATCCCCTGTGATGAACTAGTATAGCAATACTATGCTAGTCTGAGGGAAAAAACACTACCCCTCACTCATGTGTATCTAGCAGATCAACTTGCTAGAGAAAATTACAGATCAACCTATGATCAAGTGTGGTGGTGGTGTTGTGGTGTTGCTTGAGACTCTTCTGGCTTTCTTGATCAACAGATCTTGTGGATCTTCCCCTTGTTCACCTGGTGGGCCTGCTCCTCCAGCTTCAGCTTGCTATTCCTAGTTCCTGGCCTTCTCTCCTTGCTCCTGCTTGGCCTTGTGCTTCTATCCCGTCTTGTTCTTGCTTTTGGCAAGGATTGTGTGGTGAAAAGTGGGTGGATTTGTGGTGTGGTGATGGACTGTGTGTTAAGCTGAGATGAACTCGAGCTGGTGCTGTTGTGAGTGAAAAGATGGGTTTTTCCTTGCTTGCTACGGCTGTCCTTTGCTCTTATCCCCTCCTGGGAGTGAAACGGTTGTGCTAAGGACAGCACAGTAGCACCAGGTGATTGTGCTGCTTGCTTGTGTGTCTTCCAGGTTCTGTTAACGTGGAGCTTCGGCTGGTTGGTATTATCCCTAGGTTGTGCATTCTTTTTCACTTGCCAAGTGGATTTGTTTATATGCCCAGCCAATGATGTTGTACTGAGGCATAATTTTGGATTTAGAACAGATGCTACACTTAGTCCCTAATCAATATCCAGTGATGTGTTTAGCAGTGCATCACACTGCCTAACTGAGGATAATGCTAACCCTAATCACCTCTGTTTAGTTTCTTTCTTTTTATTTTCTTTTTGTTTTGCAGGAAAACAATTATTAAGTTGGAAATCAAATGAAGAAGAAGATACAAGAATTTCTAGTTTAAGAATATTTGTAATCTTCCTTATTTATGTAATTCAAATTGTTGTAATATAATTGTAAAGACAATGTAATATTGTGATTATTCAATAAAGTTATTTATTTGTCATTCAAGAATTGTATAACTTGTAATATGTGTTGTAAGGATTTAAATTATTCAAAGAACTTTAAATTCATTTACTTAATTATTGTTTTCGTTGCCACATTGTTTTAATTTGAATTACTTTACAAATTCAAATTATTTGAATTTTCAAACTGGATTCAAAATTTCTCACAGCCAATAAATTACCTAGAGGTCATGTCGAAATTATATTGCATTCACCTAAAATGAACTAATCCCTAATTCATGAAGATGAATGAACTCCGATCACTCCAGGGTTTTTAATTTGCGAAAAATTTATTCAGGTTTTTCAAATGCATGCATGCGGATGCACAATTTCCTACATCTACCCTTCGTTTGTTCCTAAATACTGGGATATTACACTCTCCCACACAGGAATGTTGTGATCAAGCATTGTAATAACAAGAGAACAAAATAAAACAAAACAGAAAATAAAACACACAAGACGCTCCAAGAATAGCACATAATATGTGAAGCAATAAAAATATAGTAATACTAGAGATGACCTGATAATTTGTTGACGAAGAAGGGGATGCCTTGGGCATCCCCAAGCTTAGATGCTTGAGCCTTCTTGAAAATTGCAGAGGGGTGCCATGGGCATCCCCAAGCTTTAGCTTTTGTCCCTTCTTGATCTTCTTTCATCATCCTCTCTCTTAACATTTGAAAACTTCCTTCACACAAAACTTCTCATAAACTTCATTAGAGGGTTAGTACTCAAAACATTTAATCCACTTTGTTTCTGTAAGGACACATTGCAAGAACTCATTCTAACATTAGCTACTGTATACTAGGTCTTTGTAGCACCTTTCCACAAAAAGAAACCACAAACAAACTTGTATAAGAGGTAATGCAAAATAAAGACAGAATCTGTCAAAAACAGAATAGCCAGTAAAGATGAATTTATTCGAGACACTTACGTAACTCAAATCAGAAAACTAGAAACTAAAGAAAGTTAGATATAAAGCTCAGGTTTATGCACAAAAAATTACAGATCCAAATGAAGTTCTGGGATTTTTCGAGAATTGTTGCAGCGGGACACAGAAATCTGTTTCTGGACAGCAAACCAAACTTTTGCACTTTCTTACCATCAGAGGCTCTTCTTGGCACAAAAACTAAAAAACTAAACGATACAAAGGAGGTGTTACAGAGGTAACAACTTCCTTGACTCAACAAAAAGCAAAAGAAAACAGAAAGCAAAAACAACATGGGTTGTCTCCCACAAGCGCTTTTCTTTAAAGCCTTTTAGCTAGGCATGATAATTTTGATGATGCTCTCATAAGTATAAGAGTTGAATATAAAAGAGCCTCAAAAACAAAATATCAAACACATTTAAGTCTAACCCACTTCCTATGCAAAGGAATCTTGTAAGAAAATAAATTATTGAAGCATGAAGCTACTAGCATAGAAAGACAAAACAAGTACAACTTCAAAACTTTCAACAAAAAGAGATGAAAGTTAGTATTATTGAGATATTTAGAACCTTGTTTTCCTCTCTCATAGTAACTTACAGTAGCATCAATAATAAAATCCACAATATAGATATCACATAAAGCATTCTTATCATGATCCACATGCATAAATGTATCATTACTCTCCACATAAACATAATCAATTTCATTAGTAATAGTGGGAGTAAAAGTATCACATCCATCATTGTAATCATCATAAATTGGAGGCATAGAATAATCATAATGAACTTTATCCTCAATAGTAGATGGACTGAAAATATCATATTCATCATTGTAAGCATCATATTTAGGAGGCATATCATAATTAACATAAACTATATCCTCAATAGTAGGTGGACTGAAAATATCACAATCATTATAATCATCATAAATTGGAGGCAAAGTATCATCAAAGCAAATTTTCTCCTCCAAACCCGGGGAACTAAAAAAATCATTTTTATCAAAACCAGCTTCCCCAAGTTTAGACTTTTCCATAGCATTAGCAATAATGGTGTTCAAAGAATTCATGCTAATAACATTGCTACTACTATTATGCAAACAAAGTTCCATAGGTTTTTTAATTTTCTCTTCAAACACTTCATGTCCTAACTCAAGATAAATTTCATAGAGATCTCTATTTTTTTTGTTATTTTCCATTAAGCCTAACTAGTGAAATAAAAACAAGAAACAAAAGATATAATTGTAGGATCTAAAGGAGATACCTTCAAGCACTCACACGCCAGCAATGGTGCTAGAAAATAGCTTAGTAGCCAGAGGATGTGAGTACCGTTTACCTTACCTCCCCGGCAACGGCGCCAGAAAAGAGCTTGATGTTTACTATAACTTCTATTCTTGTAGACAGTGTTGGACCTACAAGTGCAGAGGTTTGTAGAACAGTAGCAAATTTCCCTTAAATGAGTAACCCAAGGTATATCGAACTCAGGGAGGTAGAGGTCGTAAGATACAAGAAGTCTCTTGTGTCCCCAACACACCTATTACACTTGTCAGATGTATAGGTGCACTAGTTCGGCGAAGAGATGGTAAAATGCAGGTGATATGGATATTAACAAGTGGTAATTGCAATCTGTAGTAAAAATGGCAGCGAGCAAACATGCAGTAGAACTGGAGACAAACGGTGTTTCAGTGCTTGGAAACAAGGCCTAGGGATCATACTTTCACTAGTGGTCACTCTCAACAATAATAATATAATTGAACACATGTAAATACTTCCTCTTCAATATGCACCTTAGATGCTACTCTGAACTATTCTCATGTTGGATAGAAATATCAATCTACTGCGTAGGGCTACAAAAGCACACCTTAAAGTCTGAGTAAATAAACACCACAATATCATAGAACACCAAGACCACCACGTAGGGCTACACAAGCACACCTTAAAGTTTGTCATTCCCAACCTAGGGCACCCCACACTGTCATCAAGAGCACCCCAAGTAGTACTAAACAAACACCACAATTTTATAGTGATATCCAACACAAAGAACAACTCATGGTAAATATCTCTCTAATCTATTATCCTGGTAGAGTCACACACGCCACCCGCACTGTTACCATGGTATTGTGTTGTCAACAGTGACTCCGGAAATTATACTAGATAAAACCAATTGAGTAGCATATCCATAACATAATGAAGGGGAAACATCTATGAATTCACCTAGATTACAATGCTCATGATCACATAAAGATCACACCATGGGAGAGAGAGATAAACCACATAGCTACCGGTACGAGCCCTCAGCCTCGATGAAGAACTACTCCCTCCTCATCATGGGAAGCAGCAATGGCGATGAAGATGGCTCCGGGGCACTTCCCCGTCCCGGCAAGGTCCCGGAACAGAAACTTCTGTCCCCCGAATTAGGGTTTTGGATGGCGGCGGAGCTCGGACGCGTTTCTGGGAAAAGTCTTCGGTATTCTAGGGTTTCCCGAATAGATGTGATTTATAGGCGAAGAGGCGGTGCTCTGGTGGGCCAGGCGGGCTGGCGGCGCGGGCCCACCCTTGGCCGCGCCGTGGGCCCGCCTCCCTCCTAGGGTTGCCTCCTGGGCTTCTCCTTCGGGCAGGTGCTTCGTTCCAGTCCAGAAATAAATCAGTTAAATTGGCGTCCTTTTCCGAGAATATTTCCAGAAGAGTTTTTCTGAAACAAAAGACAGCAGAAAACAGGAACTGGCACTGTGGCATCTTGTTAATAGGTTAGTCCCAGAAAATGCATAAAAGTGATATAAAGTGTAATTAAAACATGTGGTAATCAACATATAACAGGCATGGAACATCAAAAATTATAGATACGTTTTGGACGTATCATCGTGCATGAGTAGGTCGACGGGGGCCGCCTCCATTCCATCGGGTCACACGCACGGTCGGTGCGCGTCGTCGCCTCCGTTACATCAGAGCGCGGGAGGAGGCGGGCCTGGTCAGCTTGGGATGCGGTGGAGCAGCTCCTAGCGAGGTGGCGGCCAGGTCTAGCCCTCCATGGATGTTGCATGTTGGCGGCGGAGCCTGGTTCTGGGTCAGGAGAGAGATAGGGATGGGGGATAGGGTTAGGGTTACTGACGCGAAAGGTGGGGGTGGGCGGCTGGGTAAGGTTATCCTCTCGGGGAGGACTGTGGGTTGTTTTCTATCATTGTCAGGGGTGCAAATGAAAAACTCGCAAAAAGGTTTGACTGGAGGACTTTTGCAGATGTGATAATACCGGGGTCCAACATACAAGTGAGACGCGTTCATACTCCATAACCCCATGAGACCCATTATGGAAGGTACTGACCATGGCCACACAACTGCTAACCATGCCCGCATGAACGTGTTTGCGAGCCATTACCAACACCGATAATGGATCTGAAGGGGACATCCTTTCGAGATCCATTGCACCCGCCGTTCATCTACATCTCACCCCATGAAACCTGCAAAGTCACTACCGAGGTAACTTCCTACGGCCACGTCTGCATAGGAGGCATAGTACCGAGCAGGCTGTCGTGACCAGCAGATCAGACTTGCAGTCAACCAGATGCCGTGAACAGAGTTCCTGCCCTTGACGAACATATGCTGCCTTCTCGAGACGACCGTCGTCACCATGGCTTACAAACCACACCACAAGCCCGCAACGCACCTCAAGCTTCCTGAGAAAATGGCTTCTATACCACTGACAAACTCGGCAATGGCTCATTTGTCAGCCAACAAATTAAGGACTAGTGCTTATATACCAAACACAACCAATTTCTAGTGCTTATTACCACTAGCTATTACTCTAGTGTTAGCTCAGTCCGGTATAAGCACTCTTCCTTTGTGGGATGGCAAAATGAGTCATTGTCGAGTTTGTCACCGGTACATAACCAATTTTCTCTTAGCATAAATAAGAAGGGACCTACGCTAGAAGAACCATTTTCTAAAAAAATCTTCCACGGTCCACTAGCCTCCTGCATCATGCTCCACTATGCTTCGCCCCCTTCGGCGCTGTCAGATGGTCCCTCCCTCCACCCTGCCTTCTCACGCAACCCTACCGCACCCTCCCCACCTCCTTGCCACCTTCCATCGTCGCCGACTCGCCGCAGAGCCACCTAGTGCTGCCACACAACGGTCTCAATTTCAACTGTTGTGGTCGATTCCCGCCAAATGGAGGGAAGCCGCCAATGAATCCATCCCCACCAAACTCTCCTATGGCCTCCCGCTTCCTTCTCGTGCTCCGTCGCCCCTTGTCCGGCTTTGCGCGGGGCGAGCTGCCGCTCAGCTGGTCGTTCGGCTTCCCGCGGCTTTAGCCGACGCATGGCTAATGCCACTGAAGCCGGGAGCTCGCTTCCGTCAACCCCAACCTTGTTGCGTCTGTGCCAACCCGTGTCGTGCCAATACTCCAGTGGCAGTCGCCCGTGTGCGCGGCAGACGTGCGGTGACACGTCACCGGCCTCCTGGACGTCTCCAACGAAAACGGATTTTCTACAACTCATATGGCGCACAACCCGTATCTCGACCGTCCGTTCGCGCAATTGAACGGTCGAGATTTAGCGTTGAATGTGTTGAACGTTCAACGCATTCAACGCCAAATCTCGACCGTTCAATCGCGGGAATGGACGGCTAGAGATAGGGGTTGTGCGCCATATGAGTTGTAGAAGCTCATAACCGGTCTCCAAACCCTCCTGCACCGCCACCGCTGACTCCCCAAACGCGATTCTGATCCCCGAGGAATGGTGCGCCACCGCCATATGGGCTCCCATGTCTCGCAATCCGCAGAC
This sequence comes from Poa pratensis, assembly GCA_947311845.1. Taxonomy (NCBI): domain Eukaryota; kingdom Viridiplantae; phylum Streptophyta; class Magnoliopsida; order Poales; family Poaceae; genus Poa; species Poa pratensis. Next base: position 19,849,551 of record CAMZMU010000058.1, read on the forward strand.
CGATGCTGAATGGGAGGAGGCAGCCCGGTCGGCTAGGGAGATGGCGAGAAGTAGATGCTCGAAAAATTTGGCAATCTCAGTTTTAGGGTTGTTTAAAAAGCTGATTTTTTTTCATTGCCAAACATTTTCTCTCCTATTCCGAAACGGGCTTGGCAATCCAAAATTTGGCAATGCTCTTGGAGATGCTCTGATGCAATGCAAAATGAGCCGCACAGATTTCTTCTGTGCCCCGGGAACTTTGAAACCTTTAACAACTATTCAGATAACCATCCCCTAAACCTGCAGTTTTCGTCCCACAAGGCACCCTGAGTTCAGACTCACGGTAAAAATGGCCTGTGAGACGCAGGTACCCGAGCTCAACGTTCTTACAAAACTAGGCCACCGGTGGTTCTATCTCACCCTCGTCTTCCCACTGCACGTTCTTCTCCTCCTCGCCGTACGCCCAGGCGCACCAGAGGAAGTACACAAAGTTCAGGGCGCCCAAGCAGGCGAGCAGCCAGTAGTAGTAGTCGTAGTGCCCGGCATTCAGATCACTCGAGAGCCAGCTCGTCCTCCCTCCATGCCTGCTGGCGTCGTCGACCACCTTGACGATCAAGCTGTTGACCAGGTTGCCCACCCCCAAGGCCATGTAGAGCAGCGCCATGCTGAAGCTGGCCATGCTCTTTGGCAGCTCGGTGTAGAAGAACTCGAGCTCCCCGATGACGCCGAACGCCTCGGCGAGCCCCATGAGCGCGAACTGCGGCACGAGCCAGAAGGCCGACATGGCGGCGGCGGCGCCGGACAGCGCCAGCCTGCGCCGGGCGCCCTCCACCTTGGCGGACACGGCCATGGCCGCGGTGGCGAGCAGCAGGCCGACGCCGATGCGCTGTTTCATGGTGAGCCCGCGCGGGTTGCCCGTGAGCCGCCGCAGCGCCGGCGCGATCCACCTGTCGTAGCTCCCCGACCAGAGCGACATGGTGACCATGTTGAACATGGTGAGGGAGCAGCCCGGCACGCGGAACGCGCCGAGGCGCCGGTCCATCTCGTTGGCCTGCAGCACGGCGTAGTTCTGGCTTATGGCCTGCGCCAGGAACACGGTGGAGGACCAGATGGGCAGGATTCGGATCGCCGACTTGAGCTGCTCCACCTGGTCCACCGTGCACAGCCTCCTCTCGCAGCCGTTGCTAACGCACTCCGAGGCCGCCACGTCCTCGTTCCCGGTGCTGCTGATCAGGCACGCCTTGTTCAAGAACCTGAAAGGTTTCAGACATTGCCATATAGTATATGTCAGGTGCAATTTACTGATGCGTTTTGATCGGTCATGCATTTTACTCTCTCTGAGCTGCACTCACCTCAACTTGTCCGTGGGGACAGTGAGCTTGCAGCCCTTGAGATGATGGTACACGCCGTCCTCCGTCTTCACCGGCAACCGCACCCTGTGGTTCTTCATCGCCGCCACGAGCGCGGCGCCGATCCCAGAGAACATCTGCTTGGACCCCTTCTCCTTGACGTAGAGGCGGGAGCCCAGGAGGAAGCTCACCGCGGAGAGCATCATGAGGCCCATGGGGACGGCGAACCCGGCCTTCCACCCGACGTTGTCCTGCACGTAGACGATCACCGTCACCGCGACAGTGAAGGCCACTCCGATGGACGCGTAGTAGGCATTGAAGTAGGCCTTCAGGATCCTCGATCTCTGCTCCTTGGGGTGCCTGGAGAACTGGTCCGCGCCGAACGCCATGGAGCATGGCCTGATGCCGCCGGCGCCGATGGACAGGAACGTGAACCCGGAGATGAGCCAGGCGAGGTGCCTCAGCCCCGGGGGCGTGCACTGCTCCGTGACGAGGCCAATGCCGCACGGTGGCGGCCGTGCTCCCGGTATCATGGCGCTCAGCCACAGGAAAACAATCCCCTGCAGTAAGCCCTCTTTTGTTAATTGCAAGAAAAAAATGCGTGGTAATAATCGGCGAATGTTTTGGTATTTTATACTTACTGTTAGACATGCAATGGAGCCCAAGGAGATGGCCATGAACCGGCCTATGTACATGTCTGCTATCAAGGCGCCGGGAATGGGTGCAAAATTTGCTGCTGCAGCCCAGACGAACAGCGTCTTTCCCGCGGTGACATTGCTCAGGTGGTACTGCTTCGTGAGGTACATGATCATGTTGGTGTTGAGCCCGAATCCCGCAACTTTCTCCAACATTTCATTTGCTACGGGTACAAATTGAGACGAGAAAATTTCATCAAATCTAAGGCAACTGTATAGTGCAAATACCACATGGATTAACAGCATGTTCATGGATCAGGATTCTAGAGCATAGCTCCAGACTGAAGGACGGCTGAAGCTAAATCTAGTACTGTGGAAAACATGTTCTTTCGCCATCTACGAATCTTCGACAAAGTGCAAGTGCAATGCAAAGTGATGAGTCCCCATCCAAAGTACAGATCTATGCAGTCCATCTGCAACTTCACTTTCCGAAATCTCGAACAGAACAGTACCACTTCTGTTCGATTTTCAGTTTCTCATCGATGATCATTTTCAGTGCGGTATCCTATTCCTACCACGGCGCTGTACCTACGAGATGCAGGAGCGGCGGAGTAAGAGGGGAAAATGTTAGCACATACCTATGATGAACGGTAGGGCTACGAATCCACCCTTCCCTTTCACTTTGGAGGCATCGGATTCGGAGCTATGCGCATCACCTTCCTGGGTTTCCATTGATCTCCCCTGCAAAGCTAATGGGCGGCAGCAAGTAGGTAGCTGTCCGGGAGCGGTGAACAGCACTAGCTCCCGTGCTCCTCTCTGTTGTCGCTCACTAAGATTGGTGGAGTTTAAGCTATGTCAGGACGCCGGATTGGAAATTTAACTCTGGAAATCGGCAGAGAAAAGAACATGCGCCTGCATTCTCCTTGGATATCGGCAGGGCTATAGATGAATGGGGCAAACGAGGGGCGTGTACAAGAAACTGCACATTCTTCCATATAAGGTAGGAGACGGGGAACAAACTCGTGACCTTCTTGCAAAGTAAAAATAAGCATACCTAACTATATAAAGGACGAGAGGATTTGAGCCCCCAGAGCGCTCCACCGCGGCGGCACTGTGCTTACCACAGTAAATACTGTTCAAAGAATAGTAAGTGACACCTATCTGGCCGTCCGTCGCCGATCCAACGGCTCCTGCGAAGGTCCCGTGGCATTTTAAAAAAAAAGACAAACAAGCCCATAAATTGCGCCACAGTCCTCAGATTAACGAACAGAAGTATCTAATCGTAATTTTGACGAAACCCAAGGACCATTCCGAAAAAGGACCCGCAGAACCCCATTTCTCCTTCTCCTTCACCGAGCGATCCGGAGTTCGCCGCCGGCCGCCGCGCTCGATGCGGCCGCTCCGGTCGTCCATCCTCGAGTCCAAGCACACCACGGACTCCGCCGTCGTCGCTTATCCTTCCTCACCGAACTCCGCCTGCCGGGACGCTGCAACCGTCGCCGGGGTCGACGCCGTGGACCGCCGCATCTTCCGCCGCGTCCGCACGTCGCCGATGATGGTCCGGCGACCAAATCGTCGCCGCGCCGCCACTTCCTGGCAGCCCACCTCGAGGCGCACCGGATGCGCTCGCTCCCGCGTCCTGCCTCGCACGGACGGGCTGCCGGCGAGCTCGCCGCCGCCGCGGCAGAGCCCGGCCGGGTAACGTCACGATGACGTATACGCGGGCCTGGGCTGGCCAGAAGGCCGTTACGTGGGCCGGCCTGGCTGCTACGCAGCTGGGTCAGCCCTTCCTATTTTTTTTTTCTTCTATCTTTTTTTTTTTCCTTGCTTTTCTTTTTTGGAAAACCTTTGGAACTTTTGAAACGCAACTTCCAAAATTTTCAAAACTACACTGCTTGAGGGTGTGGACATTTCAAAATTTGAAATCAAACTTCGAATGCTACAAATAATTTAAAAAAAATATGTATTTCCCCGTGGCATCCTACCTCTCTAAAAATATCCGATTATTTTCGAAGTTTAGAGATAAATTTAAATAATTTTGGATAACTTTTGCAACTTTCGGAACACAACTTCCAAAATTTTCACAACTACACTGCTTGAAAGTGTAGACATTTCAAAATTTGAAATCAAACTTTGAATACTACAAATAATTAAAAAATAAAAAAATATGTATTTCCCCGTGGCATTCTACCTCTCTAAAAAATATCCGATTATTTTCGAAGTTTAGAGATAAATTTCGATATTTCAAACGATTTTAAAAAAAAGTATTCCCCCATGACATTCTTCCTTTCTAAAATATGACGGCAAAATTTTCCCACGCATGTTTGATCAGGTGAATAACTGCAGAGAATACAAATTCATATCCCCTAAATATGGAATGGATTCAAATTAGATTTTACAAAATCTAATAAAAATTCTCTACCTCTCTAAGAATATCTTATTATTTTCGAAGTTCCAAGATAAATTTCAATATTTCAAACGATTTTTTTTTTTAAAAAAAATGTATTCCCCCATGACATTCTTCCTTTCTAAAATATGAAGGTTAAAATTTTCCACGCATGTTCGACCAGGAGAATAACTGCAAAGAATACAAATTCATATCCCCTAAATATGGAAAAGTTTTAAATTAAATTTCACAAAATCTCATACAGTGTTTCCCCCCTAATTATTAAACTAAATTAAACATCTAATAAAATAAAAAAATCAATAATTTCCTGAATTTCCACACTTTCTAAAACAGGATATTTTCCCTAATTTGAATTTAGCCACCGAGAATCTGAACAATTTTCCGAACATACGCTCTTTTTGCATCTTAATTTTCATGATTTTCAATTTCCAAATATTCAACAAATTTAAATGCCCGTATTTCCAAATTTGAATTCTACCCACACACGCGCGGCATCGCCGCGCAAATTTACCTAGTAGAAGAAGAAAAACGAACGAAAAAGTCGTGTCCTCAACCACCAGTCCACCACAGCGCCAAGGGGTTTACTTGGGATCAAGGGGACATATTCGTGAAAGAGCAAGGCGTGCGTCCTTTACCCAGTGAAAATATTGAGCCATATTAATTGTGTGTCTTTGCAAATTTTAAATGGGAAAGCCCTCTCGGTATATAGTGCTAGCATCTCTTGGCTGGTGTCCCAGCTCAGTACTTTATTTTATATTTGAAGGAGTCGACCTATTACTAAAGAAAAAGAGAGTTTTTTTTAGACGAAATGCTCAAGGGGAGCCCAACTTTAAATTAATAAAGCCGACACCAGTAGAGTACAAACACAGAGTCCTAACGTCCAGCAGCGGCCTGCGGATTATGATACATGGGAGCCCATATGGCGGTGGCGCGCCATTCCTCAAGAGTCGGAATCGCGCTTGAGGTGTTGGTTAACGACGGTGGAGGGAGAGGGGTTGGGGACGGTGGGGAGGTCAATGACGCATCACCACGCACATGGGCGACTGCCCTCACAGGATTCGTACGCCGCAGGTTGGCTCGGATACGATAGGGTCAGGGTTGACAGCGACAGCATAGGAGGAGCCCAACTTTAAATTAATAAAGCCGACACCGGTAGAGTACAAACACAGAGTCCTCCCGTCGATTATGATACATGGATCCCATATGGCGGTGGCACGCCATTTCTCAAGAGTCGGAATCACGCTTGAGGTGTTGGCGGTGGCGGTGCGAGAGGGGGGTTAGCGACGGTGGAGGGAGAGGGGTTGGGGACGCCGAGGGAGTCGGTGACGCATCACCATGCACACGGGTGACTGCCCTCGCAAGATTGGTACGACGCAGGTTGGCTCGGATACGACAGGGTCATGGTTGGCAGCAGCAGCAGCATAGGAGCTATGGGCTTCGGCTTTGTTGGCCATGCGTCAGCTAAAGCTGCACGGAGTCGAACGACCGGCTGAGCGAGAGCTCACCCCAAGGGCGCCAGACAATCACTGCAAGGAAGGACGGCGAGGGAGTTGGAGCAAGATTTTTGCCCCTAATGCTAAAAAACAGTTTTTGAGCATCAAGGGGCAAACATAGCAACTCTCTTGAAGATGCTCTTAGCGAACACCAGCGTCTATGTTTGTCCTTTTCAGCGATATTACCTCCATTCCAAACATTCAGAAATAAAACATGTATTCAAACTGCTTTAAGTATAACAACGGTCCTACATCCATATCTAAAGCATCGCGTATATTTGAACGGATGAAGTGCTTACACCGGTTTTGGCATAATTTATGTATACATTAATATAGCCACTCTAAATCATTATTGCCAAACAAAACAAAATTATTAGCTGACCACTAGGAGTTGTCTGCCTCGTAGAATTAAGGGTGAAACGGAAGACTGGTACAGTAATACGACCGCGGCTACACTTCTAATAATTTTTTCAGCTCCTTCTTGTTAACCTGAAATAAGCAAACAATGCAATCAGTAGCAATGTCAACAAAGATGCTCTTTGAGAAGGAAAAAAAAATGTATAGTCGCACCTTTCCCATGGCATTTCGAGGAAGAGAATCCCATAAGTACAATCTTGTTGGAATCTACCATGCATAGAAAAATAATCAACTCCATAACGAGAAAGGTCATTGGTGCCATATATAATCGTTTAATATTTTTTAGATAAATATCGAAACTGAATTTTTGTTAGCGTAATTAGAGGATTGTTAATTTAACACCAGTACGAGGCTCGTAAAAAAAAAGTAACACTAGTAGATGTGATTGTAAATATTCAGATTGGGAACCACCCGTTGCATACAAATTGAGAACCTTTTTTTTAGAGAGAGAGCAAATCGAGAACCTGATGTTTATAGTAACTGGCAACAGAGAATACTTCAAAAGAAAAAGAAAAAACTAGATAACGGAAACCATCTAAGCCTCTTAAGACAATGCTGTAGAGCAGGTAGTGGAAAAGGAAAGTACTGTAGAATAGCAAACCTTGTATGGAGCAAGCTTATCTTTAGACCAACTTGTCAATGCTTCTAAGGTTAGTGCTGGCTCTGAACCCTGTTTGGCTCCTTCCTTCGTGTCCTCCTTAGGCACAATTATTGTGCATATAACCTCCCCATAAGCTTCGTCAGGCAAGCCGAGGACAGCACACTCCAGTATAGTGTCATGCTGAAGAAGAAAGCAGACCATATAGGACTTTGATTAAATGCAGCAGGAATTCTTTGGTGAAACTTTTAGCATATCATCTACCAGTTACTCTCGCTGTGAGCACTTCATTAGTGAGAAGAGAAATAAGTTTGTTCAGTTCATAATTATCAGCTGTGTTCGTAGTGCAGTAGCCGCACAATATTTTCTATTAATGATTTAGACACTTGAAGAGGTAGTTTCCATAGAAAGTGAATTTACCTCTAACAGTACTGCCTCAATTTCTAACGCTGACAACTTGTAACCACCAACTTTCATGATGTCAGCGTTTGTGCCTACAGAAATTAATACAAATGAGTCTGACAATCCCAAAATATTATTACCGTAGACATAATATCACCGAAAAAAATGAAAACAGCAACCAGAAGGACATGATATTGCAGGGCCATGATGTGGTACTTACGCCCTAAAATTCTGAAGTATCCATCCTCATCTAAAGTTACTGTATCGCCAGTCTTGAAGAAACCACCATCAATAAATGATTCTTCTGTAACCTGCACTAGAAATTTGCCATGTTGTATAATGAAACGATGGTATTGACTTCTCAGCATGCATCATTCATCTGGTTCCTTATAGTTAACACACTACAAAAACTTTCTATTGTCCATCCAACACACCTCATATGTCATAATAATAAGCATTATACCTAAGTTAATTAAGATGTGCATTTAACCAAATGGAAGCACAACATATTAACAAGTGGACTGTTAATTGGCTGAACAAATGCAGCAAAAGTACCCTCTAATTGGTATGGGGATGCAACCATTGGAAGTTATCCACGAATAACTAATGTATTCATATGAAATATAGAAAAATTCAGTTTCTTGTCCACATGCATCAAAGAAGTCAAGCAAATACTTCACATTAGTTAAAGGTTAATGGGTGATGAATTAGTGACGAGTTCTTTGAACTGAAATTGTACCTCTGGTCTTTTCCAGTATTCTTTGAAAAGGGATGGGCTTCTAATACAGAGCTCACCAACTCCCGCTTTTGTTTCAGTACCATCCTCCATAATGATCCTGGCCTGAGAAAAGGATGACTTAAGTGGCATGCAGCAACAAAGGATAGACTATTTTAAATATATCCCTAACTACAAGGGAGTCATACCATACCTCAACACGTGGAAGAGGTTTACCGACTGTACCTTCTTTCCGTACACCATGCAATGGATTGGACAGTGCCATGACAAACTATAACCAAATAAGTGTCCGTGTCAGCAACCATGACAAAAGTTTCTACTAATGAAATGTGTGCGTATTGAATACAGAAGGAAGAGTTCATGCTTTAACCTCAGTCATGCCATAGCGTTCCAAAAGACGGTGGCCTGTCACTTCCTCCCATCGTTTCATAAGTGGAGAAGGAAGAGCTGATGATCCACACATCTACATATTGAAAATTCAGAATATCGATTCAAATTATGATAGCGTTGAACAAAGTCTGCAGGCAAAATCTATTAAAGACCGCTTTGGATATAGAAATGAAAAGCACAGAAACAGGAAACACAGAGTAAGACAAGATAACAATGCAAGTGCAAAACACAGGATTGCGGAAGACATAAAAACTGCAGGAAAGGTCGTTTACATCGAACACAGGATTTTCTTGTAAGGAATGGTGCCTCAATCCTATACGGATTGAGTGGGGAAAAAAGAGGGAAATGGTTGTTCAAATTCCTATGGCATTAGGGGCATAGAAAAGGACACGGTATTTTGGGTTGTAGGTCTAGATGCACCCGTTATATAAAATATTTTTATTTTTAAATACATTTTAAAATGTCAAAAAAATCTATAAAAAAATCAGATGAACATCCATACATTTTTTGTTCGTACACAAAATTTCGCAAAAAAAGACATTTGTTTGTGGCCTCTATAAAAAAGACAAAAAATGTCGCGTACAAAGTCATTTTGAAACACCAAAGATTTCTCTTTTTTACACAGGCTACAAAAAATGTCTTTTTTTCCATGAAACTTTATGGGAAATTTTTGTTTGGAATTTTTTGACATTTTAAAATACGAATTGTACACAGTGGGAGCATATGCTCCTATGACCCAAAAAACATTTCTGCATAGAAAAACAATCCGCAGGAATTAGATAGCATCATTCTGTGATCCACAGGGCCTTTATTAGAAGAATTCTCAACGATAGGAAACCTATAAAAATCCTATGAAATCATAAAGTCCAAAGAGGACCTAATTTTTCATTCGCCAAAAAAAAAAACAGGACCTAATATTCTATTAGCTCAAGCTGGAGAAGTCAATACAAACCAACAACTCAATTTGGCTTCAATTCGCAGCAAGATCGGATAAAGGAGCTAATCAGAAATATGTGCTTATATGAGCTAACAAAGACACGCATGGAAGAAGCACATTTGTTTTTCAATCCCTTGCAGTCTTAGAAGCCTCGAAGAAAACTAGACCATAATTTATCCAATGTAGAGAACTTAATGGTGATAAGGTATATAAGGTGCACTATAGATCTTCAAGCCCTGACTTAAGTATTTTAGTGTTTGATTGAGCAAGCATACCACTTAGCCAGTTGAACCTTACAGATTCGACAGCTCAACTGAAGAGCACATGCATGTGGATTTATTTATCTTGGCATATGTCCACAAAATAGTAATACGATTTGCACAATGGAGCTAGCTATAAGTGAGGCTTTCAGAAAGGAAGTGCAGGGAGACACGATAAGACTTATGTAGATCATTAAATGATTTTGGAAGGAGCATTTAACATTCAATTTGCTAAAACCAAGATACAGAATAAATACAACTAGTTAGATACATGGAACATACCATTAATCTCAGCTGCTTTGCTGCGTACGAACAGGCAGACTGTTGATCAGGATTCATACTATCGTACCCTTGCAGTAGACGTGTGTACACTGTTGGAACCTAAAATTCCAGAAGTATCTGATCAACCTAACACATCAACTAATTTGACGAGAAATGTTAGCTTGAAAGATATTTTTTTAAGCACCATAAGTGACAGAATTATACCCCGGTAAATACAGTAATAGCCTCATCACTTTTACTCGCGCCATTGGGATATGACTCGCGCCATCTCTGCCATACTCCCCTCACGCTAAACTTTGGCATAAACTCAACCTGTAATCACAGAGGAAATGTATTACCAACTTACCATGAAAGGCAGCTCCACAGATATGCTACCTAAATAATTTAATCATATGCCTCTCCTAAAGCAAAAGTTGACATACTAAGTGACCAGAAAATAAATCCAAGAGCAGTTTACTTAAACTAAACCCTTATTCTATTGACGAAAATGAGCCATTTAAAAAAATTAGATAAAGCATTTTGGATAATACTACAAGTTGATGAAGGGTTCTGTCAAAAAAAAACTTAATGGGGGTACTTACCACTGATCCTGAATAGAGGGGTGCCAATAGAGCATTGAAAAGGCCATGGACATGTAACTTTGAAGTTAAGGACTTCAATAAAATTGACAAGACAGCATGGATCCTCCAAAGGTAACAAGAAGTTAACGTGTGAAAGATATCATAATTGAAAATAAAAATTGCAAGCTAGATCAAGTCCTAACTACTACCTCCATTCCTGAATGTAAGCCTTTTTAGACTTTTCTAGATTCATACATATCTAGACGTATTTAGACACACTTTAGTGTGTAGGTTCACTCATTTGGCTCCGTACATAGTCCACCTTGAGGTATGCCTAAAAGGTCTTATATTGTGGAACGGATGGAGTACTATCTTAGTACATGCACATGGTATTTTGACCCAGAATAGGCATGACGACTACAATATGGGAAGCTTCACCGTTAGATAACAAGCATTTTTCAGAAGGTAAAAGGGGAAGCTAAGTATTTTAACCAAAAAAAAAGAAAAAAGGATTTTGTTTAAGATGCAATCTGTAATGTTAGTGCGGAATATGGCGCTAGATCTTAAATAGCATGTACGCTAGTATTTTTATGGATATGGTGCAGTGGAAGGCAGTGCAGAAATTGATCTTCACTTTGATATCCCCATGCCTCTGTCAGAATTTGAACCTGCCAAAACAGTAAACAAAATGGTGTGTATATTAAATGAGCAAAATATAGTCATTTAGCAGCTGAAAATAAGACAAGTGAACCATACACACTTACAGATCAGTTCAAATTGATAAAAGAATTATGGAAAGGTGTTAAAATATGAATATAGGCACATAGCAACAGCAAAGTAACCAAAAGTGTTAGCTTCAATTAGAACGTTTCTAAAACTGTAGGTATAAATCTACCTAAAGATGATGAAATGCACCTGAGAAAGTATCCCCTTATGGGTGTGGACTACTCCTTTTGGTTTACCAGTTGTACCACTCGTGTAAAGTATAAGAGCAGGATCATCTCCTGTATAATCAATGTCCATCAAAATAAGGTGAATAGGAGCTGGCCACAAAATATTTAAAAATAGCATTCATTGTCGAACATATGTTAGTGATCGTAGGATAAACAAATAGTGAAACATGCAGCGTAGAAAGCAGCAGCATAAATATAAACTGGCAGTAATATAAGCAGAAGCATTCACCTTCGATTTTCTTTAAACTGTCAATCTCAGCCATTAAGCTTGAAACTGATGATGTCAGTGCACTACTTAAAGGTTCTTGCGGATCTATATTCGGAGGTATACTTTCCACAGCTGGAAGAAGAGAATAACCAGTGGAACATTTGATAGAAATGCTTTCCATAATTTCATGATGCTCCTTGGTGCTTAAAACCATAGAAATGTCCTGTAAGTCACGGCAGTTAGAAGCAAAGACATATTGCATAGTACATGGTAAACTGTAAACACATGTGTGTATACACGACAAATAAATTAGTACATATGTACTATCTAGAAACACCCGTTGCTACATGACGCTCTAACTTTTCTATATTCAGCCCCTAATTACAACACCAAGGTGAAAAGAAATACAGAATACGCCAGTAGAAAGTAGGCATCTTTCATACATAAGCTGATATACTGTAAGAGCAAAATACTGTAATAAATTTGGAACGAACCGAGTCATTCATGACATGCAGCAGTTCAACTTCTGGGTAGCTAAGTGCAAGCGGTACTGCAACTCCACCAGAAAGCCAGGTTCCAAATATCCCAGCAACAAATTCGGGAGAGGGTTTTGCCACGATGCCAATACGAGCACCATGAAGAAATCCTGTTCCATTTATTCCCTTGGTAGAAGAATCATCAGCGTCCTGTGTCATTTAAAAAAACAGTATGACGAGGTTTTTCTAAGACATCATCAACAGGCACTGAACAAATTAACAGAATAATATTAAGCTTATGCTTACCGAAGCTCAGTTGACTTTTATAGTAAACTATCTGGTCATAACAAAATTGAATGCGGAAATCAACTACAGCGTAAAGTAGAGGATCTGGTGAACTAACACATTCTTGGGAAGGAAAACTTGAAGCATGAAAAAGTTTAATGACTGAATGTTTCAGTTATTAATATAACTGGAGTTTGACTAGAGCTAGTAAAAACTGGAATAACTTGTCTAGTTTAGTCGTCTTTTATATGGAAATGATAGGGGAGAATACTATTGAAAACTTGTGCAATTTTTGTGATGCCTTCTAACAAATATGCAAGGATAAGGGAGGACGAACTAATTGCTTGACTACAGATGATGCAAAGATAGGACGAACTAATGACAGCAGTACAGATACTTCAGTGAAGGGGCACCCTCCCAGTCTCACAACCACAGCGTACCAGGACTGGTTCAGCTAAATCATAAAAAAGTTAAACTTACATTTTTGGGGAGTACAAACTTTTATACCCAATTAGTAGAATAACTTAAGTCCCAACCTTATGAAATAATATTTATATCGTTTTGCATGCCAACAAAAGGAGAATAATAAACCAACAAGACATCAATTTCAGAAGCAAGAAATAATGTCACGGTAGACATATTTTTCCCGCATAATAGCTAATGGACAATCTCAAAGTGAATACAAAAACCAAATGAACATATGAGAAAGGAGTGGTGGTACATTTTTTCTGCACAAAATATTGTGGACGTCCAGTGCAGATGAAATAAGCTGGACAAAGCTGTAACTCTTTTGGTCAGCTCTTATCGCCCCACGGGCACCATGTGCCGAGCTATGCTTAAAGACTTCTCGAACAACCTCCATGAACGTATGAGAATTCTGTCCGGTACTGTCAGCTGAGCCACAAGCAAGAAAGTATAAACATCACAAAAATACAAATGGCATGTACTATTATATATAAACAGAACCCTATACCTAAGATGACTGATCAACTGCCTTCGCATGCCATAAAAGACAGTAAGTCAGTAAGCAGTAGCTGGTCTAAGAAATCAACCACGCCCCCCAAAACTAACCTAATCAATGTAGACCGCTTGGACTTAGAAATCACAATTTCAACAATGAATTTGATCAAGCACAAAAGAGTGACTACGAACTGCTGCATTACCAAAGTGAAGTATCTCAGCTGCACATTTGTAACTAGTCCACTACTCTCTCTGATCACAATGTGAGTCCCATTTGCCATTTATATGTCCTTTTACAATTCCAATAGACTTTTGCTCATGTTGTTCCTATTTAACCCCTCAAAAACTGAGCCTCTTAACACTTGTCATGAAGTACTGGTATTTTTTTTGGAGTACTACCAATTGAAAGATTAATTTGAGAATGTGCCATCATGAGGTCCACGAGGCAAGTTAGGAATTCATTAGGACCACTAGTCCGTAGACCGTACTGCCACCGCAAGAGCTCCAGTGGTCAGCGCCATAGAAGGTATCCAACATTGCTACTCAAATTCAACCACTTACACTAAATCCATCATCAAAGACCCCCTGAATCCGTAGCTAGTGCTGCCCCTACTCTCCTTTCTAAGCGGAACACCCCCGTTGAAGCAAAAAGAAAACAGCGAACACCCTCCCCCATTCCGCCGAATCACCGGCATCCACTGGATGGCGCGGAATGGCCGAGACCAACCGGAACCAACCGGCCGCGGCAAGGCAAAACGACGAACACCTGGCGGCGCAGATCGAGGGAGGGGAGGAAGAGGAGTATGCTGACCTGAGGCTGGCGAGGAGTCCGAGGCGAATTGGCGTCCTCCGTGGCGAGGAGTGAGGCGGCTATAAGAGGAGGAGGAGGAGGAGGAGGAGCGGAGCAGCAGCGGGAGCAGCCGCGGCAGCACGTGGGTGGAGGCGTGGGGCGTGGGGATATTGAATGGCGTCATCAACCGCGCCACCACCCCGTGCGGCCACGCCGCACGCATTGACGGGCAGCGCCGGGGTAGGTGGGAAGACTGTGCCCGTCGGGTGCGTCGAGGTTGCTCGTGCCAACGGCCAGGCCGGGAGGGGCGGCGCACGGCCGCATGCGCCGTAGGTTGTTGTGCTGGGGGGCGGTGGACCGGTGGTGCCGTTCGCGGGTTCGCCACATCGCCCCACTTTGCCGGTGCTGGGGTTGTGCGGCCGAGGCGGGCTCGGTCGTTCGGTCGGAGAGTGGTGCCCCACCTCCATCTGGGGCGACATCGTGTTTATACGGAGTAGTTTATACTACCGTCACGTGCACACACAGCTCGAGTGCTGATTCCGTGATTCTGATTGATGATGACTTTTTTATAGAACCAAAAGATCCGCAGAGTACTGAAAGATTATGGCGCGGTTCGTCCAGTTCAGGTTGTTTGGTTGGGGGAGAATATCTAGTGATCCCACCCCCTCCATGCTCCCATGCTCCCATTTGAAAAATTTCAAAATGTGTTGTTTCAAAAATTCTGCAAAAAAGTGTGAATGTTGACACGGAATGTGTCAACATGCTCCAACAATTTCAGATCCAAAATCGAAAAGCACATTGAGAAACAAAAAAGACAAATATAGCATGAATAGTGTCAAAAAAAACAGTGACACTATTCATGCTATATTTGTCTTTTTTGTTTCTCAATGTGTATTTCTATTTTGGATCTGTAATTTTTGGAGCATGTCGACACATTCCGTGTTAACATTCTCAATTTTTTGCAGAATTTTTGAAACTACCAAAATTGAATTTTTCAAAAATGGGAGCATGGGAGCATTGTTTTTCAGCGCGGTCCCGCACGCTTATCACTCTCCACTTTCCGCTACCCCAGTTCTCTTCTTC
This sequence comes from Poa pratensis, assembly GCA_947311845.1. Classification (NCBI taxonomy): domain Eukaryota; kingdom Viridiplantae; phylum Streptophyta; class Magnoliopsida; order Poales; family Poaceae; genus Poa; species Poa pratensis. The sequence continues at coordinate 19,864,751 of CAMZMU010000058.1, forward strand.
CCCCAACCCTTCCCTGAGACGGCGCTGGCAACACCGTCGCGACCGGCAGTGAGTCGCGGCGGAGAAGACGCCGTCGAGAATGGAGCAAGGCGCAACCGAGCACTGGACTTAACGGTGGAGATCTGGTGATGGGCGGGTTTAGAGAGGATGGTCGGGTCGGCGGAGACCGTGGTTTGAGGAGGGCGAGGCCGCGGGTGGCGGGGGTGCGGTGATCTTCTTTCTCCCCGACGCGATTGTCTTTTAGCTGTCGGAAAACCGCACTAGTAGTCCACGCGCGCGCATAAATTAGACTCGCCCCTGTACGAACCATATCATCAAATTATTAACTTTATTGTTAACTTTAGCGGGGTGCGTCATATTTTCCTGCCTGTTGTTTGGCATCTAAAAATTCTTCCAAAGGGCTCGAGTTTTGAAGTTGGATATAGGCAACGGGTCTTGTGGTTCATGAAGGTTGCCGGTGATGGCTTACGTAGCACCAGCTATGAAGATGCATGAGGGCGGAGTCGCGATAAAGTTATAGTTATCCATTCCGCTATGTGTCCACGGGTTCACTATGGTCGGTTTGTGGCATGATGTCGAAACTAACGTGGCAAGGTCTGTGTGATGACGATGAAATCAAATGAATGTTCGGCTCGCGGCACCAGTTTTGCATAGTTTCCATCATAACTCGCCTTTGGATCGGAGGTTGCTTTGTTGTCGGCGTCGACGGCGTATGCACCTGGTTGTTTGGTTGTTCTTAGTTGGAATTCACGTAATTGTTGCGGTGGGCATGCCTTTGATAGAAGTCGATGGCAAAGCTGGGCTCGCTTGCTTGAGGGGGTATGACCTACTCCGACAATGTGTTTCTCTCTTAGTGAGGTGTCACGTCGACGTTGTGTCCTGTTTAGTCGGCCGTGTTGTATTGATTTTCGTCTGGTTTCCTTTCCTTTATTTAACCTGAAATTCGTAATGTAACAAAGAATTTGGCTATGTTTAAGAATATAACGGCGAGGTAGTATTTTTCTTGGCAAAAGTCTGAAACAAACCTTGTGCTCGTACGCGAAGTCTGAATCGAACTCTAACCTCTAAATCCCAGTTTTTCAAACCCTGATCTCTCCAATCCCAGTCTTCCCGGAAGTTTTTTGGCGAAAGCACGTTTGCCCGCTTGGTTTTGCCTACGTGGCGGGGATTAGGGAGGCACCTGAACTGATGGTGGGCCTCTCCGTGTGGTCTTCCAAACCGAGCAGGTGGGGAACGAAATTAGGGCTTGAGGAAGAGAAGCGGACAGAGAGACGACGGCGGCGATGTCGTGGCCGTCGACTGAATCTTCCGCGGAAGGGGGCGCCGACGTAAGGTTGGCGGAGCCAGGCCGCCGGCAAGATCGCCGGTGCCATATCGTGAGCACCCAATGGGTTACGAGCCCGGCAGGTTGTGCGCTTGCGCCGGCAATCCGAAGGCCACTTGGTGAATTCCGTGGAGTGATGCAAACCCAGGAATGAGGTCCTTTGTTTGCGTGAACACAGGTATGCTTGATTACTGCCATTACTTTGCCTCAAGTTTGATTCTTTTAGTCATTTTCTCTTCTTCTAATTAGTACACTTGAAACAGTGGGTGTCTCTGGCTTGTATTCATGGTGGGAATATCGGCCTAGCCAATTTCAACGGGAGTTGCTTGTTGACCTGCGAAACAAGGTCTGGGTGATGGAAGATGAAGAAGGCATCGTGCAGCGACCATTAATAGTTCAGGCTGGTAGTGTTAGGGCAATGTAATGGAAGTGTAAGGCTACAGATTGTTCAGTTAAATGGAGCATCTGTTTGTTTCGGTTAAATGAAGCATCTACTTTGTTCAGCAATATTTAATTGTTCAGCAACATACAAGTTCAATTCATCATCTTAATATAAATCTTGACAGATAAGTAGTACCAGCAAACAACATGGTACCAAAAGAAATGGCAAACAGAGGCATGCCGCACACATATTCAGTACATCAGTTTAAATAACCAAAATGACAACTACCATGTTTAGGACATCGGTTTCTCAACAGATTAAGCTAAAAAACACTTGAAAACACACTGGACCAACGTTGCCACATGCTTGCTGATCACTTCTTGGCCTTCTTTTGCTCCTTGCTTGCTGCAGTACCAACCTGCTTCCCTTTCTTTTTGCTGAACTAGATGTAGCAGCTTCCTTTCCTTTGTTCTGTGCCTGGCTTGCCCTTACCTGAGAATCTGTATGTGCTTGCTGGTTGGTCCAAATGATGGAAAATATCAGTTAGCTCTGTATTCAATATAAAGAAGAGAAAATAGGAGAACTTGGTACAGGCTAGCTTCTGTACACTACATAAAAAACAGAGAAGAATTGAGTGCTTACCTAATGTATATAATATAAATTGGGAAAAGAATAGGAGAACTGGGTGCAGTTTACGTATTGTACAAGAACATAAAGAACAGAACAGAGCACAACTTAGTGCTTAGCTACTGTATCAAAAATAAAATGAGCAGAAATAGGAGACCTAGTAGCAGTTTAGCTACTGTACGCAATATAAAGAACATAACATAGAAGATTGGAGTGTAGTTTTGCATTTACCTCACTGGCTTTCATTTTCTTGCCAGCCTTTTGGAGAAAAGCATTCTTTTTCTTTCCTCTTTCAGGATTCTTTTTGCATCCTGACTTGTTGTGGCCAGTGTTCCCACAAAGGCCACATTTAATCTGCACACCGTGTTTGCTCAGTTTTTTCCCTTTAGGCGCTTCTCCCACTTCTCTCCTTCTATGGTTTTTCTTTGGCCTTCCAGGCATTCTTACATATCCAGGAGCTTGAGGTCTTGGATTTGCAGAAACAGGCCACTTTTCTTCTCCCTCAACTGGTTCTAAGCAATGTTCATAAATTTTCTTGAATTGCTCAATGGAATAACACTTGTCAACGAATTCGTCAACAACTTTACCACACTTGTATATTGCAGTGATAGCATGGCAGCAAGGAAGGCCTGCAAGCTGGAAGTACCCACACGAGCATGTTCTTTTCTCCAAGTTCACTGTGTATTTTCTTCCTCTTCCATGCATATGCTTCACCTCAAATCCATCCTTCCCATTCCAAAGCACATCCAAGAATTGTGTTCTCTGGATGTTTACCTTCAGCTTCTTGAAGATATTGGGGCAAATTGTCCCAAGCCAGGTATCACTTTTACTTCTATTTTCTTGAATTCTGAGAGTTATTTTGTATCTGATCTTCTCCATCATAGATATAATTGGATAGAATCTGGATTCAATGATAGCATGATTAAATGCCTCACACAAGTTGTTGTCAACTGACTCACAGTTTGATCCAATTGGGAAAAATGCTCTTGCCCAGTGCTTAGGCTCAGTGTTCATGATATCTTTGGCTCCTTCAGGAGTTTTTTGTGCAAGCTTGGCCTTGTGGTAGTTGAAATCCTCTCTGTTTGCAGATTTTGCAATAGCCCAAAATTTCTTCTGCAGTTCATGATCTGTATGCTTCTTCTTCCAGTTGGCATAGATGTGCCTTGCACACATTCTGTGTTGTGCCTTTGGCAAATAATTCTGCATGCTAGCTATCAATCCCTACACATACAAATCATGAGAATAAATAAGAAAGCAAGTTAATTAAATAAGAAAACTAACTAAATAAATAAGAATGCTAGCTGAATAAATAGCAATGCTAGCTGAATTACCTTTTGCTGGTCCGAAATAAAAACCCAGCCATCACCATTATTATTTATATTCAAGTCTTTGATTAAAAGGCCAATGAACCACTCCCAATTCTCTTTTGTTTCCTGCTCTACAACTGCCCAAGCAACAGGATACATTTGATTATTAGCATCCCTACCAATTGCACACAACAACTCACCTTGACATGCTCCTTTGAAAAAACATCCATCAAGCCCAATCACTTTTCTGCAGCCAGCTTTAAATCCCTTCTTCAAGGCATCAAAGCAAACATAAAACCTTTGGAAAATGTTTTGTTCCATTATTTTTGGGTCCAAGCAAACAGCAACAGTACTGCCAGGGTTGCTCCTTAACAGTTCAAGTTGGTAATCAAACACCTTTGTGTATTCCTCTTTCAAACCCGACAAAAGTTTGTCCATGACAAATTTTTTTTGCTGCCTTGCACTTCGATATAGAGACATCAGCAAAGAAATCCTTCAAGACAGTGCACTGCATGCTACTAATTTTCCAAGTAGGATTGGCTAATATGAAATGTTCATATCTCTTTGCAATTACTTGGGAAGATACAAGGCTGTTTACTCTATTTGGAGCACAATGGTGGTCATCTTCATATGTTATTATTTGAAACCTTGAACATCTGCTAGACATAGCACCATATATGAGCCAAGGACAACCTGGCCATGCACACTTTGCCCTCACCCTGTCATCTTCTGACTTCATGAACTTAATGTTTCTGTAAGTCTTCAGTCCATATTTGATCACTGCCTTTCTAAATTCAGTCTTACTTTTGAACACCATGCCAAGACTGAAGTGTGGAATTTCAGTCTTGGAATCATATCTTGCAAACTTGCTCCTCCTCCTAAGAAATTTCCCTTCTTCGTCACTAGCTTCATCATAAGAAAAATCTTCTGATCCTGAGTCATATTCAGCCTCTATATTCTGTTGTTCTATGACTTCTTCAACATTTGCCATCAGGTCAATTGGGACTGCACCTGTTGCATCACTTTGCACAAACCTCTGAGAATCTCTTAGCTTTTTCTTGTACATCTTTGCAAATTTCCTAAGCTGCATTGTTTCCTCATCTTCACCGCTGTCATCAGAACAAGGCACATAATCTGAATCTTCGGAATCACTGTCGGATTCTTCATCCTCTGGTACTACAACCCTCTCACTCTGGTCCACCACTTTATCCCTAGGAATTCTTTCTTGCGCATATCTTTGGCTGGCCCTTGGTGAGATTGGATTTAACACTTGAGAGCTCTCAGCCATAACCCCTTGTGAGCTGTGTCCCTCTTCAAACCAGTCCCTTCTCTGAAATGTTTTTGATGCTGAGCTTTTGTCCATGTTCTGCTTTGATGGACCGCTGAAAACAATGCTAGCATCAGCTGTAAGCACAACTTCAGGCTCTGAAACATCAGTGTCTTCCTTATCTTCTTGACTTCCAATTTCATCTTCGAAGTCACTCCCACTTTTCTCGCAGTCTTCTTCTTCATCCGCCACACCATGGTACTCGACAAACACTTCTGCCACTCCACCATGAGTTGTCATATCTGACATTTTCTTGCAGCCAAGATCATCATTCAGAAACAACAATCCATTAACCAGTTGTTTACCAGGAATCAAAAAATAATACTTCATCGATGACTTTACATTCATGTGTTCACTCAGATGTGCCTTCAACTCTAGCAGAGATAAACTAGCACGCTCAATTTCTGACATGGCCTCATCTCCCCCCACGTACAGCAGCTCAGGACCAACTCGGATGAACTCACCACCGAAAAAAAACGCACATTCAAACTGGGATCCATGATTTCCTTGCACAAAAACTACCTGCAGTACAAAACGAAACAAAAAATTGGTGGTCTTATATCTAAATAGATATATAACTAGGAGAAAGAACAAAATTAACATCAGTTTACTAAGCGCATAAACCCCACAAAAAAGCAATCTCCAAACCCTATAAATCTAACAATGCGGGAGAGGAAGAAAACAACATATGCCCATACGGGGTGTCGAGTCGTTACCAATCGTCGTCTCTACCGCTGTGAAAGTTTCTGCCGTCGGAGAGTTGCGAATCGATGTCGCTGGTCGCCGCTGCGAGTAATGGACGACTAGTGCTTGCAAAACCTCCTGGAGACTTGATGACGAAGGTATGCCGTCGGCGATGATGTGCTTCGTCTGGATCGTACTCCCGCCGCCGCGATCAGTCGCCAGTCGCCATGGCCACGCTTCTGTACCAAATATTGGAAAGGAAACGGAATTACCGCGCGGGATATTGCGTCGTGGGTTATGGCCGAAACAACCAGGTCCGTTTACTTGGCTGACCCAGCCCACTCCGTAATCCCGGCCACGTCACCTCATCAGAGCGCACAAATGAGAATAGGCCAGAAAACTTCCGGGAAGACTGGGATTGGAGAGACCAGGGTTTGAAAAACTGGGATTTAGAGGTTAGAGTTCGATTCAGACTTCACGTACGAGTACAAGGTTTGTTTCAGACTTTTGCCATTTTTCTTTGTTGTCAAAGTCAAACTGGTGAGGTAGGTTGCGAAGTGCGTCCGGAGGGCCACCAGCTCCCGCACGAAAGAAAATGTCCTCAATTCAATTCTAGCCTTCCGGCATGGATTCCCAGCGCCGCTCGCCGGAATACAACTCCATCCTCCTCGCTGGCCCTCGCGCCGGCCCTCTGAAGCAAGCCCACGCGCGCCTCGTCGTCGCGGGCCACGGCCACTCCCTCCCCCTCATCACTAAGCTGGCCACGCTCGCCGTCGCAGCCGGCGCCGCTCGATACGCGCACCTCGTCGCCACCTCCCACCCTGCACCCGATTCCTTCCTATTCTCATCCCTCACGCGTGAGGCGGCGCACCACAGACTCCCCGCCGCCGCCCTTGCGTTCTACCGCTGCCTCCTCTCCGCCGCCCTTCCCTTTTCCAGCTTCACCTTCACCGCTGTCGCCAAGGCCTGTGCCGACCTGTCCGCCCTCCGTACCGGCAAGGCCATCCACGCTCACTGCACTCTCCTCGGGTTTGGATCCGATCGTTTCGTGCTGACGTCGCTTCTCGTGCTCTACTCCAAATGCGGCCAACTAACTGTTGCACGCAAACTGTTCGATGCAATTCGTGATAGAAGTGTGGTCGCTTGGAACGCGATGATTTCTGGGTACGAGCAGAATGGGCTTGCTGAGCGGGGGATTGAGGTGTATAAGGAGATGCAGGTGGCCGAGGCGGTGCCTGACTCCATGACATTTGTAGCCACGCTCTCTGCTTGTGCACAGGCTGGTGCACTGGACTTGGGACGTGAAGTGGAGAAACGTATTGTTTCTGAAAGAATGGACATGAGTGTGTTTCTTGGCTCTGCTCTTGTGAACATGTATGCCAGGTGTGGTGTCGTGGGAAAGGCTCGCAAATGGTTCGACGCGCTCCAGGAGCGGAATGTGGTTACATGGACTTCCATGATCGCTGGATATGGAATGCACGGCCATGGTCATGAGGCGATCAAGCTGTTTGATTTGATGAAACGCGAGGGGCCGCCACCCAATCATGTCACCTTTGTTGCTGTTCTATCTGCATGTGCACACTCTGGGTTAGTTATGGAGGGTCGGGATGCTTTTGCTTGCATGAAGATGATCTATGGACTGGTCCCTCGTGTCGAGCACTATTGTTCTATGGTTGATATGTTTGGAAGGGCCGGACTTCTTGATGAAGCAATGAAATTTATACATGATTATATGTCTGGAGAGCCAGGACCTGAAGTTTGGACAGCAGTACTTGGGGCATGCAAGATGCACAAGAATTTCAATCTTGGGATAGAGGTGGCTGAGCGATTGATTGCTCTCGAGCCTGTGAATCCATCCTACCATGTTCTGCTTTCTAATATATATGCTCTGTCTGGTAAAATGAACCATGTCGAGAAGGTGAGGAATACCATGATCAAGAGAAAATTGAAGAAGCAGATAGGATTCAGCTTGATTGAGCTAGGAGGTACTTCCCTTTTATTTCGCATGGGCGAAAAGTCTCATCGGCAAACTGGAGATATTTACCAGTACTTGGAGAGACTGATCCATAGGATTAGTGCTGCTGGCTACATGCCTGAAACTGAGTCAGTGCTGCATGAGTTAGAAGAAGAGGAGAGGGAGGGCGCACTTAGATATCACAGTGAAAAACTGGCAGTAGCATATGGGCTCATGATGAGTGTTGGGAGCACCACCCCCATCAGAGTCATAAAAAACCTGCGGATTTGCGGGGATTGCCATCTTGCCTTCAAGTTTATGTCAGCTGTGGAGAACCGAGAGATCATTGTCCGGGATAAGCACCGGTTTCACCATTTTAAAGATGGCAAGTGTTCATGTCTGGAATATTGGTGACAAGCTCTCATCTGTTGTTAGGTACACTTGCCTGTTACTAGTAGTCATTGACAAAATAATATCTTGGGATTGAACAGCTACATTTGCATCCAGTGCCTGTCCAGAATTCTGCCATCAGCTCTTCAGAGTAGTCACATTCAAGCAGTTGGTATTTTTTGTGATACATGTTCCTGATGTTGCACCAAAATGGAAATACATAACTCTACCCGTTTCATTGTCTGATGGACCCAACGTTCCTTATTTGCCGAACATCCACAGTTCCGGCAACCTGCACATTTCCAGACTCCCAACAAATTTCCAAGCGTCCAGTGTTGAAAGACGAAAAACAAGTTCTAGTATCTTTTGTTAGCTCCTCTGAAATACTGCAGAGTTATGTACATCACATGCATCCAAGTTGACGCTTTCTTATGTGGCCCGACTTGTGCTTTGGACGAGCCTGGTTCCAGTCTCCAGTAGTGCCTGCAAGTGAGACCAGATCAAGTTGAAAACCAGTATTCAGATACTGATCCGTCTGTCTGATTTATGCAATGATGTGCACCTGCTACGTGAATGCATATTCTTGCTTTCTTGTGCTCGGAGTTGATTCACAAAAAGTTCTTCCTCTCTGTCCTGGTGTCTGTGGATAATCGACTGCATCTGAAGTCTTGTTCTGCAGTTGCCCACATCGGTGAATGGTGAGTGGCGACTGATGCCCATCAAGGTACGTGCGTCAGTTTGCTAATTGAAACTGCTGAACGGCTAAGATTAGAAGATTATTGAGTTCCATGTCCCAAACTTAATATTCTGTTGAGGGATAAATGGGCAAAATACAACTCACTCGATGGCGATTGCACTTTTGAGCATTGTCCTTGGTTTGTCATTGTCCTTTTGAAAGTACAATATCCTTGATTCCGTGTCACTTGCAAGCCACCAACTTTCAGCAGAGCACACCGTGGGCACCCGCACCACCGCACCAGCACCATTCAGCACAACATGGTCCCCGATGTGTAATTGGAGTTGGTGCTTTGTAGGACGGTGCTGCTCTCTGGCCGGAATTTTCGCCACCGTTGCCAGAAGCTGCGGAGAACCAGAGACCTCGGAAGATGCGAGCGTCGCCGTTGGAGCGGTCAATTACTCAAGGGCCTGTTTGGTTGCTCGCATCAAATTTAGGCCTTTTGCATCCGTGGCCCTGCCAGGCCTTGCCCTGGAAAAATGCGGACTGAGTCATGTTGTGCATCCCGTTTGGTTGCCAACAATGTTCTGGCCAGGCCCGTTCGGCTAGATGCAAATTCTGAAACCCTCCTTGTTTGGTCGGCTGTATGATGAACTTGAGATGCATTGCAGGATGTTTGGTTACGTGTGCCTAGGCTTGTACTGTCACCACTTCTTGGAGTGGTGAGCTTACCAGCATAGATAGGAACCAGTACAGTCATAAGCTCATAGCGATAATAGTCATAGTCTTAAACAACAAAGCAGGTTCACGGAATGTTCATAGAGTAGTAGACACCAACTAACAGGCAAAGTTCAACTAAACACGGATAGACAGAGGTGAAGACAGAATTCAGGCATTCTGGATTGGAGATTTCAGAACAATGTTCATGGGATGTTGATCACACCTCTTCACAATTTCGGTGCCATCGGTGTTAAAGATGGTGACTCTGTAAACAGTAGGCTTCAGCATCTTGAAGGTGACGAAGTGCCCGGCTTTGATGTTGTGGCACATTGCAAATGGTGCCCATCCATTCTCAATCGCAACAGACCCATTATGGTCGAGGACGGTGACCACCCAGTTGCAGCCAGTGTTCGTCTTGAGGACGATCTCTTTAGGGATGGCTCCTAGATGATGGCGGAATGCTGGAGGAATGGGCAGCCCAGGTACCCGGATAACCTTGCAGAAGTGCGTTGGAGAGACATCGTCGTGGAAGTGCCCCAGGGGGGCCTTCCTCCTCTTGGAAGCACTGGCTCCTTCCTGAAGAACCTCTTTGCCCTTCTCAGACTGCAAAACAGGTAGCCAACTTGTGTGTCAAATAACATCATAGTCAAATATCATCATAGCCAAAGGATCTTACGTAGCCTCAGTTATGTTGAGCAAGGCCTACACAATTATCCGCCACCAGACAAGCCAACAAAAGCAAGTACAACACACTATTAGTTGTGCAAGGTTCTTAGTTTTGGTGGTTGTCTGGTGTTGACAGTGTTTATATTGCCTCACATGTTCAACAGGTCATCATAGGCAGCACAGCACAACAAACCAGATGGATGCCTCAGTTGATCAGTGAGAAGGTATTCACAAGTATGCAGCACCAGACTAGCCATCAAAATGAAGTAGAAGACACAATGAGTTGTGCTTAGTTCTTAATTTTGTTGGCTGTCTACTGCTGACATAACCTAAACTGGCTCACAAGTCGAACAGATCATCATAGGCACAAGAACAAAAGATTGTCTCATAAGAAATAGCAAACAAAGATCACAGGGAGATGACTCTGTACAGGGACCAAGAGGTGTGCACAAAAATTGAACTTGTACATCACTCAAGGTCCTATACAAGTCACCTCTGTGCACATATGTCATGCCACATTGTAATCATCGGCTTGGTGAAAAGTAGAAAATGAAACTAGAACAACAAATCAGCCTCATAAACAAGAGCACAAACTGTGGTGCCAAGAATGGCACCACGGTACCAAGAGTTGTGCACAAGAATTCTACTTGTACATCACTCAAGGTACAGTGGAGACACCTCTTGCACCAAAACTATGCCACATTACAATCATCGGCCTACAAATAAAATGCAGAGCATGGAAGCCTCAGTCAGGTTATCACGCAAGCACCACATGACAACCAACAAAATCAAGTAAAAGACACAAGTACTTGTGTAAGGTTCTTAATTTTGGTGGCTGCCTTGTGTTGACAGTGCCACAAGTGCTATCACCGTTCATCATTGGCACAAGTTAAAAATCAGCACTCAAAAGATGATCTCTTAGTACCTACTAACACACAGAAATACTTCAATTTTTGCACACTCGTAGATACTAAAAGACACCTCTCGAATGCACACTAAGTAAAATTTAGGCCTCATACATCAAAGCCATCAGTGACAAAAAGAGTGCATACAAGAACGAAGGGGTAATACAAGCATTGTCCCTGCATTGATGAAAGTGCATGTGTTGCCTCATGCGTGGTTTTGGTAATTAATGGAAATCCTTATGGACTAATATTTGCATTGAGATATCTTTATAGATCTTGTCCATAAAGAAGATTGGAGTTCATGTGTTGGACTCTAGAAGATTATATGATGACCAAGGTTCTATCCAATGGGTTCATATGAAGAATGGTCATCTAGAGTTGAGCTTATTGCAAGCATGGCTTGGAAAAGAAGACTGAGTGAACATTCATGTTTATCTCCAAGCCATCATCTATATCAAGAGAAGAATATGAAGCGCAAGTGGATTCATGAAGACGGAGCTTAGCGGGACTCTCCCATAATGGAGTATGAGGGAGCATTTGGAGAAGTCTTCATCAAGCATGTGCTAGCAAGCTCCATCAAGAAAGGTGGTCCACTTGAAGAGATCAAGATCGTCATCATCTAGCTCAAGTGGAATGCGCAAGGCAAAGGTATGATCTTGATAGGGTTTCTATTTTACCGGTCTCGTGGTGTTAGTGGGAGACCGGGTTATAGGATAGACGGCGTACTATCAAGAGGGGCTCTCAAGTGAGTAACTTGATCGCATCTTTATGGAGAGCTCAAACCTTTGCATTTTTGGCATATCATCCTTCTTGGTTCTTATTTGGCTTTTATCCTTGTGAGAATTTAGAGCTTGTGTTCATCTCCATACCAAGCTCTAGTTCATCAAAAACGGATTTCATTTGGATATCTTGTGGTGTTTTTGATGTTGGAGGTTTTACCGGTTCGTCTCTTGTAGAGAGGTCAAACTCTCCTCTTGTGTTATCCTCCTCACATGATGGACTATGATGTGTATATGCATGATCTTGTTGTGCTTGTGATTATCTTCGGAGCAAGCCCAAGATCATTGAAAACGGAGTCCGGATGGAAAACTTGTTGCGTTCTCGGTGTTGGAAATATTACCGGTCCACCTCGAGATAAGGTCCACACCTCCCATGTGTGATATCTCCTCCATATTTGTGACCCTTAATATTTCCACTTTTTTGTAGGAAAACTCTTGTCGCTACCTTTCCAACCTCGTTGGTTTCATCTCGTTTGGAGCCTCCTTGCAAAAGTTATTGCATTTCAGGATTTGCTGTCATGTGTTGTTTTTCCTGTCCGGAGTCTCCGGTCTCAGGGGTGCTCAGGGCCGGAGTCTCCGGTCTCCCTGATTTTGGAGCGAAGTGCCCCGCGGACGGCAGCTACGGTATAGGGGTCCGGAGTTACTCCGGAGTATCCCCGGAGTCTCCGCCCGACCGGAGTCTTCGGCCCTCGTGGTCCGGAGTCTCCGGTATGAGTTTTTCTGCATCGGCTTTTTTCCTGACTTTCTGCGTTCGGAGTCTCCGCCCTTTTGGTCCGGAGTCTCCGCCCGGGCCGGAGTCTCCGGCCTCCGTGGTCCGGAGTCTCCGGACTAAGTGGCTGCAACGGCTCTTTTTCTGGGAGGGGTATAAATACCCCTCCACCTACCTTCAGCCACTCAGCTCTTCCAAGCACGTTTTTCCCCATCTCTCTCCTCCATTGTTGACCTTGGAAAGCTTGCCCCTCTCCCAATTCCTCCCATGATTCTTGCATATCTTTGAGGGATTTGAGAGAGGAGATCTAGATCTACATTTCCACCAATCCATCTCTCCTCTAAGTGAGGGGAACCTAGTAGATCTTGATCTTGGAGTTCTTGGTGTTTCTCCTACTTTGTTCTTCCTCTCTTCTCCCCCCATAAGCATTGGTTGCTTGTGGTGGGATTTGAGAGTGAAGGATTTGAGCACTTGTGCTCTTGCCTTTTGCATTTGGTGCATCGGTGTGCTCTCCACGAAGATTCGTGGAAGTTGAAAGCTTATGAACTTGTTACTCTTGGGTCTTTGGACCCTAGACGCCCGTGTGGTGGTTGAGACCCTTGGTGGTCACTTGTAGCTGTTCGGGAGCCCCCAATCCCGTTGTAGGTTGTGCCCCGGATCGTTGTTAAAAGGCTCCGGATTTCCGCCTCGAAGGATTCCGATAGTGGAAGGTGAACCAAACCTTTGTGGTGCGGTTCATCGGAGAAGAAGGTGAAACCTTTGTGGTTGTTGAACCATTGTGTTGGTTCACACCTCTCCAACGAGACGTACTCCCTTAACAAGGAGGAACTCGGGAATACATCCTCGTCTCCGCGTGCCTCGGTTATTTCTATACCCGAGCCTTTTACTTGTGCACTTTACATTGTGATAGCCTTCGTGCTTGAAGTATTCTATATTGCTATCACCTTGTTGCTTGTCTTGCTTAGCATAAGTTGTTGGTGCACATAGATGGGCCTAGTATATTTAGGTTGTTGGCTTGTTAATTTAAACACCTAGTTTTATTTCGCAATTATCAAGCCTAAACCGGAAAAGTTTTAATCGCCTATTCACCCCCTCTAGGCGACATCCTTGTCCTTTCAATTGACCACTTGGTTCTGTATGCAATCTCCTTGCAACTATCATGACCTAGTTTAATCATTGGCCCGGATCAGGAAAATGAGCGTCAAACGTATCTAGCAGATGTATTGATGGCCTCAATTAGCAAAATTGTGAAGTTCATAGGGGTTGGAGCATCGTGCTAAACACAAAGTAGACATCGAGTGTACATTGTTTTCGGAATGGTGTTCATCATCGGCCCTCATCAACAATACTCACGGACAGATGCAAATCCATGCCCAACAGTACGAACACAAAGAAAAACCTCAAACTGACGAGCATGGTCAATAGATGTAACCCTTCTAGCAGATCGAACACTAAAAAGATACAGATCTACTGTGCATGTCAACCTACACCGAATAATCTACCATGATCTACAGATCTACGCTTAAAACTAGCTCTTAAGGGGTGGAGAACATCATTACCTCCATGGATGAAGCCCTCGAGGAAGTCGGAGAGCAGCGCGACTGTCGCTGCCGACGCAGATCCAAGCCGGTCGACGAAGAGGCACGGCGGCCTGCCTTCCTCTCCCACCGAAGATGCAGGCGGCGGAGCTGTGAAGGTTCCGGCGGCAGAGGAACCGCCGACGAAGAGTGGAGAGAGAGACGAGTGAGTGGAGTGAGTGGGGGAGATGGGCGGTGAGGGGATTTATGGCGCGTGTTCTCGAAGGGACGCGGCGTCTCCCGCCCCTTCCCCGCGCGTGCAGGTTGGCCCGATTTTTTACCTACGCGAGGGTGGCTCCACGGAAACGGCCGAATCGAGCGTTCCCGATGGGCCTGACCCGAGGGTGCTTTAAAGTTCGTGCTATGCAAGAACGCGACTGCGGTGACCCAGCACACCACTGCATGTTGTAGTGTACAAGTCGTTGATGTAACACGCACGGAAGGACCTTTCCGCAAATATTACATCTCTCAGAGTAGTACAACAGAAACATAGCCGGTCCAAGGTAACACTATAGGATTACAACACTATTCAATACAAAATCTCGAGAACCTTCTTTACAGATAGAAGTAGGTCTCGTGCAAATGAAACATCAAAAAGATCCAAATCGTATCACTAAGCTGGATATCAGCTCTATCTCTAATTCCTATTCCACTACTGCTGTTGTCACAGCCCTACTCTAATCCATCTGGAATATCTTTATCCAAGTTGCACTCCTTCCAAAATGATGTTGTCTCCTCCATCGGCAGTGTTGTCGTTATATACACCTGGGCAAGGTGGTCGTCATCCTTCTGTCGGTGAAGTAGCTGTTGACTCCTTCAAGCTCCACCAGGTAGGTTTGGACTCCTTGTTGAAGACCTCCTCGTTGTCGTCATGGATGTTGATTCCTTGGATGGCTCCAAAAGTCTAAGCAGGGGGTCAACGAGGAAAGGGTGAGCAACACGAGCGTTACTCAGCAAGTTCAAATTATAGGCGATAAGGTGTTTTATGCACTAGCTACTACCATGACCAACGATCATTGGCATAATGCAAGTTTTGGAAAATATTTTTAGGAAAGGGTCCATTTTATTTTCAGAAAACTATGCTCACAGCCTCCACGGGTCTTTAGTCATCACTTGGGATGCCTTTCCCGCGGTGTTCTGTAGTTCCTTCCGGGAACACGGATGTGACAGCCACAATTTCTTGTTGTTGACTCTGCAGAGCTGCGTAACTTTACCCATGAGAGAAACCCAGCCTTGTTGCCTTTCCGAGTTGCAATCCTCGTCCATACTTCCATGGTATGGGGCCAGGTGTGAGTCCAAAGCCAATCACCGCCCTCTCCGCACAACACATATCCGCCCATTTGTGACGCGGCTGGTAACTAAGACCACTGGCCCGCCACCCCTCCCGAGCTTCTATTCCAGTCACCCCGTCGAGTGGGAAGGTCACGCGCTTCCACGCAGTTGGCCGCCGCAACGGACGCAACCAGGTAATAGCCTGCCGAGGATATGTGAACGAGAGAAGATACGGTTGACTTTTACCGTCCATAGCAGATCTCATGGTAAACGCTTCAATACGGCGCAAGGATCACTGTGACATTGGTAATTAATCCTAGGTATATACTTTCCCGTACAATGGAACCTCCACCACAACATCAAACCGTGGTTCCATTGCCATCCAACAATAATATATATAGCAATTCACATCATTCGAAAATAGGTTTTTCTTTTTATGCAGATGATAAATATATAGTATTTTATAAATACTTTGATTAAAATATTTCAATGGACATGCAAGAATGAACTTGCCTGTGGTAGAAATGGCCGTTCAACTCTTCGGGATTTTAGGGTTTGCGGTAAAACCCCGAGTTCTGAAAATGGCAAAGTAATCCTGATAAGGACTACTGAAAAGTCTAGCAGCATGCTATTATGCATAATCATGATATGCATCGCCACCCCTAAATACCCAAGTTGCGGACTTAAGATTTTTCAAGTGCTTTAGAGTTTTTAATTACTTAAAGAATTTGACAACAATTTTCATGAGGAATAAATTTTAAGTGATTAAATTGAAATAGTTCAATATAATTGAACATCAAGACTTTATTTTCCCATATTATTTTCTTTTAAGAAAATAGTTTTTGAAAAAGAATTTAAAGTCATTTCCACTTAATGATCCTTGAATTTTTCATCTACAAAATGTTTTTCAAAACTTCAAATAAAACTTATATAAAAATTCCTCATATTTTTTAGAGTATGTTGCATATTTTTAGTTGATTTTTGTGTATTTGAATTTGGTGTAAAATTCATTTAAGTTTGAATATTTTTGATTTAGGATGAGTAACAAGATAGTCTTGGTATAGTTCAAATATTATTTTGAACTTAGTATTTATTTTCCCAGATTATTTTTCATGAGGAAATAATTTTAAGAAATTATTCCAAAGAATAATCCACTTAAGGATCTTTGGATTTTTAATCAAAGAAATAATTTTCAAAAATTCCTGTTAGTATTTTATTTAAATAGCTTATTTTCTGCTAATATTTGTAGATATTTTTAAAGTATTTTTAGGAATTTATTTGAATTTTAAATTGAGTTTTGAAGTTTGAAATTTATAAATTTTGAAATTTTTGCAAATAGATCCCTGGTTGAACCAGGTCAAAGGAGTGGCTCGGGTCCGGTCAACTGACCGAGCCATTCTTTCTCTCCCTCTCTCGCTCGTGCTCGAGCTCCTCCGACGTCCGTGTCGCCTCTGCCGTCGCCGCCCCACTCCGGCCAACTCCGGCCACCTCCGCCGCCGTGGTTTGGGGCAAAACACTCCCCTCACTCCGCTCTTCCTCCTCACCGGAGGGATTCGTGCTCGCTTCCTCCCGCGGCCGCGCACAACCCAATCCCCTAGGGTTAGGGTTAGGGTTTCGGCGCCGCTCGCCTGCCCCTCTTCTCCGGCGTGCCCACCATGGCTCGGCGCAGAGCTTCGCCCTCTGTGCCGCCGTGGTGCGGTGGTGCTCATCCTCGACCTCCATACGCCCCTCCAACGGTAGCGCGGGCACTGCCTCGCCGCCGTGGAGCTACGGCCATGGACGCTTTGTAAGAAACTTCTTCTCCTCTCTCTACTCTCTCTAGGTACAACTAGACATGGATTGGTCACGGATGCATTCATTTGTTTAGGTACTGGATGAACTGGATATGATTCCTTGATGCATTGCTCTCGGATATGCACTGATTGTTCTCTGTGCATCAAGAATGAGATGAATGGTGGTGATCTAGTGTACACAGATCACTCCATGACCTCTGGAATTAATGTTGGGAACCTTTCTTGCTCCATTACGAAGAGAAATGATTTTTAGACTGAATCTTGTGATGATTCTGTCCAAACTGAACTAGAGCATGGTCTAGTAATGATGTAGGAAATATTTAAGCATAATTTAGACATGTTTTGCTTGCTGTGATGCCTCCATTTGGAGTTACACAGTAGCTAGCTTGTTTAGATAAGCTTTTTATGTTTTCCTGTGCTTCTTCCATGTGTAAAGATGTGCATAGCTCAGCTAATCCAGCTCTGCTGGTTCACTGGCTTGTGTGATGCTTTGTTAAAAACAAAATAAGAACAGATACTACACTGTTGCCTTTTTCCCTTGCCTCCAATGCTCAAACAAATGCTAAAGCACACAACTTCACTCCCTTTCATCTCTCTGTCCTATTTCTTGCACAAAACAGAAGTTCTCGGTGGTGCAATTTATTTTCCTATAGCACCCTACCTTGCAGTGCAAGGCTCTGTTAAGAACAGATGCTAAAATGAACACTCTAGCATGATTCTGTCATTTACAGAACATGCTTAGCCTCTCACTAGCACTTATGAATCAACCTCTGTTGTAGAGCAGCTAGAGCTACGGAAGAGCTCTGATCTTGCTCCAAGGTTCAACCGTCTCCTCCTTGCTGCTTCTTGTGGTTCTACCGTCTCCTCCTTGCTGCTTGATTTTTCCTAGAGTTTAATTGCTAGCTGAAATGGCTTGTGGTGGATGGATTAGGTGATCTCCATGAGTAGTGCTTGGCTGTGCTTGTTCTTGTGGAAGAACAAATAGAAATGGGTGTGCTGATGGTTGTATAATGTGTGAGTTGTGGTTGCTGTGAATTGTGTGTGCTGCTGGCTGCTTCTTGAAAATGTCTTTGTGGCAAATGAATTTGCTAGGATGATTGTGGTGCTGTTTATAAACTATGGCTGGTTGTTGTGGTGGTGACACACAACTAGGTGACTCCTCATTTGCATTGGTGAGTAAGGTGCTTGGTTGTCAAGCTCTCATGCTTGGGCATTCCTTAGGGTTCAAGTAATGTGAGATATTTTGCTTGTGGATAACTCTCCTATGTGGCAAGCTTATCCATCCCAAGCTTGGTCTTATCTCCTTGTGGGATTTATTCTTGAGCAAGACAAGTGGTAATTGTCACTAGATGGACTTGTGGGCTGATTCTCCTATGTGGGCTTGTGAAATATTAGTGGCTTTACAAGTTATGGGTGGTGATCATGTGGGCTTTACACTTTCAGATTTGTGGGCTTTATAATTAACTCTCTTTCTTCCCTGGTAATTAATACCATTGGAGAAATATTTTTATGTGGGCTTTCTTTCATGAACTTGACTAGATTAGAGGGAAATAAATATGTTGCCTAAGATAGATAAATGTGGATCAATGATGCCTTTTGTCCCATGCTGCCTTTGTATCTTGTAAAATGGATCATGTCTTTTGTTGCCTTCTGGTTGCCTTCTTGTTGATCCATGCAGCCTCAAATGATCCAAATTGATCCACAAGTATGATCCATTGTTGCCTCTGATTTAATATTGATCCCTCAAGTCAAATTTTGGATACTAGGACAAGTTCCTAATATCCATTAGTTGAGTTCCAAACATCAATTGCCTCTCCCTTGTGGAGAAGGCAAACATTTTAATCTTACACAACCATTTGTTTTTCTTTGTTGTTTGTTTTGCAGGAATTAATTTGAGAAGATGGTGAGATTTAGTAGAAGATCAAGATGAGAAAATCAAGATTTAGTTTAGGATCCTTTATTTATTTGTAATTTTCTTTTCATTTGGATGAGATATGTACTTATTTGATTAAATTTGTAATATAATATATTCTTTCAATTTCATTTTGGAATGTTTGGATCTAGTAAGATTTGTATCATGTCACAATGGATGTACATGATTATATTTTGGATATTTGAGTTTCGAATTTGGAGCTCATGTGTAGAAAGAATGGGGTGAGATTAGATGATAAAATGTGTATGATGATTTGAGATGAGAAATTGATTCTTGTGTGATGATATATGTGTGAATGATGTTTTGAGATGATAATAGATATAGAATGATGTTATATGATGAAATGTTCAATTGATTTGAATTATAACGTGTCATTTTATCCAATTGTGTTCGAAGGTCTCGAGAATTAAGAAAGGTCATGTCCAATCCTGGAGTGCCTCGACAGATACTGTTAGTTTCTAGTTAGTTATAAAGATCATGTCGAAGTTTATCGCACTCAGCACGATGATCTAAACCTAACTCATCGAGTCGAGAGAAACATCGATCACTTTGCATTATTTAATTTAACGCGCCAAATTTCCCGTGTTTTAGATGCATGCCATGCAAATGCACAAATTCTATTTCTATCCTTCCGACTCTCTAAACTGTGGGGTGTTACATCCTCTCCCCCTTAAACTAAACTTCGTCCCGAAGTTTCGATTCTCTCGCATAGAGTAAGGTAGAAAGAACTTCTGCAGATATTGATTCTCTCAAATTCCTTCCTGACGTGGACGTAGATTTAGGTGATCCCTTGTCCAAAATCCTTATGTCCATCCTCCATGGATCCATACTATCCATTTGTCGACTTTCGTCGCTTCTCCACTGGATTCCAATGATTTTACTACCTTTTCATGTCTCTTGGATTATCCATTTCAGGTTACTCTGGCTTTATACCCTTCTGTCGAAGATCCTTTCTACATCCTTATATGATCTCCAGGTGGTACCCTTCCTTATAATCATGAGCCTAATAAAACCTCACTTCTGATGGTAAAGCTCATCTCCTTTTGCTCGAGCATATGAGGTAACTATTCTTAACATGTCTTATAGAACATAATTTGCTCTTTGTAATTTGCTTCCTCCGAATGTAGTAGACACCTTTGTTTATCCAACTTTGATTACTCAATCTTCTCTTCAATCAATTGTAATCAGGGTACAAACCTTCCGGCATCCATCCCCTCGGATCCTGGTCCCAATCAGATTCAACGGGAATAAGTATCTAGACTTCCCTATCCATGAACTCTGGTCTTTTTTGTTCACTCTACTTTAGATCATTTAGTCATAGCTTCTATGACCACTAAATTCCTTGTAATTTTTAACCTTCAAATCTCCACTTTCTATTTGGCTTCAAAATCTGGTAAAGATTTTCTGCACCGAAGAACTTTTGGAGCACTAATAACCAATTCAGTTATGTCTCAGTCAAAGTCTTCCTTTTGAATTTCATGTCATCTTCTGCCAAGTACTTTCCAATACACTTGTTCACTCTCCCCCTTGGAATTCCCTAAGTCTTCCTCTGTTCTGACCCTCTGTCAGTTGAGCTTAATTCTGTTGGCTCCATTCAGTCAAGCTTCGTAACTCTTCTTTCTGCTTGAACTTGCACTGTTTCTACCTCATGGTCTTACAAAGAACACGTGGTATATCCACCATGTTGTGAATACCCAGTATCGTTCTCCGATAAATAGATATTAACTATTCCTATATATCCAACAGTTTCTCGAAGAATACGTGGTATATCCACCATGTTGTGAACAACCAAAGTAATCCTCCGATAAATTGGATTCCTACGATGGCTAGAATTCCAGTTGGCTCATCCGATGGTCTCAAGAAAAGAATTGCACACGGAAACTTGTGCAAATGGATGATATCTTAACTCCAGACTCGAATATGATGTTGGTCATCAATGTAAAATTCAGTTGACATATCATTTCCTTCATGTATGATACTACAGACTGATTCCTTACAGTCGCGACTTGTCTGATCCTGTAACTCAGTAATCTCGCCTCGATGGGTCCTCCATCTGAGTGGTTAGCTCTAAGATGTCAATCCTCTTGATAATGCCTAATTCTCCACCGTTCCCACATATGGACTCTAACTTTGGTACTTCATCATGATATGTTTGAGGTACCCTCATCCAAATTGGTCCACCTCCTTGGGTTGTCGACAATTCATGACAAAACGAACTCTTCTCTCCTGGTCCTAATATTCTCTTGAAAATTTGACTCTGTAATTGCACTTCTTGACATGGTTGATATGTCATATTTTTACCCTTTTGACAACGTGCTTCCATCCAACTACTTCACTTCCGTCATCCCTTTCTCACTTATCATCATTTGTCGGATGACTTTCGCATCCACTCCTTCTTGTAATCTGTTTGTGTATCCAACACAATTTTCCTTATATGTATATATCCAAGTTCCAATCACGAACTCTTACTTGGCGGTTAATTTTACCGCTTCCATCTCTAGTAATGCCTCTCAATAGACGATCAACTTTTCCTTTATTCTGTTAGAACTAGAAATATCCATGTTCTTTGATGACGTGAAACACACGTTCGTTGGGAGACCCCAAGAGGAAGGTATGATGTAGTCAGCAGCAAGTTTTCCCTCAGAAAGAAACCAAGGTTATCGAACCAGTAGGAGCAGCAACTCTTCAGAAGGTTGTCAACGGCGCCAGAAAAATAGTGTTGATGGGAGTCTGGACTGTTGACGTGGAATCTGCACACAACACAATCAAACTACTTTGCCCCAACGAAACAGTGAGGTTGTCAATCTCACTGGCTTGCTGAAAACAAAGGATTAAACGTATGGTGTGGAAAATGAGTATTAAATTGCAGAGAATGAAAAAGGAACAGTTTGCAGTTTGTGGTTGTTTAATCAGTGTAAAAGAATGGACCGGGGTCCACAGTTCACTAGTGGTGTCTCTCCATAAAAGATAACTAACATGTTGGGTGAACAAATTACAGCTGGGCAATTGACGAATAGTGAGCGCATGACAATGCATATACATGACATGTTGACTACTATGATATTTAATTGGGCATTACGACATAATACATAGATCGTTATCCAACAGCATCTATGACTAATAATCCACCGCCGGGTTGTCATCCGAGTCCCCATTGGTATTAAGTTGCAAGCAACGGATAATTGCATTAAGTAAAGTGCGTAATGTAAACAAACACATATGTCCGTGGACATAGCATCGTTAGGTTATCCCTAGTGGCAACAGCACATCCACAACCTTAGAACTTTCTGTCACTGTCCCAGGTTAAACGGAGACATGAACCCACTATCTAGCATAAATACTCTCTCTTGGAGTTACAAGCATCTACTTGGCCAAAGCATCTACGAGTAACGGAAAGCATGCAAGATCTTAAATAACATATAAGATAGATTGATAATCAACTTGACATAATATTCAATATTCATCGGATCCCAGCAAACACAACATGTAGCATTACAATAATATGATCTTGATCATGTAGGGCAGCTCACAAGATCTAAACATGATGGCACAAAGTGGAGAGACAACCATCTAGCTACTGCTATGGACCCGTAGTCCAAGGATGAACTACTCACGCATCACTCCGGAGGCAGGCATGGCGATGTAGAAGCCTCCGGTGACGATTCCCCTCTCCGGCAGGGTGCCGGGAAGAGGTTCTGAACCCTCCCGAGCTAGGGTTGACGACGGCGGCGTCTCTGGAACTTTTCGTGGATATTTGCTCAGGTACTTAGGGTTTTCGCGTCGGGGGGAATAAGTAGGCGAAAGGGCGGCGGCTGGAGACCCCGTGGGGCCCACACCACCCAGGGCGCGGCAGAGGGGGGCCCGCGCCCTGGCGTGTGGGGCCCACGTGGCTCCTCTCCGTCGCTCTTTGGTCCGTCAGTGGTTCTGGTAAAATAGGGACCCCGTGTAGTTTCGTCCAATTCCGAGAATATTTCCAGACTAGCTTTTCTGGAATACAAAAACAGCAGAAAACAGGAACTGGCACTTCGGCATCTTGTTAATAGGTTAGTCCCAAAAAATGTATAAAAGTGATATAAAGTAGATGCAAAACATGTAGCAATTGGTATAAAACAAGCATGGAACATCAAAAATTATAGATACGTTTGAGACGTATCAGCATCCCCAAGCTTAGTTCCTACTCGTCCTCGAGTAGGTAAACGATAAAAACAAATAATTTTTGAGGTGACATGCTACTATCATAATCTTGATCATATAATATTGCAAGGCACATGTAAATGAATGAAGTGATCCAAGTCAATGGTCTATAATTTGCTATCAAATAGATAATGAGTAAACAATGAATCACACAAGCTAAACGTTTTCATGAATAGTACTTTCGAGACAAGCATCAAACAGTTTTGCATAAGTGTTAACTCATAAAGCAATAGTTTCTAATAAAAGGTATTTAATCAACACAAAGGAAGAATTTAGTTTCAGCATTTGCTTCAACTTTCAACATATTTATCTCATGGATATTGTCAACACAAAGTAGTATAACAAGTCCAATACATTGCATATAACGCATGTTGTAACAAATTGACACTAGTGTTTGCTTGTGGAAGACAGAAAGAATAGGAAAACTGACTCAACATAAAAGTAAAAGAAAGGCCCTTCGCAGAGGGAAGCAGGGATTAAATCATGTGCTAGAGCTTTTAGGTTTTTGAAAGCATATAGAGATTGCATAAAATATTTGATACTCCTCCCAACCTTGCTAACACAAGCCATGGCTAACCGAATCCTCGGGTGCCTTCCATCAATCACATACCATGGAGGAGTATCTATTTTTGAGAGGTGTTTGTTAATTGTCAACGAATGGTAGCGGGTGAGAACAGTATTCTACCTGTCGAACGGACTTTTAAGAGCGGCTCCCATGAAGGACGTTATTTCTACCAGCAAGGCAGATCATCCCTCTTTCTCTTTGGTTTACACACATTCAGGTATTTCACTGTTTGTCATTGCTTACTGATGAATCAGGGCAAAAGTGTGAAGAGAATTAATTGGTTAAAGTTGTAATTAATTGGGACTGGGCACCCCGTTGCCAGCTCTTTTTGCAAGTTATTGGATAAGCGGATGTATATGCCACTAGTCCAGGTGTAAAAGTCCACTCGACAAATAGAATAAAGAATAACCACACTAATTCCTCATGAGCTAGTAAACATTGACACAAAAAGGGAATAATAACATTTTGAATAATTTAAAGGTAGCACATGAAAAATTTACTTGGAGTGGCAAGGAAATACCACATATAGGTAGTTATGGTGGACACAAATGGCATGGATTTTGGCTCAAGGATTTGGATGCACGAGAAGCATTCCCTCTCAGTACAGAGTTTAGGCTAGCAAGGTTATGTAAGCAAACAAGAATATCAACCCGTACACCAAGTTTTATATGACAAACATATTGCAAACGTTATAAGACTTCATACCGTCTTCCTTGTTAACCAAACCCTGTTATTAGAAAATATCTAGACCTTAGAGATACCACCGATGCAAACCAAATTTTCAACAAGCTTTACGGTAGTTCTTCACTAATAGGCTTAACTCATGTGATGCACAATTTAATCATGATCTACTTGTTAACTCAAAACAATTGACAAGCATCAAGTTATCCATTTTAGTGATCTACAAGATTAAGCAAGTTTTTCCTTATACCAATTACCACATGCAACATTTTCTGAACCAACCAAACACCAATCAATTTATTTCATCAACTCTCCAAACAAATATAAGTGAAGCAAGAGAGTACTTTCTACAAAAGAAAGCTAATAGCTCTGACAAGAGATACATGAAAACAAGAGCTAAAAGCTGAACAGCGCTAGATATGAATACTCAACAAATATAAGTGAAGAATAGGAGTATTCTCATGAAAAAGCGGAGCGTGTCTCTCTCCCAATCAAGAATGCTAGGGTCCAGTCAAGCTTTATTGAAAATAAAATGCAATACTGAAAATAAAAACACACAGACGCTCCAAGAAAAGCACATATGATGTGAAAGAATTAAAATATAGTTTCACTAGAGATGACCTGATAATTTTGACGATGAAGAAGGGGATGCCTTGGGCATCCCCAAGCTTAGACGCTTGAGTCTTCTTGAAATATGCTGGGGAGATCCATGGGAGCCTCCCCAAGCTTAAGCTCTTCACTCTTCTTGATCCTATTATATCATCCTTCTCTCTTGACCCTTGAAAACTTCCGTCACACCAAACTCAAAGTAGATCTCATTAGAGGGTTAGTGCATAATCAAAAATTCACATGTTCTGTAAAGACGCAATATGATTTGTTACTTTAAACATTAGCTACAGCCACTGATGTTATGTGAAGCTCTTCCACCCAAAAAAGAATTTCACTCAACACTAGTAAAAGAGAGAATGCGAAAAATAAAAAGGCATAATCTGTCTAAAACAGAACAGTCCGCAAAGACGAATTTTTTCGAGGCACTTACGACGCTCAGATCGAGAAACTCTGAACTAATGAAAGTTTCAGACATTCATAAAGATTACGCACAAAAATTTCAGATTTTTTAACAATCTGGTGATTTTAGGAATTTCGTACAGTGAACAGCAAAAATCTGTTTCTGCGCAGCAATCAAAATTAAGCATCATCTTATCATTAGAGGCTACTCTTGGCACAACAATGCGAGAAAATAAAGATACAAAGGAGTTGCTACAGAAGTAAACAAACTCCTTGACTCAATAAAAGAAAAATTGCAGAAAAATAAAATGGGTTGCCTCCCATAAGCGCTTTTCTTTAACGCCTTTTAGCTAGGCACAAAGCATGCATCAAGTATTACCAAGTGAAGAAGCATCAACAGAGGTCGGAAGTTTTCTCAACAATGCAATTTATCTTGTCTATGTAGTTTCGGAATTCCCTTTCTCAATACCTCTAGGCTCATCATTTTCATCAAATGGGTTCTCAGGAACAATCCAATCAAAATTCTTTTCTAGTGCCTCCTGCATTCCTATAAGCTTAAAAGGTATAGGTATTTTAACTTCCCCCTCACATTAGTTTCCTTAGTGTACTTGAGCCTCTCTTTTTCAAGTTTTTCAAGTGTATTAACAACGTCAATACAATAACCAAGCATCTTGTATTTAATAAAAACTTTTCTAGCTTCCCTAGCAACATCACCAAATTCTTTAAGTAGGGTTTCTAAAACAAAATCTTTCTTTTCACCATCTTCAGTATCATGGAGTTTTAGAAACATGTGCTGCATTATGGGACTAAGGTTGACAAATCGAGCTTCCAACATGTGAACTAGAGAAGCTGTAGCAATTTCATAATTTGGAGCAAGTTCTACCAAGGATCTATCTTCAAAATCTTTAACCATACTAACATGATTCAAGAATTCCTCAATGTTATCTCTTCCAATGATAGACCCACTACCCACAGATATTTCTTTTAAAGTGTACTTAGGGAGAAGCATGATGAAATAATAAAAACCAAACAGAAAATAAACTAGATGCAAGTAACTAATTTTTTTGTGTTTTTGATAATTGAAAGCAAACAAGATAAAATAAAATAAACTAAGCAAGACAAAAACAAAGTAAAGAGATTGGAAGCGTGAAACTCCCCTTGCAGAAGACTGCTGTCTCCCCGGCAACGGCGCCAGAAAAATAGCTTGATGACGTGAAACACACGTTCGTTGGGAGACCCCAAGAGGAAGGTATGATGTAGTCAGCAGCAAGTTTTCCCTCAGAAAGAAACCAAGGTTATCGAACCAGTAGGAGCAGCAACTCTTCAGAAGGTTGTCAACGGCGCCAGAAAAATAGTGTTGAGGGAGTCTGGACTGTTGACGTGGAATCTGCACACAACACAATCAAACTACTTTGCCCCAACGAAACAGTGAGGTTGTCAATCTCACTGGCTTGCTGAAAACAAAGGATTAAACGTATGGTGTGGAAAATGAGTATTAAATTGCAGAGAATGAAAAAGGAACAGTTTGCAGTTTGTGGTTGTTTAATCAGTGTAAAAGAATGGACCGGGGTCCACAGTTCACTAGTGGTGTCTCTCCATAAAAGATAACTAACATGTTGGGTGAACAAATTACAGCTGGGCAATTGACGAATAGTGAGCGCATGACAATGCATATACATGACATGTTGACTACTATGATATTTAATTGGGCATTACGACATAATACATAGATCGTTATCCAACAGCATCTATGACTAATAATCCACCGCCGGGTTGTCATCCGAGTCCCCCATTGGTATTAAGTTGCAAGCAACGGATAATTGCATTAAGTAAAGTGCGTAATGTAAACAAACACATATGTCCGTGGACATAGCATCGTTAGGTTATCCCTAGTGGCAACAGCACATCCACAACCTTAGAACTTTCTGTCACTGTCCCAGGTTAAACGGAGACATGAACCCACTATCTAGCATAAATACTCTCTCTTGGAGTTACAAGCATCTACTTGGCCAAAGCATCTACGAGTAACGGAAAGCATGCAAGATCTTAAATAACATATAAGATAGATTGATAATCAACTTGACATAATATTCAATATTCATCGGATCCCAGCAAACACAACATGTAGCATTACAATAATATGATCTTGATCATGTAGGGCAGCTCACAAGATCTAAACATGATGGCACAAAGTGGAGAGACAACCATCTAGCTACTGCTATGGACCCGTAGTCCAAGGATGAACTACTCACGCATCACTCCGGAGGCAGGCATGGCGATGTAGAAGCCTCCGGTGACGATTCCCCTCTCCGGCAGGGTGCCGGGAAGAGGTTCTGAACCCTCCGAGCTAGGGTTGACGACGGCGGCGTCTCTGGAACTTTTCGTGGATATTTGCTCAGGTACTTAGGGTTTTCGCGTCGGGGGGAATAAGTAGGCGAAAGGGCGGCGGCTGGAGAGGCCCGTGGGGCCCACACCACCCCAGGGCGCGGCAGAGGGGGGCCCGCGCCCTGGCCACGTGTGGGGCCCACGTGGCTCCTCTCCGTCGCCTCTTTGGTCCGTCAGATGAGTTCTGGTAAAATAGGGACTCCCGTGTAGTTTCGTCCAATTCCGAGAATATTTCCAGACTAGCTTTTCTGGAATACAAAAACAGCAGAAAACAGGAACTGGCACTTCGGCATCTTGTTAATAGGTTAGTCCCAAAAAATGTATAAAAGTGATATAAAGTAGATGCAAAACATGTAGCAATTGGTATAAAACAAGCATGGAACATCAAAAATTATAGATACGTTTGAGACGTATCATTCTTCCAGTCTGCATACGCCTTTGTCATCATCCTTATAATACTTTTAGACTCCTAAGTTCTGCTAAACTCATTCACAAACTCCATTTAACTAGTAACAATACCTCTTTATTGCTCCAACAATAACTTCTTCCACCAAGTTATGACAACCTCATATGTATCCACCATATTTTCCTTCTTTCTTCTTGATCTTGGACTTCCATGGAAAGACTTCATAACTTGATATACAAAAACTGCATATTCTTCCTTCTTGGTTATTCCTTCTCATGTAGCGTTTTCTTGTGTCATCCTCGGTAGATCTTCATCCAATTTGTGGTGATACTCTTTCTTGAACTTACTTCATTCCTCCTCCAGGCACTGGTAAAACATGTCTCCAGATCCAAATATGACGTGACACTCTCCACATTCCATATTCGTAGCTTTATTGACTTCTGTCTTCCGGACTTCCTTCTCTTCATGAGCTTTCTTTGCTGCCTCATCTTGTTAATAACTCATTTCTCCCTCACACTAACTCTAACTACCTCTAGATTAGTAACATCAAGAAAAGAACTCAATGTGACAATCATGCCGTTGTACATCAAATTCTAACTTCATGTACCAACCTAGCCAATCAAAAATCCAATAAGATCCAATAAAATCCGAATACAGTTATATAGCAATCATGCAACATAAGCACGTAAAGTAAATAGTACTTTGAGTAAAAACATCTCAAAAGTACCCAGGCTTAGATGCTATACAATACAAGATAGGTTTATATCACCTTATGATCCTATTCTAATAACTTTTTGACTCAGTAGTTACCCCAATTGCCCATTTGCAATGAAATAATACTAAGACAAAGTACTCAAAGAGTAGTTGTGGTCTGGTTTGGTTACGTCCAGAACTAAACTCCATGTAAATTGAATTCCTCCATCTGGCTAGAACAAATATCTCCGGCATCTTCGGATCCTTCAGGTAGTTCTTGATTGTACATCTGAAGTAGTATTGTAGCTTCCTTCCTTGTTTATGCCATCTCCTAATATCTTAACAATCTATATTCTAGTGATTCCCTCTAGAAGTGAATAATTAGGGTATTGGCATACATTCCCTAGTTGATTGTAGATGATTTTTCACCAGCATCAAATACCTCCCGACTTCATCCTTCACACACTTACGATAGGGTTCTACTTCATCATATGTCTTCACATATAGGATGGTGTTTCAATGATACCACATAGGTAACACTGACTTGGATGTAATCTATTTGGGATACTAGTCGGTAGAAGATAGCTTCACACTTGTCATAACAAGTTGAAAAGAAATGAGATAGATAAGTATTGTACCTATAGAAGAATAGTCAAGGAGATTTACTCTAGTCGAGTAAGAAAAATCTATACAAGTATAATAGTATTATTCTCAAGTGAATAACCATCATAATTGTAGAAATATATGGTTTAGATAAGATAACTTCCTATAGTCTTACCAACCTACAAGTCTCCTAAAAGGGTTTTAATCCTAAGGTCATTTTGCTCTGATACCATCTGCGGTGACCCAGCACACCACTGCATGTTGTAGTGTACAAGTCGTTGATGTAACACGCACGGAAGGACCTTTCCGCAAATATTACATCTCTCAGAGTAGTACAACAGAAACATAGCCGGTCCAAGGTAACACTATAGGATTACAACACTATTCAATACAAAATCTCGAGAACCTTCTTTACAGATAGAAGTAGGTCTCGTGCAAATGAAACATCAAAAAGATCCAAATCGTATCACTAAGCTGGATATCAGCTCTATCTCTAATTCCTATTCCACTACTGCTGTTGTCACAGCCCTACTCTAATCCATCTGGAATATCTTTAT
Organism: Poa pratensis; assembly: GCA_947311845.1. NCBI lineage: Eukaryota > Viridiplantae > Streptophyta > Magnoliopsida > Poales > Poaceae > Poa > Poa pratensis. Next base: position 19,894,868 of record CAMZMU010000058.1, read on the forward strand.
CCAAGTTGTACTCCTTCCAAAATGATGTTGTCTCCTCCATCGGCAGTGTTGTCGTTATATACACCTGGGCAAGGTGGTCGTCATCCTTCTGTCGGTGAAGTAGCTGTTGACTCCTTCAAGCTCCACCAGGTAGGTTTGGACTCCTTGTTGAAGACCTCCTCGTTGTCGTCATGGATGTTGATTCCTTGGATGGCTCCAAAAGTCTAAGCAGGGGGTCAACGAGGAAAGGGTGAGCAACACGAGCGTTACTCAGCAAGTTCAAATTATAGGCGATAAGGTGTTTTATGCACTAGCTACTACCATGACCAACGGTCATTGGCATAATGCAAGTTTTGGAAAATATTTTTAGGAAAGGGTCCATTTTATTTTCAGAAAACTATGCTCACAGCCTCCACGGGTCTTTAGTCATCACTTGGGATGCCTTTCCCGCGGCGTTCTGTAGTTCCTTCCGGGAACACGGATGTGACAGCCACAATTTCTTGTTGTTGACTCTGCAGAGCTGCGTAACTTTACCCATGAGAGAAACCCAGCCTTGTTGCCTTTCCGAGTTGCAATCCTCGTCCATACTTCCATGGTATGGGGCCAGGTGTGAGTCCAAAGCCAATCACCGACCTCTCCGCACAACACATATCCGCCCATTTGTGACGCGGCTGGTAACTAAGACCACTGGCCCGCCACCCCTCCCGAGCTTCTATTCCAGTCACCCCGTCGAGTGGGAAGGTCACGCGCTTCCACGCAGTTGGCCGCCGCAACGGACGCAACCAGGTAATAGCCTACCGAGGATATGTGAACGAGAGAAGATACGGCTGACTTTTACCGTCCATAGCAGATCTCATGGCAAACGCTTCAATACGGCGCAAGGATCACTGTGACATTGGTAATTAATCCTAGGTATATACTTTCCCGTACAATGGAACCTCCACCACAACATCAAACCGTGGTTCCATTGCCATCCAACAATAATATATATAGCAATTCACATCATTCGAAAATAGTTTTTCTTTTTATGCAGATGATAAATATATAGTATTTTATAAATACTTTGATAAAAATATTTCAATGGACATGCAAGAATGAACTTGCCTGTGGTAGAAATGGCCGTTCAACTCTTCGGGATTTTAGGGTTTGCGGTAAAACCTCGAGTTCTGAAAATAGCAAAGTAATCCTGATAAGGACTACTGAAAAGTCTAGCAGCATGCTATTATGCATAATCCTGATATGCATCGCCACCCCAAAATACCCAAGTTGCGGACTTAAGATTTTTCAAGTGCTTTAGAGTTTTTAATTATTTAAAGAATTTGACAACAATTTTCATGAGGAATAAATTTTAAGTGATTAAATTGAAATAGTTCAATATAATTGAACTTCAAGACTTTATTTTCCCATATTATTTTCTTTTAAGAAAATAGTTTTTGAAAAAGAATTTCAAGTCATTTCCACTTAAGGATCCTTGAATTTTTCATCTACAAAATGTTTTTCAAAACTTCAAATAAAACTTATATAAAAATTCCTCATATTTATTAGAGTATGTTGCATATTTTTAGTTGATTTTTGTGTATTTGAATTTGGTGTAAAAATTCATTTAAGTTTGAATATTTTTGATTTAGGATGAGTAACAAGATAGTCTTGGTATAGTTCAAATATTATTTTGAACTTAGTATTTATTTTCCCAGATTATTTTTCTTGAGGAAATAATTTTAAGAAATTATTCCAAAGAATAATCCACTTAAGGATCTTTGGATTTTTAATCAAAGAAATAATTTTCAAAAATTCCTGTTAGTATTTTATTTAAATAGCTTATTTTCTGCTAATATTTGTAGATATTTTTAAAGTATTTTTAGGAATTTATTTGAATTTTAAATTGAGTTTTGAAGTTTGAAATTTATAAATTTTGAAATTTTTGCAAATAGATCCCTGGTTGAACCAGGTCAAAGGAGTGGCTCGGGTCCGGTCAACTGACCGAGCCATTCTTTCTCTCCCTCTCTCGCTCGTGCTCGAGCTCCTCCGACGTTCGTGTCGCCTCAGCCGTCGCCGCCCCACTCCGGCCAACTCCGGCCACCTCCGCCGCCGTGGTTTGGGGCAAAACACTCCCCTCACTCCGCTCTTCCTACTCACCGGAGGGATTGTGCTCCGCTTCCTCCCGCGGCCACGCACAACCCAATCCCCTAGGGTTAGGGTTAGGGTTTCGGTGCCGGCGCCGCTCGCCTGCCCCTCTTCTCCGGCGTGCCCACCATGGCTCGGCGCAGAGCTTCGCCCTCTGTGCCGCCGTGGTGCGGTGGTGCTCATCCTCGACCTCCATACGCCCCCTCCAACGGTAGCGCGGGCACTGCCTCGCCGCCGTGGAGCTACGGCCATGGACGCTTTGTAAGAAACTTCTTCTCCTCTCTCTACTCTCTCTAGGTACAACTAGACATGGATTGGTCACGGATGCATTCATTTGTTTAGGTACTGGATGAACTGGATATGATTCCTTGATGCATTGCTCTCGGATATGCACTGATTGTTCCCTGTGCATCAAGAATGAGATGAATGGTGATGATCTAGTGTACACAGATCACTCCATGACCTCTGGAATTAATGTTGGGAACCTTTCTTGCTCCATTACGAAGAGAAATGATTTTTAGACTGAATCTTGTGATGATTCTGTCCAAACTGAACTAGAGCATGGTCTAGTAATGATGTAGGAAATATTTAAGCATAATTTAGACATGTTTTGCTTGCTGTGATGCCTCCATTTGGAGTTACACAGTAGCTAGCTTGTTTAGATAAGCTTTTTATGTTTTCCTGTGCTTCTTCCATGTGTAAAGATGTGCATAGCTCAGCTAATCCAGCTCTGCTGGTTCACTGGCTTGTGTGATGCTTTGTTAAAAACAAAATAAGAACAGATACTACACTGTTGCCTTTTTTCCCTTGCCTCCAATGCTCAAACAAATGCTAAAGCACACAACTTCACTCCCTTTCATCTCTCTGTCCTATTTCTTGCACAAAACAGAAGTTCTCGGTGGTGCAATTTATTTTCCTATAGCACCCTACCTTGCAGTGCAAGGCTCTGTTAAGAACAGATGCTAAAATGAACACTCTAGCATGATTCTGTCATTTACAGAACATGCTTAGCCTCTCACTAGCACTTATGAATCAACCTCTATTGTAGAGCAGCTAGAGCTACGGAAGAGCTCTGATCTTGCTCCAAGGTTCAACCGTCTCCTCCTTGCTGCTTCTTGTGGTTCTACCGTCTCCTCCTCGCTGCTTGATTTTTCCTAGAGTTTAATTGCTAGCTGAAATGGCTTGTGGTGGATGGATTAGGTGATCTCCATGAGTAGTGCTTGGCTGTGCTTGTTCTTGTGGAATAACAAATAGAAATGGGTGTGCTGATGGTTGTATAATGTGTGAGTTGTGGTTGCTGTGAATTGTGTGTGCTGCTGGCTGCTTCTTGAAAATGTCTTTGTGGCAAATGAATTTGCTAGGATGATTGTGGTGCTGTTTATAAACTACTGGCTGGTTGTTGTGGTGGTGACACACAACTAGGTGACTCTCATTTGCATTGGTGAGTAAGGTGCTTGGTTGTCAAGCTCTCATGCTTGGGCATTCCTTAGGGTTCAAGTAATGTGAGATATTTTGCTTGTGGATAACTCTCCTATGTGGCAAGCTTATCCATCCCAAGCTTGGTCTTATCTCCTTGTGGGATTTATTCTTGAGCAAGACAAGTGGTAATTGTCACTAGATGGACTTGTGGGCTGATTCTCCTATGTGGGCTTGTGAAATATTAGTGGCTTTACAAGTTATGGGTGGTGATCATGTGGGCTTTACACTTTCAGATTTGTGGGCTTTATAATTAACTCTCTTTCTTCCCTGGTAATTAATACCATTGGAGAAATATTTTTATGTGGGCTTTCTTTCATGAACTTGACTAGATTAGAGGGAAATAAATATGTTGCCTAAGATAGATAAATGTGGATCAATGATGCCTTTTGTCCCATGCTGCCTTTGTATCTTGTAAAATGGATCATGTCTCTTGTTGCCTTCTGGTTGCCTTCTTGTTGATCCATGCAGCCTCAAATGATCCAAATTGATCCACAAGTATGATCCATTGTTGCCTCTGATTTAATATTGATCCCTCAAGTCAAATTTTGGATACTAGGACAAGTTCCTAATATCCATTAGTTGAGTTCCAAACATCAATTGCCTCTCCCTTGTGGAGAAGGCAAACATTTTAATCTTACACAACCATTTGTTTTTCTTTGTTGTTTGTTTTGCAGGAATTAATTTGAGAAGATGGTGAGATTTAGTAGAAGATCAAGATGAGAAAATCAAGATTTAGTTTAGGATCCTTTATTTATTTGTAATTTTCTTTTCATTTGGATGAGATATGTACTTATTTGATTAAAGTTGTAATATAATATATTCTTTCAATTTCATTTTGGAATATTTGGATCTAGTAAGATTTGTATCATGTCACAATGGATGTACATGATTATATTTTGGATATTTGAGTTTCGAATTTGGAGCTCATGTGTAGAAAGAATGGGGTGAGATTAGATGATAAAATGTGTATGATGATTTGAGATGAGAAATTGATTCTTGTGTGATGATATATGTGTGAATGATGTTTTGAGATGATAATAGATATAGAATGATGTTATATGATGAAATGTTCAATTGATTTGAATTATAACGTGTCATTTTATCCAATTGTGTTCGAAGGTCTCGAGAATTAAGAAAGGTCATGTCCAATCCTGGAGTGCCTCGACAGATACTGTTAGTTTCTAGTTAGTTATAAAGATCATGTCGAAGTTTATCGCACTCAGCACGATGATCTAAACCCTAACTCATCGAGTCGAGAGAAACATCGATCACTTTGCATTATTTAATTTAACGCGCCAAAATTTCCCGTGTTTTAGATGCATGCCATGCAAATGCACAAATTCTATTTCTATCCTTCCGACTCTCTAAACTGTGGGGTGTTACAGCGACGTAGCCCAGGCAAGCAAACATGCCGAAAACGCCTCTCCATAGGCTGCACGGGCTTGCAGTGGGCAACTAAACACGCCCCAAGTGTCACCACCACGCTTGGCTTGGAGGCGTTTGCTCTTTCCTCAGCGGGTAGTGTGCCTGACGCGAAAAGGGGAAAAAACTGGAACTGAAGTTTGAGCCGTGCCTGACACGGCGTCCCATAGTCCGATTTCGTTCGCAGGTTTAAAAACACATGATATAATTGGAATACACGTGTAAAACAAAACATTGAAAACACATAAATTCTGTAAACTTGGGTGTTTGGTTCACCAGATTAGAAAAAATACAGGCATAATAGTAAACATGGTCAAATCAAAATCAAACCACATGAGAAATTATAATTCGAGTCTTATTTATGTCACTAAAGACCTTAGACTAGTTCTTCGTAGGAATTTAGAAAATAGATCCAAGTAGATTGTAAATTAAAGAAATTTTGCCTGTGTTTTTCTTTTACTCCATTCCTCTTAACCAAACCGATGGATAATACCTTTGTAAGAAATTTATTTTTTGTGTTATTCATGCATTTCCCCCCTTTGAACCAAGTAATTCGTCGATGTTTGGATGTGTTTGATTCAATTGGTACCAGCATGTAACAAGCATCATTTATCGATTTCGAAATCCAACATGTATGGTATCCAATGGAGAACTTGAAATCATATTTTGTACCCACAAATTCAAATATGAATATGCACATAGGGGTTTAAAACATACGTTCAAATCATCAATCTATTATGGATAGTTGTTTACCGATCATCGCAAGTGTTACAATTACAACAAAGTATTAAAAGACTAAACGACACATGACTACAACAATAATAGGTGTCCATATTCTAGACAAGCCATTTTGTTCAAATGGAAAGACAAAGCTACACTAGGTATGCACCATCAATCTTTATTTGACAAATATTTAGAGTGATATCACACGTCACACGATGCCACTAGTCAAAGTTCCAATTTACATGCGTAAACGAATTCCGAAACATATTTGTATGTGTTTACAAGATGTATGTTTACATTTCCTAGCATTCTCATATCCAAACTCGAAATGCAAAGAGAAACTCGAATTGCTACGTGAAGTGTCTTTTTTTTTGTCTTTTGTGACTTTGTTAATGTTGGATATGCATGAAAAAAACGAATTCTACTCTGTGCACGTTAAATGGAAAACGCATGAACTCCCGAGCTTCGTGCTTCCTCTACTTAAAAAAAATCAAAAACATATTTATAAGTTTTAAAAAAGTCTGAGAAAATGCTGCATATTGCCAATGATGTATCCATAATGGTGCAAAATCGTAATTTGAAATACTTTATATTCTGGGATACACAAAAATGACAAATGTAAAATGACAAATGTTGTATATATTGGATATTCAAAAGTGTGTACATTTAGATCGACATATTTGTTATTTTGTGTAGATCCGAATTTAAAAAGTATTTCAAATCGAGATTTTACACGTTTGTGAGATATATCATTGACGATTTGCGGGATTTTTTCCAGATTTGTTTGAAACTTGGAAATATGATTTTAAATTTGTTAAGTAGAGAGAGCACTGGAGGCAGGGAGTAAGAAATCTCTACTGGGTTTGCATCCGCACGGACTCAACTGTAGCCTCTACCGAACGGGAGATGCGTTTTGGCTTCAGAGCTCATATGTTCCTGACCAAATAAACAAAATTAAAAAATAGTGAAACATTTCAGAAATTTCTGAAGAAACTGGTTACGAATATATACATATTTTTAAAAAACTTGCCAAGTTTCGTAATGAAATGTCTAGGATATCAGTATGAATTTCTGCTACTGAGCCCTGCCCAGATATCCACCGTAGTACGTAACATACGTTACACATATGTATCTCCTGCAAATGACATGTGGGACATGAACCTGCTCGACACCATGTGTCATACGAAAAATTAAGCCAGCGCACGACACGCCCAACTTCCCAAGCGTTTCCCCTGGAAAAAAACGCATCTCCACAAAACGACGGGGGAGGGTTCACATCCCACGTCACCCTACCCACTGACCGCGAAGCCCCACCGAGATAGAACCCGGCCCACACGTCAGGCGCTCGTTAGGCGGCGCGCGGCGGCGCGCTGGATTCCCCAGCCCCACGTCCAATCGGACGGCGAGCGGCCCAACATTCTGACGCCTATGAATTCGAGCCGCACGATGCTTCTCCGCGGCCCCGCGCCGTCCGATCCCGCGGCGCCGCGGGGATCCGGCCGTAGAATATGAATTTGATTTCGAAAGCAAAGAGTGGGAGGAGAGAAAGAAAGGGGGAAGCGAAGAGAGAGAAAGAGAAAGGGCGGAAGGGAGGGAGCACAGCAGCAGCAAGAGGGAAAATCCTCTAATCCCCCCGAACCCCTCCCGAAATCAGCCATTCGCCGCCGCCGGAGCGCGCGGCGATTCGGGATCCCCGTTCCCGCCGCCCCCCTGGTGATCCGGAGCCCGCGCCTGCGATCCCGCCGCGCGCCCTGGTGGATTGGGTGGCCGTTTCGAGCAGTGCCCGCGGGCCGGTTTGATCTGTCAGCTCCCGAGACCGGGGCCGAGTAGATAGATGGCGGGGAAGGAGCAGGGCGGCGGCGGGGGCCCGCCGCGGCTGCCGCTCACCGCGGTTTCTTCCACGCAGCCGCCGATTAAAAAGCTGGTGAGGCAGCTCGACTTCAACTCGGCGGCGCTCGCGGGGAACCCCGCCATGGCGGCGGCGGCCGCCGCTGCTTCCAGGACGCTGCAGCCCAGGCCGGTGCCGGTCTTTCACCCGCAGCCGCACCCCCAGCTGCGGCCCGCGGCGCCCATGGGGGTACCGCACCCGCACCCGCAGCTGCAGCCGCGGGGGCTGCCGGTGATGCGGCCGCATCAGCTCGTGCATGTGCCCCTGCCGCGGCCGGTAGTGGCGATGACGATGCCCGTGCCCGTGCCGCAGCTCCGCCCGGCCCAGCCGCAGCCAGTGCCGCGGCCGCCGGTCCCCGTTCCCGTTCCCGTTCCCTTGTGAGTGCCCCCCTTTTCTCTAAGATTTATGTCTAGCGTCAATTTTTTGAAAATCTTGCTTCTCGATTTCGAACTTTTGGGGTTCTGTTATGTTGGGAGCAGGGAGCGGCATGCCAGGCTCTTCCTTATGAACAAATGAGTTTGCTCTCTTTTGAATCACATCGCTGGGTGTCATATTTTTTTAACCCAAGTTTGAAAACTTAGTTCCCAAATTTTACTTTGCATTTGTGTTTCCTTGTAACAGAGATACATGTTTGTACTAGATGGATGCTTTTCAACTGACATTTAGTTAATTTAGCATGCATCCTACTGGCTTAATGGCAATCTTTGTTGAATCGATTTTCCACCATGCCGTTCTTATGCTTTGAGTCTCTGTGTTTCTAGGAAGCCAGAGTCACCAAAACCACGCGCACGGCTCTATGATGGCAAAGATGCCACCCCTACAAAGAAGAAGTGGTGCAATTGTAAAAACTCCAGATGTTTGAAGTTGTAAGTCAGATTTGAGTTTTCTTAGCTTGAGAAAAGGGCAATATTACAATGTTGATTCTTGTAATGAAGACATTACTTCTTTTTTCTTACGATTGTGAGTACTTCTTCACGTACTTCTCTAGAACTCACCAAATATGTGAAATTCCCTCTCTTTTAAGGATGGAGTTCGATCCAGTAAAATTTATCTGATTATGCTGACTTTTTTTCAAAAAGGAAGGTTATCTGATTCTTTAGGTATACAAGGGCTTGCACACATTGATATTTGTATTGACGGTTCAGTGTTTTTTAATGCGTAAAAATGTTACAATAACGAATATATGGATTCTGGATCTTCTTTTTGAAAAAGAACTGGATGACAGTTATTGCTAAGCAGCCTAAGCTTTACAAATAACATTGGCGATGAGACCCAATATTTGATCTGCACATAAGATTTGTAGCAGTAGATCTGTATGTTATAGCTAGTGAAATAATGACTTTACTTTAAAGGATCCGAAATAACAACTTTGTGACTAATCAAGATAATTATGAAGCACTGAATATTCTTAGAGTTGGCTCACTTATACTTCAGTGGTGGCTTTATCATTTTAAATTTCTCAGTGGCTCGAAAAGGAACTCGAGCTTCGTAAAAATGACGATTATTGTTTGAAGGAGTGAAGTATTTGTGTAATGTGTTGAAGATGAAAACCAGACTTATATTTTGTTCTTTCATTCTGTTTGACGCATGTATATGTAGATATAGATAATGGCAATGAAGATAAATTGAAAGAGTATCCTCCTAACATTCATATCTTTTGTAAAACCCTAAAATTTCCGCTTTTATCTACATCTTCTCTGTATAGTTGTTGTTTGGATCTGCACATAGAAAACCAGAAAATCCTCCTTTTCTTAAAACCGGAAATGGATATGCATTGATGAATCACTACTTGTTTCTACTTTTTATGTCTGTCATTTCAGTTTTAAGCCTTTGCATACTGATGTTTGATCCTGTCAAGCTGACATTTATGGTTTTCTATGCTTAGGTATTGTGAATGTTTTGCATCTGGTACTTATTGTGATGGATGCAACTGCCTTAATTGTTTTAATAATGTTGAGAATGAGGCTGCTCGGCGTGAAGCTATAGATGCTACACTGGAGCGCAATCCAGATGCATTCAAACCTAAGATTGGGAGTAGCCCACACACCAATCGGAATAATATGGTATGTTTTGAGGTCCATGTCCCTTATTTAAATAGTTTTGTACTTGATGAAAATTGATATCCGTTGCTTCTAGTGTATCAATGTCGCATCTTTTTAGAATTTTTCTTGCTCTTGGTTGGGATGCATATTTATCTTTTAAAAAGAGTCAAACTGAATATGATTATCCTAATGGATGGCAAATATTGGACATGGGAAGTCACGGAAATTTACACAAGGTCTCTGGAAAATAAAATTATTGCTATATATAAATAAGAAATTACAGCTTAGAGGTGTTCAACCTTCTCCTACAACTTCATTTACTTTGTTCAGTTCTAAGAATGCTGCATCGTTTCTTATTTGTAAGCCTTCCATAGTTGCAGTAAAAAACATCACTTGTAAAAAATGTGGATCCATGAACTCCCCTGTTCTCTTCGGATATCGCAAAAGATACAGAAGCTGACAACTGTGAGTTTGAATTCTCAAAAGCATTGAGCCATTTTCGGGATTGATTAATATGGAACTGATGTCGGATGAGCCCAAATTTCGTGTCTTAAGGAGCAATTGGTGTCTAGTAATACACATGTTAGGCGTCAAACATTTCTAATTAAGTAAGTGCAGATCCAGTATCCTCAACTAAAATGTTGTCACTTACAGTTCTTTCACCAACAGGAAAGAACCTCCAGTTTCCTTCTAGACTTCACAATTTTTTCTTATGGTTTATTTGAAACAACAATTATGTTTTCCGGAGAAGTTAAAGCTAAGTTTATTTTTGTAGAAAGCTTAAATGTTATTTCATAAACATTAAGAGGCTTGTACTTCATTCTTACATATTTGAGTGGACATCTTCGTTATTGTATTTCTCATCTATGCATCTGATTTGTGCTTCAGTGACATGTGTCATTAATACTAGTCCCTTAAATATCCAGGAGGTAGCTGGTGATCTCCCTTTAGTAGGGAAGCATAATAAAGGGTGCCACTGCAAGAAGTCAGGATGCCTCAAGAAATACTGCGAGTGCTTCCAAGCTAATATACTATGCTCTGAAAATTGCAAGTGTATGGATTGCAAGAATTTTGATGGGAGTGAAGAAAGAAAAACTATTTATGTGGATCCCAAAAGTGTCGTTCACATGCATCAAGCAGCAAATGCAGCGGTGAATGGTGCTGTTGGAGCAACTGGATTGTCGTCTCCTTCCACGTCAAGAAAGAGAAAGCACATAGATCCTCCCATTGACCTTTCAAGCAAGGAACATGTAGCTCACATGAATGGCCAACTATCACAGGTAATGGCCAATTCTTCTATTTAAGCATTTCTCTGCAGCTTTTGTAACTTCTCAAACTGTGAATAGTTGTGTTTTTAACTATTGACTTAAGAGGTAAGGTGAAGCGATCCATTCCATCACTAGGAATTTTCATTTTATGCTGTTGGTATGAAGCGAGTTGATGATACTTTGCGCCTGTGCACTTGCGACCTACTTAACTTGCATTGTCGTGATTGTAAAAAGAAACTTACATTCTCGCTATATGATCCAGAAATTTTTATTTTGCACTCAATGAACGAACCAGAGTAATGTGCAAGTTACATTACCTTTTCTATTGGCATCCCATGCTTTGCAACCAAAGTAAATCAACCTCACGCTTTTGTCTGTGTTGACTACTTCACCAATTTTGTGCACCAAGATATCTGAAAGGGGTATCTACAGAAGTATAATAATGTTACTAGCTGAACACCCGTGACCCGTGCTTTCCATGGACAAAAAAATCATATCACCTCAGCATGTCCAGACATTGTCTTCGTGCTCAACCTGCTCCATGCCATTGGCTGCGCCACCGGTTCAGCTTAGCTTCGCCAAGGCAATAATAGTGTCTTGGCGGTCATGCACGGCCAACAGGTCCACAGCCAAGCCCTATCGAGCCTCTTTGTGAGACGCACCATTTCTGCTTGAGACTTTTGGGAGGAGAGCAAGTAACCTTCTCTTTGTTTGAGCTAGTTTTTTCGATAATAATTTTAGGGATGTGAAGGGGGAAGCGGGAGCGGTTTGAATGCACCACCACCACTATCTCAGGCTTTAATAACTGTAAACATAAAGATTTGCAGAAGTGCAGATTAGATAACATCATCATTTTTTGACTTCTGACTTAATAAATTGTCCTGGAGCGGTCCAAATTCATCTAGAACAGATTTCCGAATAAAACCTGACTAACCAAAGAGACAGACAACGGCTATGTTATAGCAAGAGTTATTATGGGATTCTAAGAAGGTTGCTGTATATACTTTATATGTTAATCAGGTTTTTTACCAGAAGAACGCATTGGCGTCTGACGGTTCACTTGCAATAAGCCAGTCTGTGCATCCTCATATGATGGGGCCCTTTAAAGTCACCTACAGGTAACTGTCAACTTTACGATTTTCTACTCGCAGAAAAGATATTAGACTTTCCTTGAGCAGGCCAACCTATCTGTTCTCTATTGATGGATTTATGTCATCCCTGTAGGCCTCTTTTAGCGGATATTATTCAACCAGGAGATGTAAAAGAGCTATGTAAACTTTTGGTGACAGTATCGGGACAGGCTGCTAAGGCATATACTGGTATTGCTCTTGGGATCATGCCGATTTCCCCCTTTTCCAGTTTTGTTAGTTTGTTTCAGGAAATATCCTGGTGATCTTTCACTGTGCGTGACTTGCATCTGTGATAGATATCCAATCAACCTGCATAGATCAGAGCGTCTTCATTTTAAATTTTACCGGTTGCGTGACTGCATTCAACTCCATCCCTTTCTTGGGTCTTGGATTTAGATTCTTGGAACATCATGTGTATATGCAGCTATGTCATGTGCTTGATTCGGTGCATCCAATCTATAGTTTATAGTTTTCTAACACTGACAGTGGTCAGAATCGCTGTCATTTTCCTGTTGAAATTTTACTGTGCATGGGGTTCCTTTGTGACCTGTGAGTGATGGTCGCCATAATGACACGGCATTTCTCAAATTGAACACAAAGTCTTTGCAGCAGTTCTATAATTGTCTTCAGTTTTCTACTTTTTTATTTAATAATTTAAGATAGCCACATTCATGCGTAGCATAAATTTGACGGTAATGCTGTCTCATTGGAAAATTTTAAAACTAGGTCGGATCCAGGATGAGAAGATGGCAGAGAAGGAAGATAGGACTGGAGGTTCCCTAGCATCGACAAACCATAATAGAGAAGACCAAAATAAAGATCAAAGTCATAGAAAAACATCAACTGATGATCGTTCAAGTGGTGGAACCCATATGGGTAAAGCATCTGTAGACGATTCCAGACCTGATTGCACCGATGACCAGAAATCCAGTAGACCATTGTCTCCTGGAACACTAGCATTGATGTGTGATGAAGAAGATACTATGTTTGCTACGTCCGAAAATGTTGTTGCTCAGCCAACAATAGCTGTCAATCAGAACCGGTCCGAACTGTATGCGGAGCAGGAAAGGTGTGTGTTGACAGAATTCCGTGATTGCCTGCGTAAGCTTGTGCAATACGGTAGAATGAAAGGTATATCATATATCCTATCTGGCATGCCAATTCATAATAACTGAACATTTATTTGTTTGATTTGCAAAACTTGGGTAGGTTTGATACTGATTGTTTTCAACCTGCAGAGGAGAAGTACTCCATGGCAATAAGGTCTGAAGTAGCTGCCCATCCTGGGCAGGTAAATGATGGTCCCTGAGTACCATATTCAAAAGTAGATGTACAACCTATTGTAAAAACATTTGCTCAAAGTTCCAGCAAACATCTTGTTACTGGGAGCCCTGCGAGTGTGCATTTAGACAAAAAACAGAGGCCTGAGAACACATAGGTGGACCTCAGGTTTTGTATTTGGGGTACAAGAATCATGTTTGCACCCTCTAACAGGTTGATCGGTGATATGTACCAGCCTTGATGATTAATCTAGGTTAAAGAAATTCCAATTCATTCTCATTGGTCAGAATAAGTGTAATGATGGATAGTTAGTTAGTTTAGTCATAAAAATGCCTTTCACCTTATCTTGTTATGTACATTTTAGTTTATCTTTTCTTTAGTATTTATTTTCTTGGTGAAGTTTCTCCAGCTGCTATACTAAAAAGCTTAGATGAGATTACGCCTTGTAACATTTTATGTTTCTTTTTTCCCACTATAGTAGCATGAGTGATAAATTCTTATTTGGCATCGTGCCACTGAAGGGTGGTTTTCTTTCCGCCATTATCTGTGTGCGTTGTTCCGATATTTTGAGTGCTAAGAGCATCTCTAGCAGATTCTGGACAAGGCCCTGGCCCGGAAAATAATTGCTTTTTTTTCTGGGTCCGGTAGGAAGAGAGATGGCAAAAAGGGCATGCCTGGACTTGTGGAGGAGTGGGATATTTCCCGCAGAGTTCTCCATATTTTTGATTTTCGTGACTGTTTTTCGTGCTCCATGGTGGCAGAAAGCGGGAGCTGAAGTTTTAGCCCGCCCTTCCCTTCTGTCTGTGTCGCCGTCGTGCCGTGCTGCCCTTGGTTTTCCTGCGCTGTTGAAAAGATTTGTCGCCTCCTGCCGCTTCCTTTTCACCGTGTTTTGGCCTCGGGGGTGGCGTATCCCTTCCACGTGTCCGTGGCTGCCGCCGTTTCCATGGTTCCATCGCGGAGCTCGGTCGGAGGGGCTGTTGGGGCCAGGAGAGGATGCTACGGGTGTGTCTGAGCAGCGGAGTCGTGCTCGCATTCCCGCGACCGTCGGTGGCGCCGATTTGGGGCTGGTCGTCAATGGGGAGCTCGTGCGGCGCGGATCCGATTTGTGGTCGTCGGTGGAGAAGAAGGTACGGTTTGATCGATTCCGGCTATTTTAGGCTTACGCACAGGTCGATTTGTTGTCTAATTTGGGCAATATTTAATTTTATTAGATGGATTGGATTTCATGATGACTTGGATGATTCCGACATTGAGGAGATGCTCTTCGACGATGATGTAGAGCATCTGGTCTTGTTGCATCTCATCGAAGAGTTAGAGAATAGACACAAAAGGAAGAGGCAAGGATTGAATGTCGGGCGTCTTTACATTCCGCGGAACCGAGCTCTCGGCAATTCGTTGATAATGAAGGATTACTTTGCCGAGGTACCAACCTATCCTGCTCACCTCTTATGTAGGCGTTATCGAATGCGTTGATCTCTATTTGTTCGCATTGTTAAAACCTTGCGAGCAAAACTGTCGTTACTTCCCTCAACGAAGAAATGCCGCCGTTTTACTTGGTTTTAGTTCATATCAAAAGATATCGGCAGCAATGAAAGTGATAGCATATGGAAAACGTTATCTCCTACCGGGCGGGCTCGAGGGCAGTGCCGGGCCGGCGCGGTATCGGAAAACGTTTTCTGGTCGAATCCGGGATCTGCTAGAGATGCTCTAAAGTGCACGAAACCGGGACCTCCTGCCTTCATCCTTCGAATTGAATGTGCCGTTGAGAAATGAACACTGGACAGTGAAACACACAAGTTTTGCCACACCAGGAGAAAGTATTTGCTATCGCTCTAACCTGTACAGGAAATACGTCTTACATCTAGAATGGGCAACGATACTGCAGATTTCTCACATGATCACACAGCTAAATATTTCTGTCAGGCCTAAACAGAACTTGTGAGTATGACGTAGGCAGACAACATGTACCCCATTATCACGGCAAAGTTACTGTCCCAAGATTCGAGACACTGAGCTTTTGACTTTGTTCACAAACTTTTCCCTGCAAAGAACTCATATAGTGTTAAGTAAATTCACAAAATACAACACTATCTTGATCTGCAATAATGATGCACACATTCACAGGTCAAACTCAAAGTCAAACTCGCAATTATTGACCGCACATGGATTAAATATCAAGATTAAAAATGCCAAATTCAAACTTTACAAAGTGTGACTTTGACCAAAAGAGAACTGAGTGCGGATGCCAGTACAGTACATGTGCCATGTTTGTTAATTGAGGAAATGTGCCACAAACTAAAATGAAAATGTTATGCTAATTGTGGCAATGCATCATAAAATTTCCACAGAATATATGACTGAAATACGATCCACACTATCTTTTAGACGAACAGATATATGTTTCCAAAGGAACTAAATTCTCTTAGTTTTGGAGCCAGTTGAAACCAAATCTTTTAGGTGATATCACAAAGAATAATCGAGGCTTACCTATCTGGTTTGAAGAGGAGGTTCCCGTAGATGAACCACTGAAAATGGAGGATTGGGTTAATAGAAGGATAACAGCTTTATTTAAAAAGGACAATGGTTATAGTTGAGGTTCTTGAGTAAAACTTACCCATGCAACTGATATTCCAATCACTTCGAAGAAAACAGGGAGAACGGGGAGCTTATCTATGGCCTGAAGTTGAGATAATATGATAATCAGACTGATTTTCTTTGTTCATGCAAAAAAGAACTATCTTCTGCTAGTGATCACATTACATATTAGGTCGTCTGGCTTTTACCTCAATAACCATCATGGAAGCCCATAGTGCGGCAATTGCTGCAAAGCCTATACCGGCTAGAGCAAAGATGTCTTCAGTAGTGTTGAACTGTTTCAGTTTCCAGTTGGATTAGTTCCCTTCATTTGTAAAACATATGCTTTGGTGGGAGTACAATTCATACTAACAATTTGATTAGTGAATCTTCCCTTAACATAAAGCCAGCAAAAAATATACATAGAAAACGCTTTCCCTGAATTAGTAGTAACTTTGGTCTTGAAGTATGAAGGAAAAATAACGTTTCTCAAAATTTTACAACACAAAATTATGGACATCTTTCTCTACACTGTTAACAGGCTGGGATGCAAAATCAATTTTTCTTAGGCAAATCGCTACTGGCAGTACATTCAACCTCCCAAAATACTAGCTTTCCAGATGCAAAACTCAATCTCGATATTTATTTTCTTCAAATTGTAATCTCAGGCAAATGAGAGGAGACTCACTGAACTCTTGACATACTTCACGATGCTCCCGGAGGAGGCATCTGAACTGTCCTGCACCGCCGTGGCAACAACACTGCGACTTCTAGTCCTGCCTGAACACATTGCAGTCCACACGATGAGCTACGACGGCGTTCGTCAGACAAAACAAAAGGACTTTGCGACCGGAGCACATGGTGACTGCTTGGAGGAGGTAAAGAATTCACCTGAACAGCGGGGCTTCGCAGCCTCGGCAGACTGTTGGGGACGATGCTCTTGCTGCTGCGGCCGCCGCACGGCGCGAGGGCGATGGAGAGGGCGCAGGCCATCATCGCTGAGATCCCTCGCCGGGGGATTGGTTCAGAGTACTACGATGGCGATGGAGAGGGCGCGCGGAGGAACCGGGGAAACCACTGTTCTGTTTGGCCTTCGTCTGCAACAGCGGATGTGAGCTGAAGCTCCCTAGTCCACTAACAATCCATCAGATGGCAGGTTTGCAGATTGCCCCCTTTTGTTCTGTACTCTTTCCATGGTCAGAATTGCTGCTGTACTGGTTTGGGAAGTTGTACTACTTTGGAAAACACAAGTTGTACTGCTCTTTTTTATGGAAGAAGTTGTACTACTCATAGTTTTTTAGATAAAAAGTACTAGTACTCATAAATACTTATATACTTCCCACATGATCACAACTAACCACAACAAATCCACATTTCTCCTGCTACTTATATAAAGTTCCATGGTAGTGGAATTCCAATGAAAGCAAAATAAAATGTCCCTATTTTCATGTGTATGTGGATCTCATACATGATACATCTGCAAAGAGTTTTTTTTTGCGAGAATACATTTGCAAAGAGTTTTTTTTTTGCAATAATACTTCTGCAAGGAGTTGATTCGATTTGTCATCCTAGATAAGGAACATAAAGAATCACTACCTTCTTTGTACATCCCTTCTTGTCATGATATCTTGTTGGGATGATACTATTGAATGTATTTTTTTTCAAAAGGCCCTAATCCACTACGTATTGCTATATTCAAACATTATTTCGTGTTTCGGGCTTTTTGACAGGTTGGCACGAGCTAGTGTATTGCAAAAAAATTGTATCTCAAGCTTGATAATAGAAGCTTATGGACAACACGTCTGAGACTACCTATGGCTTAGCCAGGCTAATCTTGTCAAACGCCATATCCGAGCTCGTCTATTTATATTGTTTTACTATTTTTTGCCTTTGCTATTGTAAAGTTGTCTATCACCTATGTAAAGTTGCCTCTGATGAGGATATCACCCAGATATCGGATGAGACCCGAACAAATAACATCACCTAGAGATGAGGAGAATGTATTTCTTATCGCACCTTATATTGAGAAAGAAGTAAGAAAACGGTCTTCCAAATTCAGCTCAACAAGGTTTTGGATCCGGATGGTTTTCCTGCTGAGTTTTTCAAAAAACATGGGGATATCATTAAGTCTGACCTTCTATAGTTCTTCATATCGGACAATTAGTCTTGCTTCTCCTTCTTTCAGTGAAATTATCTACCCTTTGTTTCTGAAGTTGCCTATCGATATAGTGAAAATTGCATACCGTTTTTCAAATTGTCCACGATGTAGCCACGTTGTCTACCGTTATTTGTGAAGTTGCATACCGTTGTTGTGAATATGCTAAGTTGCCTTTAGTTGTTGTGAATTTGTCTTTTCGGTTGTGCACCAAATTTGTTTCGTCACGCACAAAGTTGCTTGAGGATTACAAAAGGTACATCCCAGAATTATAATCAGTAATGTTATCCAAAAATGTGGGCCAACAAAAACTTTTGTTATATTATATGTGTTTGTTATGCTTGTTTCTTGTGGTAATTATTTCTTGTTGCTTGTGTTGTTGTTTGCTTGAATTAACAATTTGAAATGCAAAAACAAAAGTAGAAACAAGAAAGAAATAAAAATGACAAGTGTGTCACCCAAATTCTCCAAATAAGAAACTCAAAATTGTTTCAAACAAAATTCAGAGGAGTGGTGATGTAAACACTCCCATTTCGATTCTTACTACTTTCCCTCTCCAATACTATTTTTAAACTAGTTTTAAAATTGTAAAGTAAAATCAATTTGAAATAAACCAAAATACCAAATTCAAAACCCTATGAAAGAAAATGATTCAAAACATTTTATTTTGCAAAGCCAAATTTTGTGGAGCTTCTACATGTTATGGGGAGGCCCCACAATTATTTGCAAATTTTTCTAAAATGTTTAAGTGCCCCAAATAAATCCTAGAAAAGCTACTGGACTAAAAAGAAATAAAGAAAAACAGGAAAGAAAAGGAGGCAGGGGGTTTTGGCAAAATTGCCATCGTCTACCTCACCCCCTCGCCCCGACGCACAGCGCCGTGTCGCCGTGGCGCTCCTCGCCGATTTCTGGCCGCCCCCCCCCCCCCCCCCCAGCCGCGCTCCTCGTGCCTCTGCAGCCTCTGCACGCAGAGGAGAAGCCCTAGAGCACGCCCCCTCGCCCCAATGCCGCCCTGTCCCCTATTTCTCCGCCGTGGCAAGCTCGCCGTTGCCGGCCAAATTAGAGCCCCTCGCTGCTCCTCGACACGCAAGGCTCGGGCCATGACCTTCTAGAACACGTCCGGACCCCCCCGACCCCTCTGCCTTGAGCTTCTTGCACGCGTCGCGGTGGAATCGAGAAATATCTCGCCGGAGACGCCATGGACGCCGTCCGTGCGCTTCGTCCACGATACGCCGGCCCTCGCGCTATAAAGCCACCCCGAGCCCCTCTGGACACTCCACACCATCCTCACTCCCTCTCCCCCTCTCCAAATTCACCGTGCACCGCCAGGAGGGCGTGCATTGCCGCAGCCACTGCCGCCGTCGAGGTCGAGCATGGCCGCGACGCCACACTCTCCCTTTCTCTTCTTTCTGGCCTGCACTCTCTTCTGCAACCACACCGCACTCACGCGCCTCGCTTTTCCCTCTGTTTAGGGCACAGGAGAGGAGCCAGGACCTCGCCGGAGCTCGTGCCCGTGGCCGTGGAAGTTGGAGACCTCGCCGCCGTCGACTGGAGCCTCCCCAGCAAGTACAACTCGCACCACCGCCTTCCTCGAGCCTCTGCCGTTCTCCTGCACCCTCTCCGCACCTTCCCGAGCCCCCTAGGCGAGGATCCGTCCACGGCACCGTCGCCGGCGCGACGGCGCCACCCGTTTTTGGTCGTCGATGATCGCGGCCTCTGTGAGCCGTTGGATCTGGATCCAACGGCCACGTACCGCTTCGTTTAGAGAGAGGCTGACGGGCTGACCCCACCCGTCAACATTTTAAACATTATCCACAACGCGGGATTTTTCACTGTGTCTCTGACACGTAGACCCCACTTGTCATAGTTTTCAACATTATCCAGAGAACAATTAATTTTGAATTTAAACTTCTCTGTAATATCAGTACTGGACCTAACTTCAAAATTCAATAACTTGAGATCTAGACATCCAAATAAATCAAATCCAATTGTTCTGGAAAGCTTATGAAAATGTTTAACCAACCCAATTGGATTCATTCATTTAGATAAATAATAAAAATGTATTATTAAAAATACTACAGAAGGTTTAAATTCTAAACTTGTTTGTTTCTGATACTCTGTTAGTCCAAATAATTCCAAACCAATTTTGCTAGCTTAGTACTGCCATGTATTAGCTTCCCTAATTTTGGTAGAATTATTTGTGCAGTAGTAATTGTTTAGTATAAAGTTGAAGTTTAAACACCCTTCTGCACTAAAACATTTAAATATGTTTAATGGTTAACCCAAATGAATTAGGACCAATTTTGTTAGATCACATTTAGTCATGTTAAGTTACCCCTAAAAGGATTTAATTTTGAATAACATTAACTTGAGTTGTAGCAAAAACTTGATTAATAAGTTACTGGATTCAAACAATTGTGTAGGGAGTTTGGTAACTCCAAATGATCCAAATCAAATTGGGTTGTCTTCTACACATCAGTAGCTTTCTGTAGAAATTTAGTTTGTATTTTTGTGACCAACAGAACTCAAGTTGTGCAATTAAACATGTTCCACAAGTTTCTGCCATAATTTTGGACATAAATAAATATTGTTTAGTTCAATTAATTTGAAACCAAATTGTATTGTTTGATGTGTGCAGTAGCTATTTGTGATGTTTATGGTTGTTATGTTGAGATGATTGCTTGAGTAGTTTAGTGATTGGTTGTATTTGTTTGTTTATTAATTAGACGAGAACGCTGTCGGATTTATCGAGGAAGGAGAGTTTGTTGAATCTGAAGATCAAGACCAAGTCCACTTTGCCGAGCAAGGCAAGCTACTCTCTGAGCTTGCACCTAAATACATATGCATCTACTTTGATCAAATGATTTACTCTTAAGGCAATGGTTTACAAAACCTTTTCAAAAGTATATGGATATTATTTTGCCACCCTATGTAGAAATATAAGGTAGTTTATATAAAACTGTAGGATGGGAAACAATGTTGTTTATTCAAAACTCCTTTGAAAATACTTGAGTGATTATGGAATACCGAGATGTCGGTGTTGAAGTGGAGAAATGGAGAATGGTGATGTTTATGAAAAATGCACAGTGTCCTAGTACTATGACTACCAATCTTACCCTGTGCGACCACATTTACCCCCATATGGGAACAGGGCTTAGTCATGTAGTTTGCTCTTATTAGTATGGGATACCTCATCGACGGAGATCACTCCGTTATGCATGAGGGGATGGTCCGAGGACCTACCCCCTGACCCGGGTCCTCACACAAGTTGGTGGGGAGGATAGAAGGTTCCACCATAAACCGCCGGACAAAACTATGAGTCCTCACACTTAGGGTTTCTGACGGGAAACTGGACTGAGTGTCGATGGAAAGTGTCATATGGGAAGGATCCTATACTAGCATGAGCAAATAAGAGGCTATGGTCGGTGGCTCAACTTCGCATACACCTGGTATGGCGGGACGTGGCTGACACGATGAGTTACCGGATGAATGTGGGCTAAAAGCGTGCTACCTCTGCAGAGGGTTAAAACTATTCGAATAGCCGAGTCCTCGGATATGGACAGTTGGGAGGCTGTCCTAAGACCATGTGCAAGTTTTTGAAAGACTTTGAGTTTTAAAAAGAAAATGAAGTGGAGAATGTTCCTTACACCTATACCAACGGATCGGTATGAGGTTGTTGGAGGAAGTGGACCATGACGGGCTATGGTCGGAAAAAGGAGGAGTTTTGGAGAAACAGATAAAATGGTGATTTCTTTAAAGATAGTTATAAAACTCTTCTTACCTTTTTCAATAAAGATATAGAGATGTTTTAAATAAATAAAAGTTGTAAATTAAAATAAAACTAGTGCATACTCATGTTGGGGTAGTTTGCGAGTACATTCAAATGTACTCATATTGGTTTCGTCCCTGGCTATTGACCTAGCCAGACTACGAGGAGGAGCACTACGCCGAGCAGGAGTATGGCGACTTCTACGCGAACTAAGGATCTCCACAAGTCAGCTGCCTGTCGGGTTGTCGTCGTTAGAATATGATGTCTACTACGCCGTAGCTTCCGCTGATATTTTGGTTTGGCCCATGAAGGCACCTATGTAAGACTTGGTCTAAATGACCATTTATGTAAGACTTTTAATTCGGTATTGTAATGGATGTAAACTTTGGTATCCAATTCGGATTATGTGCAACGACAGACTGATCACGGGATCGTTGTGTTAAGCATAATCGGGTATTTCGGACAGCTAGTCCGGGGTCCCCACAGACTTGGTATCAGAGCCATCCTGACTTTAGGAAACCTTAGTTAGCATGGTCGTTAGACAAATGTTACAAAAGATTAATTTCTAAAAAAAGGAGTGAAGTATTTTCGAAAACTGCTTATCTCCAATCCTCTTACTTATGCAAAATTTTACTCTCATTAAATATACATTTTCCCTTGTATCCTTAAAATTTTGCACACTTCTCATTAAGCTTAAAATTCGACTCACTTGTTGCCTACTACATTTAAAATTTTGATACACTTGTCACCTCACTAACTTAAAATTTTGTTAAAAATTGTAGATGGCACTCCATTGGACCGAGTTCGTTCAGCTTGAGAAGGACAGCAAGCTGACGTTCGAGAGGGACTTGTTCGAGTTGAGCAAGCTGTTAGGTCGCCCCGCTCCAGAGTTCAAAGGAGCTCAGGTTGACGTTCACGGAGTCGGGAGACTGAGTTGGCTCATCGAGTCATCAGTTCGCAGGAACATCAAGTCCCCAGTTCCAGGACGATCATCTTCACCACCAAGGCCTCTATCTGGGTTGACGGTCTCTGTACTGCCGCACAGAGGTTGCTAGCCCGACTTTGTGAGGAGCACAAGACGGAGTTGGCAAACTCCCGTTTCCGGTTCTACGGGAGGCGCAACAGCGACGGACACCCTACTCCTACCCTTTACCACCCGATGTTTGGGAGCTACATCCTGGACATGGAGCTCTTACTTCACTACACCCAGGATGATCTGATGCGCACTAAGGTTCAGCTTCACTTTGATCGCATCTCGCTTGTTGAGATTCGCGAGAATGAGGAGAAGCTGCTGGAGGAGAAGGTCGCTCTTCTCACGAAGAGGGCCCAGCTGAGGAGGACCATCGTGAAGCTCCGCAAGAAGGTGGCAGAGCAGGACCAGCTGATCGAGGAGCTAGAGCACCATACTGACGAGATGGAGGAGGAGGGCGAGGATCTCCGCAAGGAGAACAACGCTTTCCTCAGTGACGATGATGACTTCGTGGAGGAGATGGATTATGATCAGGAGGACGACGATGAGGAGTTAGTTGACGAGGAGGAGGAGCCACTCGAGCAGTACTCGAGGACGAGGAGGAGGAGCCACTCGAGGCAGTTCTCGAGGACGAGGAGGAGGATCCCGAGGAGCCACCCTACCAGTCAGATGCTGACGTGTTAGAGCTGGAGGTTCCACCTCAGTAGGCGAGTGACTTGATCACTACCGCAGGATTAGGTTGACCCCCTATCGCTAGTCGAGTCGAAGTAGTGGTTCTTTTGGAAACCAGATGTTATGTATCTTAGATGTAAGCTTGATGTTGTAAGCTTGATGTTGTTGTGAACTCCTTGATGTGATGTTTGTGATATATAAGTATGTTTGTCTTGTTGATCTGTGTAAATATTTTCATATAATCCTTAAATTAATCAACCACTTGCGAAATCGTCTTTTCCCTTAGTCGAACTTTTCTTTGCCTTGCCTCTTATACCCGGTGTGCTTCAGGATGCCGCCCCGTCGTGCGGAAGGAGCACCACCACCACCGGACCCAACCCCCGCCCAACTTCTCGCGCTTATCATGGAGGAACGGTGCCCGAAGAGCGCCAAGCTCATCTCGCTGCCCTACAGCAACTCGCAGCCGCTTATAACAACAACAACAACAATAACAACAACAACAATGATGGCAATGGCAATGGTGATGGAAACCAGCGATCCACCTTAGGCGATTTCCAGAAGACCAACCCACCTACCTATTCCAAGGGACTTCACCCCTGGAAGCCGATGATTGGCTTCGCACCATCGACAACAATCTGGAAGTTGCTGCTGTGGGAGAAAATGAGAAAGTGTTGTATGCAACCCACTATCTCGCTGGACCTGCACGAGCTTGGTGGGAAACTACCAAGGCTCTCCAGCAAGCTGGTCATGTTATCAACTGGGCTGAGTTCCAGGAGAAGTTCCGCAAGAAGCATATTCCCAGCGGACTTATTGAGAGGAAGAAGGATGAGTTCCGCAAGCTGAGGCAGGGAAGTAAAGATGTGGTCGGTTATCTGATGAGTTTACCGACTTATCTCGGTATGCTCCTGATGACACCGACACTGAGAAGAAGAAGATGGAGCGTTTCATGAGTGGACTTCATGATGAACTGCAGTGTGCTCTGGTTATCCATGACTTCTATGATCTGGAGTCACTTGTGGACAAAGCCATCCAGCTGGAGACCAAGCGCAAGTCTATGTATGAAGGTCGCAAGAGGAGGATGAATGCTCAGGAAGGTTCGAGCAGCCAGAAGCCTCGTATCTTTCAGCAAAACCCCAGGCCTGCTTATCGTCCACCCCAAGCTCCACGCCCCAATTTCCCTAACCGCCCAAACAACTTCAACCGCCCCAATGACAATAACCGTCCCGGAGGAAACTTCAACAACTTCACCCGCAATCCAATGTTGTCTGCTTTGAATGCGGCAACAAGGGTCACTACTCCAGAGAATGCCCCAATCCCAAGAGGAATGTTCAGCGCCCCAATGCGCCGGCACCGAACAATGGTCAAGGCCGCAATGGAAATGGCAAGAATGCCGCACCCCGCGGAAATGCTGCTGTTGCCAAGGGTCGTCTGCACCACATCAATGCTGAAGAAGCTCAGGATGCGCCAGATGTTGTGCTGGGTACGTTCCTTGTCAACTCAGTACCTGCAACTGTTCTGTTTGATTCTGGTGCTACCCATTCATTTGTTACCCAAGAATTTGTTGCTAAGGGAGGTTTAGTCGAGAGCCTCTTACCCAAACCCATGGTCATCCAAATCCCAGAATCCACCGTAGAGACCAAGATGTTTTGCTCCGATGTACCCCTTGAGATCAAAGGAGAAAAGTTTCCAGTTAACTTAATTGTTCTGGGAACCCAAGGCATCGATGTTATACTCGGTATGAATTGGTTAGCCAAGTACCATGGTCGAATTGACTGTGCCAGAAGAGCTGTATCCATCACCACCGACAAAGAAGTAGAAGTGGAGTATGTGTCTGAAACCAGTCATTCTCACCCAGGCTGCCATGAGAGCATAGCTCGACCCCCCTAGATGAGATCCGTGTTGTTCACCTATTCCGAGATGTTTTCCCTGAAGAATTGCCTGGTATGCCGCCAGACCGGGATATTGAGTTCATAATTGAGCTTATCCCAGGAACAGCCCCTATATCCCAAAGCCTTATCGGATGAATCCGGAAGAACTGGTTGAGTTGAAGAAGCAGTTGGCAGATATGCTCAGCAAAGGACTTGTTCGCCAAGCGCTTCACCTTGGGGATCACCCATTATTTTTGTGGACAAGAGAGACGGTACCACACGCCTGTGTGTGGATTATCGCAAGCTGAATGACGTGACCATTAAAAACAAGTACCCTCTTCCCAAGATCGAGGATCTGTTCGATCAAATGAACGGAGCCCGAGTCTTTTCCAAGATCGATCTTCGGACAGGTTACCATCAGTTGAAGATCGAGAGACAGACATTCCCAAGACCGCCTTCACCACTCGTTACGGTTTGTTTGAATACACCGTGATGTCTTTGGTCTGACCAATGCCCCAGCCTATTTCATGAATCTCATGAACAAGATTTTCATGGAGTACCTCGACAAGTTCGTGGTAGTTTTCCTTGATGACATCCTTATTTATTCCAAGACCGAAGAAGAGCATGCTGAACACCTGCGTCTAGTTTTGGAGACCCTCCGAGAGCACCAGCTGTATGCCAAGCTTAGCAAGTGTGAGTTTTGGCTCAGTGAAGTGGCATTTCTCGGACATGTTGTATCTGCCGGAGGAATTTCTGTTGACCCGAGAAGATCCAAGCCATTGTTGACTGGTTAGCCCCAACCAGTGTGACTGAAATCCGAAGCTTTCTCGGACTCGCCGGTTATTACCGCAAGTTCGTTGAAGGATTTTCCAGTATAGCCAAACCCATGACCCAACTGTTGAAGAAGGACAAGAAATTTGAATGGACTCAGAAGTGTGAAGATAGTTTCCAAGAATGAAGAAGAGACTAACCTCAGCCCCAATTTTGATTATGCCAGACGTCACCAAGAGTTTCGACGTGTATTGCGATGCATCACGCCTCGGACTTGGTTGCGTTCTGATGCAAGAAGGCAAAGTTGTGTCGTACCTGTCCCGGCAGTTGCGACCGCATGAAGAGAATTACCCAACCCATGACCTGGAGTTAGCTGCTGTTGTTCTTGCTCTTAAAACGTGGCGTCCCTATCTTGCGGGACATCGCTGTGAGATCTATACGGATCATAAGAGCTTGAAGTATATTTTCACCCAGAAGAGTTGAACCTGCGACAGAGGAGATGGATGGAATTAATCAAGGATTATGATATTGGAATCCATTATCACCCCGGAAAGGCTAATGTAGTTGCCGATGCCCTTAGTCGCAAACCCTGCACCCTGAATGCCTTGATCCAAGCCGAACAGCCAGCCTTGTTCAAAGAGTTCAAAGATTTTGGACTAGAACTTGTTAGCCATGGTTATCTCGCCAATTTAGAGTTAACCCCAACCCTGATGGATCAAATCAAAGAAGCCCAAAAAGGTCATGAAAGCATTGAAGGAATTAGGAAGAAGATTTCCCTCGGCAAAGCACCCGGTTTTACCGAAGATGCTGAAGGAGTGCTGAAATTCAATGACCGTATCTGTGTGCCCAATGTCACGGAACTTAAGGAGTTAATCCTGAAGGAGGCCCATGAGACCCCTTATTCAATCCACCCCGGCGGAACCAAAATGTACCAAGACCTTCGAGAAAGATTTTGGTGGCATGGAATGAAGCGAGAGATTGGTTCATTCGTAGCCAATGTGATATCTGTCAGCGAGTCAAGGCTGAACATCAGCGACCCGCTGGATTGCTTCAACCTTTGAAAATTCCCGAGTGGAAGTGGGATGAGATTGGAATGGATTTTATTACCGGACTTCCAAGATCCAACCGAGGCCATGATTCAATCTGGGTCATCGTTGATCGACTGACCAAGGTTGCCCATTTTATTCCTGTCAAGACCACCATACCGGAGCTCAGTTAGCAGACCTGTATATTTCCAGAATAGTAAGCCTGCATGGTGTGCCTAAGAAGATTGTATCTGATAGAGGCACGCAATTCACCTCAAGATTCTGGAAATCCCTTCATGAAGCCCTCGGAACCAAGTTAGCATTTAGCACAGCTTATCATCCCCAGACCGATGGCCAAACTGAGCGAGTGAACCAGATATTGGAGGACATGCTTCGCGCATGTGTTCTATCCTATGGTTCCAAGTGGGAAGATTGTCTTCCGTTTGCAGAGTTCTCGTACAACAACAGTTATCAGTCTAGTCTGCAAATGGCCCCTTTTGAAGCCCTTTACGGCAAGAAGTGTCGTACACCCCTGAATTGGTCCGATACCGGAGAAAGCAAATTGTTCGGACCAGATACCCTCCGTGAAGCTGAAGAGCAAGTTCAGCTTATTCGTGAACGCCTCAAAACTGCCCAATCCCGTCAGAAGAGTTACGCTGACACCAAGCGCCGTGACCTCACCTTCAACGTCGGAGATTATGTTATCTCCGAGTGACACCCCTTAAAGGAATGCAGCGTTTCCATGTCAAAGGAAAATTAGCGCCAAGGTATATGGACCCTTCAAGATCATTGCTCGTCGAGGAGAAGTATCCTATCAGCTGGAATTGCCCCGGAGTTAGGAGATTATCATGATGTCTTCCACATTTCCTTGCTCCGGAAGTGTCTTGAAGTTCCTGACCAGCCTGATGTTTTCAAAAACATCGACCACCTCTCCATCGACCTGAACCAAGACCTGACTTATCGTGAGAGACCCTCAAGATTCTCGAAGAAGATGTTCGTGTTACCCGAAGCGCGATCAAGTTCTACAAAGTCCAGTGGACTAACCACTCTGAAGAAGAAGCAACTTGGGAACGCGAAGATTATCTTAGAAGCGAATTCCCAAATCTCTTTAGTACCCAGGCCTAGCAAATCTCGGGACGAGATTTATTTTAAGGGGGGAAGGATCTGTAACATCCCAGAATTATAATCAGTAATGTTATCCAAAAATGTGGGCCAACAAAAACTTTTGTTATTATATGTGTTGTTTGCTTGTTGCTTGTGGTAATTATTTCTTGTTGCTTGTGTTGTTGTTTGCTTGAATTAAAATGAAATGCAAAACAAAAGTGAAACAAGAAAAATAAAAATGACAAGTGTCACCCAAATTCTCCAAATAAGAAACTCAAAATTGTTTCAAACAAAATTCAGAGGAGTGGTGATGTAAACACTCCCATTTGATTCTTACTACTTTCCCTCTCCAATACTATTTTAAACTAGTTTTAAAATTGTAAAGTAAAATCAATTTGAAATAAACCAAAATACCAAATTCAAAACCCTATGAAGAAAATGATTCAAAACATTTTATTTTGCAAAGCCAAATTTTGTGGAGCTTCTACATGTTATGGGGAGGCCCCACAATTATTTGAATTTTTCTAAAATGTTTAAGTGCCCCAAATAAATCCTAGAAAAGCTACTGGACTAAAAAGAAATAAAGAAAAACAGGAAAGAAAAGGAGGCAGGGGGTTTTGGCAAAATTGCCATCGTCTACCTCACCCCCTCGCCCCGACGCACAGCGCCGTGTCGCCGTGGCGCTCCTCGCCGTTTTCTGGCCGCCCAGGCCCCCCCCCCCCAGCCGCGCTCCTCGTGCCTCTGCAGCCTCTGCAGCCTCTGCACGCAGAGGAGAAGCCCTAGAGCACGCCCCCTCGCCCCAATGCCGCCCTGTCCCCTATTTCTCCGCCGTGGCAAGCTCGCCGTTGCCGGCCAAATTAGAGCCCCTCGCTGCTCCTCGACACGCAAGGCTCGGGCCATGACCTTCTAGAACACGTCCGGACCCCCCCGACCCCTCTGCCTTGAGCTTCTTGCACGCGTCGCGGTGGAATCGAGAAATATCTCGCCGGAGACGCCATGGACGCCGTCCGTGCGCTTCGTCCACGATACGCTGGCCCTCGCGCTATAAAGCCACCCCGAGCCCCTCTGGACACTCCACACCATCCTCACTCCCTCTCCCCCTCTCCAAATTCACCGTGCACCGCCAGGAGGGCGTGCATTGCCGCAGCCACTGCCGCCGTCGAGGTCGAGCATGGCCGCGACGCCACACTCTCCCTTTCTCTTCTTTCTGGCCTGCACTCTCTTCTGCAACACACCGCACTCACGCGCCTCGCTTTTCCCTCTGTTTAGGGCACAGGAGAGGAGCCAGGACCTCGCCGGAGCTCGTGCCCGTGGCCGTGGAAGTTGGAGACCTCGCCGCCGTCGACTGGAGCCTCCCCAGCAAGTACAACTCGCACCACCGCCTTCCTCGAGCCTCCGCCGTTCTCCTGCACCCTCTCCGCACCTTCCCGAGCCCCCTAGGTGAGGATCCGTCCACGGCACCGTCGCCGGCGCGACGGCGCCGCCCGTTTTTGGTCGTCGATGATCG
Organism: Poa pratensis; assembly: GCA_947311845.1. NCBI lineage: Eukaryota > Viridiplantae > Streptophyta > Magnoliopsida > Poales > Poaceae > Poa > Poa pratensis. The sequence goes on from CAMZMU010000058.1 coordinate 19,924,619, forward strand.
CGGCCTCTGTGAGCCGTTGGATCTGGATCCAACGGCCACGTACCGCTTCGTTTAGAGAGAGGCTGACGGGCTGACCCCACCCGTCAGCATTTTAAACATTATCCACAACGCGGGATTTTTCACTGTGTCGCTGACACGTAGACCCCACCTGTCATAGTTTTCAACATTATCCAGAGAACAATTAATTTTGAATTTAAACTCTCTGTAATATCAGTACTGGACCTAACTTCAAAATTCAATAACTTGAGATCTAGACATCCAAATAAATCAAATCCAATTGTTCTGAAAGCTTATGAAAATGTTTAACCAACCCAATTGGATTCATTTCATTTAGATAAATAATAAAAATGTATTATTAAAAATACACAGAAGGTTTAAATTCTAAACTTGTTTGTTTCTGATACTCTGTTAGTCCAAATAATTCCAAACCAATTTTTCTAGCTTAGTACTGCCATGTATTAGCTTCCCTAATTTTGTAATTATTTGTGCAGTAGTATTTGTTTAGTATAAAGTTGAAGTTTAAACACCCTTCTGCACTAAAACATTTAAATATGTTTAATGGTTAACCCAAATGAATTAGGACCAATTTTGTTAGATCAAATTTAGTCATGTTAAGTTACCCCTAAAAGGATTTAATTTTTTGAATAACATTAACTTGAGTTGTAGCAAAAACTTGATTAATAAGTTACTGGATTAAAACAATTATGTAGGGAGTTTGCTAACTCCAAATGATCCAAATCAAATTGGGTTGTCTTCTACACATCAGTAGCTTTCTGTAGAAATTTAGTTTGTATTTTTGTGACCAACAGAACTCAAGTTGTGCAATTAAACATGTTCCACAAGTTTCTGCCATAATTTTGGACATAAATAAATATTGTTTAGTTCAATTAATTTGAAACCAAATTGTATTGTTTGATGTGTGCAGTAGCTATTGTGATGTTTATGGTTGTTATGTTGAGATGATTGCTTGAGTAGTTTAGTGATTGGTTGTATTTGTTTGTTTATAAATTAGACGAGAACGCTGTCGGATTTATCGAGGAAAGAGAGTTTGTTGAATCTGAAGATCAAGACCAAGTCCACTTTGCCGAGCAAGGCAAGCTACTCTCTGAGCTTGCACCTAAATACATATGCATCTACTTTGATCAAATGATTTACTCTTAAGGCAATGGTTTACAAAACCTTTTCAAAAGTATATGGATATTATTTTGCCACCCTATGTAGAAATATAAGGTAGTTTATATAAAACTGTAGGATGGGAAACAATGTTGTTTATTCAAAACTCCTTTGAAAATACTTGAGTGATTATGGAATACCGAGATGTCGGTGTTGAAGTGGAGAAATGGAGAATGGTGATGTTTATGAAAAATGCACAGTGTCCTAGTACTATGACTACCAATCTTACCCTGTGCGACCACATTACCCCCATATGGGAACAGGGCTTAGTCATGTAGTTTGCTCTTATTAGTATGGGATACCTCATCGACGGAGATCACTTCGTTATGCATGAGGGGATGGTCCGAGGACCTACCCCCTGACCCGGGTCCTCACACAAGTTGGTGGGGAGGATAGAAGGTTCCACCATAAACGCCGGACAAAACTATGAGTCCTCACACTTAGGGTTTCTGACGGGAAACTGGACTGAGTGTCGATGGAAAGTGTCATATGGGAAGGATCCTATACTAGCATGAGCAAATAAGAGGCTATGGTCGGTGGCTCAACTTCGCATACACCTGGTATGGCGGGACGTGGCTGACCCGATGAGTTACCGGATGAATGTGGGCTAAAAGCGTGCTACCTCTGCAGAGGGTTAAAACTATTCGAATAGCCGAGTCCTCGGATATGGACAGTTGGGAGGCTGTCCTAAGACCATGTGCAAGTTTTTGAAAGACTTTGAGTTTTAAAAGAAAATGAAGTGGAAAATGGTCCTTACACCTATACCAACGGATCGGTATGAGGTTGTTGGAGGAAGTGGACCATGACGGGCTATGGTCGGAAAAAGGAGGAGTTTTGGAGAAACAGATAAAATGGTGATTTCTTTAAAGATAGTTATAAAACTCTTCTTACCTTTTTCAATAGAGATATAGAGATGTTTTAACAAATAAAAGTTGGAAATTAAAATAAAACTAGTGCATACTCATGTTGGGGTAGTTTGCGAGTACATTCAAATGTACTCATATTGGTTTCGTCCCTGGCTATTGACCTAGCCAGACTACGAGGAGGAGCACTACGCCGAGCAGGAGTATGGCAACTTCTACGCGAACTAAGGATCTCCACAAGTCAGCTGCCTGTCGGGTTGTCGTCGTTAGAATATGATGTCTACTACGCCGTAGCTTCCGCTGATATTTTGGTTTGGCCCATGAAGGCACCTATGTAAGACTTGGTCTAAATGACCATTTATGTAAGACTTTTAATACGGTATTGTAATGGATGTAAACTTTGGTATCCAATTCGGATTATGTGCAACGGCAGACTGATCACGGGATCGTTGTGTTAAGCATAATCAGGTATTTCAGACAGCTAGTCCGGGGTCCCCACAGTTTACAAAAAATTTAAAAAGTTGTACCTCTTTTAAAAAATACATTGTAATTAATGTATGCAACATGGGTGTGGGTTGAGTACTTTGTGTGCTGAAATCGTCGATTAGTGCATGTGCACTCGGTAAGCGTGTACTTAGACTTTTGTTATATATTTTATATAGTTTGAATATGACTAAAACTAAAGCAGAATGTAATTCGAGATGACGCAGGAGGATCAGATAAACTAAAACACTGTCAGAGACATAGGATATGAAAACGGGACCCACTTATTCCAATTATATTCCATTTTATACATATGTATAGTACAAAATTTTGGACTAAAATTTTGTACTAACTCTATATAAAATGGAGTACAAGTGGGATAAGTGGGATCCCAATTTCACGCACTCCACCTGTCCACCGGATGTTGATCAACTGATTATATTAACGAGTAACGGGAAGAGAGAAATTAAGGGTGTGTTTGGTAGGCCGGGCCAACTCAAATATTCACAGCTCATCCCACGTTTTCCTGTTTGGTAGGTCGGGTCGGCTCCTTCGGGCAGTGCCCACGTCGTGCAAAAATGTTCCTCAGCCCTGCCCGGTTGGGAAGCTCAAATCGAGCTTCACAACTCGGTAGTGCTGAGTGCCTGAGTCCATCCCGCGTGTGCGCTCCAGCCCGATAGGGGTCAAAAGCCCGCAGGCTCATTTCCCCTCGCACGCAACTTTTCTCTCACTCGTACGCACGTCTCGCGACCAGTAGCTCCTCCGCCGTCCCCCTTCTCCTTCCTGTCCCGATAGGCGAGAGCCCTTCTGAAAGGACAATGATGTCGCCTAGAGGGGGGGGGGTGAATAGGCGATTAAAACTTTTCCGGTTTAGGCTTGCTAATTGCGGAATAAAACTAGGTGTTTAAATTAACAAGCCGACAACCTAAATAAACTAGGCTCACCTATGTGCACCAACAACTTATGCTAAGCAAGACAAGCAACAAGGTGATAGCAATATAATACTTCAAGCACGAAGGCTATCACAATGTAAGTTGCATAAGTAAAGAGCTCGGGTATAGAAATAACCGAGGCGCGCGGAGACGAGGATGTATTCCCGAGTTCCTCCTTGAAAGGGAGTACGTCTCGTTGGAGAGGTGTGAACCGACACAACGGTTCAACAACCACAAAGGTTTCACCCTCTTCTCCGATGAACCGCACCACAAAGGTTTGGTTCACCTTCCACTATCGGTATTCCTTCGAGGCGGAATCCGGAGCCTTTCAACAACAATCCGGGGCACAACCCACAAAAGGTTGGGGGGCTCCCGAACGGCTCTCAACAACAATTCGAGGCACAACCCACAATGGATTGGGGGCTCCCGAACGGCTACAAGTGACCACACAAGGGTCCAACCACCACAAAGGCGTCTAGGGCCCGAAGACCCAAGAGTAACAAGTTCACAAGATTTCAACTTCCACGAATCCTCGTGGAGAGCACACCGATGCACCAAATGCAAAAGGCAAGAGCACAAGTGCTCAAATCCCTCACTCTCAAATTCCAACAAAGCAACAAATGCTTATGGGGGAATAAGAGAGGAGGAACAAAGAGGAGATGCACCAAGAAATCCAAGATCAAGATCTACAAGGTTTCCCTCACTTAGAGGAGAGATGGATCGGTAAATATGTAGATCAAGATCACCTCTCACTTTCCCTCAAATATGAGCAAGAAACATGGGAGGGATTGAGAGGAAGAGCAAGCTTTGCAAAGTGCAACAATGGAGGAGAGAGGATGGACAAGCTTGCTCAAAGGTTGTGTAACAAATGGGGAAGAAAGCCCTTTAAATAGTCCACTTGAAAATATGGCCGTTGAGCGCCCAGATCCACTCGTCGAGCGCCCAGCCTGGTGGCCGGCCTGGGCTGGCCGGGAGGCTGGCCGAGTGGCAGAGGCGCCCAGCCTGCTGGCCGGCCTGGGCTGGCTGGGAGGCTGGCCGAGTGGCAGACGCGCCCAGCCTGCTGGCCGGCCTGTGCTGGCTGGGAGGCTGGGCACCCAACAGCGACACGAAAACTTCAATAACTTGAACATCCGGACTCCGTTTTCGATGTTCTTGGGCTCGTTGGAAACACAACGAAGAGCTTTACAAGATCATGCAGAGAAACATCATAGTCCAACAATGGAAGATAAAACCAAATGGAGAAAGGTAAAACTCTCTAAAAGGAATAACCGGCAAACCTCCAAAACCGAAAACGCAACAAGTTTTCCATACGAAATTCGTTTTCGGTGAACTTGGGTTTGTCGTGAAGATCACAACAAGCACCAAAACCCAACAAGGAGAAAAGCCAAGTAAGAACCAAGAAAGATGAAATGCCAAGTATGCAAAGGTTTGAGCTCTCCACAAAGATGCGATCAAGTTACTCACTTGAGAGCCCCTCTTGATAGTACGCCGTCTATCCTAAAACCCGGTCTCCCACTAACAACATGAGACCGGTAAAATAGAAAACCTATCAAGATCATACCTTTGCCTTGCGCATTCCACTTGAGCTCGATGATGACGATCTTGACTCTCTCAAGTTGGAACACCTTTCTTGATTGTGCTTGCTAGCACATGCTTGATGAAGACTTCTCCAAATGCTCCCCCATACCATTATGGGAGGGCCTCGCTAAGCTCCGTCTTCATGTCTCCTTTGCAAGCTTCAATCAAATGATGTCTTTCGAGATGGATCATATTGAGCTTGCACTTCATCTTCTTATCTTGATATAGATGATGGCTTGGAGATAAACATGAAGTTCACTCAATCTTCTTTTCCAAGCCATGCTTGCAATAAGCTCAACTCTTCACATGACCATTCTTCATATAAACCCTTGGAGAACCTTGGTCATCATGAAATCTTCTAGAGTCCAACACATGAACTCCAAACATTACCTATGGACAAGATCTACAAGTGTATCTCAATGCAAACATTAGTCCATAAGGATTGTCATTAATTACCAAAACCACGCATGGGGCAACACATGCACTTTCAATCTCCCCCATTTTGGTAATTGATGACAATCCCTTTTACGAGGGTTTATATAATGAATTAAGCAACCAAGCAACACAAAGAGCAAGGATGCAAGAGCAAGAAAGGCAAATGCTTGAGAACGAAACTAAAGCATAAAACCAACAACTCTTAAACCCTCTAAACTTCTCCCCCATTGGCAACGATTGCCGAAATGGGTGAAAAGTAAGAAGGCCAATATAATAAGAGCTCCCCCATAATGTGTGCATTTCTCATAATATGAGTGAAATCAAATGCACATATCCAATAACGAATAGTTGGAAAGGAGATCAAACTATATTGAGGATCCAAAGATTGCAAATGAAAATCAAATAGAAAGATACTTCAACGAAAGAAGCAAGCAATCAAAAGGATCCGAAAAATGTTCTAAATATCAAGAGGGAACTCCCCAAGGTACGTGCACAAATAGGATTTCTATTTCAATATAGTGTGCACAACATGGAATCCTCACTCCCTCCTAGATAAATTCGAACACAAGCCCATGCAAGAGAATATAAATGAAAAGAGGCAAACAACTTGCAACAAAAAAACGTTTTGCAACATGAGCAAGGAGCGGCAAATAAAAGGATGGGTGTGAGATATAAAGACATTTTAGGAGACTAATACAAGGATGAGCAAAATCATCAACATAGTCTTTCAAAAAGTGTTGCACATAGTGCATATCATGTCTTTCACATACTCACACACCAACGGAGATATAGCAAATAGCTCCACAAGCTTATTAAGATTCAAAGCATAACACATAAAAACAAAGCTTGTGCCTTTAATTAGAGACCACCAAAGATACAAAAGCAAAGGGTGGTCACTAAAGAATTGGAATATCAATTAAAGATGTAACTATTCATGTGTATAAGTTTCTAAGTAGACACACAAAGTCCACAAATAAACATGTACACACAAAATAGGTACAAAGGTAAGCATGATATCCAAGAGGAAGTCATAAATACACCAATAAGATTTGCTTAAAAGCATAGCACAAAGCTCAATTTTATCTTAAAGGGATATAGATGAACTTCCAACACATACTCATCATAGCATCAAAAATATCCACAAGGATAAAGGTGATAAACGGGATGCTCCGAGTAAGATAACAAGTATCGCAAAAGGCAAATGATTTTGAAAACATCAATATTGCACATGTGAGACATAAGTAGAAAGTGCTAGATTGACATAATGGGATCGATGAATCATGAAAATGATTATATATATTCCCTTGATATGTAATCATCCCGGCTTACCACATTTGCAATAAAGACGTTTTGCAAGAATCAAAAGAATTGCAACCAAAGAGATTCATGCCATGAAACAACCTACACAAGGTTGAGAGCTAGAAAAGTATGCATGAGGTAGATACTTGTTACCGAGATAGCATTGGTGATGTAGAAGATAGAGCTCATGATCATCCAAGCTTGGCTCCAATAAGCACATGGTGACAACACCTTCCTTGTAGATGAGACAAGCTTCCAATGTACCTAAAACAAATTCAAGTACAAAATGGTACCCAAACTCATTGGGTCCAAAGTAGTTAGAGCAACTACAATACATAGGACAAACTCCACATAAATATGTGCATATTGATATGAAATTGAATTTCATGCACATCTTAGCCATTTAGGATTTGATGGAGTTTATCCTATATATTGGATCAACGAAAGTAAGCATGCCATAAGATATACATATAATAAATATGCATGCACATGACTTTCAAGAACCAAACGAGATATAATTTAGACAAAACACCAAGTAAACCAACAAAGCACACACAAGTGTGACAAGAAAACAAATGTCCAAATTATATCAAATACCCAAATCAACACATGAGTGAAGATACCACTTTGAAAAGATACCAATGAAATCAAGATACCAATGATGAAAATATCATCAAGGAATAAACCAAACCCTCTACACTTTTCATGATGGCACAAGTACCAAGACGAAAAATGTTTGTCTTCCAAGGAGCACGTCATCGGGATCAAATATCAAATGAAGACAACTAATGTTCAAAAAGCCTATAGGATTGCTCCCCCAAGATGTGTGCATTATTTAAGATTTTGCATTTGAATACAAAATGCACACAAATGAGATCATCACTCTCCATATATATATATATATTCAAACACTAGTCATGTTCAAGAAAGGCAAGAAATTGCAATACCAATTTAAAGAACGGTGTTTTACTCAAAGTAGGATAGCTTCCCAAGAATAGTGCATTATCAAGAAGTATGACTTTTGAATGTCAATGCACAAGAATTGGTTCATTGCTTTTCCCAACTCAAGAAAGCACAAAACAAATTTTAAGTAGAGCAATAAAGGATCCAAAAGATACAAGGAAGACAAATGAGAGTTAGATCAAAACAAATCCTTGGCAATCAAATAAGGCAATTCAAAGCAAGAGCCAAAGTGAATATGATCAATATATTTACCACAAATATGATTATCACTTGTCAAGACAAGTAATGTATGGAGATATTTCTCGGTGGTGGATTGCAAAGATATATTCAAGATCATATTCACAAAACATAAGCATATGGCAAAGGATAGGAATTAAAAGCCATGCTTAGATAGATAGAATTCTTGATAGCTTCAAAAATCACGCAATAATGCAAAGCAACTCCAAGGAGTAGCTTGAAGCAATTGGTTTCCCAAAGAGATATATGAGAACATATTTGGGAAAGCCATACCAAGAAATTCCATCACAAACAAGATCCAACGAAGAGACAAAAAAAATGATCAAAATGGAACTTGTTTGAGCAACATGCCACAAAGGAAAAGATAATGACAATATCAATTCTAGGTGGCAACACCTCACATATTCACATTTTCTAGGCTTGTAATATGCACATAGCTTATTACTCCCCCATAATGTGATAATCCATTTTCTTTTAAAGCAAGAGGCAAACAAAACCAACTCGAGAAATTAATGGACATAATAGAATTTGAATTTCTCATGAGCATGACATACCACATAGAGAATAGATAAGATTGATATATCATCACTAAGTGGTATTCCTCATGTACACACATTTTTGGTTTGTGAAGTGCACGAAGCATATCACTCTCCAAAAATGGAATGGTCCATTAATCTCTCAAAAGAGAGCCAACAAGGTAATATATCAAATAAAAGCAATAAGGCTCAACAAGTAAATGGTGTGCAAACCAACATACACATACTTGATTTCTCAAGATAAGTAAGTAGAGAGCACAACACATACAAACACTAGCAAGGTACAAAACCAAACACATGCAAGGGTGCAAGCAACTTTCAATGTATATATGATTTAAATAAAAGTTACCGCAAGGAGGAAACATTGGATATGAGGTAGAACAATATAATCCAAATGACTTGGCTTGAGAGAATATAATTGATGAAGATCCCTTAATTCTTCATGATGTAGCCAAGTCTCCAATGCCTCCAACAACACCTATTGATCAAGTTTTAGCTTGTTGGTCCCCAACCAAGTTGGGTCCTAAGAGGTTAGTCACAATAGGTTTGGCAACCCAAATGGTTCTTTTCTTGACACCACTTTGAGTCCAACATATTTGGCAAACACATTGCCAACCTTATCCTTCCGAAGAGAATAAACATCATCAATATAATGGGGTTGGATAAGGTACCATTTGTGCATGAAGAAGCAAGGTGACCCTTCTCACGGCATAGGTAGCAACATCGACTTCCTCCTCTCTTCTTGGTTGGAATCTTGACTTGAGGAGGAGTAGCTTGATTCTTCTTGGGAAGAGGCGTTCTTCAACTTGAGGAACTTGAGTTTGAACTTGAGGCTTCTTCCCTTGTTGCTTCTCACTAAGAGCCTTCTTCTTCAAAGGGCAAGATCTAACATGGTGCCCTTCAACTTTGCACTTGAAGCAAACAATCTTGGCCGAATCTTTAACTTGTTCTTGGCCCTTGTTCTTCTTGATAGACTTGGACTTGTTCTTGTTATTGGAGTTGAATCCAAGTCCACTCTTGTCATTGGGGCGTCTTTGAACACTCAACATATTGTCAAGTGTGGACTTCCCAACATGACGCTTTTCCAAGTCTTTCTTCAAAGAAGTGACTTGGGCCTTGAGCTCATTTAGTTCCTCTACATGGTTAGTATCAACAAAAACACTAGAGGAAGTAGAAGCTTCATTGTTAGAGCAACAAGGCAATGAAAGTAATTCATCACAAGATGTAGCAAATTGTGAGTGGATGAATCACTAGGACTAGCACATGGCAATAAAGCATTTTAGTAGAAGTTGTGCCTTTGTCCACATGAGGCTCACAAGATGTTACCTTTGTAGAAATAGCCTCATGAGCTAACTTTAGCCTAGCATGGGATGCTAGAAGATCATCATTAGAGCTAGAAAGCTTTTCATGACTTTCTTCCAATTTCCCATACTTGCTAGATAGCAACTCAAGTTGAGCCCTTAGCTCAACATTTCCTTCAAAATAGATGCTTCACAAGAAGTGGAGTTAGTAGCACAAGCATCATTAATATTAGAAATAGAAGGAGACAATTTGGCAAGCTTATCATTCTTAGATAGTTGAGTTTGGAGTTGATCATGAGACTTGATAAGGAGAGAGTGTTCACTTTCTAAAGCCTTGTGAGCTTTGTCAAGTCTCTCTATGTCCTCACTTAGTCTAGCATTGCCAACACCAAATTCAACTTTTTCCTTTTTAAGCACTTTAATTTAGCAAGGGCATGATCTCTTTCCTTAATGATTTTAGCAATAATAAGATCATTAGACTCATCAAGAGATTCAAGTCTCTCTTCAAGAGAAGACCTAAGTCTTCTTCTTCTTCAAGAGAAGCTTTCAAGGAAGCTATAGTAATAGAGTCATCCCTCTCAATTTGACATTTCTCATCAAATTGACTTTCCAAATCCTCAATGAATTCCCTACTCTTAGTAACATAATCAATGATTTCACAAGAGGAGGGATAGCTTTACTACCTTTGGGGAGAGCACCAAGTACCATCTCACCCATCTTGGTTAAGGATTCAAAATCAAAACCTTCTTCATGAGAATCCTCATCCTCATCATCACAATTTGGATTTGAGGTGGGAGACACCTCGGAATCCTTAGCCATAAGGCAAACATGATTAAAGAATGAAGAATTACTTGAAGCCATTTAGGTCCATGTCTTGTTCCAACAAATGTTGGGATTCCTCTACATTGTTAGTCATGCAAGTACTAGAGGATATGGAAGCATTGTTTTCATGGCAACAAGACATATGAAGCATATCATCATGAGATTTAGTTAAACAACTATTACATGATATGCAAGGACTATCAACTCTAGCATGTATGACATTTGGAGTGCTAGAAGAGTTTAAGTCCAAAGATAGAACATTGCAATGTGATAGAGAAGAAGTATAATCAATAGTAAGTTCACCATCACCAATGCAATTTCTATCACCACTCACCATATCATTACCTTGTGACAAATCACATGTTGGTGAAGTGGAAGAAGTTGTGAACTCATCACGGCCGGAGTGGAAGGAGAACAATCATCCTCAATAATTTTGGACACTTCATATATATCTTGAAGCTTGGTCCAAAGCTCATGAGCGTTCCGAAAAGGCATGATTGACGCAAGAACTACATCGCTCAAAACACATATAAGACCATTAGAAACTAGAGTCTCGAGATGAGAGTTTTCCTCATCCTCTAAAGATAATTCTTGAGAATCCTTTGGAGGAGAAAAACCCACATCCACAATCCTCTTAATATAATTTGGACCCATGGCCCTAAAAAGATTAAGCATGCGAATTTTCCAAACATCATAATTTGTGCCATCGAATATGAAAGTGGGATCGTGCACTAATTCCCTAAACGACATCTTTTACTCTCTAGGCGGTAAAGCCCAAAAAGAGAGCCCAGGCTCTGATACCAATTGAAAGGACAATGATGTCGCCTAGAGGGGGGGGGTGAATAGGCGATTAAAACTTTTCCGGTTTAGGCTTGCTAATTGCGGAATAAAACTAGGTGTTTAAATTAACAAGCCAACAACCTAAATAAACTAGGCTCACCTATGTGCACCAACAACTTATGCTAAGCAAGACAAGCAACAAGGTGATAGCAATATAGAATACTTCAAGCACGAAGGCTATCACAATGTAAAGTGCATAAGTAAAAGCTCGGGTATAGAAATAACCGAAGCACGCGGAGACGAGGATGTATTCCCGAGTTCCTCCTTGAAAGGGAGTACGTCTCGTTGGAGAGGTGTGAACCGACACAACGGTTCAACAACCACAAAGGTTTCACCCTCTTCTCCGATGAACCGCACCACAAAGGTTTGGTTCACCTTCCACTATCGGTATTCCTTCGAGGCGGAATCCGGAGCCTTTCAACAACAATCCGGGCACAACCCACAAAGGTTGGGGGCTCCCGAACGGCTCTCAACAACAATCGAGGCACAACCCACAATGGATTGGGGGCTCCCGAACGGCTTCAAGTGACCACACAAGGGTCCAACCACCACAAAGGCGTCTAGGGCCCGAAGACCCAAGAGTAACAAGTTCACAAGCTTTCAACTTCCACGAATCCTCGTGGAGAGCACACCGATGCACCAAATGCAAAAGGCAAGAGCACAAGTGCTCAAATCCTCACTCTCAAATTCCAACAAAGCAACAAATGCTTATGGGGGAATAAGAGAGGAGAACAAAGAGGAGATGCACCAAGAATCCAAGATCAAGATCTACAAGGTTTCCCTCACTTAGAGGAGAGATGGATCGGTAAAATGTAGATCAAGATCACCTCTCACTTTCCCTCAAATATGAGCAAGAAACATGGGAGGGATTGAGAGGAAGAGCAAGCTTTGCAAAGTGCAACAATGGAGGAGAGAGGATGGACAAGCTTGCTCAAAGGTTGTGTAACAAATGGGGAAGAAAGCCCTTTAAATAGTCCACTTGAAAATATGGCCGTTGAGCGCCCAGATCCACTCGTCGAGCGCCCAGCCTGGTGGCCGGCCTGGGCTGGCCGGGAGGCTGGCCGAGTGGCAGAGGCGCCCAGCCTGCTGGCCGGCCTGGGCTGGCTGGGAGGCTGGCCGAGTGGCAGACGCGCCCAGCCTGCTGGCCGGCCTGGGCTGGCTGGGAGGCTGGGCACCCAACAGCGACACGAAAATTTCAATAACTTGAACATCCGGACTCCGTTTTCGATGTTCTTGGGCTCATTGGAAACACAACGAAGAGCTTTACAAGATCATGCAGAGAAACATCATAGTCCAACAATGGAAGATAAAACCAAATGGAGAAAGGTAAAAACTCTCTAAAAAGGAATAACCGGCAAACCTCCAAAACCGAAAACGCAACAAGTTTTCCAAACGAAATTCGTTTTCGGTGAACTTGGGTTTGTCGTGAAGATCACAACAAGCACCAAAACCCAACAAGGAGAAAAGCCAAGTAAGAACCAAGAAAGATGAAATGCCAAGTATGCAAAGGTTTGAGCTCTCCACAAAGATGCGATCAAGTTACTCACTTGAGAACCCCTATTGATAGTACGCCGTCTATCCTAAAACCCGGTCCCACTAACAACATGAGACCGGTAAAATAGAAAACCTATCAAGATCATACCTTTGCTTTGCGCATTCCACTTGAGCTTGATGATGACGATCTTGACTCTCTCAAGTTGGAACACCTTTCTTGATTGTGCTTGCTAGCACATGCTTGATGAAGACATCTCCAAATGCTCCCCCATACCATTATGGGAGGGCCTCGCTAAGCTCCGTCTTCATGTCTCCTTTGCAAGCTTCAATCAAATGATGTCTTTCGAGATGGATCATATTGAGCTTGCACTTCATCTTCTTATCTTGATATAGATGATGGCTTGGAGATAAACATGAAGTTCACTCAATCTTCTTTTCCAAGCCATGCTTGCAATAAGCTCAACTCTTCACATGACCATTCTTCATATAAACCCTTGGATGGAACCTTGGTCATCATGAAATCTTCTAGCGTCCAACACATGAACTCCAAACATTAGCTATGGACAAGATCTACAAGTGTATCTCAAAGCAAACATTAGTCCATAAGGATTGTCATTAATTACCAAAACCACGCATGGGGCAACACATGCACTGTCACCTTCTCCTTCCCCGTCCGCGACCTGCACCAGGTTCCAGCACGACCGTCCGCAGCTCCTCCCCGTCAGGTTACAGCACGACCGCATCGCCCGCCCACAGGCACCAGCACGACCGGCGGAGCGGTGGCTCCTCCGTCGTCTCCAGCACAAACGACAGTCACCAGCACAACCGGTGTCTCCCTGCCTCACCCGCGCGAGGACCAGCAGCAGGGCGCGCGAGGAAGAGCTCGCCCTCACCCGCGTGAGGAGCAGGAGGAGCTCAGGCTTACGGCGGCGGCGCGTGGCGGCGATGGTGGGGGCTCGCGGCGACTCCTCTCGCTGGCGCCGGTGCCGGAGCCCGAGCCCAATACTCTCGGGGACCTGATTGCTTTTTTATTTTTTGCCAGGGACCTTATTGCTTTGTATTTCTTTATGGCATGGTTGAACTCATACCGGCTACCAAACAAGTTCTCAGCTGCGCTGAGCTCAGCTCATACAATGTACCAAACACCACAAATAAAACACACTTGGATGAGCTTGGCATAGCTAGACTCAGCTTGTATGTGGTGAGATAGGTCACCCGGACTACCAATTACCAAACACACCCTAAACGACCAAACAAACACGAGATTCTTCGTCAACCGAGGACGACGCAGCCGTGGAGTCGAAGCCAAACTTTTATGGAAGCACTGCACCAGAGGAGGGTACGCTTTGCCCGTGACGAGCGCAGCGCAAGCTAGCGCGCCGTCCAACTGCCTCTGACCCAAATAGGGATCACGAGACGGCCTGCTGCGCCTTGTCTCGTTGCTACGATTTCCTGTCCCGGACAACGCTTTCGCGCGCGCGTCTGTCTGCACATCCCATTTTCAGCAGGATTCACCAATCATCAGCCACCGAGCACCGGGCCGCCGGCTCACTGTCGCCATTTCCTCCGTTTCTTGGAGTTGGGACACGGATGACGACGGAGATGGATGCAGGCGCCGGCGAGGCAGCGCGTCTGCATCCCTCCGACGCGCCGACGAGCCCCGCGGCGGCGCCGTTCGGCAGGCCGTCGTCGCGTCTCGGCACGATGGAGAGCTTCGACGGCGCGCTTAGAGTTGAGCGGTTCTCTTGGTCCTACTTCCCAATAGCGTCTCCTGTACGGCCTCTAACCTTTACGTCTTGGACCGCAGGAGCTCAAGGATCTGCGCTCCCAGCTGCACCAGGCGGCGGACTGCTGCGAGAAGGCGTTCCTCGGCACCGAGAAGAAGAAGCTGTAAGCGCAGACCTACCATCGATTATATAGCTCACTCGAACACATTTCCTTTCCTTTCTCCGGTGGAACTGATGGCTGCCTACAAGGTTAATTTTCTTGCGCATGGTGAAGGATCCTGGATAGTACGAAGAGCTACATCTGCGATGCGGTTGTAACGGTGATTGACCACCTGGGAACTGTTTCATCCAAGCTGGAGCACCAGCTGGATGACAAGACTGAGATCACGCAAACAGAACAACGGATCAACTTCCTCAAACAGGTTGGCATTCTCTCTACTTTCTTGTAGCTGTAGATTGTGTATGGTGAGCCAGTGCAATTACCAGAAATAGTTTAGGTTAAACAACGAGTTATCGATGATGATGATGATGATGATGATAAAGTAGCAGTTGAAACTTGAGAGTGCATACACACTGCTCTTTGGCTTGGGGAATTCTTCTCTGTTCCAAGTTTAGTAAGTCGATATATAAATTTCCACCTTGTGTAAGTTTGTGTCCGCTCTCCCCTCCTTATCTCTACAGTAGAGACAGGCGAAAGGGAGGCGTCGCTCGTTCCCTCGTTCTCCGCCGCCGGAGTCGGTGGTTCCCCTTCCTCCGCTCGTCGCTCCGGCGGGGGAGGGTGGGGGAACCACGGATCTCTCGGTTGGGCGTGTGAATAGTAGGTGTAGGTCTTCTGCCGGCGGCGCTGTGGGGGTGGAGGCGCGTCGGAGAGAATAATGGTGGCCGTGCGTCGTCCCCTCTATGTCGGCGTTCTTCGGAGCTCAGACGTGACGCGCGGTGGTTTTGGTACTCCTAGATCCTCGGATCTGTGGAGTTCTTGCTCCCCTCGAGCGGACGGTGTGGCAACGCCGGCGTTCGCTCTCCGTGGGGTCTGTTTCCCTCCTCTCCGTCGTCGTCGGGCCTTCGTCTCCATCTGCGGCGGCTCTGGGAGGGTGAGGTGCTTCGTCTGGGTGAGTTCCTCTGTTTCTCTCTCTGGCTGGCCGAGGTGGCAAAGGGGGAAGGAGGTGGAGGTGCTCGTCCCGGTTTTGGATGGCGTGGTGGTGGTGGTGGCTCTCTGTGACGTCCTTGCTCCGGCCGGCCGTGGCGGCGAGGGGAGTGGTCGTCTGGGGAGCGGTTTCGTTGGGCGGATGGCCTGGCCGATGTGGAGACGGGGGAAGATCGGTGGTTCGTGGAGGAAGTGCTACGGCTGAGTTCGTTCAGCGTCTTGGTGTCCGTCGCGGCGCGGCGGCCGGTTCTGCAGCCTGCTACAATGGTGGAGGTGCTTGCTCTCCCGGGATGGCGGTACGGCGGCTTCGGCGGAGGCTAGGTTTTTGGGGTGTGGGGTGGATCCGGCTGTGCTTCTTCTTGTTGTTCGGGGTGTTCTGTGCAAGTTTTCTAGGTCTTGTTGTAAATTTTGGTTTCCTCTGGACTGGTTGTATTTTGTGCTGAGCTTCCTAATATAAGTGTCGGATCCTGTTAAAAAAAAAAATCCACCTTGTGTACTTTCATCCGAGTTAGATATGGGCGTGACTGGGTGAGTGACCATGAATTGCATCCAAACGAAGCCTTGATAAACCTACTGAATTCTGTGTTATCTCTTGATGGTACAGAGGCTTTTGACATGTGAACAGTACGCAATTACCCTCAACCTGTTGGCTGTACGTTTCGACACTGCCGCCGTTCAACATCATCGCCGTTACCTCTCACAATGTATATTTTTTTCAAACTTGTTTTGATTTTCAAATGAGCATGCAGAATGCTTCATCTCTGCTATGATTTGCTAACTAGCATTACATTTTCGCTCCAGGTATGGAAAGAAACAATGAGGAAAATATTGCTGACTCGAGGTTTATTCACTACTGTTACTGCATATTCTTTCACTTTCTTTATACCTATGTTCTGCAATTTGCATTGATGTATGACATTATCGCATTTTCACACAAACAGAGGTCACCCAGTGCTGGAGCTACTCGCACTCTGAAGCATATGATGTTGAATCAACCATCGGTAATTTTCTCGTGGGATGAAAATATTAGGTGTAATTGTGTATTTGCCTTTTAAAGTTGTTCTGCTTCCTTGCTATTTTGAAGAAAGGAAATGGTTTATTTGCGCACTGCTGAATACCCAAATGTACAGGGATACCTGACAGCTGAAGAATCAGTTCAAGAGCCCATTTATTTTGCTGATCAAAATTGCCTTATCTATTTACCAACTTTTAGGCCTTTAGCATGTCTTCAGTTTGCTTTCCTGAATTTATAAATAACAGCAGCTAGTTGTTTCCACTTGTTTTAAGCTTGCTGTCTTCATATCATCATGGTTGATTTACCGTATATCTATTCACATGGTGTTCTTATTAGGGAGGGAAGTTACCGTGGCAGTTGCAGTTGGAAACCCAGCATCCATAACGAAGTCGTTTTCCTTTGAGCAGAGGTATCCTTGATTATACCAAATCATATATTTGCTCACTTCAATAGTAATACGTGCTTAGACTCTATTTACACCAACAAATCAGCACGACGATTCTTATAAGTATGTAGGTATTCTGTCATGCACGAAGCAGTACGAGTACAGACATGCTTCCTTACTTTCTTCTCGCCTTGATGCATAAGAAAATTTCCTCTGATTTTTTTGCAGGGTATTCACATTGCTCGAGACGATCACAAGAAGAAGAAGAAGAAAGCCAGCCATGGCAGCAATATCTTGTCATTTCTGAAAAGAAGTAAGCGATATGCATGACGGTGAAAAGCGCCACGGGTACAGTTAGAAATGCAATGGACATTTATTTGGCTACCAGAGGTTTTACCAACCATGCGTGTCAATTGTTCTGTAACAGAATGTAAATGTATGTTTGAGTTCTGCATTGGTGAACGCACGTGCAGTAAATAAGAATTCAGGGTCGAGCTGAGCATTTTGCAGCATCAAGGGGAAACATACGTGCTCGTTTCATTTCCGGTCGAAACAGCGGGCTTCCTTGTGAGCTCCGCTTCCCTTTTACCCCGCGCGGCTCTTCTTCTAATCCGTGTCTCCGATCGGAAAGGCGCCGCCTCGGTCGCGGATGTGTCGATTTGATCTGTTGAGGTTCGTGTTCGGTTTACCCTCTCGTTTTCGTGTGATGCGTGGAATTCCAATTTTTTCTGGATGCTGCTCACGGCGTGTGCTTTGATCAGGTGGAGAGAAACGATAGATTTGGGAGGCGCGGTCTGAGCGGTGGCTTGTTTCGTCAACGATTAAGCACATCCTGGACAGGCTCCCCAGGAGAAGCCGGCCAAGTCGGCTAGAAGGATTTCGCCGGAGCCTGCTCCTCGCTGTCAAGTCGCACGGATCTTCAGATACAAGAACAAGGAGTCCATGCAAAGGCTGTGTTCGTAGAGCCTGTTGTGCAAGAGGTCGTCCGCAAACTTGTTCAGTCAAGAACAAGGAGTCTCGGACGCCTGTGTTGGTGTGTGTGAGGTGAGGTGCTTCTGGGATGTGAAATAGAGGAGATCAACATTGCTTGAGCTCGTGGATTCTGCTAATTCCCAGAGCCTGTTGTGCAAGAGGTCGTCCACAAACTTGTTCAGTCAAGGGAGTCAATTGATTTGTCATGGAACTGGAACCGGCGTGGCTTCACCTGCAGATTGTCTTTGAACTGTTGTCAAGATTTGTTCAGTCTACCGAGTCAGATGCACACATGTCACGGAGTTTTCATTCTCAAGCTGGTTCATCCCTTGGACACAGGATAGAGTATATAGCAAGTTCATAGCGCATCACCGTACAAGAAGAAGAACAAGTTTGTTGCTTGAGCTCGAGCTAGAGCTAGCAGTTCAGGAACCATGGCCACTCTGTAAATCCACATGTTTCCAAACAAACTGGACAAATTCATTGGCTTGATCAGTACTCTACGCATTTCTGAATCTGCAGTGCACAAGCGACCAAGTAAGCAACACGTCGTTTCCCAGCCTGATGAAATTTGTTGACAGATTGGTGGCCCACACGTCAGTGAAGTTTGTTTGATGACTGGGGGACTGGATGGGGGCCCACCAGTCAGCGCTTCGGAGCTGCACCTTAAAAGTACGCGACCCTTTCCTTGGCGCCCAAACGAAACCGTTGTAACAAACTCCGCTCCTCTTCCTTCCTCGCAACGCCAAGAAACCAAGAAGCCGAGCGAGCGAGGGAATGAGAGCCACCCGCCTCCGCCTCCCCCTGCCTCGCCGAAGCTTCGAACCTGCTGCGCCGCCAGGGCGCCTTCGAGGGCGTCGACTTCGCGCGCTGCGCCTGCGGAGCGGCCGCCGCGCGAGGTACCTGCACGCAGCCGAGGACGGGCGCTCCGTCCGCCTCGACCTCGCCGCGAGTCGCACAAACGCGGTGTGTGGGCGTGACGCCGTGCTTCTGCCCAGGGGGGTTGACGGGAACAGGGACTGCGTCCTCCTCCGCGGCGTTACGGCCGCTACCTCGGGGCCACCGCGCGCGGCTCCCTCTGCTACCCCTTCTCCACCCGCTGCCGCGCCGCCAAGCAGCGCGACTTCGACACGCCCGAGGTCCTGGCCATCATGTGGCGGGCCGTCGCGACCGGCCGCGAGGGCGCCTTCCTGCTGCGGGACGCCACCGCGCGCTACCTCCGCGCCAACTCGAGGTGCCTCCTGCCGTGCTGCTCCGGAGTCCACGTCTCCGGCCGTGGCGACCTCTGCACGGCGACCAAGTGGGCGGTGGAGCGCGTCCCAGGGAAGGCAGGCCGGAACTCCCGATACCGCCTGATGTGAGTTCCTCGTACCCTGCCTTCCTCGATTTCGACATGAGCATGTGATTCTCGACTACGAGTTCTTTCTGGCGCAATTCTTTGACCTTGCAATTTCTGCTCTGCTCTTACATTTCATCTCGAATTGGAACACGTGATTCGAGCTTGCTTATCTGAAGAATAAAATCGATCACAGTATCAATCTTGCTATAAAATCTGCTAAATTCATTCAGATTGCTAGTTGACAAGAGTGCACTGCTCGAATTTGTGATAATTTGCAGTCGCTCTTCGTCCGCCAGTGTCCCGCCTCTGCGTGTTGGAGCGGGGACATCCGGTGGTGTGCGCGCCGACGACTACAACGGCCATCAGCGAAGACAACTGGACCCCGTCACGCTACACCGGGCGGCTCACGATCCCCTGAAGAGTCAGCTGGTGAGCCTGCTTCCCCCGCAGCCGCAGGTCGACGGCCCGACTACACTCTCTGCGTCCGCGCAGGTCGCTCTGGGCAGCTGAGCCCTTTGGTCGTCAACCTGCCTCACAGCCGGGAGCCGCTGAGCATCGTGCTTATCGAGCGCAACACAGAGGTTAGTGACTCGGTGTGCTAAGTTGACGTTGTTTCTGTACTTCTGAATTGTATGTGGTCTGTCTGTGGCTGCTAATACCTTTTTGCAGTTCTGAAAGTAGAAATTGTTGATTATGCTGGCTTTTGCCCCTTTTCTGTTTATTCGTGTATTTATTAGTCTGAGTGGAATTGTTAAAAAAGCACAAAATTGTAAAAAAGCAATTTCAAATGCACTAGTATGTTTCTTTCAAGAATGTTATGGAGAATCAGAAACTGAATGTGATATTTTTCTGGACTTATCTGAAGAAACTGTAGACTATTGGCGTAGTAGTATCATTTGTTAGCTTGATTTTGTTGGCTTACTTTAAGATTAGACTACGATATTTCAGACTGTATGCCTACATTTTTATGATAGTTGGGATTTAACATTCTGATGAATGTTGTGGACCTGAGACTAGTGATATACATTAAGAAAGGGCGATGCTCTGAAACTAGTTCAAAACATGTATTATGTACATATGCAATGCAACTTGTTCAAGATAACCTTCTGCCGTTGATTAAGGAGTGAGCTTAAGCTTTATATATTGTTCTGCATTCTTCCCCTCTACATGTTATTGTACGCAATTTTACTACCTGTTATTTTATGAATTTTTACTACCTGCTTGGTCTGAGTGAACTTTTCAAAATGCACCAAAGTAAAAAAAAAATAGGTAAAATGCACTGCTATTTTTCTTTGAGGAATCTTACAGATAAGTAGAAGTAATGAATGCGATATTTCTCTGAACTTATCTGTAGAAACTGTAGAGAATATATGCCTAGTACTAGTTAGCTTGTTTGGGTACTTCTGAATTTGCTGTGGGCTGCTGTGTCTGCTTATGCTTTTTGCAGTTCTGAATTTAGATTTTTTTATAATACTCCCGTTTGCCTTTTCTGCTTATTTGTGTCGGTTTTACTCTGAGTGTGGAATTGTTTAAATGCACAAAAGTATAAAAAATAATGTAAAAATGAACTACCGTGTTTCCTTGGACAATTTAGAGGCGTAAAGAATTATTATAGAATAGCAGAAGTAAGTAATTGCGATATTCTCTTGACCTATCTGAAGAAATTGTAGTCATTATATGCTAGTAGTATCATGTCTTAGCTTCATTTTGTTGGCTTGGTTTAATACTGGTACTGTAATATTTCTGACTGTATGCCTACGTTTCTTTGAGAGTTGGCGGCTTACCTTGAGAATTATTGCGGATCACCTGAAACTAGTGAGATACACTAAAAAAAGCAGTAGATGATCTGAAATTAGTTCCAAAAACATGTACAATGTACATATGCAATTAATCTTGTTCAAGATAACCTTCTGTTTAATGAAGAAATGTACCATTCCGTTGGGGATCAGGAGTGGGCTTCATTTTTCTATACTGCTTTGCATTCTTTGCTAGTACCTTCTTTTGTATGGTTTTTACTACCATGTTATGGCTGCAGTACTACTTGCTATTGTAGTTGGCCGTGCCTAACTGCATCTTGCTTTGCATCTATGGCTGCAGCGGATAATCAGTTCATATACCCAGATGTGAACGCAGTTGCAGGGGCAGCAGCAGTCGACGCACCGGAACTCTGACGACCGACCGCGGCGCAGATCCGCCTCTTCGAAACCATCGCAGTTCGTCCCAGATTTTGTAGCTGGTGAAGATTTAGAAGGGATGATGATCCCTTTCTATTTTGTGAACCCCTCGTTGGTTGAGAGAACTCCCCCGATACATAGCAGTTTCAGTTTGTGCCAGTAGCTAGGATTGAAGTTTTGGTTCACGCTGAAATCCAGTTTTCCATGCCGTAGAACTGCACATATCAAGTTCCACTGTTTTCTTAGGGTAGAATGGTTACTACTATCTTGCACGCTGACATTGGTTACATGTTCTTCTGACCAAATACTAGTGTTACAGTCTTCGAATGATTGATACCACTGCATTCAGGGAGCTTTCACTTTTTACTATACTATGTTGCTGTGTTGTTGCTTCCATGTGTGCTGGGATAAATTCCATGGTATTCAGTCGATATCATTACAGAGTGGATTATAAAGACTTATCGCTTCCCTATGGATGCCGTTATGTTTCTTCTGATACTGAAACTCAGAAATTTGGAGGTTTATGTTTTCTGATGCTGAAACTCAGAAATTTGGAGATCTCACATGCGCATTCACTTGCTCAGCCAGTGCACCACTCTTTATTTTTTGGGTTTCCTTTTGTATCAGTTAATTAATCTAGTGTCAGATCTTGGATTAATATTTGACTTTTGTATTCCTTAACTGATATGAAATGCTAGCTCCAATAGGAATGGCAACAATTTTTGCAGCATATAAGTACTGCATGCCGCTGGGAAATATAGAATTTTTTTATCTATGTTGCTGCAGAACCACAGTCATTATATGTTGCAGTTGCTATTTTGTAAAGGCGACATGTAATTTTGTAGAGAACATTATATAAGTGAACAAAATGAAACTGGATGGAGCATAAGGTTGGATTCATGTGCTAACATACTAACGACTTCGCATGAAGTGTTTCTTTTGTTCGTTCTGTCCTCCTTGCTGTAGTTGTTAGCGGTGTTAGTGTAGTTGTTTGATGGTTCCTGTTGAGCTTTTGCTGGTAGTCTCTAGATGGAAAAAACATCGGTGCTAGAAAAGGTTCTATATTAGCAGAAATTCACTTTGACTCCCGAGCTCATATGATCCTGGTATATTAAACGAAAATTAAAAAATAGTAAAATATTTCAAAACATTCTGAAAAAAATGGAGGGCGAACACATACCAATGTCCAACATACGTGCAAAGTTACGTGGCGAAATGACATTCGGTATGCCCTGTGCAAAAAAGACAAATCAGTGATCGAAATGCAATTTCAAAACATACTTATTAGAGCACTGATTTTGTTATTTTCGCACAGAGCACCACACATGACATTTCATCAAGAAATTTGGCACGTATTTAAAAAACATGTATATGTTCATCACCAAAAAAATTAGAATTTTTGGAAATGTTTTACTATTTTTTAAATTTCGTTTAGTATAACAGGAGCATATGAGCTCGGAAGCCAAAACGCCTCTCCCCTATATTAGCTGTCTGAATGGTAGTCATATGATCATCTATATTCTCGCCCCCTTGAGGGCCTTTTTGATTCAAAGGATTTTCATAGTAAATTTGTACGAATTAAACCCCTAGGAATTTTTCATTAGGAATCCTTTGCACTAGGTTTTATAGGAATTCTAACATCCACTCAAATCTCTTTTTTAGAATTCTTTACCTTTTCTATGATGGAATCAAACAAACTTTTGTACATATCATATCCTGTAGGATTGGAGTGGGCATGACATTGCAATCCTACGGTTTTCCTATTTTTGCATTTTTAGAATCCTACAATCAAAGAGACCCTTATGGTGTGACAATGATTTGGAAAAAGAAGAATTTCTTTTCGGAGAGCATCGGAATTTGGATGGGAGATGCAAAACGGAAGATTTTTTCATCGAATACAACATCATGAGATATGTAGATGCGGCATGTAGAAACATCAAGGCACTTAACACCTTTATGCCGTGGACTATCCAAGAAAAGCACATTGTATAGAGCGAAAAGCAAATTCGGCCATCATGCACAGCTGAACACATGAAGGGACTTATAATTCGGTGATGTGCCTAAGAACCGTTCAACATGTGTTTGATTGTTTATAGTTTTACTTGGCATGATTGATGAGATAGGTGTTTATAGTTTTACTTGGCATGATTGATGAGATAGGTTGCCGTAAGACGCTTCATCCTAGAATTTGAGAGCCATGGAGGCATGTGTGTGACATCCTGGCTCATGACTTAATAGGATTGACAGAATATTTATATCAACAAGTTACAACTTATTTTCCTGAAGGTCATCTTGATAGAACCAGACTTTCCGCTAGTTGACCCTGTTTTATAAATTGTTACATTAGTTTGCACGTAGAGAGTGGAGATTTTGGCTTGAGCTACAGTGCTCCCGCCAATTTGAAAACCATATTTACATGTTTTAAAAAATTCCAATAGTATATCCCACTAACGTGTAAAATATCAACTTAAAAAACTATGTATTCCGAACTACACGAGAAAAACAAAAGTGTGGATCTAAGTATGCATATTTTCAAATCTCTAAGTTTTGTCAGATTTGTTATTTTTGTGTAGCCCATAATATAAAGTATTTTAAGTTGATATTTGGCACGTTTTGGGAAACATCAATGGCTACATCAGGATTTTTTCAATTTAAAAAAAAACCCATAAATATGATTTTCGAATTTGTTTTAAACGGGGGGAGCACTGGAGCTCGGGAGCCAAAACACTTTCCGGCACATAGAGGCAAATATATGTACCTCCAGCGCTATTACCTAAAAATAAACCAGCACTAGGAGGGAAAAGTGGAAAAGAAGGAATACAAAAGAATAGAAATCACCCTCAAATGCACCCCGATGGACACATATCACCATGAACTCCAATTTGGTATTATTTTCACCCTCAAATTCACAAAATCCCATGAAGTGGTTTTTGTCTCATGAAACGCTGTTTTGTCCCCTCCTATGCTGATTAGGCGTTGATGTCGGCGTGGGACCCATTAAATAAAAAAGAATTAAGGAAGAAGGAAGGTTTTTTTTGACTGATCGGTGGTCCGATCATCGGCCTTGGATTTCGACGGTGCCACCACCGCCACTGTCACTGGATACTCGCGAGGCTTCTTCAGCGGCGCGCGGTAGCATATTCAACGCCATCGACGCCGCCATCCGGGGCGCTGCTGCCGACTTCCGCGATGGCCTCCGCACGTACCTGGACGCCATTGCGCACCTTGCTCCCGCCAGAAGAGGAGGCTGCAATGGTGGCGACACCCGCCTTCGCTAGGCTGACGCCCACGCTCCCGAGGTGGCTGGCAGGGTCCCCAGCCTCTGCAGCTCCGTGGCGTCATCGTCGCTCATTGCCATGATGACCCCGTCACCGCGGAGGTCATAGATGGAGGCGCCTACTGACAAGTGGGTCCACACATTTGCCTACTCAGCATCGGGAAAAAAAAAGTTCCAACTGAACGCCTAATCAGCACGAGGAGGGGGACAAAACCGCTATCGATGTGACAAAAACCACTCCAGGGGGTTATTAACCCGCTTTTGTGAATTTGAGAGTGAAAATAATATCAAATGGAGTTCAGGGTGACATGTGTCCATTTGGGTGGATTTGAGGGTGATGTCTATACTTTTTTTTTCAAGAATGAAACACCGTAGCTCCTGGCCAGGTTAACGGAATGGACGGGAATAACAGATATAAGGCCTAAACGAACTTCCTAAAGACTCGGCAACGAAGGCCCATGTCGTCCATTCTCCTCTTCGATAATTAGGCTCCCTTTTCCTCAGAACTCACAGTGCACGCGGCCGCATCCCCACCCCAACCCTAGCCGCCAGGAGTTGAGGAACAAGCTAGGCAGTGCGAGATGCGGCGATCGGCGATGGCGCTTCTCTCGACGGCGGACCGGTGCCTCGGCCACCACTCACCGGTTAGTTGGTTACCACCATGACTCTCGTCCTACCATCTGTGCTCCGGCCATGTCGCCCGTCGCCCAGTTTTCCTTCCTCTTCGGCCAGCGCCCAAGAAGTACCTAGGCCCCTAGCAGTCCATGACGCGTCCTACCCTCCGTAGGCTCTCCTCCGTCTAACCGTAAACCCAACCGAATTTCGGTTCCTGAAAACTGCCAGGTTAATTTATTTGTTATTTTCGATAGAAAAGCTGAGAGACCGAACCGAAAAAACAAATGCCCACCCCTGCTATCCGACGATGTCCAGATTTCAACTTTGATTATAATACATCAACGAACACGGTTTAGATTGTTTCTCTTCGATGTATAGGGGTGATATTTGGGCACCTGGCCTTTTTTTATGTATACATAACTTGTACGCTTTTGTGCTGGCTGAGGATTTGGCTTAGCGTTAGCCTTGTTGGTATGTTGCTTTAGTTTTCTGCATGGCTGTAAAAAAGAAAACGTGCGGTTAGCAGAGTTGTTCCATTGGTTCGACGATAAGTGGATTTGTGCTACATGTGATCTTTAGCTAGCAGCCGCATCAGTACAATATAGCATGTCCATACGGAGATTGCAGCACGTCGTCCATAATTATATAGGGCTTGACATAGTTGTCATAGCATTAATAGAAAAGCTAACTTTGTACTCCTTCCTACATCTTACCCTAAGTGTTCCGCTTGTCTCCATGTCAACTTAGTTTGTTTCACACAGTCGAACGTAGTGGGGTGATATCCTATCTCTGAGAAGGACCCAACCTGTGTACCACTTGATATTCACATCAAGATTTCTCTAAACTATCATTGGAGCATCAATTATGTAACTATAAGTCGATACTATTATATGATATACTGCCTTAGCAACCCAATTCTGAAACCCACCTTTCTTTCTTGCATTCAAAATTCTCATGGAAATCAAGGATGCTTCTTTTCTGTCTCAATCCTTTTTTGTCCATCTTCTGTTTTAATTTTATGCAGATCATGACTTTTATTTAACCCTTTTACTCTTCATAGATCTGGCAAAATAAGCCTTAAAATGCTCAAAGTTTAGCTTTATAT
Organism: Poa pratensis; assembly: GCA_947311845.1. NCBI lineage: Eukaryota > Viridiplantae > Streptophyta > Magnoliopsida > Poales > Poaceae > Poa > Poa pratensis. The sequence goes on from CAMZMU010000058.1 coordinate 19,951,328, forward strand.
ATTAAATCCTAAAGCAACATATATCTTATTCCATTTTACCTTCTGATTGTGACATAAACTTGTTTGCGTTTCAGTTGACAAATGTTATTCAATCAACATTCAGTGCAAATATTTGTTCAAGATGGGGAGGTCTTGCAAGAACTTTCAGGTAATTACCTCATCTTGGTTTACGCAATCTAAAGGAGATTTTTGCAGCATGCATCTAACTTCTGCATGCTCTGTTTTTTTGTTGCAGTGCAAAACCAAGTGGAAGTGAGGTTATTGGAATTGATTTGGGGACAACGAATTCCTGTGTTTCTGTTATGGAGGGAAAGGTGACTGTACTTGTATAATTTTTCTGCTAAGCATTTTTTCAGCTTCTTTATACATTTTATTAACATAAACGAGCAAATGACTACAGAATGCAAAAGTGATAGAAAATTCAGAAGGCACTAGGACGACACCATCAGTTGTTGCCTTTAGTCAGAAGGGAGAGCGGCTTGTTGGAACTCCGGCCAAGCGTCAAGCAGTCACAAACCCACAAAACACCTTCTTTGGTACAAAGCGTATGATAGGGCGGCGCTTTGAGGATCCCCAGACACAGAAAGAGATGAAAATGGTATCATATAAAATTGTGAAGGCTCCAAATGGTGACGCTTGGGTTGAAACAACAGATGGCAAGCAGTACTCACCTAGCCAGATTGGTGCATTTGTATTGACCAAGATGAAGGAGACTGCTGAATCTTACCTTGGCAAATCTATTTCCAAGGCTGTGATCACAGTTCCAGCTTACTTCAATGATGCCCAGCGTCAGGCAACCAAGGATGCTGGTAGAATTGCTGGACTTGATGTACAAAGGATCATCAACGAACCAACTGCTGCTGCTCTGTCTTATGGAACAAACAACAAGGAGGGTTTGATAGCTGTATTTGACCTTGGAGGTGGTACGTTCGATGTCTCCATTCTGGAAATCTCCAATGGAGTTTTTGAGGTTGGTATTTATGAACTTCGTACTCTTCTATAGCTAGAAATGCCAGATAATACATTTCATGCGTTTTGCTGATGCGTTGAGTATGCTTTGTCAGGTAAAAGCAACAAATGGTGATACTTTTCTGGGTGGAGAAGACTTTGATAATACTCTATTGGAGTACTTAGTCAGTGAATTCAAAAGAACTGATGCTATTGATCTGTCAAAGGACAGACTAGCTCTCCAAAGGTTGCGTGAAGCAGCTGAGAAGGCAAAAATTGAGCTCTCATCAACTGCGCAAACTGAGATTAACCTTCCATTTATCACAGCTGATTCCAGTGGAGCAAAACATTTGAATATAACATTGACAAGATCAAAGTTTGAAAGTTTGGTGGGTGATCTGATTTCAAGGACAAGAGACCCATGCAAGAATTGTTTGAAGGATGCTGGTATAACTGCGAAGGAAGTTGATGAAGTTCTTCTTGTCGGTGGCATGACAAGGGTTCCCAAAGTGCAGGAAGTGGTTTCAGAAATCTTTGGCAAGGCCCCTAGCAAAGGAGTCAACCCAGATGAAGCTGTGGCCATGGGTGCGGCTCTTCAGGGTGGCATTCTCCGTGGAGATGTCAAAGAGCTTCTTCTCCTTGATGTAACCCCGCTTTCACTTGGTATTGAGACTCTTGGCGGTATATTCACCAGACTGATAACCAGGAACACTACAATTCCTACAAAAAAAAGCCAGGTTAGTTAATGTGGCTTCATTGTAGAATACTTGGGTGCCTTTAATGTATGACCCAGCGCATTTTGTCCCAACAGTTTTATCACTGGGATTGCATAGCTTTGTTGATATCTTTTAGATGTTGTTATGATATCTTTCTGTGAAGATTGTGGTATTGCACATGCATGGCTGCATGCTACACCTACTTATATAGTGATTTATTCCACTACATCAGAACCTGGTATCCTGACGAAGTTGCTTTGCCTGTTCATGTCTGATTCTCCTCTGAGCTCATTTTATGGTTTTGGCCTACCTAATCGTGGCTTTATTTTCTGCAGGTGTTCTCAACTGCTGCTGATAACCAGACTCAGGTGGGTATTCGTGTCCTACAAGGTGAGCGTGAGATGGCGACAGACAACAAGCTTCTTGGCGAGTTTGATCTTGTCGGCATCCCACCGGCACCAAGAGGACTGCCACAGATTGAGGTCACGTTTGACATTGATGCCAATGGCATCGTGACAGTCTCTGCGAAGGATAAGGCTACCGCAAAGGAACAGCAGATCACCATTCGATCCTCCGGTGGGCTTTCTGATTCGGAGATTGAGAAGATGGTGCGGGAGGCTGAGTTGCATGCACAGAAAGACCAGGAACGTAAATCCCTCATTGACATCAGAAACACGCGGACACTACCATTTACAGCATCGAGAAGAGCTTGGGAGAGTACAGGGACAAGATCCCCGCAGAGGTCGCCACCGAGATTGAGACAGCAGTTGCTGATCTCCGTGCGGAGATGGCCTCTGAAGACATTGAGAAGATAAAGAGCAAGATGGATGCCGCCAACAAGGCCGTCTCGAAGATTGGGCAGCACATGTCTGGTGGCGCGTCTGGAGGTGGTGCTGCTGGCGGTTCTCAGGAAGGAGGTGACCAGGGAGGATCAAAGGGCGAAGGTGACCAGGCTCCAGAGGCTGAGTACGAGGAGGTGAAGAAGCAATAAATTTTTTGACGGTACACTAGGATCTTTTTAGCTGTAATAAAATTCTGTTCAACTGAGGCATACGGAACATGCTAAAAGTTCTCAGCGCACCCAGTACTGCCGTATTGTATGACTAGGTTGAACTAGGTTCTTCGCTTTGAGGTGCATCAAGGCAAACATATCTCGTGTTTTCTTATAGTCAGATATTCTGCTTCGAGTGATGTGTTGGTAGCTTCTATTGGTTTCAAACGTGATACGATCAGCACTAGGAGCTGATTAAGATGATTTTTTTTGTTACCTTGGAAGGAAGTTTCTTCCGAATTTCATGCACCATGTTTTCAATCCTCCATATGATCACGGGAAGAAGGAAGCTAGCAAGTCATGACAGCATCATCTCGTCATTTCATTCCGGTGCTCAGCAAATTGATGTAGGATATACATTTCATTTCCGGTTAAAAGTAGTGAGTAGAGTGCCATTGACGTACGACAACAATTGCCCGGTAGCAATCAGAGTGCCATGAACATGCTCAGTGACAGATTAAGCGTGTGCTGGACAGCAGGGGCCGTGGTATTCTTCCCGGTGGGTAGGGGCATGTCCAAAAACACGACGCCCAGCGACCAGTATGTATGCTTGCCGCCACAAGCTTTTGCCAGTTTAACAACGAGTCCGCTGCATGCACATACGACCCTGCGCGCATAACTACCATTCAATCCCAGCTAACTGCTTCTTCAGTCGTCTGCCGCGTAATTTCCCAGCTAACACCTGATCCCGCAGCGGTATATACGGCCCACAGCCTCGTGATCTCTCGCGTAATTTCTTTGTTGCCTTCCTCCTTATGCCGACCGATCCTTGCCATTCTCATGCCCACAAAAGCTACTGTAATTAAGATCAGTTGTTTCTCCGGCGAGCTTCAGGCTCAGGGAGATCGATCGATAGCAACCATGGGGAGCAGCCGGCCGCGCACCAAGGACTTCTTCGCAGCTCCCACGCTCTCCCTCTCGCTTGTCCGTCACACCGATCTATTCCCTCTCTCACAGTCACAGATCGAGGAACTTAACGGGGTAGTAACTGATCAAGATCGTGTCTTTTTCTGATGATGATGTACGCGCAGTCAGGTGCGTTCGGCAGGAATGATGCGCCGGAGGCGATGAGTGGAGACGAAGAAGGCGACGAGGGGGATGGCGGGATGAGAAGCGAGCGACTAGGAGATGATGTGGAGATCAGCAGCGACAACACGGGACAGGGAAGCCAGTCTGGCGACGGGGAAGAAGAAGGAGAAGGCCATGGCGATGGGGGTAATAAGAGGAAGAAGAGAAGCAGAAAGAGCTACCATAGGCACACCGCTGAACAAGTTAGGGTCATGGAAGCGTAAGTTCAACAAGCACTAGCACACAAGCCCTCTGCTACTTCAAGAATTCTTGTCAGTGCATGCACTGCAGCGATCATGCTGTGAGTTCCGGCCAGGTTCTTTTTTTGAGACAAAATGGAACAGGGGTGCCTAACAATGGCCCATGGGCCAGATAGGGCCTGGCCCAGAAAGCATGAATTTGGGCGTGTTCTAAAAGGGAAATCAATTTTTGTTTCCCTTCCCACAAAAAAAAAACTTTTGTTTCCCATTCCCTCAAAAAATAAGCTTTTGTTTCCACTGAAAAAACTATTTTTTTTTGCAGAAACCTGTAACTAGGATACATTTGCCTCATGAGAAACATAATTGTTAAGTGGGAGGTGCTTGAATTGTTATATAAAGTTTCACTTACTTTTTTTTGTTTAATGGTGTTTCAGTCAATTTTGTAAAGTTTAATTCACTATTTATTTTGGTACTATTTATATTTTGGTATTTATTTTTAATTTTCGCATTTGTGTAATTGTATACACTTTTTTGGTGCAATTGCTCTTTAGAAGTGGGATATAAAAATCAAAAAGTGACTGGAACTTCCAAAAATTTCAATAGCATGTGCCCTACTACATAGTCTCCATGAAGAATACCGGTCGAACAAAATAGAGGATCACCATGTTTTTTTTGCTGCTGAGACCCTTTGTCGTGTCTGACAGGGTATTCAAAGAGTCGCCACATCCAGATGAAAATCAGCGGCAGCAACTCAGTAAGCAGCTAGGACTGTCTCCACGCCAAGTCAAGTTCTGGTTTCAGAACCGACGAACTCAGATCAAGGTTGGTCACCAGTTTGATTGAACAAATCAACCGACAACGGAAAAGCACTCACGGCTTAATCTGTTCAGGCGATTCAGGAACGGCACGAGAACTCGTTACTCAAGTCCGAGCTGGAGAATCTCCAGAGGGAGAACCGCGCCATGCGAGAGCTCACCACCAGGAGACCATCACGCTGTCCAAACTGTGGCGTCGCAGCAGCCTCGAGCCACGACGCCGACGCTTCCGCGGCAAACCAAGAACAGCCGCTGCAGCTAGAGAACGCCAGGCTCAGAGTCGAGGTTAGCGCTTCATGCCGCACACCACCGGCCTCGATCTGCTGCAATTTCGCAAACACTGATGCCTGTGGTAGCGGAACTCGATCGTTTCAGATAGAGAAGCTGCGAGGGAAGCTAGGAAAATCCACGGCCGATGGTGGAGCCATCTCCCCGGGCTCGCCGCCGTTCTCCGCCGGCACCATCCAGACGAACGACAGCCGGAGCCCGCTGGAAGCTTACGGCAGCGGCATCACGGGTCGCGTCAAGCAGAGCATCTTGCACCTCGTCGGGCGCGCACTGGAAGAGCTGAAGACGATGTCTTCCTCCGGTGAGCCTCTCTGGGTGCGGAGCGTCCAGTCCGGGCGGGACATTCTGAACTACGACGAGTACGTGCGCTTGTTCCGGCGCGACGATGATGATGCCGGCGATCAGCCGGCCACGTGGTCGGTCGAGGCGTCGCGGGAGAGCGGGGTTGTTTACCTCGACACGATGCAGCTCGTGCGTGCTTTCATGGATGTGGTACGTACGTGCCTTCTATCTTCTCATGCAATCTGTTCCAAGTTCAGTATATGCTCTCATCATCCCAATCTGAAATTTCTGTGCAGAACCAGTGGAAGGAGCTGTTCCCTTCCATGATCGCAAAGGCATCGACGCTCAGTGTGATCAGAACAGGCGACGACGACGGCCACGATGGCGTCGTGCAACTGGTAGCCCAACTCCATTCATTGGTGTTGACTTTGTATACTATTCCGTTGTAGTTGTAAATACACGAACGCGGACATGAATAAAAAAGGAATAATTCGAGCAATATCTACAAATATTACCGAAAACATTGTTAAAATACTTCTACGAGAGGGTCACTGGGCTCCCATATTGGTCTTCTAGGGTTTCATATTCGTATTCGTCCTCCCAAATTTTTCTTTTAGCAATCCTGACATTAGAAGTAGCCCGTTTCGTGATTAAATCGACGTAGTTTTTTCTGGTTCTTATGTAGGAGTATCAGTCATGGGGCTAAACTCTGCTTCGGTTGTCTTGTTGGGTTTTCAGATGTTTGCCGAGGTCCAGATGCTGACACCAATGGTACCCACAAGGGAATTCTGCTTCGCCCGCTACTGCAAGAAGCTGGCCACAGAGAAATGGGCCATTGTCGATGTGTCCTTCGACGAGGCTGGAGGCGACGCCCACGCGTGGCCGCTGATCAGGTGCTGGAAGAATCCTTCGGGGTGCATCATCGAGGAGCAGACAAACGGCCATTCCAGGGTACGAATGCAGCACGAACACACCAATTTCCAACAGAAATAGTAATGGTTGTCTTAGACAGATTGCACCGTGTAGTGAAATGATTTCCATTTGGTTGGCTGCCATGCAAACTAAGCAGGTGACTTGGGTGGAGCACACCAAATGCCGTGAGGTCGCGGCGCCGCCGATGTACAGGACGGTCACCGCGAGCGGCGTGGCGTTCGGGGCGAGACGGTGGGTGGCGACGCTCCAGCTCCAGTGCGAGAGGATGGTCTTCTCGGTGGCGACCAATGTTCCAACCAGAGATTCGAACGGTACTTGATCATACAGCTCACGGCACCATTGCTGGTCATCTTGATTAATTTTGCTTCTGTCGTGCGCACAGGGGTCTCCACGCTGGCAGGCAGGAGGAGCGTGCTGAAGCTGGCGCACCGGATGACATCGAGCCTCTGCCGCGTCATCGGCGGGTCGCGTGACCTGGCGTGGAACAGGGCGCCAAGAGTCGGCTCCGGTGACCTCCGGCTGACGTCTCGGAGGAACGCCGGCGACCCAGGGGAGCCACAGGGTCTGATCGCCTGCGCGGTGCTGTCCACGTGGCTCCCCGTCACTCCGGCGGCTCTCCTGGATTTCCTGAGGGACGAGTCGCGGCGACCGCAGGTGAGCTGCAACCGTCGTCGTGCACATTTCTGTTGCAAGCTCGATCTGTTCAAAGTAACCACTGCCCATCAAATTGCTGTTGCAGTGGGACGTCACGCTACGTGGACGCTCTGTTCAAACTCGCGTGAGCGTGGCGAAGGGGAAGGACCGCGGCAACTGCGTCACCGCCTACGTAAGTTCTCTGCACGCAACTTCATCGTTCAGAACGTTCCGGCGAGTCAGTCACCGCTGCTTCTGTGGATGTCATGCCAGGCTCCCACATCGGCAGAAGAACAGGGCGGCGGCGGCAATTGGATCGTCCAGGACGTCTGCACCAACTCCTGCGAGTCGATCGTCGCGTACGCGCCGGTGGACGCCGCCGCCCTGCAGCCGGTCATCGGCGGGCACGACGCGAGCGGCGTGGCCGTCCTGCCGTGCGGCTTCTCTGTCATGCCGGACGGGCTGGAGTCCAGGCCCACGGTGATCACCTCCAGGAAGGAGGACGGCGCGGCTGGGTCGCTGGTCACCGCGGCGTTCCAGGTCGTGGCCAGCTCGTCGCCGGTGACAGAGCTTTCGCCGGACTCGGCGGAAACCGTGGCGAGCCTGGTGTCCTGCACGCTGCGCGACATCAGGAAAGCCTTGGGGTGCGAAGACCGCTGACAAATTCGTGACACGCGAGATTTGTTAAGAGTAATTAAGTGACGCTTAAGTTTTGTACAGGATGTTGTACAGGATGTTAAGAGTAATTAAGTGACGCTTAAGTGTAATTAATTGCTTAAGTCCTGCACGCTGCGCTACATCTTACTGCTGGACAGGATGTTTACAAGATTTTGTACAGCTACATGGTGTGGGTTGATACAATTTGAACTTGTAGAATCGTGAAGAAGGGATGTTGCTTGTTGTCTGATACTACTCGAAAAGGAGTTCAGATGGGTGAGAGGATTCGCTATACTCGAGGTCGCGCGGCGACTGATGTCATCAGTCTAGATCTTATCCATAGGGGAACGCAAAAATATGTAAAGGATCTATACAGCTGAATGGAGCTTGGTTTTCTTTTTTCGGTAACTGACCAACTCTTTTCTACTATATCAATAATCATTTCAATAAAGAAATGAAAGAATGGAGATGAGTTTGGTTGATACAATTATAACATGTAGAATCCTACTAGCAGGCTCGTGTTAATCCCTAAATTGTAATATATCATGTTAAAAAGGAATAATACACATTTTCAGAAGGTACACCACATATTATTCTCTAAGAGTTTGAATATCTGCGATGAAAAAAATATTTTTCAAAAATGAAACATCTGAAGAAGCTGCTGGCGCTGTCGGGCGTTGCCCGCGCGGTGCCGTTGCTGGGCCAGCGGCGGCAGATCCCGTCTCTCCCCGTTGCAGTAGGGCTCGGCTCGGGCATGGGCTCCCTGGCGGCGGTGCTTCTAGGTCGGCGACGCTCCGGCACATGCAGGGTGACGGCGGGGCGTAGGAGCTGCTGCTTGGCGGCGGTGGCAGCGTGGTGAGGGCGGGCCGTCTTGGGCTCTGTATTGCTGCTTCTGGTTTGGGCTGAAGAGCAGCTCGGGATGGGGATGGCGATTACGGCGCCGCGTCTGTTGCAGCACGGCGGCGGGAGCTTCACAGGCCCGATCTGGGCCCGGCCGGGCAGAGTGGCCCGGTGTGCTCCTGCTGCTGCGTCCGATCTGCTACTGCTTTTGGCGGTGGAGGTTGTGCCCTCCCACGAGGTTGCGGTGTTGCCGTCCCCTATCTACGGCTCGTTCTTCTCGGTCCGGCCGGCCTCGCAACGTTTGTCATGGTGAGACGTCGTGGATGATCTCAAGACTGCTGGCGTATGTTCGTGGACGGCGAGTTCGGTGGACCTGACGGTTTGTCCGGGTGTGGATTGTCGGGGGTCGGGAGAAATCTCGGTTGGTTCTTACCGGCACCGACGCGGTGACGCCTCCGGGCGCCGCCATCCTTCTTGAAGGGCGTCGGGTACCCCTTCCCCACTCCCCTCCGTGTACCAAGAGAAATCCTAGGATTAGTCCGGGTAGCAGCGTCGTCATCGTCACATTCCTTACTGAAGGTGTTGCCTTGTACACGACAACTCGGCAGCAAAGGAGCGTGGTGGGAATTCTCCGGAGGGCGAGCAGTGGCGGGTCATCTTCGTTTTCGTCGATCTAGCGTTGTTGACATTGTTTTCTCTTTTATTTCTTTTGTTTCTCTTTTGGGCTTGATTATGCTGTTTGCCCCAGCGGTGGTCTCACAGTTGTATTGGGTGGTTGCTATATTAATGTAGCGGGGCGCACGCCTGTTTCCAGAGAGAACATCTGAAGGATGTCCATAAAAACTCCGGTTCGAATTTCCATATTGTTTAAACAAAATCTGGAGCGTGTGGAAAATTGTATCCGAACAAGTTTATATAAAATCTTACTAGAAATTATTAGGGATAAGATCTTCTTACATTAAAATATTAGGCCAGATGAAAAGTCTAGCCGCTTTAACCAGTGAATCACCGCTACTTGTGAAAGTTGGAGAAATTAAGTTGTAATTGTATACTCTCTCCGTTCCTTGATGTAAGGTGTATAGTTTTTCCAGAAAAAATCTAAAATATAAGGTATAATACGATTTATGGACAATTTTATCCATCCAAAAATGAATCCTAACTTATAGGGTGTATTGTTTTCAATTTGTGTCTATTAGGAACTCATATCTCCCATTTTTTTCCAGAAGAAGATGAGTCCACCGTATGCCAAATACCCATATCTTAATATTCATGCAGAAAACTATACACATTACATTTAGAAATGGAGGGAGTATCTCTTTTCAGTTAAATTATGTAAAAGTATCATAATTGATTTTTGCCATGTAAACTCAGGACAGTTACTTGGAAAAGTGTCAATTGTTTTGGACGGACCCCAATAAATGTAAAAACTATTTAATTTGAAAAATAGTCATCCCCATACTAAACCATTTATATGTTATTGTTTCCCTTGCCAAATTTTCAGGGAGGCTAACTTTTTTCTTGTTTTACTGAAAGGAATGCGGTAGGGAAGCCCTTACAGCAGACTTTTTCTATTTATTTTAAAATATAAGAACCCAAATTTGCGCCCATGAGTATTTGAATCTAGGTGGCTGGGTTGTACATCCACCTCCCCAATTCATTTAGTTAAATACTCCATCCGTATCAAAATATAAGATGTTTTAGCATGTTTGGGTCCAACATGTACCTAGACAAATTTAAGTGCAAGATTCCCATGTTAGATATTCCCATCCTACCCGTTGAAAGATCAAGTTATCACATATGGGTTGATTCTTTGGCTTAATGTGAGACAACTATCCAAAGTAAACCTCGACGTTTCGAACTCTCCGAGACTATCATTGTTGTATCGAGTGTTTCAACTAGAATGTGATCAATTATTTGAATATCTCGATCACGACGCTGCTAATCCATTTGGGTTAACTTCTCGGACACCTGATAGTTTCTTTGTTGTTTAAAAATCATACAAAGTCGAACGTATCTCCAGTAAATCAATTTTTTTCTTTTTTTTGCTAAACATAGTACAACGTAGGCGCTCATATACACGCGCACACACTCACCCCTATGAACGCACGCACGCACACCCTACCCCTATGAGCACCTCTGAGACACCGAGTCAGCGGGTCGAGTCTTGAGATTGACGAAGTCACCACGGGTCTCGCTGTCGACGGGAACATCGTCTTCCACTGAAGAATATTCCGCCTTAAATGAGAAACACCAGCGTCAAATCTAGGGTTTGAACTCTGATGGGATGGGGTACAACCACCCTTCTAACCATCTTGTCACAAGTTCTCCCGGCAAATCAAAATTAGAACTAGCTCAATTAGCAGCTATGCTAAGAAAACAACGACAACGGTCCGGGGAAAAAGCGATAGCCATGCTTTCTCATTAGCCGAACAGGAAGATGTCGCGTGGCAACCGTTATCTTCAATTAATGTCGATCATATCCATAGGCAAAAATACGTCTCACTCACCATTGAAGAGCCGTATTATCCATTTCACACACCGGTGTGCGACACCATAATTTGCCGCACCTTGTGAAATGTGAAGTTGAGTTCTTTTTAATACTCCCTCCGATCCATATTAGTGGGCATAGCTTTGTCTAAATTCATATGTATCCAGTTAACTATTTAGACTAGATACATGTGTATCTAGACAAAGTTGTACCCACTAATATGGATCGGAGGTAGTAACATTTTAAGTTGAGAGCTTGTCAAGTCAAAAGAGAAAAAAGGAGTTGAGAGCTTGACCGCTTGTTGTTGCCGCCATGTTACGTTTTACCTGGCGGATTAAACGGCCTGAACCCATTTAACACCTATTTAGGTGCACTATGGTATAAGTCAAAAATCAAAAGCCAAAAACACCTAAACCAAATTCAAAGGCCAAGAAAAAACCTAACCAAACACCCTCTTACCACTCGAACTACTGCACGCGCAGCGCCAAAAAAAAAAAGGACCCACGCGAAGAGCCCAAGACACACCCCCGACGGCACCGATCACCGCGCTAGCTAGCAACGAGGCCCGACGCGATCGAGGACTTTTGGCGTGTACGCGTTCGCGTGGCGCGACTCCAGGCGAAACAGCCATCCACCTCACTGGCCGCGGCGGCGCCACCCCGCCCGTCCGCGCCCGCCGTTTTATAAGCCAACCCGGCGGCCGCCCGCGGTTGCGCACACACGCTGCTCCCGATCGATTCCCCACGCACACCGCACCAGAAACGCTCGCTCTCTCGCACGGGCCCGGCGCACCGAAGCCGAGCCGAGAATGGACCCGAGCGCCGACCGAAGGTTAAGTACGCTGGTGCGCCACCTGCTGCCTTCTCCCGCACGAAGATCAGCAGCAACCGCCACCTCCGCCGACTCCCTCCAAGCTTTCCCCACCATGGCCTCCTCCTCCTCCGTCTTCGCCGGCGTCGCGCAGGGCCCGGAGGACCCCATCCTCGGGGTAATCAACTCCCTCCTCCGATCCGATCTCTTGCTCTACTCCTGGCTTTCGGCGCGATCGCGCGTTTTTTTTGTTTGTTCCGCCCACCTAATCGCTGCTTCCTTGGGTGTCTCGACAGGTGACGGTCGCGTTCAACAAGGATCCCAGCCCCGTTAAGGTCAACCTCGGCGTCGGCGCCTATCGGACCGAGGTGAGCCCTGTTTTGGGGATTTTTTTAGTTGAACAGTCGCTCTTCTCTTCCGGATCAGAGCTGGATTCATTTGACTCCCGTTCGCGTTTTCGTCGGAGCAGGAAGGGAAGCCCCTGGTGCTGAACGTGGTCAAGCGCGCCGAAGCGATGCTGATCCAAAACGAGTAAGTCTGCTTCAAAATCCTTTTGATCCGCATCAGTTCGTGCGGCGCCTCTCTTTTTTGAAGTGACTGGAGTTTCAGTTTGCTGCGTCCCGGAGTAGAATTCGGGTTCAGCTAGCTGGTAGATCTGACCTCTAGATGATATGCTCGTCTTAGCGTGGAAGTGTTGTTGCTGGTATCCTTTTGTTGGTAGATCGCGTGGCTGTCATGCTGTATTCTCCGATATAATTATTGCTCGTGGTCTTTTATTTACCATTACCGTTCCATCTGCTTGAAATAATGTAGTTTCAGGCCATTTTGGAGGTTTCCCTATGTTGGACGGTTGTTTAGGATTAGTTGATGTCTTGATGATGTAGTTGTAGTTGTAGTTGCAGTTCCGGGTACGGCACTACTGCTGTTCGAGTCTCCTTGTCAACTTGTTACACACATATCCAAATATTTCTCAGTAGGTGATTCAGCTTTCGCAGAAGTGGCAACAATATCTCTTTCTAGTTAGGGACAGAGTTTATCGTTTTAGAAGCGCTCTAACATGTTCCGTTCTGTGTATTGTTAACTGCTGATGTATGGGAGTTTCTTGTATGGGTTTTACAGGGGAGTTGCTTGTATGGTTTACATAAAATTTACGGCTATGAGAAAAACGTGTATTGTGTCTAACTACTAACCGTTGAAACTTATGATACCATTTTTTAACCTCTAATTGTTTATTTTGCTTAGATCACGTGTTAAGGAGTACTTGCCGATCACTGGGTTGGCAGATTTCAATAAGTTGAGTGCCAAGCTCATCTTTGGTGCTGACAGGTGTGTTTGTTCAACTGCTACCTTCAACTGATTATATTTTTGTGTGAAACATTCATACCAAATTGTAATTTAGCTGACATAAGTGCCTCCCCTTTTTATCGGAATAGTCCTGCTATTCAGGAGAATAGGGTGGTTACAGTGCAAGCCTTATCAGGGACTGGTTCTTTGCGGGTGGGAGGTGAATTTCTTGCAAGACACTATCATGAAGTAAGTAGTCTTTCTTGTCTCCTTTTTTATCTGCTAGATTTCATTGCAAAGTGTGTTTGCTAAATCATGAACATTTTCTCCAGCGCACAATCTACATCCCACAGCCAACCTGGGGGAATCACCCAAAAATCTTCACCTTAGCTGGCCTAACTGTTAAGAGTTACCGGTACTATGATCCTGCAACCCGTGGACTAGATTTCAAAGGTATTTACTTGAGTTATCCTCTAACACTAGTTCATGGTATCAGGCTCCTGTGTGCGTACTTTCACTGTAACTGTAGATTTCTGTCTTGATCAAGGATATGTTCTTGTATCACAGGACTCTTGGAAGACCTCAGTTCAGCTCCCTCAGGCGCAATTGTACTGCTTCATGCATGTGCCCACAACCCTACCGGTGTAGACCCAACCTTGGATCAGTGGGAACAGATCAGACAGTTGATGCGATCAAAAGCATTGCTACCATTCTTTGACAGTGCTTATCAAGTAAGTAATCTGCATGCCTAATACTGATGCTTCTTAGGGAATAAATAGAACCAGGGGGCTGACCCCTTTTCTCTTAAAACTTAGGGAATATGGTGCATAATATATAGCCACGGAATTTGTTGATTATTTGTTCATATGACGTACTTTCTTTCCAAGTACCTTACGAATTCAGTATTGTGCCTTAAATGATTTCCTGTGCAGGGATTTGCAAGTGGAAGCCTTGACAAAGATGCTCAGTCAGTGCGCATGTTTGTTGCTGATGGTGGTGAATTGCTCATGGCTCAAAGCTACGCTAAGAACATGGGATTGTATGGAGAGCGTGTCGGTGCTTTAAGCATTGTAAGTTATCTTATACTAATTCTTATAATTTCTCCTTTATGGCCTTACCTTAGTTCTTGGACTTGAGGTCAAGGTCGTAGGCATCTTCTTACTGTGTTGATGGTAATAATTACATTTCTGGATTGCCTGCTTAGTTGTATGGTCTGATACTAAAATGCATACAATTACAGTTCCAAATACAGTTGTTCACTATACAACTATAAAATGCAGTTGTATTCCTTATCGACTGTAACAATTCTTATCTATATCTGAGTAATTTTTCAGTTAATGTCTGGATTTCTATCCTCTCATTATGAGCGCGGAAGCTTCTTTTAGCCTTCTTGTATAATGAGATAACGCACGTACTTGATGAACTTGTTTGCTAGATAGGAAGCTGTATTTTATCTCATATTTTTTATTTTCTTAAGAGGCATCAGTTCAGTTAGTTCTGAAGTATATTTGATATCTCTTTCTTAATTTTGTTAAGAGTAATAAGACATAAGTATCTTTGGGACAAAGAAATTGGCAGTCAGTAGTAGCCATTGGTGGTAGTGCTGATGTATAGTGATGTCAAATATAGCCCGGGATGTATGAAATTGCCACTTGGTAGTAAAAAATCTTAATTTAGTCAGCCCCAAATATCTTTTTACAAGTTAACATATGACACTTATGCTTTAATTAATGAAGTACTGTATTGATTCTAGAACAGTTTGTGCGTATGTGGACTAACTTTGTTGAGTATCTCTTGTCTTATAAAAAACTTACTGGTGGGTGGGCGTCAAAATTTCCTAATGTGTGGAGGAACTAAAAAAAATGCAACTTAATGTTTCAGGTTTGTGGGAGTGCTGATGTTGCTGTTAAGGTTGAAAGTCAGCTCAAGCTTGTAATTAGGCCTATGTATTCAAGCCCTCCTCTTCATGGCGCCTCTATCGTGGCTACCATACTTAAGGACAGGTAGTATTCTTGCCATATAGTTACATTGAAATGAAATTCTATTGGCAGATCGAGAAATCTAGGGAACTATAGATAGTGCGTGTTGCTTAGCTCTTGTTATTGATTGTGTTTTCTCAATTTGCTAGCGGTATGTTCGATGAATGGACTATGGAGCTGAAGGGCATGGCTGATAGGATTATTAGCATGAGGCAGCAGCTTTTTGATGCGCTGAAAGTCAGAGGTACTAGTTTCTGTGAAGTCCACTGTTTCCTTTTTGCTATCAGAATAGTTAATCTTCAGTACCACGAAGCTTGACTATGGCCTTTCAGTCTATTAATTTCTCCAAGATCTTCTGTCACAAGCTGGTTTTGTTTGTATTTGTCAACGACCGAACAATTGCTCTGACTAATTGTTCTATTGGTAATAAATAGAATAAACTGCTAAGTTGTTGTAAACAGAAACTTCTTGGGCTCTCAGCAAAATCTGATAAATAGCTTTTTGCTTTGTATACGGTTTATTACCAAGTTCTTGAGGTTAAGATCCTGAAATCTGAATTCATGTAGTATTGTAGTGCGCTAAACCATTTTGGTTCATTGACCTAGTTATGAGTATTCAATCATTTGGTCCATTTTTTAATTTCTCTGTACCAAAGTGTTGAGCATTTGTGACATCATGCAGGCACTCCTGGAGATTGGAGCCACATCATTAAGCAGATTGGGATGTTTACTTTCACTGGGCTCAACAGTGATCAAGTAGCCTTCATGAGGCAGGAATTCCACATTTACATGACATCTGATGGGTAATGCCCTTTTCCTCTTGTCAAGATTTTACATATCTCGTCATCAAATGCTTTGGTAGTGTAACTTTGATGTCTTATTGTTTATGAACATTTTAGTAAATTTAAGCTGGTTTCTTCTTGCTGGTTTTCGTTCTCAAGCTCCCCTGTGGCTAGTTCATATTGACAAGTGGTATATTTCTCTTGCAGGAGGATCAGTATGGCTGGTTTGAGCTCCAGGACTGTGTCCCATCTTGCAGATGCCATAGATGCCGCAGTTACAAAAGTGAAGTGAATGATAACATCGCAACCCCCTTCCACAATAAAACTTAAATTACATACGGCAGTGTCTTAAGGCCTTAAGGGTTCAACCAGTGTTGTGTTACTCCTGGCTGAACTCAAGAATTTACCTTGTAGACTCACTAGACTATTTTTCTGAGGCGGTTTTGTACACAACGGATGAAAAGATGATTGGGATCTCGAATCCCTAATAAGCTGCACTTGTGATGCGTTGTACCCTTGAACATTGAGGTATTTATCCTGCAGCACTGTATAATGTATAGTTTGGGAAAGCTAATGTTTTTCATTGTTGCTTATCGTGCTCCTGCAAAACTCCTCTTGTTCTCGTCAGATAGGATGTCTGTTTATTTTGTTTCCGAGCTCAGATATTTGCTGAAATGTCTTTGCTTAGACAGTTTAAACATAATATATAGCTCTAAATTTCTGAATTTATAGACGTCTCTAAGATCATTTATATTGGTCAATCCTTTAGAATCATACAAAAAAGAGGTTTGTCGTAAGTGTGCAAAATAAAAACAGCGGGCTACTTGAGCGGCCGCCCAATTTTATCACAGAATATACTATGTACACTAGGTAAAAAGTACATGCAAAATCCTAATGGCGACCAGGCCCTCCGAGGACGTCCCACGTGTTCTTGAGGTTTGTCATGATGTTGGGCAGCTTCATCAGCCTCCCGTCGTCCTGCTCGGCCGCCGCGGATGGGGACTTGTCGTCGGCCTTGCCCTCGGCCTCGCCGTTCCAGCCCATGAAGTCGAGCAGAGTCATGCTGTCGTCGGGAACAGCGGGTGGCGGTTCCGACCCGGGTGGCATGTCCTTCTTGGCCTTCTCCCTGGCGACGTTGTCGGAGACGATCACGTCCTCTATCCGGGACATGACGTTGAAGGCTAGGCTCTCCAGGATAGCAAATCCTACGTCCTAGTGGTAGCCAGGCGAATGTGCATCGATCATGAGCTACTGATAAGCTCCATTTGTGACTGACTGAAAAAAGAAAAACACGTACCCTGTTCTCCTGTATCTTTGCAATGTCGAGGCTGGACTGAGGGATGCCGGGGAACCTGTGCTTGATGATGAGCAGCAGCGTCTGCGCCCGGTCCTCGAACTGCTCCCTCTTCTCCTGGCTGACGGCGGAGCCCCAGGAGGACTTGCCGTCCTTGTTGTGCACCTTCCTGTTCCAGATGATGACCGACGCCTCGATGCGGTCCTTGAGGTCACAGATCTTGTGCTCCGACGTCAGGTCCACCGACGACAGGAACTCGTCCGGGTCGAACTCCACGTCCGTGATGCTCCGGTACAGCGCGTCCCCAAGGCTCACCCTACCGTTCTGCATTCGAGTATGCATCAGGAACTAATAAGAAAAATCTTGCATCGATCGTCTGAAACTACACAGATAGTTACCTTGGGCAGCGTTTCTAGGTAGGATTCTGGGATGGCCATCTCCATGAGGCAGTTGGCGTTGATGGCCATGGCCGCCTTGAGCACCTGGTTCACCAGCTCCTTCTGGTGCTGGATCCAGGCCCTGGATGCCGGGGCCAGACCGTTGGGAGGGACCTTCACCATCGGTATCCACCATTTCTCGTCTGATCCAGCCTCCTCCTTCTCGCTCTCGGAGCAGGAGTCGCGCTTCACGTACCAGAACTCGTTGCGATCCTTGAAGCCGTCCAGGTAATCCTGCTCCATCACCGCGCAATTATGTTATGTGCGAGTGCGACCGATGCAATTTGCTGATGCTACTAGTTTTCTTACGAGAAGCATCGCGTCGATCTTGCGTAAAGCTGGTATGTTGGACTGCAGATCCCTTCGCTGCTGCGTGCCCATTACCTGCAACCAGCAGAAACAGCGTGATAATTAACGAGAGAGATTCCTGGATCCAACCGGCAAACTAAAGAAGAAGATGATGCAAATGCGACCGAACCTCCATTTCGACGCCGTTATCCAAGACTTGTTTCTTGGCGACGAACTCGACGATGTGGTCCGCGACGGACAGCAGCCAGCCGACTTCTTTCTTCCACCTTCCCTTTCTGTCGGGGGCCATGGGCTCCAGCTTCCGTTGCTCTCCGAACACAGCAGCTGCCAACATATCATATAGTACAATTAAACGGGCATTTGTTGTTGATCCACAAGACCCTTAATTTGGCAAGAAACTAGCTTGTCACCTGCAAGGTTAGTGATGGCGTTTGACAGTGCCAGCGCGGACGGCACGCCTTTCCCGGACCCCGACATATCCTCCCCGAGCAGCAGCTTGGCGAACTTCTCCTTCATCACGTCCATGTCTGCATGCAAACGAAACGCCTATTCAACCAGAGCGCAATGCGATCGATCGGCTGCCACACAACCAACCACGTACGTATATACTACTCGATCTGCAGCTTACCGGAAGGTCCTGAGGCGTGGTCCGCGGCGGCCGGCGGCTCCTCCTTCACCGTGCTCGCCGACCGCCGCACGGAGCTCCGCCGCTCCAGGGACGACGCGCCATTGGCCGCCATCGCGTACGTGATCTACCTGCCGTAACTTCACAATGGCATATATATCTCACTTTCTCTCAAGGATTCGACAGCGAACTGCAAAGGGCACATCTTATGATACCGGCGTACCTGTAAAGCGTGCAGCCTTTTCGTCGAATGCGAAGGCGAAGGGGGGAAGGAAGGATGAGCCGGGATTATGCGCGCCCAGAGCAAAAAGCTGGATCGAAATGATCACTTCCGAATGAGAGATGATTCCCGTGAGCGTTTGCAATCCACGGGCTGGGTCGCCTGCTGCGTTGCTGCCATGGTAAGAAGGCGAAGGGAAGAAGAGGCCATGGTGGGGAGAGGGCCGGGAGTATAATTAGGGAGCGCCGCATGCTTTATTATTAGAAAGTGCATGCCCTGCCATTCATGGCCTCTCCTCCTCCCTACAGCTTCCCGTATTCAACGGGAGCTAGCACAAGAAGACCTCTCGCTCGATCCCGTCCTGCCCGAGAAGGATCCGTCGTCTGCTCGCTCACGGAGATTCTGTACTGGCAACGTCAATGTGCATGTGGCGAACTGGAGTGAAAAATTATGTGGCATGCTTTGGCCAAGGCGTTGTAGCTAGATTGACTTGTCGTACATGAATCGGACGAAAAACGTCGGATGCAAAGCAATTCCGTTTCCAAATGTTCAGAGCGTAGCATCAGCAGTTTCTGAATGTATTTGCATGTTGCAGGAGATTGGGCGTGCCCTAAAAGTACATGAAACCTGTTGTCATCTAGAGGTTTCCGAAACTCCAAACAGTTCCTTTCTGTGTCACCGGAGGAGGGAGACAGTTGGGTACCACAGCAAAGTGACAGTCCTTGCTGATGTGGTTATTCCAATTGATGTCACGGTTTAATTATGATTGTACATCTCCATTGAATTGCCTCTGTGTTAGGTACAGTAGTATACTAAATTAATTAACCTCTTCGTCAATATCCTCGCCCTGCAAAAGGAAAAAATAAGTGGTCTCTATCAACTCAATGGAATCATTTCCCGCACTCTTAAAGGTTACACTGCTGAATGTGACACTGAATACGTCTTTCACGCATAAACATCGAAAATTTGAACTCAATCAGAAGTCAAGAGGTTACTAAAACATATGACTAGTTTCACACAAAACCCGACCTTTGCTCAGTTGGTAGAGCGGAGGACTGTAGTAATCGCAGATAAATCCTTAGGTCACTGGTTCGAATCCGGTAGGTCGGAATAATATTTTTGCCATTTTTTTTTTGGGTTTAGATCTTTCAGCAGAAAAGGATCATTCACCACGTTTGCCCATACTATTCTCCATATAAGACGCGTTGTTTTTTATCAAATTGGTTCTACATCATGCTGGACCACTCTTTCATACACCAATTCTCAATCAATTTAGTTAGCCGTATCCATCTGAATCAAGATTCTCTTTTTTGCAGGGGCCATCTGAATCAAGATTGCACGTACATCAACTGCACTATTCAACGTATTCACAAGCTGCAATGCAGGCTTGCAGGGTTCCACCGTCTTGACCCACACGATGGAGACGTGACGTTGGCCGTTGTTTTTGTTTCGCAGGTGAGGTGCCTCTACATCAAGAGCACCATGGGGAAGCCGGTTCGTGTGTTCTAGGTCGGCACAACTGCCGCTGTCTATATCGATACTAGCTACAGTAGCAGATTACCCCACTATGTTTCGTGCTGTTTCTCCACGATACATTTTATGCTTGGCAATATGTAGCTGATATATCTGCATGTACTCGCTTTCATCTGGTATTTCCCCCCATGACACGTCTACTTTGTGCTTGTTTTCATTAATGGGGTATTAGGCCAAATCCCGTTACACATTTTTTCGGTCACATCTGTCATCTGTGGAAACTTCTTGTGCTTGTAATGGCTTTCAGTTCGAAGGTCTGCGATCTCACGTTTGTTGTAAAATGTGGAACAGATGAAAGACAGTTGCAGTCTTTTAGTTTAGCAGAAGATGATGACATGCATATAGGATTATCAGATAATCATTCAGTCTACAAAGCCTATCAAGCTAAACAAAATAAACGTTTCTACTGCGGATCTGTAGTACTGTTTCTTTTCCAATCAGAACTGATGGAACGATATGTAAAAATCATCATGGCAGAAAACTGTTGTGGTTCCCCTATCCGTTCCACCGTTATCTGTGATGATCAGGGTATCATGTTTTGACGGTGCATCACTACTGTTTTTGCCGGGTGTAATACTTAAACTTTTAAGTAATAAAGCTCCCTTTATCAGAAAAAAACTGAACCATGAATCAATTAGCTGCCAAGATATACAGAGGGTCATCGCAACTGTTGCACATATACACATATAGTCTGCTAGTATTCACCAGGATCCAAATCATGTATACAATCACACCAGAATAGCACGTTTACAGGAGAAGACATCTTATAAACTTATTTGGGAATATTTCCACTTGATTCGACCAATACAACATATCGTGATGTGATACATTACAATTTATATATAGCTGATAGCACCTGGAGTTGTAGTCCATTGCAGTACCAAAGCGCCACTTACTCCCCAAATCACAAAGCAACAGTACATTAAAGGTAGCTTAAGCAATTCAACCACATGCAGTGGGGTCGTCACGCTGTTTCGTCGCAGGGCTTCTTCGTCATACGGGCCCAGGCTATAGCCGCCCGCACATACACCTCGTCATACAGCCTGTCGATGATCTGGAAGTATGCAATCACCCAGGCTCTCCTCGTTAACATGGTGCAGAAAACAGTCCAAAGTCCCACCACAAGACCTATGATCATCCCCAAGTAGAGAGGCGGTACATCATTTGCATCTTCATGGATGACACTTTGCTCTGCTTTAGTAGTACTAGTAGAACAGTTCTTGGAGAGTGGATAGCCACATAGACTGGGGTTGCCGATGTAGCTATAGTTCAGGTTCTCGAGAACTTGCAACTGCGGCCCAGATGGTATCGCGCCTGACAAGTTGTTGTATGACAAGTTCAAGTGGCTTATAGAGGTAAGAGCCGACAAAGTTGATGGGATTTCACCAGATAACTCGTTGTAGGATAGGTCAAAGGATTCCAATTGCTTTAGATCGCCAATCTGGTATGGGATTTTACCGATCAGCTGATTACTTGATAAGTTCAGATTGTCGAGTCCAATGAGCAAACTTATCTCCTCTGGAATATGTCCTGTTAAACTGTTAGATGACAGATCAAGATTCACCATAAACCTGTAGATGTCAGAGGTATAGTCACGTGTTTGGCCATTTGTGATGATTGATATGCTATCCTCGTAAGCCATTCCATCCGTACCTTGAGAGATGACCCTCATAGCTTTCAAGTTTGATAGAGACCATGGTATGGTTCCAGATATATTGTTACGGGCTATGTCCAAATACTGAAGGTGTTCAAGGCAAGTGATATTCCTAGGAATGTGACCGCTAAACATATTTGATCCCACCTTCAAGATTTCCAAGTATGTCATTTTTTCTGCTAACCACTTTGGCAGTGATCCAAAGAACCTGTTGTATGAAAGATCAAGGAACAACAATTGTGAGGCCCTCTGAAGAAATTTAGGGAATTCACCAGAGAGATTATTGTTGTTCAAGGCTAGACTGGACATGCTAGAACCAAATTGGTCTACAGAGTTTGCATTGGACACTGAAGCATTGTTATCTGACTCCTTCCAGCACTTCATAACATCTCCCGTTAGACTGTTACTTGATAGATCCAACACTTTCAGACCAGTCAACTGTCACATAGATGATGGAATGGTACCAGTAATTTGATTGTTTGCCAATTTAAAATCCTCCAAGAGTGGATATTTTAGCTCCGCTGGCAGTGACCCTGATAAAGAGTTTGAAGACAGACATAAGTATGATATATTTGTAGGGAAGAGCCGTGGAACTTGACCTGTAAGATTATTGGACCCCAGATCTATACTATCAGCTGACATGTGTTCGAGATTTGTGGGTAATGAACCACGCAACTTGTTTCCTGATGCATCTATGGTTGAAGCCCGGGAAAACGTCACCCAGAACCAATCAGGAATCACATCATCCAAAGTCGTATTTCCGAGACCAAGATAATCAATGTCAGTCTGCCATCTAAGCCACTCTGGAAAACGGGGGCCCACTGGGCATGAATTTAATCCTATGCTCCATAGTCTAAATGGAGGAACCCAATTTGGTTCAATATCCATTTGCAAGGAGTTATACGACAATTCCAAATCAAATAACTTCGGTAAGCCTGAAAAATGGTCCTTCACGAGCACACCATCCAGTTTATTGTAACTGAGAGCCAACATTGTCAAGTTACCAAGAGCTCCAACTCCCAGTGGAACGGCACCCGTTATCATGTTTCGACTGGCTGAAAGAACACTGAGACTAGTCATGTTCCCAATCCAGGTTGGTAGTTTTCCTGTCATATTTGTAGACTGCAGTGACAACACTTGTATTGTACTCCATGAACACCTTGGCAATCGGTCCATGAATTCCCCTATGCTCGCATTAATGTTGTTATATTCAAAATTCAGCACTTCCAAATTGCACAATTTTTCCAAGTTGCTCGGTATCAAACCCACGAGATCATTGCTACTTAAATCTATGACTTGAAGGGATGTCATGTTTCCCAGTTCTTCAGGGATGGATCCATGCAAGTCGCAGGATGAAAGGTAAAGCTCCTTAAGGCTTGTAAGATCCCAAAACCAGCTGTGCTTTAGGGATGTGTTAACCAAGTTGTATGATAGATCAAGGACTTGGAGATGCGTGAGGTTTGATTTTGAAGTAGCAGACACGGTAGTAGTAAAGCCACAACCTCCTAAGCGAAGCACTTTCAAAGATGAAAGCATGTTAACCATATGGAACCAATCCCGCACAGAACTAAGGTCCACACCGCTCATGTCGAGATAACTCAACAACGGGAGACGCTCCAACCATGCTAGATCCACTGCCTTCAGATTGGCACCAGGACCATTATTAATAACATCAAGATATTGCAATTTTGAGAGATTACCGAGTTGGGAAGGTATTCTCCCACCGAAAGCAGACCATGAGAGGTTGAGGTACCTTAGGTTCTCCAAAGAGCCCACGAACACAGGTATGCTAGTGCCATTGAAGTCATTCCCACTCAGATCAAGATACCTCAATTGTTGCAAATCAGCTAAAGAGGAACTCATCTCATCTCTCAACAAGCTCAGTTGGTAGTCAGCCCTGTAGGGGTTACGTAGGTCGAGCTTTACGACATGGCCTGTTCTGCTGCTGCACCGGACTCCCTCCCACTGACAGCAATGTTCACCATGCCACGACGAGAGTCGGCCAGCAGGGTCCAGAAGGCCTGACTTGAAAGACAGAAGTGCCTCCCGCTCCCGGCTGATGCAGTTTCCAGTCCCACCTGATATCCCCGCTTGGGTACGAGAATCAGATGGTGCTACATGGACAATCAACAGACAAAGAATGGCTGCAGCTGCTCGGGCGAGATGCCCAAGCTGAACAGCCATATTGTGGTTCGAAGAGGGAGAAAGCAGCTAGCTACAGGATGGGAACAACAATGGAATGGAGAGAGTAGTTCACCTCGAGTTCACTCGCAAGCACAATATCTGTATGGTCTACGGTATTGTCCAAGTCTTTGTCTTGGTCTTGGCACACATACTTTTCTTATACAGAAGTTGTGGCTGAGAGTTCTACTGATTAGGACACAGCCATGCAATGCACGACAGAAGATGTGGCTGGAAGTTCTACTGATGTGGCTGGAAGTTGTACTGATCAGAATTAGGCACCACTCAATGGATGACCATGAGATCAGGGCACCACAGTTTCTATCAAAGGCTGACTCGCAGAACATGGAGTAATTTCTACACGGCAAGTTATTTCAGGGAATTTCGTGAGATCATTTATAGCAGCGATTTAGGACTAGGATGATTTTCGGCGCGCCTGGATGTGCTGGAAACATTTTTGCAAACAATCTATAGGCTACGTATTACAGTGCCTTGCTTTTTACCTTCCTTTATTCTTATTTTGACCATTTAGTTGAGCTTGCTTTTGTCAGGAAGATATTAACTCAAGAATATACATGTTGTATAGAACCTCAATTCATGATTTCCTTTCTAAATAAGCTCCAGAACAATCAAGTTGTGTCAATCAACAGTACCATCTTAATTCAATTTTCTTGTGTTGCTACTAGATGGCTCTGAAATTATCTCCAAAAACATTAACTCCACAATGTTTAGCACTCTGAATCTACTATGTCACGCGTACAAGCTATTACCTAATTGTAAAGTTAACAGGTAGAAATTTACCAATTTTCAGTATCTTGGCACCCAGGAGCTGTTCAGAATCTGAACGCTGTGGCTCGGCACCATAACACACCTACTATTATCCAAGGAAGCTCTCACAGTCTCACTCATTCACTCACACATTCACGAGCTAAAAAAAAAAGTAAGTCATGAGACGTATTTGCAATAATAAAAAAAGTAAGTCATGAGACGCAGTGCTCACCTGATTGCGGCGGCCTCCTTCCGGCAACTACCCCCGCCGGCGCTGGGGAAGAAGCAGCAGGCGTGTCTGGGCCGACAACCATCCAAGGCCACGGATTGGCGCATCCGGCGAGAGTGTGGGCTCGCTCGGCCGGCGACGGGCGACGGCGGCGTGGGGGCTGTGGGCGCAGGCGACAGCGCCATTGGGCTCTCCTGGAGTGAGCACCGCGGACAACGGCTGCCAGCTCCTAGCGGATTCGGGTGGTTGGTTCGTAGCAGCGGAGGGGGTGGAGGACGGCCAGGAGCTGGCGTGGTGGCCGGAGGTCGACGAGTAAGCGGCCGGCGGCGTGGTGATTCCGGCGTAGAAGAAGAAAAAAGAATGGGGAAAAAGTTGACGGTGGGCCCAGTTTTCAGTGGCAGACCGGACACAACTGGCCACGTCGGCATGATGTGGCAGCGGGAGTCCCGAAACATTCGTCCCGTCGGCAGCAAATTTCTGAAATCCTCAATTCTGTTATAAAATTAAGCAACCAAGCGCTAGTCCTCGTCAGTCTCATTTTCTTAAATTGATGAGAAGACAACCCGCAAAATACGTTGCCACTCATGTGGGATAAGAATATATCTCATCAATTTCTCCGTAAACATATCTTTGTTCTCCACATGATGTGGACCAAGCTCGCTCCATTGAGATGGTCATTCTGAAGTACCAAAATCTAGACGCTAAGGACTATAGAGGAGAGGTGCCTCATTTGCGATATGATGTAGGCTTCGACTTGTCATGCATAATATTTTCAAGTTTCGTAAGAATTTTTAGATCATTAAAGTGTCATGTCAATAGTTGATCGATGCTTCTCACGACAGAGATTGCGGTTTGATTTTGATGACGTGCCTAATAGCTTCTTTGTAAGGCACCTGATGTGTGTAACAAGTAATGTCTAGATCAACTCGAAAAATTATGAAATTATGAATGCACACAACCAAATAGTAAGAAAAATAAATAGAAAAACATGGCCATGTGTAACATCCCAAGTTTTTTCAAAAAGTTGAAAAATCAGAAAAATTTAAAACTTTTGAAAATTATTATGTATTTTGCTTTGAAAAGAAAATTCATGCATGCATTCATCATCATATAGCTTTGTTTGCATTTGGATGTTTCAAAAGTTGGAATATTATTTCCACTTGAAAACCTTTGTATGAAAAATATATATTAAAAGGACTAACTATGTCCAATATATTATTTTGAAGTATTGTGGTATACTTCTTTGAGTTAAATGTTTGGTTGTAAATTGTTTGTATGTTTTGGAAGTTATTCTATTACTTTCCTATTCTCTGTTTTCAAGTTCTATAGTTTTGTTTTTGAATGAAAATATTTATTTGGATTTTAAATTGAGTTTTGAATTCATTTTGAATTATCAAACTCTTTATAAACAAAATGATTTTTATGCAAAATGATCTTATTGAGTGATATGTAATCTTATTACTCATATTTTTATTATGGATTTTGAATTTAAGTTCAAAAGATTTTTTATAAAATCCTATTTATAAAATTAAACATAAAGGTCTAATTAAACCTTTATGCAATATTTGAATTTCAAAATTTGAAAAGTTTGGAAAATTGTTTTTGAAAGTTTTAATGGAAAGAATTTGATTTTAAATCAAAAGTTATGATAAAAACAAGAAAAAAAAAACGAAACGGGCCAACCGGCCGGCCAGCAAGAAACCGAGCCAGCCCAGCCGGACCGAGTCGAACCAACTCGGGTTCGAACCCGTTGATTCCAGCAAAATATCGGTTTTCTAAATCCTTTCCACTCAAACACGATTATCTTGACAAAATATAACTCCAAATTCGGATCCGCTTGATCCTACGCGTTGATAACTACGAGGCCAACCTATTCCACCGACCTTTGGCCTATATAAACCCCTGTACCCGCCGGCATCTCTTCTCTCCTTTTCGTTCCACCGAAACCCTAATCAGCGAAATCGTATTTCGTTGATTTGACCACCAAAACGATCTCGAATAGCGCCGGAACCTGAAACAATATTACAGATCTCTTCAATATCTTTCCATCCCGGGAGGCCTCAACTCTTTTCATCAACCGTGGAGCAAGAATTTCGAATCGCCATCCTTCAGATTCGAAGTCGTATTTCTTAGATCTCTTCGCGCTTGATTCTTCAAATCGAAATTTCTCTGGTGGGAAGTTAGATCTAACCCTTATCTACAACTTTGTTATTGAACACTGATTGTTTTGACGTACGGATTTTTCTGTACAATACAGTTTGCGTTTGACGATTTTCGGAGAAGAAAACCATCTCAAATCTTCGGGCCGTAATTACGAAAGTTGTTCCCCTGATCAAGACCTTTCTTTTGCCCCAAGGCTCACATCTTTTAGTCGAGCGAGCTAGGAGATATTCGCGTTCAACGAAGCAAGATAGAGTGTGCATACCAATTGCTTCGACGATACTTTGGAAAGGGAATTCTACGGCAGTTCGGTGACGCCGTCATATGTCGTGGCACGGCACATTGGCTATCTTGTTATTGCGGAGAACCATTCTTTTACCTTATCAGTCTGAACACACGAACATGCCACATCTCCAAGACGAAACTCAATTTCCTAACAGTCTACTTTCACAGAGTTGTTAGCGAAAAAACCGCAACTTTGATGCGTAAATTGCGAAAAACCGCAACTTTGATGCGGAATCGCACAAAACCGCAACTATGATGCACGTTTGTTGCAATGTGCACACATTCTGCGCTAAGAGCCGATTGACCCTCTAACTAAGTATGTGGCCCCACATGTCAGGTAATCTGGTGACGGCCCGTTAACTGCTACTAAGGGGCCCACCTGTCAGTGTGTTGTGTCCGAAAGTTAGGTTTCAGTCAGTCATCCCCGTGCCACTCCCGTGTCAGTCAGATTAGAGCCATGTCGAGTACTCGAGCCATGTCCGAAAGTTAGGTTTCAGTCAGTCATCCCCGTGCCACTCCCGTGTCAGTCAGATTAGAGCCGTGTCAGTTAGTTATTTAAGTGTTATGAGTTATGTGTTATGTGTTATTTAAGTGTTGGATCTGCAGCGCCGGTGCGGCCCCCGAACGAATCGACGGCGACGTCGACGGCCCTCGCGGCAAACAGCCGCCTCCGCCACTGCCGCCTCCGCCACTCTCGCCCACGCCCTCAGATGCTGTACCGCGAGAGCCGCCCCCAGCACTGCCGCCTCCGCCCTCAGGTACTGTGCCGCGAGTACTCGACATGGCTCTAATCTGACTGACACGGGAGTGGCACGGGGATGACTGACTGAAACCTAACTTTCGGACACAACACACTGACAGGTGGGCCCCTTAGTAGCAGTTAACGGGCCGTCACCAGATTACCTGACATGTGGGGCCACATACTTAGTTAGATGGTCAATCGGCTCTTAGCGCAGAATGTGTGCACATTGCAACAAACGTGCATCATAGTTGCGGTTTTGTGCGATTCCGCATCAAAGTTGCGGTTTTTCGCAATTTACGCATCAAAGTTGCGGTTTTTTGCTAACAACTCACTTTCACACAAGTGACATATTCCTTACTCTAGGATCTAACGGGAAACTAGAGATCTGGATGCAGACAGGTAGTCAACTAGACATCTGGGGACAACAAGAGAACCAGCAAAATGTTGGTGTTAAACACTCAGAATGGGTATGCAAAAGGACGATGGAGTCAAATGAACTAGGGGAGGAGAGTCATGGAAGAAAGCTCTGGGTCTTCGGTGAAAAGTGTGGCACGTTGCTCGTCAACCAAGGCCAGCACCTGTACACTGCCGACCTCGAAACCAGGAGGATGTTCGAAGTGTTGAATTGGCCTGGCAAGTTGTACATCAGCCGCTGGGATACCCTTCCCTTAGAGATGGATTGGCCTTCGATCTTCATCTCTCAACTGAAGATCTGAAGTAAGCTATCTCATTGAATTGGTGATGAAGATCTGAATGTAGCTTCTAGTTACTGCTTAAAATAATTGTATTACGAGTCTGATCAGTGGGCTTATCATTCTTTGCTTCAGTTATTAGAACTTTGCACTGATGCTTCTGACTTGCATGTGCCTGCAATTGTAGCATTGATAGATGTCAGGTTCATCAGGCTTGTTGTACCTGATAAAATCTTTGCAGTCATTTCAGTAAAAGCTATGAGGGATAGCATAAAGAGCCCACCATCACCACTGATGCAGTCTCCTCATCTCCACAAATTCGCAACTTTCGGTATTTCTGCTTTATCTAGAAACCTGACGGCTGAGTTACGTCATGATGAAACTGGGAGTAAAATCTAATTACAGTACAGTACGAGAGTACCTTCCATGCCCAGGTGGCAGGTGCTTCCTACTATGCCATAATGGAGGATATTAAAAAGTGACAGCTGCACCAAGATTTCAATTGGAAGAAGAAAGAAATATTGATAATGAGTAAGCATAATATATATACCTCGTTTATAAATCCGCCCTTTTTTATTTTAACGTACCAGCAAAACTGTCATCTTCATCCTTGTATGTGAAAACATCTCATGTGGAAAAGGGGAGTAGAGACCTTCGCTGAGTGCAGAGCAAGTAAGCTTCATTAGAAGACATATGCACAGCTTCAGTGTCTATAATTTCTACTTATTCTTCATTCTCCAGTGTTGATATATCATCCACTGGATAACAAAGACTACATTACGTTCTTAGACATATGTGCAGTTTTCTCCAATTTTATCTTGCAAAATGGGTGGTTCTCTCTGGAATACTGGGTACTGTTAGCAGCAGTTGTGCAGTCACGTACTGCTAGCATTTTGGAGACACCCAAGAACAGTCAAACTCACCCACGTCTCCATCTGCACAATCATTAGGCAAGCGTTTGGATTTGGAAATCTCCGTTCCCAGCCTCTATGCACTACAGGAAAACGACAAGTTGCTTACGGCCAAAAACCGTCGGCAAAGGCACAAATGCCGTCGGCATACAATATGCCGACGGCCAAATGTGTATGCCGACGGCCTTTGCCGTCGTCTTTTGCTCCCTCGGCATATAAGCATAATGCCGTCGGCATACAAAAGCCGTCGGCATATACATCAGTGCCGACGGTTTCCTGTGGCCGTCGGCATACAAAAGCGTCGGCAAACAAACTAACGGACACAGCCGTCTGACGGCGTCGGTATGTTTGCCGACGGCCTGAAATTCCATCCATGTGTATGCCGAGGGCAAAAGCCGTCGGCATACTTGATGACCAGAAACAAAAAAAAAGGCAAAAAAGGCTAGCAATTTACAGAAAATACTGTCGACCAATATATTAACATTAAACACCCTTTGCCCAGGACCTTAAACAAATTACAAATGAGATAATTACAAATACGGACACATGATTCAACAACACACAAAGATTTAACATGATTACAAATTCTCGGCACTCCACAAGTAATTCCATGCCTGCTGCAATGGAAAATCAGCTTCTCATCTCAAATCACAAGTACGGTAACAGTTTCGCAAAATGAAAGCCTAGTTAGTTGCAACAGATAGATGTACTATTATTGTTCAAGCTGACCACCAGAAAACAAACCTAAAAATTTGGGGAAACCATCCTATAGAAGTACAGGGAAAAGCTAAAACTTCAGTAGAGCCTAGGAAATCAACGATATGATCTTGGGAAAGTATTCCAATATGCTTGTATCGATCATATATTCCCTGGAGCAATACCCAAATTCCCAAACATACCTACAGATCAACAAAAGCAAAGGACTGAGGATGATGAAAACAGCAAGAGAGGTCGAGGCTTTGTCCAAGTCAGCCAAGAGTCAAATAGGTAACAGCAATGAGGTGCTCCTGCAGAGATCAAATATTTACTGAGTTAGAAAGAGGATAGGCACACCATACATAGGTTCATAGACATGAGAGTTACTGCACTTGACTAATAAGTTTAAGTAAGCAAAAACAAGTGGCGGTTATAGGTCCAAATTTCCGCATGATATGTTTGCCAAGATCTCAAGGCTTCATCCTCTTTGCACTTGCACCAAACTCGCTTCCTTCTATCTCTCTCTACAAAAACAAATAGAGATGTCTATCAAATATAATACTTACAATGGACCATAGGTCAGGTTATAATTACCATCAAAACAGTTTTTGAAAAGTAAAAAGCAAGGCAGAGTACATATGCAGCGACCTCTCTGATTTGTGGTTAAAACGGTCAGTATTTGACATTTCCTATTCATTCAAATGTGTTACCGATATATTAATTAATTGGGCAACACCAACACAATATCTAAGGTCAGTCCAGGATGCTCTGAATTAAAACTGTTGAAACAGTTGTATGTATCAAGGGTATGTGTTCAAACTTTTGACATCTTTCATTCAGACACTTGTCAGTGTTAGCTTTAGTTTGAAATTATGCTTCATCTGCTATGTACATCTTTCAAAGGACTTGGCTCATACTAATTCCAAGTTCAGAAACAACAACTTTAGTTTAACACGTACCCTGCTTCGCTGAATGCCCACTTAATCAAATCTTAAAGTGGGGAGGTGAAGCTAATGACAACATCATGATGTGCAACAAGTTGGGTCATAATATAACAAGGGGAAGACTAATTTGGTAGTAACAATTGGTTTCAGAATCATGATGGCGGATGAGCATAAGTATCAGACATGAATGTACTGTTCAACATCACATTGCAGGAGAGGGAGAGAACAGAGGGGAATCGGAACATACCTGAACCTTAGGCGTAGTGGTCGAGGTAGACGAAGAAGAGGAGGCCTGGCCAGCCGTTGCCTACCACCGAGTTCAGGGAGGCCAGGCCAACCCAGGCCGCTCTCCTCTCCGTCGGTCGCCGCCTCGTCCTGGTGGCCGGCGTCGTGCACGCGCGCGACGCCGTGGATCTGGTCGTCGGGAGCTCCTGTGAAGCCACCGCAAACCCTAGGCCACGCGCAGCCGCGGTACGGCCAGCTCGTCGGAGCGGAACGCATCAAAGCACGCGCGTGTCGTCGATCCAGCCGGCCGCGACGCCGTGGCTGCTGGGCAGCGGTGCCTCTGTCGACGGTTAGGTTGCGCGGCGCGCTGACGAAGGGGAGCGACTGCGACAGGAGGGAGTGGCGGAAGGGAGCATGGTCGGGCTCGGGGAGGAGGGGCGGCGGCGGAAGGACCTGCCGGCGAGGTGAGAGCGGCGGCGGCGGCTTCGATCTGGATGGGGAGATGGAGAGGGAGGAGGAGACGGGGTCGCGCGTGCGTGTGTTGTGTGTCTGTGTACTGGGGGTTAGGGTTTGATATCGCATTGGTGTGGTGGGCTGGCTGGGCCGGTTGTGGCCTGGCTGGCCTTTGCAAAATCTTTTTTTTTCGTTTTTTTGTTTTTGGATTTTACAAAACCTTTAGCAGATTATTATCAGAATATAAAATAGGATTTTTTTTGTTTATTGTAGGCATCATTTTTAGGCACACAATTAGTTACTTAATCAGAAATATGCCAAGTTTGTGAAGCAACTGCAAAAAATATAGTGCAAAATGGCACCCGTCAAATTTTCTATGTGTCAAAAATGACTTTTTTGTAAAGCAAGTGCAAAAAATATGGTGCAAAAAGGCACCAATCAATTATTCACACACAGTAGTCCATATTTGATGGATAATCCCCAAGTATTAGGAATTTTCTCGGTTTCTACCTAATTTTGCCTATTTAAACGACTTTATGCCTATTTTCCAAAAGTAATTCAAATTTGAACTACAAGTGTGTGATAGTTTGCTCTGAAAATTGAAAAAAAATAATTTTAAGTTACACAAGTAGTGGTTATATCACAGAACCGTCGATAGTTTTGAATAATTCGACCCCTTTCAATGAATAGACATGGCGGCCATTTTGACCGTTTTTTCAAAAAAATAAAAGAAAGTGAAAAAATACTCAAAAAAAGAAATCCTTTGGCATGGAGTCCTTTTATGTGTATTAGTTGATAGGATAAATGATAAACTTGAGTTTTGACAAAGTTTTCAAAAAACTTCTTCACAAAAAGATCAATCATCTATAAACATGTATAAGTTTCGAATCAAATGACCTAGCTATGATCATTCCCGTGGCATAGTTTGTGATAATGTGCCCATATTTGACACATAGCTGTATCTTGATATTACAAACAATGTTGCAGAAATGAGTTTTTTCAAATTACTTATATAAATATCATTTTTCTTTTTTTAAGTGTCAAAAATGACATTTTTTGTGAAGCAAGTACAAAAAATATGGTGCAAAATGGCACCCATCCAAATATCTCACAAAGTAGACCATATTTGATGGATAATCCAGAAATATTAGGAATTTTCTCGGTTTCTACCTAGTTTTGCCTATTTAAACGACTTTATGCCTATTTTCCAAAAGTAATTCAAATTTGAACTACAAGTGTGTGATAGTTTGCTCTGAAAATTTGAAAAAAATAATTTTAAGTTACACAAGTAGTGGTTATATCACAGAACCGTCGATAGTTTTGAATAATTCGACCCCTTTCAATGAATAGACATGGCGGCCATTTTGACCGTTTTTTCAAAAAAATAAAAGAAATGAAAAAATACTCAAAAAAAGAAATCCTTTGGCATGGAGTCCTTTTATGTGTATTAGTTGATAGGATAAATGATAAACTTGAGTTTTGACAAAGTTTTCAAAAACTTCTTCACAAAAAGATCAATCATCTATAAACATGTATAAGTTTCGAATCAAATGACCTAGCTATGATCATTCCCGTGGCATAGTTTGTGATAATGTGCCCATATTTGACACATAGCTGTATCTTGATATTACAAACAATGTTGCAGAAATGAGTTTTTTCAAATTACTTATATAAATATCATTTTTCTTTTTTAAGTGTCAAAAATGACATTTTTTGTGAAGCAAGTACAAAAAATATGGTGCAAAATGGCACCCATCCAAATATCTCACAAAGTAGACCATATTTGATGGATAATCCAGAAATATTAGGAATTTTCTCGGTTTCTACCTAGTTTTGCCTATTTAAACGACTTTATGCCTATTTTCCAAAAGTAATTCAAATTTGAACTACAAGTGTGTGATAGTTTGCTCTGAAAATTTGAAAAAAATAATTTTAAGTTACACAAGTAGTGGTTATATCACAGAACCGTCGATAGTTTTGAATAATTCGACCCCTTTCAATGAATAGACATGGCGGCCATTTTGACCGTTTTTTCAAAAAAATAAAAGAAAGTGAAAAAATACTCAAAAAAAGAAATCCTTTGGCATGGAGTCCTTTTATGTGTATTAGTTGATAGGATAAATGATAAACTTGAGTTTTGACAAAGTTTTCAAAAAACTTCTTCACAAAAAGATCAATCATCTATAAACATGTATAAGTTTCGAATCAAATGACCTAGCTATGATCATTCCCGTGGCATAGTTTGTGATAATGTGCCCATATTTGACACATAGCTGTATCTTGATATTACAAACAATGTTGCAGAAATGAGTTTTTTCAAATTACTTATATAAATATCATTTTTCTTTTTTTAAGTGTCAAAAATGACATTTTTTGTGAAGCAAGTACAAAAAATATGGTGCAAAATGGCACCCATCCAAATATCTCACAAAGTAGACCATATTTGATGGATAATCCAGAAATATTAGGAATTTTCTCGGTTTCTACCTAGTTTTGCCTATTTAAACGACTTTATGCCTATTTTCAAAAGTAATTCAAATTTGAACTACAAGTGTGTGATAGTTTGCTCTGAAAATTTGAAAAAAATAATTTTAAGTTACACAAGTAGTGGTTATATCACAGAACCGTCGATAGTTTTGAATAATTCGACCCCTTTCAATGAATAGACATGGCGGCCATTTTGACCGTTTTTTCAAAAAAATAAAAGAAAGTGAAAAAATACTCAAAAAAAGAAATCCTTTGGCATGGAGTCCTTTTATGTGTATTAGTTGATAGGATAAATGATAAACTTGAGTTTTGACAAAGTTTTCAAAAAACTTCTTCACAAAAAGGCGTAGGCATACAAACTCACAGATTATTTATTTGGGAAAAAAAGTTGTATGCCGAGCCTAAATAAGGTGGCCGTCGGCGTATAGGTGGCGCCGTCAGCTTGGTAACGGATGCAGACTTGTATGCCGACGGCCAAACATATGCCTACGGCTTTTTTGAAAAGCCGTAGGCATACAACATAGTTGCCGACGGCCATATGTATGTCGACAGCTTTTCTAAAAAGCCGTAGGCATACAAAGTATATGCCGACGGCTAGACGTATGCCGACGGATTTTATAAAGCCGTAGGCATACAACCATATATGCCGACGGCCCCGACAAAATGCCGTCGGCATACATTTAGCCGTAGGCAACTATCCGTTTTCCTGTAGTGATGAGGCTATGACTGAACAACTGTAGACTGTAGCTCTAGTTCACCTCAGTGGTGGGTCTGCTCTCAATTGTTATTGTTTTACTGCTTCGATTCTTTGTTACATCTTCACATCTCAGTAATAGGAAAAATGCCGCAACTTACTATGTTCATATACTGCATACTGCAAGCAAATGATTGAACAAAAATCATAAACAGGCACAAGGAAGCAACCGAGTTTCAGGGCAAGCAGTTCAAGTTTCAGGACAGATGCAAGCAACATAGTTCAAGTTTCAGCACTGCAAGTATTTACTGAATTTTTAAGTTCAAGTTTCATGAAAGGAATACTTTGTGTCCAATATTGCAAGAAATATTTGCCAAATTTGTGTTCAAATTTTGTACTCCAGTACCGCAAGCAAACGATAGTGCTAGCACTACTGCAAGCAAGCAATCAAGCATTTCTAAGTACTCCTATTTGTTGCTACTATTATTTTTAAGTAACCATACACAGTTTCTCCATAGTTGGCATAAAAAAGTAACATCAATCTTCAGATATGCGTTGATTCCTCTCTATATAAGTTTTGACACTCTAGATAAGAGAGTCCCTCGATGCCAAAGGATATGATACACATAGTGCATGGGTTATCGATTTGGGTATACCATCTTTATCCTCATACTCCTGATTTAGATCGTATTTATATATCTCGCCATCCATAGAGCATTGGTCATAGTTTTACTGATTCTAATAACCCCCATGAGTGACTCCTTTGGGAAACTTGTATAATGCATACGTCAAATGCTCAGGATTGTCAACTCTATAATGGTGAAACTTTTTTTTATGTAAGCAGACGATCTTGCCGTATGATTAGATAGAATATAGGTTTATAGACATAAGTTCATCTGCAAGCAGTCGAACTAAATAAATTATGTAAAGAGGTTTATGAAATCAATTTTATTAGCTCTGGACTTTTGTTACTCCAATCCAATCAAATACCCGTATACTATTTAAAATAAATATCATTATTTATACCAAATATACATGTTTATAACTTATTTATGGTCAATTTGTGGTCACTATGTTTTTATAATAAACTTTACATTAGTTTTAGTACATTTCACCTTCTAAATCTATAGACCAAATTATATCGAATGTGACAAATAAAAAATTGAAATCATATGTCTCCTAGCTTAATTTATTTCAATTGTATGTATATATTGTGCATGTGTATCGTTATATATCTTGGTAGAGATATGTAAACCGTATGTTACACAAATATCTAAATATAAGTTCATAATTCCTATACTCTAATAGAAAAATCTAGAATACCTATGTTTTTAAGATGATATTGTCACCAAATCCTATACAATGGATTCAATAATCTGTTGATGACGTGCATTTTCTTTGTACCTGAAACTCATATATATCGCTAGTCTTTAGTACCACTTGGAGGGCATTCACTAGAGAGTCTCGCCATCTAAGTGAACAACCTGAATTGTTGAGTTGATCATATAAATTTGTTGAAGTGTGGTGCAGACGGACGGGGCTTGCTTGTTGCCTGGGCGTGCGACAATCCGTGTGACCGCACGCATCGATAAAAAGAAACCACTGAAATACACCCACGTCTGTTTCCTTCCCTCCGTTTCCTAATACAAGCAGGACATTAAAACTAAACACAAAATAAGAGATAATTAATCTGGCGGGAACAAATCCTCAAAATACATTGGTGCCACCTCCAGGATGCGCCACCTCCAGGTCCGGCTGCGCCGCCTCGTCGACGTCGGGTCGAGAGTTCATAGCTTTGACTCCGACGCGGCGGAGCGGCGACATGGGATGGGATTGAGGACGGAGTAACGAGAGCAAAGTTAGAGGTCTCGCAGGGAAGGGGTGGGCGGAGGCCGGGCGAACGGAAGCACGGCCAGCGGTCTCGCCGGGCAAGACTGGCAAGGACGGTCCACGCGTGTATGCTCCGGGCCAAAGGCCTAGTGTCATTTGCTGGATCGGACGGCAATGGTGTCATTGACCTCATTGCCTACACGGAGACATACGAGCGGATTACTGTGCCAAATAAAAGGATACCATACAAGGCAACCTGATCACCCAAGCCCTAACTGAATCGAATACGAATTGAATTGAGTGAAAGGTGAGCTCGTGACCCCCTCTTCAAGCCCTAGAATTAGATCGAATCGTGTTCGTCTTCCGCTTGCCCTAGAACTGCCGATATCTTGTAGGTGTTAACCTTGTTGGCAACGAAGAAGTAGGATTAGGAATAGCTAGTACGAGTCCAAGTAGGATTAGAAACGTGAGTCCTAGTAGAACTAGGATATCTTGTCCTAATCAGATTGCTTAGTCCCTGCGTGGACATGTATATAAGCATAGGCAAGGTGCCTTGTAAACCAACGAAAATCACAAGAAAGAAATAGAGAAAGCAAGGCGCGATACGTGCCTGTGGCAATCACGAAATCTGTTTGCGCGTGTTTCCGTTCGGTCGCTACGTTCGCAAGAAGAGTCGCCGGAAAAGTATCGATCGCCCGATCCGAACTAGCTTGTCCACGTACAGGAAAGATCCACGAAGGGATCACGTCCTAAAGCAAGCTGCTTGTTCCAAGTTTGAGCTAGCTAGCCTTCACGTCCAGGAGAAACGATCAAGCTGCAGCTAGCTTGCCAGCTTAGCACGTCTCCTGTAGGAAGCTATCTATCTAGTGCTCTAAATCCAACAAAAAACATGCCTCGGGTGCTCTACTGTGCAAGGACCTGCCCTCCTCTAGAGCCTCCTTTTCCATTGCCGCCTGCTGCACCACCCAAGAAGCCACCAGCTGAGACGGCATCAACGTCCACGAGAGCAAACAACCAACAACCGTAAGCCCAAGCTTCTTTCTCGTCATCTATGGTTTCATGTCGATCTGAATTCATCATCTCCATTACTTTCGTCGCACTATATAACCCTGTTTTGCTGCATGGTCAAATTAGGTATTACGAGTCTGACAGTGACACCGACGAATACTGGCGCCCGTCAAGCCCCGAATACGATTCAAACTACAGCTACGACGAGGATGATGAAGGATCTTTCGACCCCTATCATGAGAATCTCCCTTACTATGCAAACATCGCCTTGGAGCACTACAACAGCCAAGACAAGCACCAGGTGAAGCTAGCTAGCTTTTCAATCATCCATCTCTTATATATATATATATGCATATGCGTGCTTGCGCCACTATTACTCATCTCTCCTTAATAAATAAATGCAGATCAAGTATCGGCTCGTCAAAGGCATCGTCAGCCACAATATCATAGACGATGGCTCCTATTATCATCTGAATTTCACGGCTAAAAGCACTCTGGAGAATTCAAAGGAGGAGTTCTTCTTTGCAGAGCTACGACTTGATTTTGATATAGACGCTTGGGTACCGGTATCCATAGTTGCTCTGGAAGAAAACGAGAGAGTTGGTTAGTCACTAACCACCAAAATATATATACATATATAGTCTGCTTATTTTTCCTTTTGAATCATCCCAACTTACCCTCTTGTTCCTATAGGTGGGTTTGCTGAGCTCCGAGGTGTTGTTGATCCACGACATTGTTTTAATTGTGGAGATCAACTGAAGCACCCGCTGGATGGATCCTTGTACGAGGCTGGTCATTATCTAGTTGATAATTTCAACTTTCATACATATATCGAAGCACTTCCAGCAACTCAACCGGGTGATGTGCCAAAATAGTCATATAGTGGCCACCGTGCGTTCAAGGACGGTGATTGCCAGTGTCTAGTGTTTCTACTACAATAAGGTTAGCTGTGCAAGGCTGCGGATCTGGGATCCGGTCGGCGTCGTGGGATGCTCTCTGGCTGGCTTGCCACTGAGAAGAGGGCTTGTGCTTCTTCCGTCGGTGGATGTTCCTCCATTGCTCAGAAGATCACGTTTTCTGTGTTCCCTTCTTTTCCAGGGTGTTCTCCCTTCTCCCTCGTGTCCTCGTTTGTGTGGATTGTAATCGCCTTTGATGTAATTGACACGGCATAACTTTGTACAAGAAATTTGTGGCAAGGAACGACTTTTAGCAGTACATTTTTGTGAGACTGGTTGTAGCTTATTTACGATGCTAGGAGTCAATTCTTGTGGAGATTGAACATTCCATCAGGTCCATTGTTAGTTCTCTTTTGGTTGTTCTACTACAGGTTTATAGTGTTGTGTATAGTGTTGTGTCTACTGTTTTTCTGTTGCACACTATAAATTTCTCATCACACTGTTTTCCCATCAATTTGGACAGGGTCTACTAGGAACCGGTGCTAAGATGGCTATAATTTCTGACTCTGATGCTGATATGTACAGAGTTAACAGGATAGCTATAGACAAAGGTGCTGGGAGACGGCTGGATGCTCTTAACTCTAGACCCGTATGTTATTTCTTGCTCTTTGATATTCCTACATGTAAATTGCCAGAAAAGTGCTTCTCCTTGTTTTTGTTTTCATGCTTTTGCTGATATACTTTTGCTATGATCTGCCAAACTTAAAGCGTGCTCAGTGGGACAACTTTAGTAATCCGACTCATGAGAAGCCGGATAGAGATGTTAGAGGTCTTGGATTTTCCAACATCTCATAACAGCCTTTTGTTGGAGCTGTTCAAGTTCGTTCAATGTCCAAAGGCCAAGAGGGAATCGGAGGACCATATTATGCTAGGGGCGTTACTTCTTCTGAAGACCAATTTGACAGACGGAGCGGTTTTTATGCAAATAAGGATCCTCGGCCTGTACGTTTGGACAGTGCACTTCTCCCATCTCCTGTTAGTAATTCTGATAGGATTGGTAGGCTGTCAGCTAACAAAAGCTGGAAGAACTCTGAGGAAGAAGAGTACATGTGGGATGATGTACGTTCTCAAGGAGCAGATTATGTTGGTGCCAGTTCTGCAAGAAAAGGAGAATTGATGCGTGACGATGGCAATATTTCAAGCTTTCATAGGACCAAATGGTCAGAGCTGGGAGACCAGTTGGACCCTGACTTTCGCAAACCAGATACCATCCTATATTTGGACATGAAACTGGCCAAGATAGAAGAATTGCAGCATATATGGTATGTGGAGTAAAACTGTTAAAGTATATACATGGGATGCCTTCAACTTTTAAGATTTATTGTATATCATGCTGGATTTTCTTCATATATATTCATCCTTTGCACTATATTTCTGGATTTGATTATAATTTATCTTCTTCTTCAGTTGTTGGATTATGAAGAGTATCTTAAAAGCAAGCGTGACTTGGAACCAAGAATAGATAGGGAAATGTGGCCCGAAGGACAACAATTCCAAGAACCTCGTGGTTCCTCTCTCTGGGCATCCCAAGGAAAAACTCACCAAGAAGTTGGGCGGGATACCACAATATCAAGGTTTCCCAATCAATCAGCAAGCATCACTTCATCTTTACCTGTTGGATTATCAGCAGCCTATGCTGGACGATCAAGCCTTGAAAGTTCAGCTAGTGGACCTACAACTTTTGGGCAGCAAAAACATAAATACTGGCCACCTGCCCAGGCACCTTCAGCTACTGCGTCCTTTGCGCGCCAGAGCTCCCCAAGTTCAATGGACCGTGATATTTATCCTTCCAGGCCATTTTTGCCATCGGGTCAAAATCCCCAGAAGGAACCTAACCAAAGAGCTCACGCCTTGCCTCAAAGTGTTGCACATTCTCAGGGCCCTTCCTCGCAGACTCAAAAGCACCCTTCCGTGCTGTTGAAGCCACATCTCAAGCCACCTAACCATCTCTTTCCGCAAGAAAATTCTTCATCATCGCTGTATGGTTCCTGCAGATGAGAGCCAGATTATGAGCAATTTGACGTCATGGATGCTGTCAATTTGGATTACGAGTCTGAAAGTGACTCCGACGAATACTTGCGCCCGTCAAGCCCGAGTACGATGGAAACTACAGCTACGACGA
Source organism: Poa pratensis (assembly GCA_947311845.1). Lineage (NCBI taxonomy): Eukaryota > Viridiplantae > Streptophyta > Magnoliopsida > Poales > Poaceae > Poa > Poa pratensis. Next base: position 19,992,556 of record CAMZMU010000058.1, read on the forward strand.
GGATGATGAAGGATCTTTCGACTCCTATCGTGTTGACTGGCGGGTGCCGGGTGTCTTCCTCCCAGCAATGTCCCCTTGTTCGCCTTGGGTCGGCGCCCTCGAGCCTGGGCGAGAGGGGAATGGGTTCCCCTCTATGGCAACAACGGCACATTTGGCTGGTGAGCGTTCGAGCTTCGGAGGTCTTGCTCAGCCGCGGTGGTGTGGACGCCATGTTTCGCCGTTTCTTCTTCATGGTGGCTTCATCCGACAGCTTGGGTCCGGTGTTGCTGCCAAGTTACCCTTGTGCGCTTGTTAGTGTAGTCGGGCTTTAGCATTGGCACCTCGAGCTGTTCTTTGTTGTTTTATCTTTTGTTTGCTCGTGGTGCCGGATGCTTGTAAGCTGTGTACCAGCATGTTGTAATTGCCGTTGGACTCTCGGCTTTGTTAATTCAAAGTCGGGCATTTTATGCCTTTTTTCTAAAAAATCTCCCTTACTATGCAAACATCGCCTTGGAGCACTACAACAGCCAAGACAAGCACCAGGTGAAACTAGCTTTTCAATCATCCATCTTATATATATGCATGCGTGCTTGCGCCACTATTACTTGTAGTTTTGAGTTTTCTCCTTTACTCATCTCTCCTTAATAAAGGCAGATCAAGTATCGGCTCGTCAAAGGCATCGTCAGCCACATAATCAGATACGATGGCTCCTATTATCATCTGAATTTCACGGCTAAAAGCACTCTGGAGAATTCAAAGGATGAGTTCTTCTTTGCAGAACTACGACTTGATTTTGATATAAACGCTTGGGTACCGGTATCCATAGTTGCCCTGGAAGAAAACGAGAGAGTTGGTTAGTTATAAACCAAAAAAAAAAATAGTCTGCTTATTTTTCCTGTTGAATCATCGCAACTTACTATCATAATAACCCCCTCTTGTTTCTATAGGTGGGTTTGGTAAGCTCCGAGGTGTTGTTGATCCACAACATTGTTTTAATTGTGGAGATCAACTGAAGCACCCGCTGGATGGATCCTTGTACGAGGCTGGTCATTATCTAGTTGATAATTTCAACTTTCATAGATATATTGAAGCGCTTCCGGCAACTCAACCGGGTGATGTGCAAAACTAGTCATATAGTGGTCTATCGTGGGTTCGAGAATGGCGATGTGTAGATTCGATGTTTCTTCTCGGACGAGCTTGGCTGGGCAAAGCTGCCAGGCGGCGTTCCGAGGGTGTTCTCTGCCGGCTTGCCATGGAGAAGAGGGTGGTGCTTCTTTTGTCGGTGGATGTTCCAACATTGCTCAGAAGATCATGTTTTGTGTTTTTCCTTCTTTTCCATTGTATTCTCGGTTGTCCCTTCTCCCTCGCTCCACAATATCCTAGTATGTGTGGATTGTAATCGTCTTTGATGTAATTGACACGCGATAACTTTGTACAAGAAAGTTGTGGCAAGGAATGACTTTTAGCAGTACATTATTGTGAGACTGGTGTTGGTTTATTTATGATGATAGCAGTCAATTCTTGTGGAGATTGAACATTCCACAGGTCCAATGTTGGTTCTAATAGTATTTTTAAAATACCCGAAATAGGCCATGTGTGCATCATTGTGCCTAGACTGTTGGGAGCCAATTCGCTGAAAGTTGAACGACATATTTGCATATTCAGTCAATCAAGTCGAGTTTTAACATCGATGTAAATAGAACCCAGTTCGTTGGACGTTAGTTTATGTTTGGCTCACTGAGTCACTGACTCACTGTGCGTATCTTTTTTTTTTTTTGAATTTCACTGTGCGTATCTTTGATTTCAAACAGTCCCGTGGATACAAGTGCTATTTTGTGATTGTGCATTTACTTGTACCTTAGCTAGTTGTAACTTGTAGCGCGGATGGAACAAATCCCGTGCGTTTTGGTGTTTGTTGGGTCGTTGGATCGGATCGATGTGTGGAGGCCGGCCGCATCGGTACAGAGTCGGTCACGGTCGCCGGCCAAGCGGCAATCGTAAGCTACTCCGACCTGCACGCCGTGTGCGATCAGTGATCGGTTATTCGAATTCTAATCCATCACGGGCTTAGTTCCATAAGTGCTTGCCTGATCAACAGCCGGCCGGCCGATCGATGTCATCTAGCAGCGCTACTACTTCCTTCTTTCTTTCTTTCTTTGCCAAGGAGATCGCTCGATCTCAGCAGCAATCGTAAGCATGCCTCGGGTGCTCTACTATGCGAGGACCCGTCCTCCTCTAGAGCCTCCTTTCCCCTTGCCGCCTCGGCCTACCACCGCAAGCCAACAACACATCGACGACCTCGACGATCCGAATTCCCCTACATCCCCGCCTCCTCCCGATCCCAGCCACCAACAACCGTAAATAAGCTAAAACTTCTTCATATATATTCTACTTTATATCCATCTGACTTTGTTTCCGTCGCACAGTATATATAACCTTTTGACGATCAAATTCAGGTACTACGACTACTCCTACTACTCGGAAGAGTGCCCGCCTCCTCCCGATCCCAACAACCAACAACCGTAAAAGCTCAAACTTCTTCTCTAGTAGAAGCTCTATTCAGACCCCTGGTGTAGAATAATTAATTCTGCACCCGGGTCAGCCACCGAGCCGGACCGCGCCCCGGATCCCATCGAACCGTCTCGGATGTCTCGGTATGGTTCGCACCACCTATGCCGTCGTAATTTTCCTTTTTTTTTCCACCCGACGGTTTTTTATCCCAATTCGGTCGTGGGGCGTGGAGGTGCCCACTTTCACCTCATTATTACCTCCCGGTTTGCAATTGAGCCGCGGCGGCGATTGGCCCTGCCGGTGGTCTCGTCGGCCAGCGGTTTCGGCGGCTAGCGGCGGGAGGATTCAGTGGCGAGAGGGCAGCAGCTGCGGGGTGGTCTCGGATGCGAGCGGTGCGTCGGTAAGGAGGCTGGCGGACTGCGGGTAGCATGGCGCACAGACTGCAGGTTCGAGCGGTGGCTTCGCCTGCCATCACGGCGGTCTCGGACGAGGGTTGGCGATGGCGTCTTCTATATTCACCATTCGAACTCCAGTACCGACCAGCGCCCGCCAGTGTGAGTCGCTCTCATCACGGCCGATGGCTGTTTTCGGTAGCTGTCGTGCTTCCTTCTCCCAATTGTCAATAGAATCCTCTCTCTTTCCAGGTGACAGCGGCTATGACACTTCTTGGCGCCGTCAGCCGTATGGATCTGAAGTGTTGATTGTTGAACGGGTTGGATCCAGATGGGTATGGACTGGGATCAAAGGCAGACTTGTCTCCGTGCCATTTCTTTTCATAGTTTGTGTACACAGTCCGTAGCATTCTAGCTTTTCTAGATGTGATTTATTCTTGTGTTGTTGCAGTACATTGATTTTATATTGTGTTACTAGCTTCCCCAATTTTTCCTGATGTTGATTTGTGATATCTGGCAAGTGTGTTGCAAAAAACTAACGAATTACTAGAGCTTCACTTTTTGGGGATAAATTAGTAAACCGTGATAGATCACCACCTTTTTGGGATAAATTGTCTTTGGTTGCTTGTCACCCTTATTTCGGTTTTGAGCTTTCTCAGTTTTCTTCTGTAAGTATAGTAATACAGCGCCATTGGCCTTCTCCTTATTAGCAGTGCACATGGCCTTCTCTGGTTCAAGATTTTTTTGTTTTGTTTTAGGTCAGGAGCTACTTTTCTAGTTGTGTGTTTAGTTCTTGAAGAGAGCAGGGTGACATTTGTGGGGTGTTTCGTTTATGGAAACCAATGGTGAATTAACCATTTGATCCTAAAACTGAATCTAACTTCTTTGTGATAAACAAATCTCTGAAACCTGTTGCTTAGTACATACTGATGGATGGGGTCGTTCTAGTGAGAACCATGGGACAAGCCCATGCATGATGGATGGACTCATATTCTAGGTTGAGATAGTAGATTAAACGAAACACCATACAAGATTTGGGTTACGGATGCTTGGAAGAAATCTTAAGGAGAGTTGAGGTGTGATGGGAAAGGTTGGGCATTAGTGGAGAAACTTTATTGTTTAGGATAGGTAGTCTATCACAAGGTTCTGGTTGTTTCTTAATGAGTATACTTGCTTCCAGTTTTTCTAAACAGCCATCACTGCATCCTTCTACTAATTAGTCCGTTTTTCATCATCTTTGGTTTGTAATTGTTAAATTTTACCCGACGTAGTTATTTTGCTGTAAAAAGGCGGGCAGCTGCGTGGTGAGCGGCCAGCGGCCTAGGCGAGTGGGCGGTGTCCTCGGCGGCGCTGCCGTGGTTGGTGGGTCAATTTGGCTTCAGTTATGTGGAGAGCGGCGGCCGATATCCGCACTGCTCCGGAAGAGTTACCTGGTGGGCTTAGACGTCAATGTAGGTCGCGCTTGTTCCATACTTTTTAATTCAAATTTTTTTGGTTAAAACCATACTGCTTTTTCGTAGTTGCAGACTGTTATTCTGCAGACTCTCCTCGCTTTTTGCAGACTGTTTCGTATAAAATATATGTTGTTTCTAATGCTGCATAATTAGTTATTTCTTATTTTAGATTGTCTCCTTTTTTCGTGTTCCTGTTGTGGGAGCAGAAATTTTAATACATCAGTGTCACCTAAATTGCATTTTTGTGACAGACCTGAACCATATGAAGAAGCAGCATTAGACAAGGATCACTAGTTATGTTTCCTCATGCTTGAGCTGGGTTAAATTATGTTTTGTTTTCTTTCTCTTCTTCATTTCCAGGACTGCATTTGTGTCTAATTTTGTGTTCCCTGTTTCTCTTTCAGTGCACCATTCTGGCGGCCGCTCTTGTGGAAGCGACTATAATGTATGATTGTTTGACTCTTATTTTCAGTTTTATGCATTATTCATGCTCTCTAGGTTACTGTTGTAGCTAGCTAGATTTTCAGTTTTTCGGCTAGGGCGTCACTTGGTGTGAGTAGGTCAGGTTAAGAGCCGCACCGGAGCTAGGCTGGTGGCTCGTCGACTTGGCCAGGGTGCAAAATTAATTATTCTGCGCCCTGGAGCCGACATATTTTTTCTGTAAATTACGTCGACCGTTTATTTTAATCGTGTGATCACAAATTGTATTACCCACTCGCCTCAGTTCTGGGAAGATGCCTATTCTAGAAACCGCCGCTACCCGCAGCTAGCTTTTTAATCGAAATTGATTTCCACTAGAGAGGAAGGCGGTGAGCGGCTTCGATGTTGGCAGCTTGTAGCTCCGCATCAGGCCGCCGGCCGGTTAGCTTTTCAATGATGTGTACTTGATGAATTACGGGGAGTACCTCTTTCACACTATTGTTAATTGTACTCAATCTTTTATATTTTGTGTAAGCTAAGTTTATTTATAACATGATTTAGCTCCAATTTATACTCCTTTTGTTTCATCACAGAGCGATGAAGTTTGGTGGCACACCTCCCAATAGCGGTAAGAAAATCCATATAGAAGGGACATAAGATGTTTCTACATTTCATTTTGACGACTCAGCTGCCAAAGTAGTTTAAAGAATGTTGTTGCACAATGCATGAAAACATTATAGGTGGTATCACACACACTTGTTTGTCGCTCAAAAGTTGATGTCGAAAGACTTTTTCTGTCATCCTGGATGTGCTGACAATTTAAGAATATGGAGGAATCGTCTCGAGAACTTTCACTGGGTAACGACTGTGTGCTTCATTCACATGTAAGTTCTTTCGCCACTATGACGGAGAAGAGATTCAGCTTTGTTATTTCTTTGACCCGGTATTTTCAGCCAATCCAGCTAATTACATTTGATCTTATCCTTTCAGTCATGCAAATTTCATTGATAGTTTGTTTATTGCAGACAAAGGAAAACCAATACAGGGCTGAATATCTCTCCTATCTCATCTTCCATGATTTCAACGAGACCATACCTTTACCTGATTTCCTGGAGAAGTTCGGGCCCGTGATCAGCCGTATTGAAACAACTCGCTTTGAAGATTAACTTGTGCATCTTGTCTTAACAAAGAAGTCTGCACTTCTGTATATAGTTGAATATGGCTTTTTCTCGTGTCCCTCCATGTAATGTACTTTCTTATGAATGCGTCCTTTTATTGGCTTCATCTATTATCACTTGAAAAGTTGCACTGGAATTATGTTACATGGCATCTACTTCACAGTTTGTAATTCACCTTTTTATTGTCCTGAACAATTCCATATTCTGAATGTTTTTTGATATCTGTTTCTAACAACATAGTATCTCTAGAAGGTGGAGCTGAATAGGTTTGTTAAAAAAAATTACGTTGCATCCAATCATTCTGATTGATGTTTATTACTACTAGGTAACACCAGGCTATTAATCAAGTCGCATCATAAGTTTCTTAGGTCGCATGTGGAAAAAAATAACTAGAAAATGATTGCTAAAATATGTTAAGCTTAAGCTGAATATGATTGTGTAAAACTAGTTTTCTTGAGTTGGATCCATATTTTTTTACATGGAAAAAGCTATACAGAAGAAGGAGATGAACCATCAAAACGTCGTGCAGTGGAATTAATGTAACAAATAAAATTACACCTAGTCATGTACTACTTTACTTAATGTTCGACAATTCATTTCTTTATTTTCAATAAGCTTGTTATGCCAGCTAGTTTTACATCGTCTAGTCAGGCAAAATCTTATATTGCTGTAATGTGGTGATTTAATCAAGAATAATTTTACGCATGTGTAATAAAGTGAGCATCACATCAATAGTTTTGCAAAAATGCTTTGCGGTGATGGAGAAAAAAACCAGCATAATCTTTTTACGTTGGCTGGCAGGTTCTTACGTTGGCCATTAACTTACGCTGGGTACCGATTTCCTATAGGATCGTTGACTATTTCGTCACATCGTCGTTTGAGAAGAAAAAAAAGGAGACGCACGAGCACGACTTCGCTTGGGTAGTTGGGATACGTGGTTGGAGAAAAAGAAGACCCACGATCTCGCTTGGCCGGAGTGCGCCCGCGGAAGCTTACGTCGCATGCAAAGTATTTTTACAGCACGCGGGTTGCGAGCACGGTGCGGGCGCGCTGGCTGGATTCGTCTGGCGCCGAGACGGAAGGCTACATCGGCCCGGGTGCATAATAACTATTCTATACCCTGGGTGCAAAATAGCGCATCCCTATACTCTAGTTTATATTGATCTGAATTTGTTTCCGTCGACGATCAAATTCAGTTATTACGACTATGATAGTGATGACTCCGACTATGAAGAGTGCCCGCCTAGCCCGGGGCCGGCCTCCTTAGATACAGAAGGCTACAGATGTGGGGATGAATGTTTCAACCCCTATCTGGAAGGTGTCACTGACTTTGCAAACATCGCCCTAGAGCACTACAACAGCCAGCACAAGCACGAGGTGAAGTTTCTAACCACTTCTGTTTCTTTCACAAGCAAAACCAGCTCTGTCCGTCCGTTGTCCAATCTGATGGTATAGTAATTGTTCATGTGTGTATTAAATACATACAGGTAGTCATCTTTTGTGAGCTCTCACTTAGTTAGTTAGAGTACGCGCGCCATATATTTAGAATGGACAAATTATAACACATGACCTATACTATTATTATTTACTTTTCTTCAACTCTTTGTTTTCTCCTTTACCGAGTGTTATCTTATCTTTGATACCTTCTTATTTCCTTACTCTTAAAAAATTGCCAGATCAAGTATCAGCTCACCAAAGCCATCGTTAGTAGCGTAATTAGAGTTGATGGTTCCTATTATCATTCAAATTTCACGGCAAAAACCACCATGGAGAATTCAAAGGAGGAGTTCTTCTTTGCTGAACTACGACTTGATCATCTTGATACAAAGGCTTGGGTACCCGTATCCATAGTTGTTTTGGAAGAAAACGAGAGAGTTGGTTAGTTCTAGACGAGATTTCTTATTCTTTTATCTGTTGATCAATCCCAACTTAGATATAATAATCCTTTGTTTCTATAGGTGGCTTTTCAAAGCTCCTACGCCACGGCGGTGTTGATCCCCGACATTGTTTTGGTTGTGGAGATGTAGTGAAGCACCCCGTGGATGGGTCCTTGTATGAAGCTGGTCATTTTTTAGTTGACAATCAAAACTTTGATAAATATATCGAAGTACTTCCAACAACTCAACCGAGTGGTGTGCAGAACCAGGGGCGGAGCTACGTGCAATGAATGGGGTCAATTGACCCCGGTGACCCAAAGAAAATCCTTAATAATTTAGTGAGAATTAGTCATCACTAGTGCAAGATGACACCGATGCCATGGAGATGACCCCAGCGCTCTCTTGGGCTGGCTCCGCCCCTGTGCAGAACTAGTCATATAGTGGGTTCGAAGACGAGGAGATGCATATTTGATGTTTCTTCTCTTGAGGAGCTTGACTGGGCAAAGCAGCGATCTGAGATCCAAGACGGCGTTCCAAGGGTGTTCTCTCGCCGACATGCTCCGGCATGGCATTCTTCATCGGAAGATTTGAGGGACATATTCGTATTTTCCCTATTTTCAGTGTTGTCTTTGCTGTTGCGTGTGGGACAGTTGTCCCTTCTCGCTCTGTAGTCGCGTGGGCGTGCGTTGTAATCGTGACTCATAATGTAGTCAGGTCCAATGTTGGTTCTAATAGTTTGGAATAATGAGGAAAAATCATTATGTTGTACTGATGGAACGATATTACGGCTCGAGTGGTGCTCTGCATACGCACGGAGAAACGTCCATAGTAGTTCTCTGCATTTTCCAATAATCTGCGGAATCGATGAAATTACAATCTGGACTAGCGAGACCAGTGGACCGATCAAGGTTGTTGCTCTCTGACGAGCTTGACTGGGCAAAGCAGCGGATCTGAAATCCAAGCAACGACTGCAAACAGCTACAGGTAACTGAATATGATGGAGCTATGCTCCTCTGTTTCAGTAACTGGAAGAAACAACACTGTTGGAGAGACAGGAATCAGCACGTATAACCCTCGATGTCACATAGGACAAGATTAAATTAGCTGAATCTTCCACATATATTGTTGAACAACACATGATCAAATCAAGTACAGTAACAGATTACACAACCAGATTACAGTAGTAGCAACATCGGACAGGCATTGAACTGCTCTTGTTCACCGATGGCTACGAGGAAGTTCTTGAACTCGTCGCGCAGGTCATCCACAGACCAATCCCAGGGAAGGTCATCCTCCTGCTGCGACATCTCCGCCAGGAGCAAGAGGTCAGCTTCGTCCAATTCCCACCGCGACGGCAAGGAGGACGGCTGCGGCTCCTCCGGGGGACCCCATGGTCTCCCAAGCCACCCCTCCGCCTCCTCTCCCTCCAGGAACCGGCCTCCTTCCGCTTCCATCGTCGCGAGATCGAGGTCGATCGCTGGCTAGCTAGCTAGGGAATTCTTCAACGACGACGAGCGACGACTGAACTCTGCTGATCGCCGGAGCGCGTCGGCGGTTGGCGCGTCTCCGAGTCCGGCGGGAACTCGAACTCGCTGCACGGGCCTTGGATAGGCCGGCCCAGGATCGGCCCATGAATCGGCTGCAAACAACGGCCAGCCATTGGCCCATAGATCCTTGTCGGTTTTTCTCATTAGAATCACTTGGTTTCAGATTCTTGGTTTCAGACAAATCTCAAAAAAAAAAAAAAAACTTGATTTCAGATTCTTTTCAACAGCTGCAAGTGCGTTCGGTTTGGTGGCTGCAACTGCTGAATGAATACTAGTTGAAAATTTCCATTACTTCCATAAAGGTTGTTAATCCTGTTAAAAAAAAGGCTGTCAACCTTACACTTAATCCTACAGTGGCACTACACCGCTGTTTCGGGTCTAGAGCCATAGTTTTCACTCACTGTGCCGCAATTTTCAGAGTTCTATCTAGTTGCCACTCGTAGAAATATTCCGATAGGTTACATGTCGCCCCCACCCATGTGCTGACACTTTGTTCGTTGTTATGTGAACACCGACACTTACTTGGTTGCCAAGTGAGTGTCGGCATACTTTTTGAGTGTGTTTCTTAGTCTTTGCCTACATATGCTCTGATGGCAAACCTTATTAGCTCCGCCGACACAAGATCTATTGGGATTGTTGTGTCTTCCCCTAGTGTTGGCAAGTTTCTACCATGGTGTAGTGACGATATGGTGGACACTGACCATTCGCTCGACCCCCCCCCTCTCTTCCCCAGCTACAGTGAAGACAGGCGATTTTTGGATCTGCCCGTGCGTCCAGGCTCTCCGCCGGCGATCCGGCTGATTCCTCGCCCTCCGCGGCCGCTCCGGCGGCGGGAGGACGGGGAATCGATGGATCCCGGTGTGTATATAGCTTAGGTGTGTGTGGGGTGCTAGCCGGCGGCGCTGTGGTGGTGGCGGCGTGGCCGGAGTGGCTTTTGCTGACGGCGGTCCCCTCCTCTGCCTCGGGTGCTCCGGTGGACGCCCTTGGCGGATCCGTCGTCTTCGGCGCGCCTGCGGCTCTCCGGAGTCGTAGATCGTGCATCCCCGAGCCACCGTCCGTGCTGGCGGTGGTGGCTCTTGGCTGGGGGGTCCTTCGTCCTCCGCCACGGCGGGTGGACTCGCTTTTGGTCAAAATCCTCTGGAGTTTGCAGGTGAGATCTGCTTCTTCGTCGTCGGATGCGGTGGGCTTGCGGAAGAAGGTTGGTGCTTTCGTTCTGTTCTCCGGCGTGAGACTGCGACGGCGCCATGGCGGTGTCTTGGAGCTGATGTTCGTTCACCGGCCAGATTCTGGTGCTTGCGCCAGATGGATCTTGCAGCACTTCAACAAGGTTGGTCCGAGGCTTCTGCTTGGGTGCGTGGTGTGTGTGGTGGTTCCGTGTTCTTCGCGCGAGCTGTAGTCCTTCCCTCTCGTGTGTGTTGTTCTTTCAGTTCTTGATCTTGTACACGAGCTCCTTCAAAAAAAAAAGATATGGTGGACACTGGTAGAAAAATGCCTTCAGTTGCTCATCGTGTCTTTTCAGCTTGGGTTGTTCTAGGCTTTTGGGTTTGCCCGTTGTTGTTTGTTGAGGTGTTCTCATATGTCGTCGCCGGCGGCGCCAGATGTTGCCGGACCGTGGCTTGATCATCTTCTGATCAGCTGCTTCCCGTGTCGACACATCATGCATGTCCAACGGAAGCGCGTAGACTTGGCAGGAAACATGCATGTCCAACGGAAGCGCGTAGACTTGGCAGGAAACATGCATGCACGGGTCTTGAATCTTGATGCAAGCCCATATGCACGCATGCATAGATTAATATGCGAGTAAAGTCTGAAAACAACCTTGAAGTTGTAGACGGTGTCTGAATCGAACCTCGAACTTCTGATCCCTGAAATCAGCACCATGTACTTACGGTTCCCGGTCAATCTCAACCCCTGTACCCATTTGGTACACAAGGAAGAAAGCAAATCCCAGCGGGAATTACTTAGAGCTGACTGACGTCCATTGTCGACAGGTCAGATTCATCACCATCATGTTCTACATTTGCAGCTTATTGTGTTTCTCGGAGCATGTCAACGACCGCTTTGAGGCCAAAACCAACTCCTGTAGCCAGCGGTGAAGTGGCTGCAACGCCTGTTAAAGGAAACATCCTTTGACAGATATTGCCAAAGCTATGGCGCGCCTCCTTGCACCAAAGATGAACATCCTTTTCTATCACCACGAGATGAATTTGTTTCCGTCGACGATCAATTTCAGGTATTACGAGTATGATGGTGATGACTCTGACTACGAAGAGTGTCCACCTAGCCCGGGGCCGGCCAAAGGCTACAGCTGCGGGGATGAATGTTTCAACCCCTATCTCGAAGGTGTCACCGAGTTCGCAAACGTAGATATGCGCCACAGAATTTCTTCCGCAATTTGTTTTGTAGTAAAAAAAACCTTCTTTTTGAAATAACATTTTTTTCAACTAGCAGTACTCCTTCGCCAAGGAGATCGATGGAAATCGAGGAGGAGAAATCTGATATATATATATATATACTCTACTTCATATATATACTCTACTTTATATCCATCTGAATTTGTTTCCGTCGAACAATATATATAACCTTTTGACAATCAAATTCAGGTATTACGACTACTCCTACTACTCGGAAGAGTGCCCGCCTCCTCCCGATCCCAACAACCAACAACCGTAAAAGCTCAAACTTCTTCTTCTTCATATATATATACTCTAGTTTATATTGATCTGAATTTGTTTCCGTCGACGATCAAATTCAGTTATTACGACTATGATAGTGATGACTCCGACTATGAAGAGCCGCATATTCAGCCTGACAAAGCCGCCTGGAACGAGCCGCATACTCACATCAACCTGTGCATTTGCTCAACCACAAGCCGAAAACTCCGTGCTTTGCATTCTTACGGATGAAAAGAAGACCCTCCATGCAGTGGATGTTCCAGCATCGCTCAGAAGATCATGTTTTCTGAATTTGATTTCTAAAAAGACAAAAATAAAAGACACTACTTGCTAGAACCGCTAGCCGCGCCGTCGCCAAGCGTCTTAAGTCGCGAATAATCATGCGAGCGCACGCGCCATTCACTTAGGGTGTGGTGTAACTCGGTGTGTGCTTGTACCATTTTAGATGTCAAGGAGAACTCTCCTTATAAGGTTGTCCCCATCTCCTTGGCTAAGCGGTATGGGACTAAATATTATGGCTCGTTCCAGTTTGGGTCGCACTGGTTATCCGTCACATGGGCTTGCTGCTCAATTGTCAGCTCCAAGCATGTTGCATGCCTCGTGACGCTGTGTGGTTGTATGATTCCTCTGTTTGCTTTCTTTCTTTAAGAGCAAAAAACACGGACCTAGTCACGACCATGTCCCGAGATAGGCTGATTTGCTTAGATGCGTGGGGCCATGCATCTAGTTAGGGACATGCATTCGTGCCGTTGTGTGGTGCTCCCAGGACGCTAGTGGTAGGGATTGTTGTATATGCATGCAATTAGAAATATAGGCTACTCAGGTTAAAAAATATTTCCGATTCACGGCAAAATAATATTTCTATAAGGCCCGCATAAAAGCTCAAAATATTTCACAACGAAACGCAGAACCGAGGCAAGAGTGGGTCGATCGCATGCAACAAGGAGACATGCGTGCATTCTAGAAGCTTCGCAGGTAGAACATACGTAGCAAGCTTCCGCACCATCTTGACCCACACGATGGAGATGGACGTTATGCGCAGCTGATCAGCGCGTCCGTGGTTGTTCCTCCGCAGCGCCTTTGAACACGAGGAACCTGAGCGACTCCAGCCTGAAGTATATGAAGCTCCCTTTGCTGTGCGTGAAGTAGCACCCGAAGCTGCAGCCGACCACGCATTGCCATCCTGGCCCATGGACGGTGTCAAACTCCTGGAGCCATCCAAATGAAATCATTCAGCAACACTTGCATCGTTAACTGATATCCTTCAATAATTTTCTTGCCAAAAGAACACTCGGAGTTCTTAGCTCTGGTAGCTATCTTGATTCTGGCCAGCTAGCAGTAAGCAAGTTACCTTCTTGATATGAGCCGCGATGCTCCTGCAGTCGAGGACGTCGAAGCGGTCGAGGGCCCTGGACGCCGCCGACGTCGCCTGCAGCTGCATCTTCGCCGGCATGTCGGTGTCCTCCACCGTCGCCTTCCCTTCCAGCATTTTGCCCTCCTCTTTCCTCTGCCGCTCTGCCGGGAGCTTTGTATGGCTGATTCCAAACTAAACGGAGTAGAGACGATGATGATGCGAGCAGAGCGGGGCATCCCCTTTGCCCTTTTGTAGGCGGAGGCCGGATAGCTACAAGATTTCACGGTCATGCGCCCACGTCAACGTGACGTGCTAACGAGGTTCAAACGAAATTAATAATGGGACGTGCTAACGACCAGCTCGAGCGACCGGTGAACAGCGGAGAGTTCCTGGATAGAGCACTTGAGGCACAGGTGCTCCGATTGCCTGATTGGTTTTGAATTTGAAGATGCTCCAGCTTTAATTTTCTCTTTTTTGAACTTACATAAATGTTGGGTGTTGCTGGTCACTTTCGTTTTCTCAGGGCGACTGATTAGTGGTTTTTTAGAGCTGAAATGCAGTTCAAAGATTTACTTCGAATTTGGTGTCTATCCATGGTGGGTGGGTTCTCCACGTACGCGTCAGGCTGGAAACAGTCTCCGGACTAAACTAGTCAGCTGCGTTTTACTTGAAAGAACATGTGCGGGAAGCGGGATACCCTGAAACTCCACTGTCCAGTCATCCTTGTGGTTCTGTAATAAAACATATTCCTCGATCGGAGCAAACATGTAAGATTATAATATGTCTAACACTTCCGTAAAAGTGTCCGCTATTGAGGTGCCGGACATGTCCGTAAAAGTGTCCGCTATCGAGGTGTCGGACACATGTCCAGCCCGTTAGGGACAGCTGACTCTCCGTCTCGAGCGCATGCGCAAACTCCACAACCGCATGTGTGAGGGCGCTTGCCTGTGTCCGGCCTCGATGGTGCTCGACCGTGTGGCATGATGTGCTCCACTAGGCCCTCGGCCTCTCTCTGTTGTGTAGTGACTGCTCGAATAGGTTGTCGTCCACGTCGATAGTGGTGGTCCTCTCCCGCGTGAAGCTGGCGACCCACGCGCACTCCCGGCGCCGAAGGATCTTCGGCTGGAGCATGCTGCATGTGGGAAGGGGTGACATGGCGAGACCGTCGTGCCTTATGACCCACTTCTTCCGTAGTCGTGCTTTGAAGATCTTTGAGCTGATCTCCAAAAACTTGATGTGGCAAGTCCACACACCAGATTCTCGACGACGACACTTAGTTTTATGCTGAATCTCCAAGGTTAAAATGCAGATAATCTTTGGCTAAGACTCAGCTCTTACGTCATGCTCAATGAATCTCAATCTCGAACTATAGGAATTTTGCTCAGCAATACGCGTGCATGTGTGTCGTGCATGTGTGTGAGAGAGAGGGGAAACGAAACAGTAGATCAAAAGATTTTGAAATTCAGCTCAAGTCGCCGACCTTAGCCGATGGGGCTTGGGTCCTATTTGTTGACGAATCCCTACAATTTAGCCATTGCCTCCAGTGCGGGAGGGTGATGACAGCGGTGCGCCTTCGGCTCGCTCCAGTGCTTGTAGTCGTCGCTAGGTGGTCTACGAATTTGGATGTAATTTTCATTACTTCTTGTATTCTTTGTACTGTCTTGACAGTTGATGAATAGATTAGAAGTTTTTACGCAAAAAAAAAAAGATTTTGAAATTCAGCTCAAGTCACCAACCTTAGCCGATGGGGCTTGGGTCCTATTTGTTGACGAATCCCCACAATTTAGCCATTGCCACAAGATAAGTGTGCGGACAATTGCAACAGTCCAATCAAAAAGTGAGGTTGTCTTTTTTTTTTTAGGTACAAGGTGGTCGTATCCACCGTCTGAATAGATAGAATAGATGACCCAGTTTAAAAGAGAAACCGGGCCCAAAAACCATACAAACTGTACAATGCCCTGTTTATAAGAAAAACAAGGTCAAAAAAATCACACAAACGAGGTGATCCGCCGTCCACACGACGCAAATCAACCAAACGTCACAAACACACACCACCTGCTCCGGGCCGCCACCCCGGCGTAGCAACCAGGACGAAGCTCCGCATAGCCCGAAATCGAACCAGTCAGGGTCGATGAGCCTGCTGTCCGCATAGCACCAGGACGCATTGGCGGAGCGTAGTAATGGCGAAAGTGGGCCACGACCCCCCCCCCCCCCCCCCCCCCCTTTCAAAGTGTAATTTTTCATTTACTAGGTATACTCACCACGGCCCATCAAAAAATACCAGCCCATTTTTTCTTCCTTCTCGCAACAGAAGCGAAGCTGATCTGGCGGACGTCCTCCTCGGCTCCTCCTCGCCCAGTCTACCGTACGTGTCCGCCTCCGCCTCCGCCTCCGTGACGACCTGATCGCGTGCTGATAGCTAGCTGCCCTCCTCCTCAATCCCTTATTCTCGCCTTCTCTGCATCGCGACCGGCGATCCCACGCCGTGTTGATGCTGCTCACTGCCCCTGCCTGGCTGCTTGCATCGCTGCAGCCCATCTCCTCAATCGTGTAGGCTTAGCGCCCTGCCTAGGTTAGGTCTGTCCATTTTCCAATTGTTTCTTCCAGGATTGGGACATAGATGCCCACTATTCCGCCTGGTTAGTTAATTTGTGCAAAACAAAAATCCTAATTATGTAGATGTCTTTGCTTCTTGAGAACCAGTTATATACGTTGTTCCATCTAATTATCAATTATTTTTGTGCTATGACTTGGCCTCCTTTTTCAAGTATATTTTCTATTTTCTATGAAATTAGCCCCCTCTTGTGTTTTGTTCACGCTCCGCCACTGCCAGGACGCCACCCAATCCCACCTGCTCCGGGGCCGCCGCCCCGGCGTAACAACCAGATCGGCCTTCGCATTGCCCGAAGACGATCCAGACGCGTCGGCGAGCTCGCTGCCCATGCAGCACAAGGTTGCCACCCAAACCTCGCTTGGCCAAGGCCCCGCCCCATAGGACCGTCGCTGTAGAGGAGATCGAGGCCGCCGCCTCGACGTACCACCACCGTCCAGGGTCGCCACCCCGGCATCCGCCTCCCCCGACCGCATCCCCTCGACCACAGAGCCAACTTGCTCAACTACCGCGAAACCGATGCACCGTGAGGGCCAAAAGCTTCAAGGCGACGCCTCCAACAAGGATGTGGCGCGTCCGTCACCGTCGCCCGCTCCGAGGGAGCATAGGTTTTCACCCAGAGATTTTGGAACAACTCGCGTCGGTCAAAATCGGAACTCCACGATGACGCAATCAAGAAAGGAAACGACGCCCGAAGGCGCCGCCGTCATCGGCACCGACGGGAGTCGATGCAAAGCTTTCGCCCGGAGCCTGACCTGCCCGCGAAGCAACGGGAGCAGCGAGACTGAAACAGGGGCGCTGCGGGCACCACCAAGATCATCGCCCCCTCTGTCGCGCGCCGGAACCCCACCGTGGCACCCCCTGCCTCGGCGGGCGCCGCCGCACCTTCTTCCGTGGTCTGGGGCCGCTGCCCCAGCTTCCTCGCCGGCCTGCCGACGCCACCAGCACCGAGCGCCCGCTGAACGAGCTCCACGGCCGCGGCCCGCCCGGCCCAGATCGAGCCCGGGCATGCCCGTGCAGCCGGCCGTCGGCTGCTGCCGCCCCAGGGCTGCGCCCCCTCCTTCCTCCCCGCGCCTGCGAGATCTGCGCCAGGAAGCTCCGCGCCGGCAAGAGCCGCGCCCGCCAGCCGCCGTGCCCGCCAGCCACGCCGCGCCTGCGTGGTGGATCCCGAGCCGAAAAGGAGAAAAATGGCCCCGCCGCCACCATCCTTGGACGCGGCCGGCTTTGCCATCGCTTCCTCCGGTGGGGACATGGCGGTGGACGGCGGCGGGTAGGGCCTGGCGACACGGGGGGGGGGGGGGGGGGGGGGATCGAGCGAATACAATTTTAAGTGAGGTTGTCTTTGAGTAACCTTGTCCTCAGCTCGTGTTGTGCTTTGAAACAACATCAAACAATTAGAGATTTGAGGAGTGATCATGAAGCTCTAACCTCGGAGTATCAGATTTTTTTTCAAGTGAGACTCTCGATTTAGCATAGGTTTACTAGGTCTTGGCCTCTGCTTCAACCTCGCGCTGAAGTTAAAATCTCAAAAAAAATGATAGCAGACTGACACTTGGAGAAATTTCAATGGGGGTGTTTGTTGTAGAGGATGTTTTTCAATAAAATTAAGTACACAAGTTTCGTTTGGCCTGGAAGATCTACGCCCCCTAATAATACGGGTTTTCTATTATGACTCGAAGTTATAAAATAAAAACTACGTCTTCAAAAATTGGTTTGGCTCTAGCTTCGAGTCTTGAGGTGCGTTGGTCAAGTTGTGAACTTCATGGAAGTCATGGAAGTATGCCTATTGAGTTTTTCAAGTACGGCATATGAAAATTTATCAACCAACTATCTTCACGTCCTTATCTTTAGCCCATAGTTTTTTTAACGTTGATTTAAGCTAGTCGATTATTTTGTCATCAAGTCTTTGTATGCACCTGTATGGTCTTCAACGTGGGTAAGCCAACTAGTGGGACTGTATTGATGTTTAGACTAGATAAACATGTTAGTCCCTTAATGGTTCATCAATCACCCGAAACACACTCCGGAGGGCATCAGTTGCTCTTCCAAGCTTTGTGTGTTGAAGTTGATTGTGGTATGGGACATCCTCTTCTGTTACCGCAGACTTTCGAGGCCAATGGCGGTATGGGACTCCTCCTCCGGTTTGAGATCGTGTTAGATTCGACGCAACAGGTGGTACGCACGATAGTTTCGAAGGATCTGTCAATCGCCTGACCGGTGGTGGCGATGTGGTGTCTTATACGGAGTTTTCATGTTATGCCTAATCCTGGTAGGTGATACTCACGATGTCTCCTCCGTTGTGTCTAGTCATGTTTGTTGCTCGATCGTAGGTGGCGTGACAGCGGCTGGAGGCGTGGCGATATGGGACGTCATCAGCTTCCAGTTTCTCCTCCAGTGGCATGTGATCAGCGATGTGTCGTTGGCCAGACGATGATGGTACAAACGTTTCACACTTTCGTGGAAACATTTTTGGCAATGGTGACACTCGTTTACGTCGTGCCCTTGGTGAAGGTGGTGACTCGAATCTCGTCTTTCGACTTTAGATTGGACTAGTTATTATCAACACAGTGCGACTTTTCCTTATTGAATGTATTAACTAAAAGTTGTGCCCTTGCTGAAGGTGGCGACTCGAATCTCGTCTTTGGACTTTAGATTGGACTAGTTATCATCAACACAGTGCGACTTTTCCTTATTGAATGTATTAACTAAAAGTTGTGTATTTTATTTTTATTTTTATCTTTTACTGGTAGCGTGGTATAGACTAAGAGACATTGTGGCAAGGCATACGATTTCGGATTTGTTTACTTTGTATTTTTTTCGATATTGAGGCCGGGGCTTTCCCTCTTAGAAAAGAAAATGTGCACTCAGGCCGGACGGTAGGCGATGATCTTCTTCTGGACGGGCAAAAACACGATCTATCTAACAGGGTGGGTTTCCCTAACCGAACACCCTACATCGCTCGATCAACAAGCATAGACAACAAACAAATTAACGAATGAAACAATGGCCATTCTAGCTAATACATCTACTATTTCATCTGCTCAACACTCTGAGTTCTTCCAACACGCACGCACGCACGATCGCATCAGCAAAGGAACTACGCCCGAATGCCTGCCTAGGTTGCCCGTTTACGACGGAGGGAAGAAGCGATTGAGGTTGAAGGGCAGGCTGTAGAACTCCTCGTTCCTGCTGTCCCCCTTGAACGACCGGAACGGCACCCACGCCGGCATCCCCCGGTCTCTGGCGGCGTCCTTCACCTCCAGCGTGTTGTCCAGGAACACGGCCACCATCAGCCCCACCGTCGGCGGCGACGAGAAGATGGTGTTGATGTAGTCGTTGAACTGCATACACATTTGTTTCAGTGCCAGTCCATCACTCAAACACAAGAGTCCGAAGGTAAATAAAGAGAGAGGCAGCAGAGCAGACCCATCCAGCTTTTGTGTGCGCAGGACCACGTTGAGCAGCCATGCTGTACCGGAAGAAGTACTCCGGCACAGATAAGCCAAGGAAGATGGAGACGCCGACGATAAAGAGGTTGCGCATGGAGTTCATGTTCGTGAACTGCAAGAAGGAGAGCCCCACTGCAGCTGCAATCACAGAAAGCAAACAGCGTCTTAGAAAGCAACAGACATTTAACTAGGAGACAGTCAAACTGCACATAGTACTCGTAGCAGATGGGTGTGCGGGGTAACCAACCAACTAGCCCGAACAGGACGCAGTAGACTGCAGCAAAGATTGTGAAGGGGATGGAAGCAAACAGTGCTCCGAATTTTCCTGCACGAAATACAAGAGGATTGGTTCAGGGACATGGTGTTAATCGGTGAGAGAGATTATCTGGAGGCAGTTCAGTTCAGAGACTCACCCAGTATTGAGAAGAAGATCATGAAACCAGCAGAGATCTGTATGACGCGCCGGCTCCCGATCCTTGTTGATCCTAATAACCCCACATTCTCCCTTCATTGTTTCCAATAGTAAGTTATCACGGCTGGAAGAAACATTCGGTATATCATGAATTTCTTATTTGCAACATACACTGAGACAGTGGAGCCGGTCCCTGTTCCAAATAGCCCACTAAGGAGGATGCCAATTCCCTGTTTCATAAAGTAGTTGTCATTCAATCTCTTCTCAAAGTAATTATTTTTCAGTTATGGATAGCATTCAGAATAGAAAAGAACAAAACAGCCGTGCTCGAAGATAATATTTACCTGCCACCCAATGCCTCTGCTCAGGATATGGGCTGGGGGTGGAGTTGCACTTGCAAGCCGAGCTGCGGCGTTGTAAGAAGCTGTGGACTGTTCAACGGTCACATTGTTAAGATCAAGGCTGACATGAATAGAAATGGCTGCTGGCAACGAGTAATTAGGGGTATCACCTCTATTAGCGAGACCAAAACAGCAGACACCATACCAAACGATTGTCCGGCACTGAAGGTCGGTGCCCCCCATTGCAGTGGATATGGGATCTTGATCCTGTCAATCAGTACAAAACTCAACTGAATAACAACACTTTAAAACGGTTTGTTAGACTGAAGAGCTAACTTGAGTCGGATAATAAACATAGGGTGTGAGATTAATAGGTAGTTCATTGTTTGTGCGCAGAGAAAAGCTGATAATACCAACTACAATATACAACATCTTCACTTGAACTAACTTCACTTTCAGCCCTTTCCATGTAGACGATCATAAATTACAGAGATGTGAAATTGGAAGAGGGGCTAACCATGGGGCGGAAGAGATAAGATTAGCACGATCAGTGCGGCAGTTGATCTGAGTGACCATACTGCTATGCTTATACGCGCCACCAGAAGTGAGGATTTGAGCATAGGCCCAAACCACTGCAATACAGATGAACATGGAGAATCTTTCCAGCACGGGAATATCTCTTATATGTACATTCTTCAGATACTGATAAGAACAAAAAGGCACTAATTAGCAATGCTGAACTTGTTAGGATGAATTTTGTTAAAAACAATGAATTGGGTATTGAAGTTGCTTGTCAACCTGGGAAAGCACAACAAAGAGGATTAACATTGGCAGGCCAACCTCAACACATCTCCCAACCTGATGTAGTATCAACGAAATGAATGTAATTAGCATCTCTCCTAAAGAAAATGCATACATTCGCTGTGTGTGCAAAATTGAGAAACGCCAAATGAAGAATCTGATACAGAGCAAGCCATACCACAGGGAATCCTCTTTCGAAAAGGCCAAAACCGAGCAGCGCAACAACCGGCGCCATCCCCACTGGACTGAAGAATCTGAAAGTTAGACCCATGACCAATCCATCAGTAGAGCCTAGGCAGCATCAAATCCGAACTGAAATGCATATGCAGCACCCGACATGCTACTCCTACTACATGATGACAGTGTGAAGTACCTGGAGAAAATCCCCCAGAGCTGGCTGTAACCCAGAATGATCTGAATGCTGGAGGACACTATCAGCGCCCCCTGTATGGCCCTCATGCTCTGGAGGAACCTCTGCGCGTAGATGAACGAGGATGTGATTTTCATGAGACCACCAAAACCAGGAAAAAACCAGTTGAATGTGCGGATATAATGTAAATGTAAATGGATGCTTACCTCGTGGTTGTCAGGTATCGCCATGAGCGACGAGCTCTGTACGATGGCCATTATCGGGATGACGAAGGCGTAGGAGCCGCCGATCACCGTGGGCAGACGCGTCCCGAAGAGCGACTGCAGCAGCGTGTTTATGCCGGTCACGAAGAGCAGCGTCTGCACCACCCTCACCCTGTCTCCCTGCACCCCATCCGAGACATCGTCAGACATCGGCACTGAAAACGTGTAACGCCAAGCACCAGTCCAGCCCAGGTGACGGGAATCAAGAAAATGCCAAGGATGGAGCACTCACATCGTTTCCACCCATCATGGGCACCAGCACCGTGGGGATCATCACCGCCGTGCCCAGCGCCAGGATGTAGTGCTGGAAGCCGAGTATAATCGCCTCCCCTGAACAGCAAGAAGAAGACGCTGTCAGAGTGGAATCCAGAGCTCGAAACAAAAGGCAAGCTGGATGGAGGACACTCACCCCAGGGAGGGTTGGAGTCGATGCAGTACTCGAACCCCTGGAGCTGCTCCATGGCCGGATGGCTGATCTCCTCCGGCTTCACCTCAGACATTTCTTCCCCTCCCTTCTAGGCAAGAAGAAGAAAAACACGCGGAAGAGCTCCGGCTTGCTGTTTCGCTTATGGAGGCAGCAGCAGCCGGGCTGATTGATTCTTGTGACGGCGCGCGCCTCCTGAAGAAGACGACAACCGCCGGATGGATGGGGCTTTGCTTCCACCACTCACTCACACTCGAGTGTCCCAATGCCGTTTGCAGGAGGAAGGAACCAGGACGAAATCTGTTGGGGGCGGCGAGCGGCGCCAAGAGCGATCCGGCGGGCGTCGACTACTACTACGGCCGCTGGTACTAGCTAGTACCGGGTGCCAGCCTTTGTGTTCTGGTGTCGTGGTGCTTCTTTGGCTCCCCTCGCACCTTCCCTTTTCCTTTTATCCTGCTTGCTGGGTTAATGCTTTCTGGTCTCTCACAGAGAGTTGTTGTTGCTCTTCTTCTTCCCTCCTTCCCCCGGAGAACTGGCCGTTGGATTTTTCGCTCTGACCGAAATGCCCTCCAGTGCCCCCGGTATTTGCTTCCGCACTGGTATAGCCCTGACCTTGTTGGTCTCAATCGTTCAGGGCTCGATGCCATGCTCGCTATTTTGCAAAATAAATAAAAAACACTTTCCAAGAATTCACGTAACGGTCTCCGCTTCGGTTAAAATAGACACAAAGCAAATTGAATCCCCATTGCTCCTTCTCATTCGGCTCTTTGCTAATGCTCTGGCGGGACCATATGGCCATGGGTGCCGTCGTGGAGCACTGCTCGCTGCGGTGGAGAAGTTGGTCGTCGAGTTCCACAAGAGTATCATTGAAGCATTGACTGATTGACCCCACTTGCAGGAACGAAAGAATCGTGGTCGTACGCACGCACGGAGCCGAGCCGATCCTCCGCCCGTTGGAACATCTCCTGACTGATTCGCGCCGCTAGCTACGACGGGACGCTCGCTCCAATAAGATATCCACCTGACGGCCTGGCCGGAGTACAGGGGATGCTTGTAATTTTCCCACTTGTAAAATGGGTGGGCACGTCAGCTCGTTTTCTGCCTCGCTCGCGAGCAGCAGTAGTAGAATACTGGGCCCGAGAAGCGACACCCAGGGAAAGGAAAGTTACCGTTGGGATGATGATGGCCGTATCGTGGAAGAGAGGAGGGAGGGAGCACACAGCCACACACGACACAGCACGGGCGAAGACGACGCCGGGCCATGGGAAAGCGATCTGAGATACTCCAGTCCGGAGTACAAGCCTGCACGGACTTTCCGGCGCCACGCTTGCGCCTGCTGCTGGTCCTGCCGTCGCCGTGCGTGGTGGACTGGTGGTAGAGTACAAAGCTTCTGTAGTCCCTGGCCTACCACGATGGCCTTCAATCTTTTTTTTCCCCGGCAAGCAGAGCCCCTAGCTATTACTCTGCTGCGCTGCACAAGGTCCATCTAATCAACACTTCATCAGGTAACTTATTACTTACTGCTGGCCAACGGGAAGTCCCATTCACAACACTGCTGCTGCCAGATCTAGGTGGTGAATTGAAGGGCATGCGTCAAGTTTGTTGGCAGTAAGAAGTAATGGCAGGGACGACGGTTGCCTTGCCGGTTGGTGGTGGTTCCTTCCGTCCATCCACCGTTGATCGTTCCAGCCATCGAGCTCCAGAGTTGTGAACGGTGTTCCAATGGCAGCTGGGCCTGTAGGACAGGCTACATCCATAGTCTCCTCAAGTATATACATGATTGTTCACATAGAAATATCGATCAGTAGCATCCACTACGACAAGACCAGACTGCTGAGAAGTCACATGAAAATGATGAGTAATAAAGTGACAAACGCCAAAACAGGCAGTGAACTACTCCAGTAGAGTGTAGCAAGAAGCCAAGAACCGCAGCTACAGGCACAAACATAGCATTATATACTCCTAAAACAAAGGGAGGTGCTCCTGATCTTTGTAAGCGGAAACATCCTGACAGTACATTTATCACTCAATAGAAACAAAACTGTAGGACTATGATCTTCTGTCTGACTTGTAATCACTTGTCCTCCTTTCTTCAGCTTCTCTTCGCTTCTGTTGCCTGAAAGAAAGATGCAAGATCAATGTTACAATGGACATGATGTCCAAAAAAGAGAATATAAACGAACTGTACTAAGGGTTGCTGGAATTTATCTTGAAACAAGCTGTTCTGCAGATTGAAGTACACAACTCTTATTAGAGTTACTGACGTTTTACATTGCTACAACATAAGCTGAACTTTTCACCATCGCATCAATAACGTTCACCGAATAATTTAGGCATGCGTAACAATTTGACCATGAAATTCATGGGCTGTAGAACCGTTACCTTAATATCACAACAGCATGGACATTTATAGGAAAAAATCATCAGGAAAAAAGACGAGCGTATAAAAAGCACATGGAACTATGAACATTTTCATTGGTTAATCTGATTGACATGAATATTTTGGATCAGCTGCAGACTAGCAAGAACGAAGGTCGTGCTAGTAACAAACAGGTGCTAATGGATTATGACGGAAACAAATATGCTGAAAAAGAGAACTTAGTAACTTACGCAAAAGCAGCGTATCCATTTCCAGAAGTCAAAAGTGCAGCAGATACACCAGCTGCCGACAAATTGTCATGTCCACTAGGAGCTGCAGGGTTAGTATCACCATCAACCTAACCAATTGACAGAAAACAGAAGCAGGGTCATAAACATGTTGCCTCCAAAGAAGGTAAATGGATTGAGCAGGGGAATTGCAAACCTTATCCCATTTTGATTTCTTGTTTGACCTAGCCTCTTTCTGTACACTTTCTGCCGCTACGGGACCGGATGCACCAGCTAGAGCTGCTGCTGATATGGCGGCTGCAAAACATACAATGAGAACCAGAAGATCGCCTGAAAGTAATGATATTTTTTTTCAAAATAGAGCACACCACTCGTTGATGTGCACCATACCTGAAATCTTCGCTATTGATGGATTAATTGGAGGTTGTACTCCTGAACTAATAAAATCAACCTTCGGACTTCTTTTCTTCTCCTGTTCCTTCCTCTCAAGTTCACGCTTCATATCAGCTTCTGTAGACGAATAGGTGGTACATACAAGATCATGATTGGAATATCTTTGTGTAAGTCAGGAGCAGAAATAAATAAGCCATTCACTGTCAAAAAGAGCACACACAGGTTCTAAGATAGTTAATAACCAGGGTTGACACTTGACAGTGGCGAGTGGGAGCTCTTACCAGCGGTAGAAAGATAGCAGATAAGGTATGATACTTCAAAAGGTCGAGGAAACATTCGGGAAGAGGGATTCTTACTGCTTAAGAAACAAAAGGTACAATAATGCCAACTGGACTATAAAGCATTGCAGAGGCCTAGACTCAACACAAAAATCTCTCATAATGGAGGAGTACACTTCGAACTCGTGGAAAGGAATGCTTTGACTCTTCCTAAATTGGAGTCACCCCTAACCAGCCTCACTGCCAAGCTGATCACCAGCACGACATGTTCCTCGTAGGTGCTGAGCATCTAGCAAAATGTCACCGCCGAGAGAGTTCAACTAAATCAGGATATCCCGTCTTGAACACCATGTCGTCAACGCCACATTTGCGGCTATTGGGGGTCATCTGCATGGCGAAG
This sequence comes from Poa pratensis, assembly GCA_947311845.1. Lineage (NCBI taxonomy): Eukaryota > Viridiplantae > Streptophyta > Magnoliopsida > Poales > Poaceae > Poa > Poa pratensis. Next base: position 20,018,292 of record CAMZMU010000058.1, read on the forward strand.
CACACCCCTGGTCGTCACTGGTGGTGATGTTGTGTGTGAAGTCCCAAAGAACCTGAACTCGTCCACCTTGGGCAGCCCACTTTTCATAACTGATGTCAGTGGCAGTCTCCCATAGCATCTTTTGTACAGCCCTGGGATGGAGATTGTACCGCCACTGATCTCAGAGTGCACTCCACGGCATCAGACGGGGCACGCTAGTTCAGACTGCTCCCATAGGTAACCCTTGCTCGTTGCTGGTGTCACATGGAAGGTGATGTTATCAGAGGTGCAGGCAGGTTTAGCGATGGTGGTTGTGGATGTTGACACAGTGACAGCGCTGTTGGAGAGGAAGGTCATGGTGAAAATGGTGTATGGGGAGTAGTTAGATGTGGTGCAGTATAAGGAGCAGAAGCAGGAGTGAGAAGCTGATATTCATCAAAAACTGGGGCATGCAGAACAGATGGACACCACCGCAATTACCATTGGAAGGCAACAAGTTGGTGTGATCAAGTTGCAGAGTTTTTGAGATCAGTGTAGACTGCATGTTGTGTTGAGTGTTTGACTTATGAGTGGGTATTTAGGTGGTGATCAATCTAATGTCTTGATTCTTCTTCTTTGTTTCAATCTATAGCTGATTGTTATTCGGTAAGATATGGTTCGTTCTTGTTTCTAGCTGTAAACTTGTGATGATTAACGCGAGAACATAGGTTCTTCATGTTCTAGGTGAGTAGTTATTAGAACATGGAGTATTTTGTTACCAAGTCTAGGTACCTGCGTTTGCTGCCCAAATGGTGGATTTGTATTACTTATGCCACTGTACATGGGGTTCTCTACAACTGACTCTAGTATAAAAAGGAACACTCTACAGATGATTTCATGATTGTCCACAGAACATCTTTGATTTTGTATAGCTAATCAGGCCCCGCATTTTATTCAAAAGTTTGAGGTAACACCTGGACTGGAGTCATGTAGAATTTGATGCGCCTTACAAGCATGTGCACAACCTTATAAAATAAAAGCTTAGTTTGCAATCATATCGAAGATGGCATCATAACTTTTATTTATTCCATTTGCATTACTATGCTAGCTAGCTACTTGTATCTTGTTACTTGTATTCTACACGTACATACCGTAATTGTTAGTTTATTTGGCTTATCCATGCTCCAAACAGAAATAACTTGTCAGCACTTACTATACTGCTCATGTGCTATATGGGAACGTACACAGCTGGTGGGAGAAGATTGTTTAGGGCAGAAAAAATCATGTCAAGAGCCGAGTCAGCGACCGCCTTCTCTACACTTTATGGAACAATTGGAAAGAAAGGTACAGGCGCATTTTCAGCAATGTGCGTGTCACCCATGTTGAGGTGGCAGGCCACGGGTTCGAGGACATCAAGCGGTGTGCCCTCACTTTTGGAACAGCCGCCATGCCAGCAGGAATCGGCTAGATCCTTTCCTTTTTTCCATTTCAGTTTGGGTTCTGGCACATCCCCTTCAAAACGTGCCACATGTATATATGTTTCTCTTCTTCTCTTAATGAAAAGGCAGTGCTCCTGCCGGTTTCTCGAAAAAAAAGAACATACACAGTTGGTTTGGTATAGTGCTGCCTTGTATTTTAAGTTGGGTGACGTGCCACCTATGGAAATGCTCCATTTCATGAGTAAATTCAGGAAATGTCATTAATTAGATGCAAGTATTTATCATGAACATGGAAGCTACACTCAGATGTTCAATTATCTTCCAAACAGTAAGACATGACCAAAGAGGATAGCATACTGGATAAAAAATGACTATAACATACCTATCTCATCATAGTAGTCACTTTTATCATACCCATAGGGATTGAAAACATCTTTACTGAAGCAGGTCCCTATCTGATCAATTTCTTGGTACCGCACAGCATGCTGCAAAAAGTCAGGATTTCTGTAGTCCTTTCTATTGCGTACTTCAGCATTAAAGCTCTTTCCAGCCCTTTGGTATGCAAGGAACTTGTTAATCTTTTGCTGCAGGGAAACAGTGAAACATGGGTAACTACAGATGTATTTATGTCAAAACAAGAACAAGTGTGAAGAATGCAGACATGCATTCCTAATAGTATGCATCTCACATGGAAAGCATCATAGTACAATGAGTTCACACGACATGAAAAGAGAACTACATGAGTAGCAAAGAATCAGAGGGCTCCTATAACATGAAACTTTCATAAACAATAATTACAAATGGGTCACATGAACAATTCTACAGATCTACGTATGCATCAAGGAAAAGAAAAGAAAAGACAAGTATAAAAAAAGTAAGGTCTAACTGTATAACTGGCAGAGCCAACTCTCACTAACATCATATTGCAGGAAGAGGTGTGAAAACATCTGAAATGGTTGTCAGAGTGCCCTAGCTATAAGTTATAAGTTATAACAGATCAACGGAATATTTTATCCATTTCAGATTCTAGATAATTGATTTTTTTTTAAGTTTCTTGATGATGGAGTTTGTCAAACACAAAACATAGTGACATTGCCAGGAATGAGCTGCATGTTCTAAATGAGAAATATGATGATTTTCTTATGCTGAGAATAGTGCGGAAATAATTATTAACCTGTAATGCTGCAGAACACTTTGTAGGCACGGGTGGAGGAAGGAAACGGCTCAATGGATCATCATTCTGAACATTAGTAGAAATATCAGAAGCTTCCTCCGCCCTAGTATCTTCGGTTTCTGTTCCAGTTGCGTCCATTGCAACATCTGCCCCTACTTGACTCTGCTCAGGTGCATCAGAATGCTGAGGTGTTTCTGATAGTATATTTGGGGTCAGAACATGAACAGTACCTGAGAGAACTCTTTCTTCAAGATTCCCTACAAGACATGATAGAAATGCAAAGAAGAGTGGATATTAGATAGAAGTGTGGATGCTTTAATGAATTGATTTCTGTGAAAAAAGCTAAAAGGAAGCATTAAAAAACTTAAGACACTTCTACACATAACAGAAATATGTAAGTCAAGCAACACAGTAGAGCTTCCAACAAATTATCAAGAATTCCTACAATAACTCTGTAGAGACAACATGCATACATTCTTTTACTGCACAAGCGTAGAAGCATAGAGGTTGTAACAGTTCGATTTACCACAAAGGGGAACAGAAAGCCAGAAACCAGTAACATAATCTTAAATACTTCTACACATCACAGAAATATTAAGTCAAGCAACACCAGAATTGAAAACCAACATAATATCAAGGGTTCCAATAATAAATCGATAAAAGAGAATCCATATATTCTTTTACTACGCATGTGATATTGGTACTAGCTGATGATCACAAAAAAATGTGGTGTAGTATATCAACTAAAAAGAAGTCCCTTTCACAGCCTTGTGACACCTCTGGAGCACACTCTGCACTATGGGCTTAAAGTGTTCCAAGTTGGGTTAGCAAGAAAACGTACTCGAGACAAGATTACAGATCCTACACATCTGTTGCCGAGGTTATTAGTAACCAAAAGATCAAAGCCTAAACACATGGAAATAAGCATCCCTGTAACATTTATATTTTCATGGTTCAAGCTATGTCTTTGCCTCTTCTTCAGAGCATACTTGTCAACAAATGATTTGTATGGAAAAAGTAGTGATGTCAAGAGTTTCCTCATCAAACATTTTGCAGATCGAAAAAAAAAACCTTACAGTTCATGGAGTAATCTATGTCACCTGAGTTATCTCTGTACATCTAATATGCAGTTTAAGTACTAAAGCTTTAGTGACGAAATGAGATATTGGTACAAATATCTGAAAAGTAGATGATACAAAAGTTAATAGTAATTCCTATTGAGTAAATATTAAAAATATGTTCCAAAATTGAGTGTCACCTAAGTATCCAACCCAGAAAGACTTACACATTCCCAACAGATGGCTCGGTACGAGCAAATGAACCTTTAGTCGGTAAATTAACTAAAATAGCTCAAATATAGCATAATCCAATGTTATAGTTTTCTTTTCTTTAACTGACTCACCAGTCACCACTAAAGGAAGAGATTGCAATATTCCTACTTTATGAGTAGCACTTTTGTGTAACATCACCGCATAGAGTTCAGGTCTAGCAAACTGTAACACGCCAAGGATATAGCATTGCACAATAAAAATCTAAATGAAGAGCGCAATCAGGCAACAAACAGGAAGTGCAAAGGATAATATGTATGAATATATGATGATACGTAAACGTAACCAGAAACATGATCATACATTCATACTACATCCCGGTTTCTAACTAAATCTAGTATAGCTTCAGGTTTTCTGGCATGCCTTTGACCCATTTCAACATAGCTATAATTCATGTTCTTCAAATAGCATTAATTTGATACTTGATGGCATAACCATAAGCACTGACATCCATGGCAGCATGGAACACCGAACAAGCGAAACTTCAAAGTAAGCAGACACACTGATTTGTACAGGAACTTAGCAACGCAAACCAAACATAGCACATGGTAAACACAATTCTAGAGTGTGCTTACCCTCAGCATCCTGAGCATCCGAGCCCAAACCGCCGAGGTCACTCATGATCTCCCCATCCTGCAGCCAAAACAGAGGCAACAACGTCAATTCAGAAAAGAGACATATTACAGCAGCGTACAATGACATACTCCCCCAGGTCTACCTCCTGGTCGGGCGACATCGCCATCTCGTCGTGCGCGTAGTCCACGATAGCAAGCGCCCCGCGACGTGGGGGCGCGGCAGACCGGGCGGCGGGGCGGCCAGCGTGGGGCGAGGTGGGGAGGGGGACGAAGTCGCGAAAGGCGGGGGTGAGGGGCGCGATGGCAGCGGCGGAAGCCCCGGCGAGAGCTGGGGGCTCGCTAGGGTTTTGAGGCCGGCCTGCTCCTCGGGGAGGGGAGGGGACGAATGCTCCGGCGAAGGGTTGGGGTTCGAGTTAGGGTTGGAGCTATCACCTCCGATTCGAGGTGACGGGGAGGGGGAGGTTGCCGCGGCGGGCGGCGGCGGGGAAGGAGGTCCGGGCTCGTCGGCGTCGTCCTCTTCGTCGTCGTCATCGTTGTACATGGAGAACAGCGCGGCTATGCCCTCGGTGTCTGACGCCATGAGGAGGACGAAGGAGTGGAAGGAAGGGTGAATTTGGGGGTGGATGCGGAGGCTAGGGCGCGGGGAGGAAGAAGGCTACTGATACTTCTTCGACTTCGCCAAAGAAATTTCGGACAGTTACCCGCAAATTTTCTCTGTATGAGTTTCACAGCTAAACGTTGACTCGAGTCACGAATTGTGCACGTAGTTTCGTTGCCAACAATGTTTTGGTCAGGCTTGTTCGGTTGGGTGCAAGATTTTTGAGTATGACGTTTGGTGTTCATATGTGTTTCGTGTACTTTTACCTCGTTTTCATGTGGTAGACACCTCACACCATCACAACACTATGAAGGGCGGCGAGCAGGACAACGGCGTGGCGCAGCGGCGGTGCCGGGACGGTGGTAGTGCGCGGTCAGTTCACGCACGTACACCAAGCGCGGCCTAGTAACCTCTGTTGCGACGACGAATTCTGTGGCTACGAGCGACGTTGGCTGAACGAAGAAGATGTCGAGTAGCTGAAGAACACCTACAACAAGCACACCTAGTAGCAGCATCGGTGACGGCGGAGAGTTCACGGCAGCGACGGTGACAGAGGTTGAAAAACATACTATACCAACTCCAGTCTAAATATAAAAAAGGCACCTTGGAGCCTTATCCTCTCCCGTCTACAGTTGAGAGAAGGCGTTTTTGGGCGAAACCGAGCTCCTCACCTCGCCGCCGCCGAATCGGCGGTTTCCCCGCCCTCCGCCGGCCGCTCCGGCGGCGGGAGGACGGGGGAACTCCGATTCGCGGTGTGTACATAGCGTAGAGTGGCTTAGGTGTGCAGACGGCGGCGTCGGGAGGGTGGTGGCGCTGCCGAGTTTCTGTTTTGCAGGTGCGGTTCTTCCTCCTCGGCGTCGGCGCTCCGGTGGAGTTCCGAAGTGGGTCCGCATCCCTCGTCGCGCTCGCAGCTCTGGGGAGCTGTCGTGGGCGACTTCCCCGCGCCGGAGATCGTTGGCGGCGTCTCCGGTTTTGAAGGTATCGAAGCAGGCCGTGTTGAAGCAAGCTCGCGTTGCTGCTGGTGGAGCAGGTTGGAGGCCCTACGGGGTTCGAGTTCCGAAGACTTCCCGTCCGTCTGGGGACATCGGCCGATCCAAGGAGTGTGGCGATGCGGCGGCGGCGCGCCATCGGTGCGATCTGGTCTTCGTCGGCGTCAACGCAGTGCAGAAGCTGGACTTGGGTGTAATTTCTTCTTTCGTGGAGGTCCTTTCTGTAATAGGCTTGTTTTAATGGTTGTCTGTTTCCTCGCAAAAAAAACTCCAGTCTAAATATGTGCATACATACAATACAAGATATGCTCACATACGGTCACCGAAACAGAAAACTTACAACACAAAATTTGTGCGGAACATTGAGATGATGCTAGACGTCAAAGGATATCTCAAATGGTCAAACGTATGCGACGAATTTGACAAAATTCATACAAAAATGGGGCAAGCATCGGTGCGAAATTGAGAAGGTACAGTCGACGAAACTTGAAACCGGGCATCTAAATGGAACCTACTCGTCGGTGGCATATTTTTCATGTACACTTTATTTTGAATCGAGCAATATTTGGAATATTTGGATGGATTATGGAGGCGGAGGAGTTTAAGGAGGTAACCGGAACAAACGTGTGCCCAGCTGGGCCACCCCACGTGGGCTTAGCACGGGCTTCAAGGGTGGCTCGCTGAAAATGCTCAAATCAAGCGTACCTATCGGGACTGGCCTGAGGTTGTTTTAACACCGTTCCATGCAGAAACACGAAACTACGCGGGCAAGGAAACGGACCGAAAAAGGCCATTTTCGTCTCCTCGGAGTCTGATTGGGTTCTCCGTGGCCAACCAAACACTCCCCTAGTAGACGACGATGGTGGCACAACGCACGTCAGGAGCCCGACTCACCGTCTCACAATCCAAACTGCTCCATTTGTCCATAATCACCCTCTACTCTCGGTTTAGTCAAAATCAAATTTTATAATTTTTAACATGAAAATATATTTTATCATGATTATAATTATAATTAAAAATCGTTATAGAAGATGTTGATATTATTTTTCTATAGGCTTGATCAATAGTTATGAAGTTTAATTTTCACTAAGACTGTTAATTATGGACACAGGGAGTACTACCATGTTGATTTTTTTTATAGAAAAAAGAGTATATATTAATATCGCGGAGATACCAATTACACCCAGCCTCTACAACAGCTCAATACCATAATGGCATTACGGATACACGCAACCAAAAAAGAGAAGAAGAAACTAAAAAAGAAAAGTCCCACTATAGAGTTTCAGTCCTTCCATTAGCAGCACAAATACCACCAAGACAATACCTGATATCCAAGTTCTCCAAAATGCAACACCTTTAAGAAGGAAAAAGTGCACAAGCGCCTTCATCGCCTTATATGATCTTGGAATATTCTTTTGTTTCTTCTATGATATGTCCGCACTCTATGTGCTAATTGTGTTTGTTTCTATTTTTGTAGGAATCTAGACTAGATTATATCCACACTTACGTCCAATAATTCCAAGTAGGGTCGGGAGTAGACACTTCCATTAGATGCATCTTAGTATTTATCAAAGAAATAAAAAAAATCACACACAAATGACTCAATTTCATTTCCATATTTCTATTTTTTCACAAAAACACGGTCCATTTATGATTTGTGCAAATATAGCCACGAAGCCGCCACTTTTTCAAGTCCCAAAAATGATTTGCTAACTCATATCCTTTTCACACAGGTAGCAAGAAAATCCACAAAAACTTTATGGAACATGACTCATTCTAATATCTAGTACCTTTTTTTGGATTTTCTGAAAATTTTAATTTTTTTCTAAAATAAAGAGAGGTACGCTCTCGGACAAAATCCAATCTCCACTTATGCGCACATAATTCCTTCCATGCATACACATGTTACATAAAAAGATGTGACTGGGTAGATTCCAAGTACCTTAAGCTAATATGTACCACATATGGGAATGGAGAGAGTGGTAATTTTATAGATAAATTCCTCATTTAACAAGTTTTCCATCTGAAATACTTAGGCGGTTGGACCTACGTGCTACAGTCAAGTAATGGCGGTGGTAGTTGACTTAAACATGTTGTAACAAAAAACTAAACATAACTATGAATTAGATTTCTTGTAAGTATCAAGAAAACAAGTAGCAAAATATAAAAGGAGAGGTGCTTTGTACTAAATTACAATTCAAATTATAGTGCAATCTTTTGATACCTGAGTATTTTTTAGCTGTAAGGTTATAATGATAAACTAAAATTATTCAATATTCCATCTATTACAATTAGAAACTCAGTTAGCTAACAATCATAAAACTTAGATTTTTAATTCTACAAGATTTTGTATAACCGTTTTAGATTATCAGGGGAAATTTACTTCAACGGTACTATAAACGGCAAGATCATAAGGAAATCGAACAATGCTCCATAATTTGTCTTTATAGATGGCAGGCTTTCTAGTTCATGTGTAACAAACACGCTTAGCAATTCAGCACTAGGAAAAAAAGACTACATCATATCCCATGTGTGTTGTATCATGACCACAGGGAGGTTGTTGCATAAATTTAGGTGCTAGACATCTCCATCTTCGGTATTTTGTTTTCACAAGTTTTTTTTTCGTTGAGTGTCCCATTATTTTGGTCAAATTTCTAACTTCTGTGACCATTTGAAGTATGTGCATTCTAGTTGATGGAGAGGTTGAGATCAAGCAATGAAACTGCTTGGTTTATAAAATATAAAAATCGAAGGAACTATGTTCTCTTTGTGTTTCCTTTAGCGCGTCTGGATTTGTTATATTCTGGCACTCGTTTACGCAACATTTTTACGAATTAAGAAGCTTCTGAGCTAGCTAGCTTTTCTCTGGTCATGGTTACCTAAACCAATCAAGGAGATGCAATGGAGTAGCGTTTCATGAACTTTGGGTACGTTTATCATGGAAGCGAAAATGGTTGCACACTCGAATGCGAGCCAGGTTACGAAAGGACGTTCCACTAGCTTTTCTAGTCGGCATATATATATAGCTTTTGGCTCCAATCACTCAATCTGGGGTTGCTAAAACAAGGCATCCAAAATGTCCTTGGAGAAAGACACAATTTGTCTGTAGAGTTGCTAAGCCATAAAAAACCACGCACCTGTTGGATTTTTTGCTAGAGAACTTCTTGGAGGCTCTACAAACACATGACAGCCTAAATTGGTCTATCCTGCTGGTCATTTTCGTAGCTTTATAGACAGGTCAATTCGTAGCAGGAAAAAACCTGAAGAAAATTGCCAATGCAGGTTTGTCCCATCGTACAAGGCAAAGGAGCGATGGTGACGCGTGTGCCCTAGATAGATCATTATATTCCATTCGGTTCGTTTTCATCGATCGACTCTTCTGGTGTCCATCCCTCTTTTTTGCTTTGCGTATCTATCGGAACCCCAAAATATTGGTCGACCCGTGCCCCATATGGCACGCCCCATGCGTACGTTTTTTTCTTTTCAGATTAAGAGGCAAAGCAAGGCATTTCGCTTATTGGATGAAATTACTATACGTGGCATCGAAGCAGCATTTCTAAAAACCATCACATTCCGCTCACTCAAATTTTTCCAAGCGGAGAATATGAGCAAAGATTAAAGTTTTGACGTGTCGAAGTCAACCAAACATAGCCGGTCCTTAAGGCCATTCCAAATGCGAAACGAGTAGCTACACTTGATCATCATGAGGCGTGTGCATCTCAGGGATCGCACATGAAACAAATTTAACCCATGCATGCGGCTAGCATTTTGTGAGCACCTCTGAAAGACCGAATCAATGGGTTGAATCTTGAGGTTGATAAAATCAGCATAAGCGACTCGCTATCGATGAGAACAGTGAAAGAATATTTCACATGAGAACAACATGGTCAAATCTACCGTATGTTTAAACTCTGCTATGCTAGCTACAACCACACTTCTAACCATCACACACAATAATGGTTTGAGTTGTCGCAGATGTTACGTCACCGACTCACCGTGTTTGTCCCGCGCCTACGACTTAAAAGACTAAAGTTTTTTTTTTTTTGCGAAACACAGTACAACGCAAGCGCTCATATACACGCGCACACACTCACCCCTATGAACGCACGCACGCACACCCTACCCCTATGAGCACCTCCGAGAGACTGAGCCGGCGGGTCGAGTCTTGAGATTGACGAAGTCACCACGGGCGCCTCGCTGTCGACGGGAACGTCGCCTCCCACTGAAGAATATTCCGCCTTAAATGAGAAACACCAGCGTCAAACCTGGGGTTTGAACTCTGGTGGGCTGGGGGTACAACCACCCACCTAACCATCTTGCCACAGGCAAGTTCTCTTAAAAGACTAAAGTTGGAACACGTCGATTTACACAGTCAACTTGTGACATGATGCTGGAGTTACCGGCACGCGTAGGGGTGATATGTGGACCGCACGTTTCGCGGTTCGTTTGCTTGCATCGTTGCCCCGCAATTCGGAGTTCGGTAACAAGGCACTTGTGGTCCACGCGAGCGCACGGCGTCGGGTCGGTTCAGTGCTCACGCGGCCGAACCCGGGCCGTCCGGCGGACACGCGAGCAGACTCCGCGATGGATGGGCTCGTTTTGTTGTTTCTACTTTGGTTTTGCATCTCTGGAGTACGCTCTCCGGAGAATGGATCTAAACTTTTTTTTTTTTAAACGAATGATCTAAACTTTGTAAGAATGATGTGAGCTTTCTATAAAGCTGGGCCCCTCTGGGGGGTCTTTTCTCGCATGCTACGCAGGTACGGTACGGAGCGGCGGAGAAGATCACAGGCAACGCGCGACCGTCACCCACACCGCACTGCCGACCTGGCGCACCGGCGGGGAAAGCTACACGTGTCCGCTGGGGGCCAGCGCGACCCACTGCGCTTCCTCCACGTAGCCTCCGCGCCATCTCTTCCTAATCTTGCTTCAAACCTGCCCATCTTGGAAAGTGAAGGACCACTGCACTTTCTTTTGGTCGAGAAAGAGACATTTAAAAGCAAAAAAAAAAAGACATTTAATTCCTTGGTTTAAGGAATAGTGATTTGCATGGTCGGGGCCTGGAGAAGTTGAGAGCGTGACTGACAGTATGGATATAGTACTGCTGGAATTTTCTTCAGGAACATATATATGCCTTTTTTTTTGCCATAACATATATGTGCCCTTGGGAGATTGCACATTTATGTACGCGAAGGGGTCGCTGGACGCAATGTATGTACCATTACCGCCTTGAAGGCTCTCGGATCCATAAACTTCTTTTGGGACGAAAAATGATTAAGTGTTGGCGCATGATGGATAGCTAGTCTGGGTGGTGTCGAAGCTTGGGTCCTGCTGCTACGGAACGTCAGGGATAAAAAAAAAAAAAGGCAGCCCGGTGCAGTAGCTCCCGCTTGCGCAGGGTCCGGGGAAGGGTCCGACCACTTTGGTTCTTCAGTACGCAGTCTTTTCCTGCATTTCTGCAAGAGGCTGTTTTCAGGACTTGAACCCGTGACCTCATGGTCACAAGGCAGCAGCTTTTACCGCTGCGCCAAGGCTCCCCTTCTAAAGATCCTTGTCGGCTCAACACCGACGTGATGCCGCCTCCTCTGGGTGGAATCATCCCTTCCACAGGGCCGTCGTGGCTACCATTCATTCGCTTCCCTCTGTGTGCCGGGGAAACTCTACAACCAATCCGGGCAGCAGCGTGTGCTTTACTTCTTAAAGGTGCTACTTGGTATTCTATGATTCGGCGCTAATAACGTGGTGATACTTCTTCGGAGAGGGCGCAACGGTTGCGAGTCAATCCGACTATGTTTCCTTCCTATTTCTTCTTCTTTTCCTTTGGGTGTGTGTTTACTGCTGCCTCAACGTTTCGTTCGTTCTTGTGGTTGGTTATATCGAGTGATTGCTATATTATTATAGGAGGCTACTGCCTATTTCGACAAAAAAATTGATTAAGTGAACTTAGGACAATGCAAAGTAGGAAAGCGATTTTTCACCTTGTAAACAACGTTATAGCTAGTGGCATCCAAGTATCCAAGCCTTGAAACAAAAAGATGTAAGTTGTACTGTGTCGGGTTAAGCGGTCACACTCAACAAGAAAGACGGGACACATGACTGATGCGCAATTATAAAAATACTGAATCTTTTTGTGCTGCTAATGTACCTATTATTATTTTAAACAGTAGTACCTCATATCTAAAATGCACTCCTAGATCTTTTCACATTTTCCAGATATAAGATAATTTTAGACAACACTTGAGCCATCAATTTGACCATCACCATATTTATCATGAAATACTTTGTGAGAACATTACCTTTTATGGAGCAGCATGTTTCCGTAGAAATCGATGGTCACTCACATTAAAAAATAAAATCAGTGTGGTAAATGACCTAAATTTTAATCAGTGGAATCACTCTCCAATATTAGAGTAGTTTTTTTCTTTGAAAATCAGTATTAGAGTAGCTAGTGGTACAAAGTGTAACTACAAGATCCTTTAAAGAACAAAAAGATAAAACTTGGCTTGTCCTCCCTTTGTTCCAATGATTAATGGACAATCACATGCAAAACTAAGCTTGAACTTTGCAATTTCGAGAACTTAGAGCATTTTCTGCATAGAGGTCTAGTAGAATTTAACAATTATAAGAGAAAATGTCAAATTAAAGGCTTCAATGTTTGGAAATATTTATCCCTCCGGTCCCTTTTACTTGTCGCGGATGGATAACTAGTATAGCACAAATGTGATATAGAACTCGGGACAATTTTTTTAGTAAACAGACCAAAAGGCCCGACGTTAAATTAACAACGCCACAAACGGCGACATAGGTACAAAGTGTTGAACCCAGCTTACAACATCTAACTGCACTCACACACACAAGAAACATGACAACCAAAGAAACTCCAACCGGACGGACGCCACCCAAGGCTACTCCGGTGAGGTTGAGAACCAGCTTGGCGGGCAAAGGTCTTGGGCCAAAGCTCGCCCTCGAGGACAGACTGGCACACCGACGGACGCTGCACACTGTCAACACGGGCAAAATCATCGGGCCAAACTCACTCTAGCGACGATAACGGCACACCAACACACACTGCACACCGCCGAGAACCGCCCAACGGCAGCGGAGACAGCCACCAGGGAAACACCTCCACGCTGAGGCACACCATGGAGGTCCAAACAGGAAACGCCGAGAGAGCAGTTCAAGCAACAAGCTTTGCCGGAGGAAGCACGCCGAAGAAGACTCCGCCACCCAACCTCCGGAGAGCTACCCATCGCGAGCTCCAAGATGGCGTCTTCAAGAAGAGCACGACGCAGAGCGCCGCCACCGCCCGATCCGAAGATAACCCGGAACGCGAAGGAGGGAAGAGGAAAGCCACAACGGCGCCTTCAAGAAGGAGACAACGTCCACGGACGCCGCCACCGCAGCCCGGTAGAAACCAGGGCAAGGGTTTCCCCTCGGCATGACCTATCCATCTCCGACACAGGGCAAGGGACGCCGCGCCAAGACGGCGACCACACCCCTGCCGCGGAACGCAACTCGCCAGGCACCACGCCGTCCTCACGGCCATGACCCCTGCAGCACCAGAACCAGGGGCTCACCCGCCAACCCACAAGGTTCCCACCATCCAGTGCCGCCGCCCCGGCATACCAACTCTGCACAAACGGAACTGTAGCGAAGAACGCGAGCCACCGGCCGGACCGCAACAGGGAAGCATCGAACCTTGAGCGGGGACCCATCCCGCAGACTGTCGACTGCAGCCCCCTGGCTACAGGCGAGGTCAGACCTGAGGTGCGGAGACGGTGGGTTCGAGAGGGGGAGACCTGAGGTCAGACCTGCAGCCCCGTGGCTACACCGCATCCACCCGCCTGGCCCGGCCCGAGTCGAGGCGGCCATGGCCGCACTGCCCACCACACCTCCCGGAGTCCACGCAGAACCGGCGAGCAGCAGCGCCACCGCCGGCTAGGCTTGCCGCCGAGTCCACGACGCCCAGTGCCGGAGTCTTCGTCTTCCCCCAGCCCGACGGGCCGAGTTCGCGCCGCCCGCCGCTGCAGCCGCGCCAGGGGACGCCGCCGCCGCCGCCACGAGCTCACGGTAGTCCGTGCAACCACCACGCCATCGCCAGGCAACCGCGTCGTCGCGCCCCGCACCAGCGCCACGCCCTGCCGGCCGATGCGGCCCGCGCCGCCACCACCACGCGAGGGGAGAGGAGGCCCCGGCGACGCCCTCCGGCGGCGGCGAGGAGGAGGGGAGGGGGCTCGTGTGGCGGCTAGGGTTTCCTCCCGCCTTCGCTCGCGGGAGCGACCACGGGAGGGAAAACGGGACACTCCGGGACCATATTGGAGCTTCGGGACAATTAATTTGGATCAGAGGTACTATTTTTACCGGATCTCACATCCGGATAGGACTTGGATCCTCTGACTTAGAGTTTGCTGACTTTGGGTCCTTGACAGGTAGTCCCCGCATCTGGCGGGCCCCACTTTCAGTGGCACAAAGTCAGGAAAAGTCAGGGGACGAAAGTCAGAGGAACCGTCTCCATCCGGATAAGCTAGGCAACATATTTTACAAGTGATGATGATTGATGAGTAGTCCATGCGAACTGTGAATGTCTTAGTGATTAGTGAATCTGAAGTGATGCTTATATTGCTCCGCTTAATTATGTACTCTCTGTTCCACAATATAAGATGTTTTAGGTCTTTTCCATATTCATATGTACACACATATATCTAGACACGTTTTAGTATATGTGTTCATTCTTTTAGTATGAATCTAGACATGTATGTGTAACACCTAAAATATCTTACATTGTGAAACAAATAGAGTACAACCAAGGAAAAAAATAACGTGCTATCGCAAAATAGTGTTGGCCTTAAAATACGCTATCAGCATACTATTAGCGAGACAATATACGCTGATTTATTAGCGAGATAATTGTCAAAACGTTATAGCGTGGTATTGCAGTACCAATACTTACCCTAAATCAACGAATGAAGGCACAAAGTCTGTAGACGCGGACTGTAGCAGCGGCTGAAACAAATACGAGCAAACTGCCGCCGAGCAAAAATACAAAAAGACGAGCTGGGAAAATATATGTCCTCCCTCCCAATCCCAAGAGTCCCAGCCCAACCATAGAACCCCTGCGGTAGCGCCGTAGGTGGAGAGGAAAGGAATTGTTTTCGCAGAGCCGTTAAGCTGCCTGCCTCCCTCTCCATCACCTCCTTCGAGTCCGGCTGCTCCACCTAATCCCCTCCGCTTTGCCTCCCCCTCCACCACCCGTCGATGGCGGCCGTCAAGCCGCCGCCGCCTGACCAGTCCCCGCAGACCGCGCGGCTGCTGCCGTCCCCCTCCTCCTCGGCCAAGCGCGGCGCGGCCGGCTCCCGCGGGCTGCTCATGGGGCGCTACGAGCTGGGGCGCGTCCTGGGCAAGGGCACCTTCGCCAAGGTGTACCACGCGCGGCACCTGCAGACCGGCGAGAGCGTGGCCATCAAGGTGCTCGACAGGGAGAAGGCCGTGAAGAGCGGCCTCGTCTCGCACATCAAGCGCGAGATCGCCGTGCTCCGCCGGGTGCGCCACCCAAACATCGTGCACCTCTTCGAGGTCATGGCCACCAAGACCAAGATCTACTTCGTCATGGAGCTCGTCCGCGGCGGCGAGCTCTTCGCCCGCGTCTCCAAGGGCCGCCTCAAGGAGGACACCGCGCGCCGATACTTCCAGCACCTCGTCTCCGCCGTCGGATTCTGCCACGCCCGCGGGGTCTTCCACCGGGACCTCAAGCCCGAGAACCTCCTCGTCGACGAGGCCGGCAACCTCAAGGTCTCCGACTTCGGCCTCTCCGCTGTCGCCGAGCCGTTCCAGCCAGACAGCCTCCTGCACACCTTCTGTGGCACGCCGGCCTATGTCGCCCCCGAGGTGCTCGCCCGCAAAGGATACGAAGGGGCCAAGGCGGACATATGGTCCTGCGGTGTCATCCTATTTGTTCTCATGGCCGGGTACCTCCCTTTCCATGACCATAACCTCATGGCCATGTACCGTAAGATTTACATCGGGGAGTTCCGGTGCCCAAGGTGGTTCTCCAAGGATCTCACCAGCTTGATCGTGCGTCTTCTTGACACTAACCCCAGCACCAGGATCACCTTGCCAGAGGTCATGGAGAGCCGGTGGTTCAAGAAAGGTTTCCGGCCAGTCAAGTTCTATATTGAGGATGACCAGCTCTACAACATGATAGATGCGGAGAATGATGTGCTGGACTTGGGCCTCACTGATCCTGTTCCTCAACCATTGCCACCTCCACCTCCACAAGAGGCCGATGTCGATGATTCCGGGTCAGAGTCGGACTCATCAGTTGTATCCTGCCCTGCCACATCGTCATTTGAGGAGCGCCAAAGGCTCCGTGGGCCACTCCCACGCCCCGCGAGCCTTAATGCATTTGATATCATATCATTCTCAAGAGGTTTCAACTTATCGGGGCTGTTCGAGGAAAAGGGGGATGAGGTGAGATTCATCTCGAGTGAACCTATGTCGGATATTATAACCAAATTGGAGGATATTGCAAATGTGAAGAGCTTCGCGGTGCGGAAGAAAGATTGGCGGGTGAGCCTAGAGGGCACAAGAGAAGGAGTCAAGGGGCCACTAACAATTGGTGCGGAGATATTTGAGCTCACATCCTCTCTTGTAGTAGTAGAGGTAAAAAAGAAGGCAGGTGATAAGGAAGAGTATGATGATTTCTGTAACAAGGAATTGAAGCCAGGAATGCAACATCTTGTGCACCAGATGGTTCCAACTACACATACACCCACCATTTCCGAGTAGTTTGAAAGGTAATACTTTTTCCTGCCTTTTTCTTTTGTGTTGGTGGTAAATATGGAATAATGGATGCTTTAAAAAAATATGAACTGTTGAGCAGAAGCTGGTATTATTCGATGCTTCGGGTGCAATAATTATTGCATTTAAACAATGTCCAATTGTTTTATGTACAATAACTGTTGAGTTAATTAAGCAAAAACTGGTGAAACAGATGTTGATTAGAACTTGTCAAATATAGAAACGAGCCACTAGTGTCATAGAACAGATTTTCTTGTTTTATTTCTGCAATGCCTTTATCACCAACTTGAACGGGATGGATGTTTTTCATCTCATGTAGTAAGTGGTCTGAAGGATGCTTCATTAGTACTGTAAAGGGTAGAAACAACTTCATTTTATCCTAGCTGTGCTTTGAGTGATTTTGTGCATGGTACTCTCAGGTGGGAAGGGTTGGAACTACTTCATTGGTTCGGTGCTAATTGCATAGGGTTGTGTGGTGTGTTTGACATAATAACTTGCTGCTTTTACAGCGAAGGTCTAGCGCAATTTATGTATTTAATTTGGTGCAAAGATATAACTAAAAACAGTATTACATCCTAGTTATTGAAATAACCACCAAATATGATCTATTATATGTTATTCACACAATGAGAAGTAGTTTTTTTCCAACCCCGTTTCTTTTCCCTAATTTAATTAATTTGCTAATTGATGCAAGTTTAGTTTGTAACTAAGTTTTGGTCTTTGCTTATACTGGGACCATGATTCCGGGGGTAGGAGGCCTGGTTTTATTCATTTTCTTTTCTTGTCTTTTCGAAAACATTATGCTCAGTAGGGTTATTTTGTTATTTTATCCCATCATCTGTTTATATCTAATGATAACCTATACTATGATGGATCCTTGTTGACCACTTAATCTGATGCACACATTTGGTACAATCATGTGCAAATTCATGGTGCACATTTGTAGCTGCTTGGTAGACAAACATATAGCCTGACACTTTAAAAGTTACTGCCTCACTGAATCCAGCTTTTCTGAATTGAAATCTATTTATAGTTCTACGACTTAACTCGGTAGTGCCTTTTGTAGACTTGAAGCTAACAACGGCTTGTTCCTCTTTAGGCGAGCTACTCCCTTCCTATTGATCCTATTCTCCGATTCTTAATCTAATGAGCCAAAAATACTTTGCTCAGGTTCGTGCAAGATCAATTATTGTTCTTGTTGACCTTCAGTCGAGAACTACATTTTGTAGCTTTCAAGGGGCGTGTTCAGTTGGAGCCCAAGCCCACCCTGCAAAAAATTTGGGTAGCCAGAATTTTGGTTTTACTTGCCCATTTGTTTCGCAAATGTTGGCAAGAAAAAATGAACTAGAGTGGGCAAGGTTCTATGGGCATGCCAAATTTTTGGCAACTATATAAACTATCACCCTTAGGCCTTAGCATCCAAACGTGTTTGATTGTTCACCTGAAGGTGGAAAGTGTGCTTATGGCACGTATAGTATTGTTGGGCTTGAATTTTAGAAATTCGCAGTCTCAGGTGAATATGATGCATCGAGCTACATGAATCCCCCTATGGCCCTATGAGCTCATGGACAGTGAATGTGATTGAGGTCTTGAGGAGGTGCTTAGCAAAATCAGTGAACTTTAACTTGCCATGTAGGATAGTAAAGGTTCTTAGAGGAGTTTGTGTTGGAGTAGACGAAGCTTACATGATAATGTGGCTTTAACCTCTCTTGAGCGCATTGCATTGTACATGCCCTAAGCTGTAGTGGATAACCGATATACTAGTAGACTATACCGCCATGACAATTTCTTTGCTCCATGCAGGCTTTTGAGGTTACAGGCGCTAGGAGCGAGTCGCCAGGGGGCGTGAGCTAGAAGCAGGAGTTGGGTGCGACTGACAGGGGGGTCTCTTGTAGTGGAACTGACAGGAGGATCTCTTGGGACGGAAAACCTGTCCTGTTCGGACACTGATGATGAGCACGGTTACTTTTGTTAAGGGTTGGTTTCTGGAGAGCATAATGTTGTTCTGAGACGGAGTTAGATTGTGGCTGTATATACTCCGGTTGGTGTCGCGTTAGCTGTTAAACGTACTTACTGTATCCGTGTGCTCAACTTAATTAGCTGGCTGTGTACTGTTGGTTTTCAGCAGAATCAAATAATTTTGGGTAATCGTTTCTTCAGGATCAAACTGATTGATGTAAACTGGGGTGCAGCATGCAAACCTTGGGCCAGGCACATGCTGCTGGCTCGCTTATATAGATTCCGAATCTGTCATCCACATAATTGTACGGAGAGGTCCAGATTCGTGCAACGCCGCTGTTCTCCAATCCTGCATCTGGTCCTGACGATTCCTTGAATCTGTCTGTCCAGCACGAGGCGTCGTCGCTGATGGCAGGTGAGTGAGCATTCCATAGGTGAGTGACCGGGGCCGGCGTTTGGCCGCGAAAGCGCCGTGAGCGGCAGCGCGGAGCTCGGAGTTAGCGGCCTGGGCCCTGGTTCTCCATCAATCATAATGCAATCTTTATCTCCACCGATGCCTGGATCCGACGACGAACGAGGATAGTGATTGATGGAGAAACCCGCATCTGATGACGAACGAGGATAGTGATTGATAGAGACAAGAACATTGTTGGACGATCGGTATCGATCGTAACACTAGTGTTTGCTGCACCTCATATTAACTGGGACCGGCACCCTCTACAAGGGAGATCATCAGTTATTTTAGATAATAATAAAAAATAAGATAGAGTGAGATACGGAAGTGTAAAAGAAAGTGGATTCATCAGATGATACACTAGTCCCTAATTGCGAATCAAGAGATTGTTATGGAACTTCTCAATTGAGTAAAGTAATAATATTAAGAACTATATCATGTAATCCCATTGAAAAAATGGAATTCGATTTTCAGGTGAACTTTGGAATAAGAGATAAATAAACAATTGGATTTGAAGAAAAAATTCTTTCTATTTCGTATCATTTTCTTTTTCAATAGGAGACCCTCTTTTCAGAGTGACACCCTCCAATGGTGTGAACTTCGGTTCATAGCTGAGTAGAGATAATTTGGCCACAGACTTTTTGCTCCCGGGCACCAATGATCGTCCAATTTAAAAAATGCGAAAATCATATTTATGAGATTCAAAAAATTCTGAAAAAATCTCCGGGTGTAGCCAATAATATATTTCACGAATGTGTAAAATTTCAACTCCAAATACTTTGTATTTTGAGCTATACAAAAATGGCAGATTATGGATCTAAATATGCCTATTTTCAAATCTCTAAGTGTTACCAGATCTTGTTATTTTTGTATAGCCCATAATATAAAGTATTTCAAACTTACATTTTGCACGTTTATAGGATACACCATTGGCTACACCCGTGATTTTCTTCTGCATTTTTGAAACTCAAAAATATAATTTCCTATTTTTTAAATGGAGGGAGCACTGGAGCTCGGAAGCAAATAACACTTTCTGAGATAATTTTGAGTAAGTGCAAGGTTTGTCCAGTTCGTTACTGTGTACATATCCCGGAGTCTGCACTAGGCCATGGACTGCTCAACTCAGTAGTCAACAGACGATGTCAAAAATGAAGAAACAGTGAAGAGAATTGTTTTTGGAGAAGAGCAGAGGGTGTTCATCCGTGTTTGCACCGACAAGAACCAAATAAACAAATTATTCTAAAATAAAAAACACAAATAACACGGCCTCAACAAATTTAGCATCATTCAACAATGATAAGTAACTCGAGAGTAAGAATAAAAGTGCTCCAACAACGACACCTTAAAGAAGAGAATGGCGCACGACAATTTCTAAAATTTAGCTGCTCAAAGTCTCCCTGTCGCACTACCGATTATTATCCTTCATGGCATCTAATAAACTCCATCAATTTCTAAAATAATTGAACTCCACCGTTCGGCTAGTAAATCTGTGATGAAACTATCCAGTTCTAAGGCGCCAACACACGGCCCATGGGCTGAAATGCACTTTGCGTACTCGTGAGTCACAACAGCAGCACTTAGCCAATTTCATCGGGTGATGCCGTGTCCGTGACATACATTCATGGCGTTATTGGTAGGCTGCAGGTGATTTGTAGAATTACACGAAAGTCCGTAGACATGGAATCACTACAACAAAAGAGTCACGTAGGGACGCTGTCCATGGGACGCTTTAATTTTCGTCCTTACGGCTATGGTCGACCAGTGTGTAGAGACGTTTGTTGAGACGCGAGACAAATCGTCCTAAATTTTAGGTTTTATACAATATTAAAATAAATAACAACTCTCGAGTCCCACTCACCCACGTTTATCTTTCTCTTCTCCAAGACCCCAACCCACGGTAAACCTAGGGCCGCCGCCACAGGGCATCTGATCCTATCCGATCAAGGTACCTCTTCTCCAGCGAACTCTAGTCCGACTGTTTCAGGAAGTGCTAACTCTTTGTCTCTATCCAGGCTTAGGCGACTACGCACAATTCCGTGGATTCATCCGGCCGCTGGACTCGATCTACTTTGAACCTGGAGACCTTGTCGCAGTAGTGCTCGAATCGATCAAGCTGGCCTCTCGATCAACTGCTCGTTGCCTTTTGGCCCTTATTACTCTCTTCAAGTAGGTACGTCGTCCGCCTCTCTCCTCTATGATCTCTGAAACCATCCGTTCTATGGTGCAGGTTACTGTCTGTCCTTGTATTTTCCTACTGGTGTTGTAGATTTTGCACAGAAGAAACGTGCCAACGCTTGGAGGTAGTAGTCTCAGTAGAGGGCACCAATTGCATCCGCCAGAAGAATATAAATTTTACCCTATTTGTAATGCACAATAGCTCCGAATTATACAGGAACTGATGCTCGGTGTTTTGGATTTATCTACAAACAGGTTCAGGTTCTGCTGGACTCATCTAGTACATCTGTGTTTATGTCTTCCATCGGACTGGAACTTTAGGATTTTTTCTTTTGCTGCTGCACACGGTATTTACTCTCAGATCATGAGCATATTAAGTTGTGATAAAAAAATCTATTTTTTAAATAATTTACTACTGTTTTTCTCCTGTAATTGCCCGTTTGCAGGATATCTATTATTGAAGATTTTCAAGCAGCATATAGAGATCAAAGAAAATATGCAGAAGCAGTAGACCGGATAAAGGATTATTTAAAGATCTAATAGATCAATTCCCATTAGTTAGGATACTACATACGGCTAAGAATTATTCAGTTGTATATGTAAATCTCTGTAATGATGTACATTTCTCTTGTAAAGTAAAGTTGCCATCAAATGATATAATATATATTTCTACAGTGCACTGGTTTTTTAATGTCTTTTTATGGCTGCAATTTATTTTTGTCATTTGATGTGCACCGGTGCTAGTTGATTGCAAAGATTTGACAAATGATTAATTTTGGTGTAAAAACTCTCCTTTCAAGGACGCAATAAAGCGATGCAATGTTGGTAAAGACGATGTGTTGGGCATCTAGAAAGCGCCTCTATTGGCATAAACACGTTTTCGAAATCGTCTCATTTTATTTTAGAGATGCTTGGAATGCGTCCTTATGGTATTTGAGACGGTGGATAAGAAGACGCTTTATAGTAGCGTCTTTACAACCACGTAGAGATGAAATTTAGCGTCCCTAGCTGTAAATTAGACGTCTCTACGTGTCTTTTTTGTTGTAGTGAATTAAAGGGTCACATGATCTCTCTCATGAATTGCCAATTGCTTTTACAAAACACCTGGGTGCATGAGCTTCGTCTAACCTAGCCGCCGCCAGAGACAGGCGATAGGAAGGCGACTCTTTTTCCCAGATCTCCACCGGTGAAGTCGTTGGTCCCTCTGCTTACCGCTCCGGCGGCAGGAGGGAGGAGACCTCGTTTCTCCGTCTAATTGTTAGGTTTAGAGTCTGTCTGCTGTGGTGCGCCGTTGGGTGGTGGGAGCGGCGTCTGGGCAAATAAATCTGTCTTAACTCTACTCCCACACCTGTCTCAACTCTACTCCCACACCGGGGACGACCTTCACGGCGACGCCTCGGAGTTGATGGCAACGTTTGCTTGTCGGTCTTTAAGATCTACAACTTGGTCTTCTCGTCGATCTGACGAGATCAGTTTCTCGGCGTGTCGCTGGCGTGTGTCGTTTTTTACGGCGGCGCTGGCGGCCGGGGCAAGGTGGTTCTTCTGGAGCGTGGACGTTTGTCCGGAGGTGGTGGATCTTTCGTTCTTCTCTGACTTCGTCGATGAGAGGCGACAGATCTTGGTTCAAAACAGCACGGGGACGTGCCACGGTCGACGTGTGACGTGGGGTGGCCACGGCAAGTCACAGGGTCGAGTACCCCAGGTTGATTGAGAGGGAGATAAGTTGGAGTGCTGGTAGTTACCACGGCTGACAAGCAAGGCGATTTACCCTGGTTCAGGCTTTCGAAGGATAATACCCTACTTCCAGCTTGTCTGTTATTGATAGATTGGAGGTGTTTACAATGGCGATCCCGGCGAGATGTCGATCTCGCTAGGGTTTTGGTGGTGGAATATGAGCTTGTCTGTCTAGTTCGGCGGCCCTCCCAGCCTTTATAAAGGAGGCTGGGTCTCGGGAGTTCGCAACCGACTAGGTTTACAGGCATGGTAGGTTCTACCGACTTAGGTTTCGCCTGCCTTGGGGCGTACTCTAGTTTCTTGGGCTCC
Source organism: Poa pratensis (assembly GCA_947311845.1). Lineage (NCBI taxonomy): Eukaryota > Viridiplantae > Streptophyta > Magnoliopsida > Poales > Poaceae > Poa > Poa pratensis. The sequence continues at coordinate 20,041,781 of CAMZMU010000058.1, forward strand.
CTTCGTGGGCCTTGATCATCGTCCTTTAGTAGGCCACCGGTTGGGCCCTTGTCTTTTTGCGTGCACCAGGTATCTTCATAGTGGGGCACCCGATAGGTAGGCCCACGTCAGTAGCCCCCGAGTGCTTGGTCCAGTCAAAAATTCGGGTAAGGACTCCTCTCCGGGTGCACGTCATCTTCTACCTGTTGCAGGGCATTTTGTTCTGAGTCGGAAATGCATCGACTGTTGGATATGGTTATATTTTGCTGTCTTGTCGACAGTTTCTGGGGATGATGACATGGCTGGCCTGGCGCACTCGACGGATCGGGACCAGTTAGATGCTCTTGGGCAAAAAACCTAGCCAGCCTACATCAAGCCCGAGTCCCCGGACTCGAACCTAGAAAGAGCTGATAAGCCTCGACTCATGCCGCGGAGGTCTTACAGAGGATTTTATGATGAATTGGGTACCCAACGCGTCCGTCGGGATTTTCTTCATGCACGCGTGCACGGAAATTACAGGGTGAACGCAGCGGGTGCGAGCCCTGGCCCACTCGAACGGTCGGCGGGTCTTATCTTTGCACATTGGGTGCAGCATCCAAGGAACACATGCGGCGGACGCATCTCGGGAATCGAATGTTTTGCGACTGTTGTCGTGGTAAGCTTGTGTATGAAGCTGAGTAGCGTCAGTCGAATTGAAACGCGAGTGCTTGTTTCGGGACTCAGTAGTCTTGTCTTTATCGGAAGCGCGACAGCGCTCCCGATGGGAGTAGCCCCCGAGATTGAGCTGAATTGCTTGCAATTGAGGTTAATCTCAATTGACATCCAGTCGAAAGAAATTTTTAATACGCTCCCGATGGGAGTGAAGGGACTCGACAGATTAAGGAGTCCCCTATCATCCAGCTGGTCTACTGATGGAAGGTTGTGATTTCACGGGCTCGACAAATTAATGGAGTCCCATATCAGCCTGCTGGCCTACTGATTGAAAGTTGTGATTTTGCGACCTCGACGAATTAATGGAGTCCCATATCAGTCTTGCGGCCTACTGATTGAAATATTCGGGTGGAATGTCCACCGGAGTCGAAAGAAGCTAGGGTCCGGCTAGGGGACCGAGAGCCTGTTGGCTTTATCTTGTTATTTGAATTGAGAGTCTGGCTCGAAAGATTCTCCAGTTCATAAAGCTGGCGTCATGCATGACGATCGTTGCTTGCGTGGGCCCGCTGATGGGACGCGTCCATGTGGGCACACTGTCAGTGTTGACCAAGGAGGACGCCGGTTTAGTTCCGATTTGACCGCACGGCGCGTGGTTTGTGGGACGTGATGATGGTTGCCTTGATTCTTGTGCGTAGTGGGCGTCGTGGCCTGCGACGGTTGTGTTCCGCGGCCGCCACGTGTAGGGTTGGATGCAGGCCATTGCTGCCGATGTTGTTTGAGCGGTTGAGATTGGACGGCGCCGCCGTATATTAATGTTACCGCGAGGGGAGAGTTTTACTTTCTTCCCCATTGTCGCCGTTCTCTGTCCTTGCTTCTTCTTCTTCCTCGCGCCTGTTCTCCATTGCCACCGTACTCCAAACTCGTCCCCGCGCCCACAACGAGAAACAGACCACGACGAAGGCGGGCGCAAAGAAAGGCGCGACGGCGACGAGTTCGGCTGCCACCGGTGCAGCAGCGACGAAGAAGAGAGGAAGTGCGGCGGCGAGCGCCGCTACCATTGTTTACGCCGCGGGCGTTGACATGTTGAAGAAGATTCCCGGTGACTGGGTCAAGTCGTCCATCAAGGCGCAGCACCTCGACAAGCTCCGGGATGACGGATTACTGCCGCCGGCCTCGAGCCGGCGAGCGCGTCTGTTTCGTCGATTTCCTGCATCGGGGCTTCTCTTTCCCTCTGCATGATTTCCTGCGGTGACTGCTGTACGCGTATGGGATTCAAATCCACGATCTGACGCCGAACGGCGTCCTCCACATTGCTTGCTTCTTCATCCTCTGCGAGTGCTGCCTGGGAGTGCACCCGCATTGGGGCCTGTGGAAGGCCATCTTCAATGTGAAGAGGAACGTAGGCGGCTGCGGCGGCACCTACCCGATTGGGGGCTTCGGCATCCAAGTGCGCGGCGACACCAACTACTTCCAGCTGAAGCAGGCAGATTCCGTCCAAGGCTGACGGAAGAAGTGGTTCTACGTCCTTGTGGAACAAGAGGGCGTCCCTGCCTTTGAGGCTAACAAGCCTCTGAGGAAGTCGAATGCCTGGGCGCCCTCGCTATCCAAAGCTGACAAGGTCGAAGTGGCTCCGTTGCTGGGTACCGTCGCCGAGTTGCTGAAGTCGATGGGCAAAGAGGTGGGTGGCATCCACCTTATTGCCACGATGATGAGGAGACGGGTGCAGCTGCTACGCCTGCGGGACCACCCGATGTGGGAGTACGAAGGCGAAGAGGACTTGACTCGCATGACGAAGGAGAAGCGGTCGAAGAGGGCCATCGAATCTGCTGTGCGGTCTGTGACAAGTCTCAGAACCGCCGACCCTTGCAATGTCGACTGCCCCGTGGAGCCATACGGAGTCGACAAACCCCTGCCTGAGGTATGTAGCTTTTGACTCCTATGTGTTGTTGTTGATGTAGTACTTCACGTGTGCGCTTCTTGTTTGTATTGATGTATGCTGAACTTGCAGGGTCACCCGGCTCCCACGTGTCTGCCCGCTTCTGGTCCAACCGCTGGCTCGAAGGATGTGCGGCCAAGGATATAGCTCCGTGCATGTTCTTCTCTTGCGAGACGCAAGAATGCTTCAGCTCGTTGACGCTTTAAGTCTTTAACTCACGGCCGCTGGATGAAGTGTCTAGTTCCGGCTGAAATTCTGACCGACGCCCATGACTGAATTTCTGGACTTGAACGCCATCGTTTTTTTAGGGAGGATTTTTTTTTTGAGATTAACAGCCGCCACTTTATTGATTATTATCGTTTACTGGAATACAATAGAGGTCTCGAGTCCCATCCAGCCAAACATGTCGCCCGTATTCACGGTAAGCCGATGACCTAACTAGACCATGAGCTTCTCGGTTCGTCTCCCTTCGTTCATGAACAAATGTCGCCGCAACACCACATGGCATATGTGGTGAGCAACCCAAACAAACAAAAATCAATATCAGCAAAAAAAAAAAATGTCGCCGCAACGTTTTAGGGAGGACTTGAACGCCATCTTATAGCATGGTTTTCCGCAAGCTTTAATAGGAGGTCTTAATCGTTGGAAAGTGCAAATGGGACCGAGCTCCATGCAGCTTTTTTTTTAGAAAAAAAATCAATACTGGTATTTTTAGTTATGAAAAAATCGAAATAAAAATTCTACATGTAGATAATGTCGAGTCTACCAGTGTGCAAATTTTTAATCCAAAACACATTATTCTAGGCTACACAAAAAGACAAATCTGGTTTTGAAGCTGTGCACTCATCACCTATTCAGATCCACCTACTTTTCTTTTTTTCCGGGCTAAAATATAGTGAATTTCGAATTGAAATTTTATACGCTTGTAGATCTTATCACTACGTCTACGATTTTTCCTAGATTTTTGAACATAAAAATGTAAAAACAATTGTTTAAAAACGAGCTACATGTAGCTCGGGTTCTAGAACGTCTCACTCGTCTTCTCAGGGAAAATACAGAGTGTTAAACTATCTAAGATACAGTCAGAAAATATAGGTCAGAGTGTGCCAATATTGGAGATGGCGCTCCTCTCCCACCTCCCTGGCGACTCCCACGGCGATGGACCTTCCCCGGCGATCTGAGGGCTTTCTGGCCGGCGACTTGGAGATTGGATCCAATGGATCTGTTCTCTGATCCATCCTCCCTCGCCCACAAACTGGATTTCTCGTTTGGGGTCACTCCATTCGGGCCAAGGTTCGTCACCTCTTCGCCTGTCCGGTGAACTCGGTCTCTAGATCTCATCAGTTCTTCCTCGTGGTCTCTTTTGCTCGGAGTTCTTTTCGCCTGGATGTTCTCAATGTCAGTATCGCCCTTTCTTATTTCTTGGGCGCTTCCTATGAGTACCTTTGGATCGATCATCTCAAAGATCGGGTGTTCAAGTTTTCGGTGGCAAACAAAGACGTGGGTTTTTTCATTCAGAACCTCAGATCTTTCTCTTGCAAGGATTTCAAATGTTATTTTCATCTTTGGGGTTTTGGTAGCCCAAATTGGAAAAGAGAAGAACAATTATTGTATTCTGAATCTGATGTTGAATGGTCTTCCTCTCGCCGTAAGAAGAACATATATTTCAATCAACGTCATCAACCTATTCCGGTTAGATCTGTTTTTCGTAACTTGCATGCAAATTTGAATGCTGCTCCTATCAGATCTTCTATTCTTACTTGGGCAAATTCAATCCCGCTTGGTACTACTTCGAATTATTTGAATGTTGGACAAATTGCCATTCCTTTTGATCGCGATGAGCGGAGCCGATCCACAATTCCCGCATCTGCCATTAGCGGGAACCAAAAGAATTCAAACAACAACTTGCAATGGGTCGTTGTGCGTGATAAGGGCCCAGCTTCTGGCCCATCTTCGGATCAACTCTTGACCATCTGTTGATGATGCGGCCCATCTGGATGCTCCTGATCCTCCTGCTAACCCTGAGATTACCTGCTCTAAATGTTTGGCGCCGGGGCACTTAATTACTTCATTCACAAGTCAGGTTCGTTGCAAAATCCGTTATAATTATGGGCATATATCTTATGATTGCTTCACTAGAAACACAAAGAATCGCATTTACCGGGAAAAAACAAAGATTCTGGCCAATATATCCCCTAGAATACGAGGAGACCATCCTTTTTCGCCCCTTTCTGAATCTTAGCAAGAGGGTTTCCTCGTTGCCCCTGAGCCCTCTACCTCGATGCCTCCTTCTTCAGCGGGCAATGGCAGAAAGGACAAGGATGTCGCCTAAAGGGGGGAGGGGGTGAATAGGCGATTAAAACTTGTCCGGCTTAGTCTTGATAAATGCGGAATAAAACTAGGTGTTTTAATTTAACAAGCATACAACCTAAATATACTAGGTTCACCTATGTGCACCAACAACTTATGCTAAGCAAGACAAGTAACAAGGTGATAGCAAGATATAATACTTCAAGCACGAAGGCTATCACAATGTAAAGTGCATAAGTAAAGAGCTCGGGTATAGAGATAACCGAGGCACGCGGAGACGATGATGTATTCCCGAGTTCCTCCTTTTGATGGGAGTACGTCTCGTTGAAGGGGTGTGAGTTTCAAACTCAAACGTCACAAATGGCCTCACCCTATTCTCCAATGAACCTCGCACAAAAGTTCGGTCCACCTTCCACTATCGGAATCTTTCAAGGCGGAATCCGGAGCCCTTACAACAAACTTGAGGCACAACCCACAAAAGGATTGGGAGCTCCCAAGCACCACGAACCGTCTAGGGTCCAACGACCCAAGAGTAACAAGCTCACAAACTTTCACTTCTCCGAATCTTCGTGGAGAGAGCAAACCGATGCGCAAAAGCAAAGGCAAGAACATAAGAAGTGCTCAAGTCCTTCACTCCCAAATCCACCAAAAGCAACTAATGCTTATGGGGGAGAAGAGAAGAAGAACAAAGAAGAACTCAACAAATGAACTCCAAGATCTAGATCCACTAGTTTCCCCTCACTTAGAGGAGAGATGGATTTGTGGAATTGTAGATCTAGATCTCCTCTCACTTTCCCTCAAAGATATGCAAGAATCATGGGAGGAATTGAGAGGGAGGCAAGCTTTCCAAGGTAAACAATGGTGGGAGAGAGAGGGGAAAATGTGCTACACCCTTTGGGGAAGAAGGGGGCCTTATATAGGTCCCCAAGACAAAGAGCCGTTGTCGGAAAACTGGGACCGGATATTCCGGTTCAAGTTTGGACCGGAATTTCCGGCCCAAGCCGCGCAACAGATGAAACCTTCTGATGATCATCGGATATTTCCAACCGGATATTTCCAGAAGGACCGGAATATCCGGTTTTCTGAAAACTGACAGAAACAGCAAAACGAAAACCGCAATAACTTTTTTGTGCGGACTCTGATTTCGATGATTTTGGGCTCCTTAAATCACAATGAAGAGCTCTACAAGATCATGCAAAGAAACATCATAGTCCATCATGTGAGGAGGAAGCCAAAAGGAGAGAGTTTGACCTCTCTAAGAAAAGACAAACCGGTAAACCTCCAACATAAAAAACGCAACAAGATATGCATATGAAATCCGTTTTTGATGAACTAGAGCTTGGCATGGAGATGAACACAAGCTCTAAATTCTCACATGGATAAAAGCCAAATAAGAACCAAGAAAGATGATATGCCAAGTATGCAAAGGTTTGAGCTCTCCACAAAAATGCGATCAAATTACTCACTCGAGAGCCCCTCTTGATAGTACGGCGTCTAACCTATAACCCGGTCTCCAACTAACACCATGAAACCGGTAAAATAGAAATCTTATCAAGATCATACCATTGCCTTGCGCATTCCACTTGAGCTAGATGATGACGATCTTGACTCTCTCAAGTTGGAACACGTTTCTTGATCGTGCTTGCTAGCACATGCTTGATGAAGACTTCTCCAAATACTCCATTATGGGAGAGCCTCGCTTAGCTCCGTCTTCATGTATCCATTGCAAGATTCCATCAAATGATATCTTCCGAGATGGATCATATTGAACTTGCACTTCATAATCTTCTAAAAGTGTTGGTCAATCTTGACATCATTATTTGCACATTGACTTGATCAACCTTGCACTCCATCTTCTTCTTGATGATATATGTGATGGCTTGGAGATAAACATGAATGTTCACTCAATCTTCTTTTCCAAGCCACACTTTACCATGTAACCTTCTAGAGTCCAACACATGAATGATACGTCTCAAACGTATCTATAATTTCTGATGTTCCATGTTGATATTATACCAATTGTTACATATTTTATATACACTTCATAGCATTTTTATGCATTTTCTGAGACTAACCTATTAACAAGATGCCATAGTGCCAGTGCCAGTGCCAGTTCCTGTTTTCTGCTGTTTTTGTATTTCAGAAAAGCTATTCTGGAAATATTCTCGGAATTGGACGAAACCTGGACTGGACCTCCTATTTTTCCAACACGTACACAGAGTCCAAAGGAGAGACGGAGGCGACCGAGGAGGCGGCCACACCCTAGGGTGGCGCGGCCCTACCTCCAACCGCGCCGTGGTGGGGTGTGGGCCCCTCGGGTCACTCCAGCCGCCGCCCTTTCGCCTATTTATTCATCTTCACGGGAAAACCCTAGACACCCGAGCCATTATCCACGAAAAGTTCCAGAGATGCCGCCGCCGTCAACCCTAGCTCGGGAGGGTTCAGAAGCTCTTCCCGGCACCCTGCCGAAGAGGGGAATCATCACCGGAGGGCTCTACATCACCATGCCTGCCTCCGGAGTGATGCGTGAGTAGTTCATCTTTGGACTACGGATCCATAGCGGTAGCTAGATGGTTGTCTCTCCACTTTATGCTATCATGTTTAGATCTTGTGAGCTGCCTATCATGATCAAGATCATCTTATTGTAATGCTACATGTTGTGTTTGCTGGGATCCGATGAATATTGAATACCATGTCAAGTTGATTATCAATCTATCTCATATGTTATTTATGATCTTGCATGCTTTCTGTTACTAGTAGATGCTTTGGCCAAGTAGATGCTTGTAACTCCAAGAGTTAGTATTTATGCTAGATAGTGGGTTCATGCCTCCGGTAATCTGGGAGAGTGACAGCAACTTCTAAGATTGTGGATGTGCTGTTGCCACTAGGGATAAAATAACCGATGCTTAGCTTAAGGGTGCGCCGTTAGGTCTAATGTATTTGTTTACATTACGCACATTACTTAATGCGATTATCCGTTGCTTGCAACTTAGTACCAACGGGAACTCGGTATGACAACCTGGAGGTGGATTATTAGTCATAGACGTTGTTGGATAACGGTCTATGTATTTTGTCGTAATGCCCACATGAATATCATAGTAGTCATCATGTCATATATATGCATTGTCATGCGCTCAATATTTTGTCAATTGCCCAGCTGTAATTTGTTCACCCAACATGTTAGTTATCTTTTATGGAGAGACACCACTAGTGAACTGTGGACCCCGGTCCATTCTTTTACACTGATAATACAACCAACTGCAATCATTGTTCCTTTTCATTCTCTGCAATTAAACACTATTTTCCACACCATACGTTTAATTCTTTGTTTTCAGCAAGCCGGTGAGATTGACAACCTCACTGTTTCGTTGGGGCAAAGTAGTTTGATTGTGTTGTGTGCAGGTTCCATGTCAGCGCGCCACTGACAACCTTCAGAAGTGATTTCTTACTCCTACTGGTTCGATTAAATCTTGGTTTCATACTGAGGGAAACTGCTGCTACACTGCTTCATACCTTCCTCTTGGGGTCTCCCAACGAACGTGTGATCCACGTCATCAATGAACTCCAACCTTTTCCTATGGACAATATCTACAAGAAAATCTCAATGCAAACATTAGTCCATAAGGATTGTCATTAATTACCAAAACCACACATGGGGGCAACATGCACTTTCAATGGCGAACTATCCCTGCGACTTCGTGCCGCACCTGCCTGTGGGGACTGGCTACATCCCCCAATGGACTACGGCCGCAACGTGGCTACGCGGTCGTCGGCGGTAGCCTTCCCAACACCTGTGACGACTGGGCTGTGGTGCTGCTAGAACCTGAAGCCGATGCTGAGCACTTCGCAGGTACGGCTGCGATCATCCGCCACTTCCTTGAGCATAACAGAAGGTACACGTCAGAGACATCTCCCGTCTGCCATGGGTGCTGCTTTAGTACGCTTTCAGGATGTAGTTGAAAGAGATGCTGCCATAGCTGCTAGTCTGTTCTTTATTGGAGATACTGTTCTGCGTGTAGTTGCACAAAACAGAGGTCAAAACCGCCGCGCTGCAACTTTCACACATGATTGTTGGCTGATGATTATGAATTATCCTCTAGAGTGATGGGATCTTGCCACCATTGTTAAATCACTTGCTACTTATGGTCGTGTTCTAATCTGGAACAGAGACGAGTCGAACAGAGCTAGGATCCTGGTTAAGCTGAGAACTTTTGACATCGACCGTATCCCCATGAGTCTAGTGTTTATTGAAAATACTTCTGCTGAGGGGAACGGGAGCTCATGGTCTTGCCCGACCATCATCCTATCTGCTCAGATGCTTGGTGTGATTGCTGGCGATGAGTATCCTCTGCCACCGAATGGTGGCAACCCACACCCTGTTCCTATTTTCATTAATGATTTTCATATGTGGCATGATGCTAATGAGGGGCAGATGGAACAGAACAATGTTGCTGTTGCAGCAAATCATGGACCCAATGTTGCGGATGCTGCACCTGTGATGTCTACTACACGCTTCTATCCTTGTAGACAATGTTGGGCCTCCAAGTGTAGAGGTTTGTAGGACAACAACGATTTTCCCTTAAGTGAGTAACCCAAGGTTTATCAAACTCAGGGAGGTAGAGGTCAAAGATATCCCTCTCAAGCAACCCTGCAATTAAGATACAAGAAGTCTCTTGTGTCCCCAACACACCTGATACAATTGTCAGTTGTATAGGTGCACTAGTTCGGCGAAGATATAGTAAAATGCAAGTGATATGGATGGTAACAAGTGATATTTGTAATCTGTAATAAAAATGGCAGCAAGCAAACATGTAACAAAAGTGACTAGAAACGGTGTTCCGATGATTGGAAACAAGTCTTAGGGATCATACTTTCACTAGTGGTCTTTCTCAACAATGTTAACATAATTAAACACATGCATGATACTTCCTCTTCAACATGTAAATTAGGTGCTACTCGGAACTGTTCTCCCACTGGATAAGAAACGCCATGATCATCGCGTAGGGCTACAAAACCACACCATAAAGTTCGAACACCACAATTTTATAGCGACATCTAACACCATGGAGTCGCACACGCAACCCGCACTGTCACCATGGTTTTGTGTTGTCACCGTGACTCCGGAAATTATACTAGATAAATCTATTGAGTAGCATATCCATTACATAATGAAGTGGAAACATCATATATGAATTCAACAAGATTAACAATGCTCATGATCACATAAGTTCACACCATGGGAGAGAGAAATAACCACAAAGCTACAGCAAGAGCCCTCAACCCCGATGAAGGATGATGGCGTGAATCACACGCTCGTTGGGAGACCCCAAGAGGAAGGTATGATGCAGTTCAGCAGCAAGTTTTTCCTCAGAAAGAAACCAAGGTTATCGAACCAGTAGGAGCAGCAACTCTTCAGAAGGTTGTTGGTGGCTCGCACGGCGCAATACGATCACCAACGTGGAATCTGCACACAACACAATCAAACTACTTTGCCCCAACGAAACAGTGAGGTTGTCAATCTCACGGCTTGCTGAAAACAAAGGATTAAACGTATGGTGTGGAAAATGAGTATTAAATTGCAGAGAATGAAAAAGGAACAGTTTGCAGTTTGTGGTTGTTTAATCAGTGTAAAAGAATGGACCGGGGTCCACAGTTCACTAGTGGTGTCTCTCCATAAAAGATAACTAACATGTTGGGTGAACAAATTACAGCTGGGCAATTGACAAATAGTGAGCGCATGACAATGCATATACATGACATGATGACTACTATGATATTTAATTGGGCATTACGACATAATACATAGACCGTTATCCAACAGCATCTATGACTAATAATCCACCGCCGGGTTGTCATCCGAGTCCCCGTTGGTATTAAGTTGCAAGCAACGGATAATTGCATTAAGTAAAGTGCGTAATGTAAACAAACACATATGCCGTGGACATAGCATCGTTAGGTTATCCCTAGTGGCAACAGCACATCCACAACCTTAGAACTTTCTGTCACTGTCCCATTAAACGGAGGCATGAACCCACTATCTAGCATAAATACTCTCTCTTGGAGTTACAAGCATCTACTTGGCCAAAGCATCTACGAGTAACGGAAAGCATGCAAGATCTTAAATAACATAGATAGATTGATAATCAACTTGACATATATTCAATATTCATCGGATCCCAGCAAACACAACATGTAGCATTACAATAATATGATCTTGATCATGTAGGGCAGCTCACAAGATCTAAACATGATGGCACAAAGTGGAGAGACAACCATCTAGCTACTGCTATGGACCCGTAGTCCAAGGATGAACTACTCACGCATCACTCCGGAGGCAGGCATGGCGATGTAGAAGCCTCCGGTGACGATTCCCCTCTCCGGCAGGGTGCCGGGAAGAGGTTCTGAACCCTCCCGAGCTAGGGTTGACGGCGGCGGCGTCTCTGGAACTTTTCGTGGATATTTGCTCAGGTACTTAGGGTTTTCGCGTCGGGGGAATAAGTAGGCGAAAGGGCGGCGGCTGCGACCCCCGAGGGGCCCACACCACCCTAGGGCGCGGCAGAGGGGGGCCCGCGCCCTAGGTGCGTGTGGGGCCCTCCTGGCCTCCTCTGCTGCTCCTTCGTCCGTCAGGTGTGTTCTGGAAAAATAGGGACCCCGTGTAGTTTCGTCCAATTCCGAGAATATTTCCAGACTAGCTTTTCTGGAATACAAAAACAGCAGAAAACAGGAACTGGCACTTCGGCATCTTGTTAATAGGTTAGTCCCAAAAAATGTATAAAAGTGATATAAAGTAGATGCAAAACATGTAGCAATTGGTATAAAACAAGCATGGAACATCAAAAATTATAGATACGTTTGAGACGTATCAGCATCCCCAAGCTTAGTTCCTACTCGTCCTCGAGTAGGTAAACGATAAAAACAAAATAATTTTTGAGGTGACATGCTACATCATAATCTTGATCATATAATATTGCAAGGCACATGTAAATGAATGAAGTGATCCAAGTCAATGGTCTATAATTTGCTACCAAATAGATAATGAGTAAACAATGAATCACACAAGCTAAACGTTTTCATGAATAGTACTTTCGAGACAAGCATCAAACAGTTTTGCATAAGTGTTAACTCATAAAGCAATAGTTTCTAATAAAAGGTATTTAATCAACACAAAGGAAGAATTTAGTTTCAGCATTTGCTTCAACTTTCAACATATTTATCTCATGGATATTGTCAACACAAAGTAGTATAACAAGTCCAATACATTGCATATAACGCATGTTGTAACAAAGTTGACACTAGTGTTTGCTTGTGGAAGACAGAAAGAATAGGAAAACTGACTCAACATAAAAGTAAAAGAAAGGCCCTTCGCAGAGGGAAGCAGGGATTAAATCATGTGCTAGAGCTTTTAGGTTTTTGAAAGCATATAGAGATTGCATAAAATATTTGATACTCCTCCCAACCTTGCTAACACAAGCCATGGCTAACCGAATCCTCGGGTGCCTTCCATCAATCACATACCATGGAGGAGTATCTATTTTTGAGAGGTGTTTGTTAATTGTCAACGAATGGTAGCGGGTGAGAACAGTATTCTACCTGTCGAACGGACTTTTAAGAGCGGCTCCCATGAAGGACGTTATTTCTACCAGCAAGGCAGATCATCCCTCTTTCTCTTTGGTTTACACACATTCAGGTATTTCACTGTTTGTCATTGCTTACTGATGAATCAGGGCAAAAGTGTGAAGAGAATTAATTGGTTAAAGTTGTAATTAATTGGGACTGGGCACCCCGTTGCCAGCTCTTTTTGCAAGTTATTGGATAAGCGGATGTATATGCCACTAGTCCAGGTGTAAAAGTCCACTCGACAAATAGAATAAAGAATAACCACACTAATTCCTCATGAGCTAGTAAACATTGACACAAAAAGGGAATAATAACATTTTGAATAATTTAAAGGTAGCACATGAAAAATTTACTTGGAGTGGCAAGGAAATACCACATATAGGTAGTTATGGTGGACACAAATGGCATGGATTTTGGCTCAAGGATTTGGATGCACGAGAAGCATTCCCTCTCAGTACAGAGTTTAGGCTAGCAAGGTTATGTAAGCAAACAAGAATATCAACCCGTACACCAAGTTTTATATGACAAACATATTGCAAACGTTATAAGACTTCATACCGTCTTCCTTGTTAACCAAACCCTGTTATTAGAAAATATCTAGACCTTAGAGTACCACCGATGCAAACCAAATTTTCAACAAGCTTTACGGTAGTTCTTCACTAATAGGCTTAACTCATGTGATGCACAATTTAATCATGATCTACTTGTTAACTCAAAACAATTGACAAGCATCAAGTTATCCATTAGTGATCTACAAGATTAAGCAAGTTTTTCCTTATACCAATTACCACATGCAACATTTTCTGAACCAACCAAACACCAATCAATTTATTTCATCAACTCTCCAAACAAATATAAGTGAAGCAAGAGAGTACTTTCTACAAAAGAAAGCTAATAGCTCTGACAAGAGATACATGAAAACAAGAGCTAAAAGCTGAACAGCGCTAGATATGAATACTCAACAAATATAAGTGAAGAATAGGAGTATTCTCATGAAAAAGCGGAGCGTGTCTCTCTCCCAATCAAGAATGCTAGGGTCCAGTCAAGCTTTATTGAAAATAAAAGTGCAATACTGAAAATAAAAGCACACAGACGCTCCAAGAAAAGCACATATGATGTGAAAGAATTAAAATATAGTTTCACTAGAGATGACCTGATAATTTTGACGATGAAGAAGGGGATGCCTTGGGCATCCCCAAGCTTAGACGCTTGAGTCTTCTTGAAATATGCTGGGGAGATCCATGGGAGCCTCCCCAAGCTTAAGCTCTTCACTCTTCTTGATCCTATTATATCATCCTTCTCTCTTGACCCTTGAAAACTTCCGTCACACCAAACTCAAAGTAGATCTCATTAGAGGGTTAGTGCATAATCAAAAATTCACATGTTCTATAAAGACGCAATATGATTTGTTACTTTAAACATTAGCTACAGCCACTGATGTTATGTGAAGCTCTTCCACCCAAAAAAGAATTTCACTCAACACTAGTAAAAGAGAGAATGCAAAATAAAAAGGCATAATCTGTCTAAAACAGAACAGTCCGCAAAGACGAATTTTTTCGAGGCACTTACGACGCTCAGATCGAAAACTCTGAACTAATGAAAGTTTCAGACATTCATAAAGATTACGCACAAAAATTTCAGATTTAATTAACAATCTGGTGATTTTAGGAATTTCGTACAGTGAACAGCAAAAATCTGTTTCTGCGCAGCAATCAAAATTAAGCATCATCTTAACATTAGAGGCTACTCTTGGCACAACAATGCGAGAAAATAAAGATACAAAGGAGTTGCTACAGAAGTAAACACTCCTTGACTCAATAAAAGAAAAATTGCAGAAAAAAATAATGGGTTGCCTCCCATAAGCGCTTTTCTTTAACGCCTTTTAGCTAGGCACAAAGCATGCATCAAGTATTACCAAGTGAAGAAGCATCAACATTGTAATTTGTTCGAACAATAGAATCATAAGGTGGCTTAATCTTCTTCCTAGGAAAGTGTTCCATACCTTTCTTGAGAGGAAATTGATATTTTATATTCCCTTCTTTCATATCAATAATAGCACCTACAGTTCTAAGAAAAGGTCTTCCCAGCACAATAGGGCATGATGGATTGCATTCAATATCCAAGACAATAAAATCAACGGGGACATAATTGTTGTTAACCATGATAAGAACATCATCAATTCTTCCCAAAGGTTTTTTAATAGTAGAATCACAAGGTGAACATCCAAGTAACAATTTTCCAAAGGTGCTAAATCAAGCATATCATAAATCTTTTAGGCATAACAGAAATACTAGCACCAAGGTCACACAAAGCATTGCAATCAAAGTCATTCAATTTCATTTAATGATGGGCTCCCAACCATCTTCTAACTTCCTAGGGATAGAAGCTTCATGTTTTAATTTTCTTCCCTAACTTGTATGAGAGCATTAGTAATATGTTTAGTAAAAGCCATGTTTATAGCACTAGCATTAGGACTTCTAGCTAGCTTTTGCAAGAACTTAATTACTTCAGAAATATTGCAACCATCAAAATCAAAGTCATTATCATCAAAAGTAATGGAGTTATTATCTTCCTTATTGCTAGAAATTTCAGCATCTTTATCAAGGACAGTTTCAGAGTTATCAGGCAATTTAGGACATTTTGCAATAGAAGTGGAAACATTACCAACACCAATTATCTTGCCATTAATGGTAGGAGGTTTGTTAACACTTGAGTTTGAAGCATTTTCAGAAGTAGTAATAGTATAAACTCTAGCAATATTATTCTTTCTAGCAATTTCATCCTCTCTTTCCCATCTAGCATGCAATTCAGCTAACATCCTCACATTGTTATCAATTTTAACTTGTATAGCATTGAGAGTTTTGCTCTCTTTAACATCATGAGGCATGTTCTTTAGTTTCAACAAGTCAACATCAAGAGCAAGACTATCAACTTTAGAGGAAAGCACATCAATTTTCCCAAATTTCTCCTCAACAGTTTTATTGAAAGCAGTTTGTGTACTAATAAAATCCTTAAGCATAACTTCAAGATCGAGGGTACACTCTTATTATTGTTGTAGGAGTTACTATAGGAATTTCCATAACCATTGCCACTATTAGAAGGATAGGGCCTATAATTGCTATTACCAAAATTATTCCTATAAGCATTGTTGTTGAAGTTATTATTTTTAATGAAGTTCACATCAACATGCTCTTCTTGAGCAACCAAAGAAGCTAAAGGAACATTATTTGGATCAACATGTGTTTGACCATTTGCAAGCATAGACATAATAGTATCAATTTTGGCACTCAAGGAGAGGTTTCCTCAACAGAATTTACCTTCTTACCTGTTGGAGCTCTCTCGGTGTGCCACTCAGAATAATTAATCATCATATCATCAAGAAGCTTTGTTGCAGCACCCAAAGTGATGGACATAAAGGTACCTCCAGCGGCCGAATCCAATAAATTCCTGAAGAAAAATTTAATCCTGCATAGAAGGTTTGGATGATCATCCAAGTAGTCAGTCCATGAGTGGGACAATTTTTAACCAATGATTTCATTCTCTCCCATGCTTGAGCAACATGTTCATTATCAAATTGCTTAAAATTCATTATGCTACTTCTCAAAGAAATAATCTTAGCAGGAGGATAATATTTTCCAATAAAAGCATCTTTGCATTTAGTCCATGAATCAATACTATTTCTAGGCAAAGATAGCAACCATTCTTTAGCACGTCCTCTCAAGGAGAAAGGAAAAAGTTTCAGTTTAATAATATCACCATCTACTTCCTTGAGCTTTTGCATTTCACAAAGTTCAACAAAGTTATTAAGGTGAACAGCAGCATCATCAGTACTAACACCAGAAAATTGCTCTTTCATAACAAGATTTAAAAGTGCAGGTTTAATTTCATAAAATTCTGCTGAAGCAGCAGGTGGAGCAATAGGTGTGCATATGAAATCATTGTTGTTCGTGCTAGTGAAATCACACAACTTAGTGTTCTCAGGAGTACTCATTTTAGCAGAATTAAAAACAGACAGAAAATAACTTGAAAGTAAACTAGATGCAAGTAACTAATTTTTTTGTGTTTTTGATAATTGAAAGCAAACAAGATAAAATAAAATAAACTAAGCAAGACAAAAACAAAGTAAAGAGATTGGAAGCGTGAAACTCCCCTTGCAGAAGACTGCTGTCTCCCCGGCAACGGCGCCAGAAAAAGCTTGATGACGTGAATCACACGTTCGTTGGGAGACCCCAAGAGGAAGGTATGATGTAGTCAGCAGCAAGTTTTCCCTCAGAAAGAAACCAAGGTTATCGAACCAGTAGGAGCAGCAACTCTTCAGAAGGTTGTTGGTGGCTCGCACGGCGCAATACGATCACCAACGTGGAATCTGCACACAACACAATCAAACTACTTTGCCCCAACGAAACAGTGAGGTTGTCAATCTCACGGCTTGCTGAAAACAAAGGATTAAACGTATGGTGTGGAAAATGAGTATTAAATTGCAGAGAATGAAAAAGGAACAGTTTGCAGTTTGTGGTTGTTTAATCAGTGTAAAAGAATGGACCGGGGTCCACAGTTCACTAGTGGTGTCTCTCCATAAAAGATAACTAACATGTTGGGTGAACAAATTACAGCTGGGCAATTGACAAATAGTGAGCGCATGACAATGCATATACATGACATGATGACTACTATGATATTTAATTGGGCATTACGACATAATACATAGACCGTTATCCAACAGCATCTATGACTAATAATCCACCGCCGGGTTGTCATCCGAGTCCCCCGTTGGTATTAAGTTGCAAGCAACGGATAATTGCATTAAGTAAAGTGCGTAATGTAAACAAACACATATGCCGTGGACATAGCATCGTTAGGTTATCCCTAGTGGCAACAGCACATCCACAACCTTAGAACTTTCTGTCACTGTCCCAGTTAAACGGAGGCATGAACCCACTATCTAGCATAAATACTCTCTCTTGGAGTTACAAGCATCTACTTGGCCAAAGCATCTACGAGTAACGGAAAGCATGCAAGATCTTAAATAACATAGATAGATTGATAATCAACTTGACATAGTATTCAATATTCATCGGATCCCAGCAAACACAACATGTAGCATTACAATAATATGATCTTGATCATGTAGGGCAGTGATACGTCTCAAACGTATCTATAATTTTTGATGTTCCATGCTTGTTTTATACCAATTGCTACATGTTTTGCATCTACTTTATATCACTTTTATACAGTTTTTGGGACTAACCTATTAACAAGATGCCGAAGTGCCAGTTCCTGTTTTCTGCTGTTTTTGTATTCCAGAAAAGCTAGTCTGGAAATATTCTCGGAATTGGACGAAACTACACGGGGTCCCTATTTTTCCAGAACTCACCTGACGGAGCGAAGAAGCAACAGAGGAGGGCCACCAGGGCCCACACGCACCTAGGGCGCGGGGCCCCCCTCTGCCGCGCCCTAGGGTGGTGTGGGCCCCTCGGGGGTCTCCAGCCGCCGCCCTTTCGCCTACTTATTCCCCCCGACGCGAAAACCCTAAGTACCTGAGCAAAAATCCACGAAAAGATCCAGAGACGCCGCCGCCGTCAACCTAGCTCGGGAGGGTTCAGAACCTCTTCCGGCACCCTGCCGGAGAGGGGAATCGTCACCGGAGGCTTCTACATCGCCATGCCTGCCTCCGGAGTGATGCGTGAGTAGTTCATCCTTGGACTACGGGTCCATAGCAGTAGCTAGATGGTTGTCTCTCCACTTTGTGCCATCATGTTTAGATCTTGTGAGCTGCCCTACATGATCAAGATCATATTATTGTAATGCTACATGTTGTGTTTGCTGGGATCCGATGAATATTGAATATTATGTCAAGTTGATTATCAATCTATCTTATATGTTATTTAAGATCTTGCATGTTTTCCGTTACTCGTAGATGCTTTGGCCAAGTAGATGCTTGTAACTCCAAGAGAGAGTATTTATGCTAGATAGTGGGTTCATGCCTCCGTTTAATCTGGGACAGTGACAGAAAGTTCTAAGGTTGTGGATGTGCTGTTACCACTAGGGATAACCTAACGATGCTATGTCCACGGGCATATGTGTTTGTTTACATTACGCACTTTACTTAATGCAATTATCCGTTGCTTGCAACTTAATACCAACGGGGGACTCGGATGACAACCCGGCGGTGGATTATTAGTCATAGATGCTGTTGGATAACGGTCTATGTATTATGTCGTAATGCCCAATTAAATATCATAGTAGTCAACATGTCATGTATATGCATTGTCATGCGCTCACTATTTGTCAATTGCCCAGCTGTAATTTGTTCACCCAACATGTTAGTTATCTTTTATGGAGAGACACCACTAGTGAACTGTGGATCCCGGTCCATTCTTTTACACTGATTAAACCACCACAAACTGCAAACTGTTCCTTTTTCATTCTCTGCAATTTAATACTCATTTTCCACACCATACGCTTAATCCTTTGTTTTCAGCAAGCCGGTGAGATTGACAACCTCACTGTTTCGTTGGGGCAAAGTAGTTTGATTGTGTTGTGTGCAGATTCCACGTTGGTGATCGTGTTGCGCCGTGCGAGCCACCAACAACCTTCTGAATAGTTGCTGCTCCTACTGGTTCGATAACCTTGGTTTCTTTCTGAGGGAAAACTTGCTGCTGAACTGCATCATACCTTCCTCTTGGGTCTCCCAACGAGCGTGTGATTCACGCCATCAGGCAGCTCACAAGATCTAAACATGATGGCACAAATTGGAGAGACAACCATCTAGCTACTGCTATGGACCCGTAGTCCAATGATGAACTACTCACGCATCACTCCGGAGGCAGGCATGGCGATGTAGAAGCCTCCGGTGACGATTCCCCTCTCCGGCAGGGTGCCGGGAAGAGGTTCTGGACCCTCCCGAGCTAGGGTTGACGGCGGCGGCGTCTCTGGAACTTTTCGTGGATATTTGCTCTGGCACTTAGGCTTTTCGCGTCGGGGGAATAAGTAGGCGAAAGGGCGGCGGCTGACGACCCCGAGGGGCCCACACCACCCTAGGGCGCGCCAGAGGGGGGCCCCGCGCCTAGGTGCGTGTGGGGCCCTCCTGGCTCTCCTCCGCAGCTCCTTCGGTCCTTCAGGTGTGTTCAGGTAAAATAGGGATCCCCGTGAAGTTTCGTCCAATTCCGAGAATATTTCCAGACTAGCTTTTCTAGAATACAAAAACAGCAGAAAACAGGAACTGGCACTTCGGCATCTTGTTAATAGGTTAGTCCCAAAAAATGTATAAAAGTGATATAAAGTAGATGCAAAACATGTAGCAATTGGTATAAAACAAGCATGGAACATCAAAAATTATAGATACGTTTGAGACGTATCAAAGGACTACTCCTGGCGCATCATGGGAGGCAGCAACGGCGATGAAGATGGCTCCGGGGGCAATTCCCCGTCCCGGCAGGGTGCCGGAACAGAGATTTTTGTCCCCCAAATTAGGGTTTTTGGTGGTGGCGGAGCTCGGTAGATTTTCAGGAGAAATCCTTTGGAGGTCGTCGTTTTTAGGTTAGGAGGGTCTTTATAGGCGAAGAGGCGACGCGAGGTGGTGCACGAGGCGGCCAGGTGCCCCCGGGGGCGGTTGACTTTTGGGCGCGCCCGGGCCCGTCTGGGCGCTGTGGAGCCCGTTTTGGATGATGTTCTAGTCCACGACGATTAGCAGAAAATTTCTAAAAACTTTTGCAACTAGACTTTTTCCATTTGACGTCGTCTTCGGGTCGTTTCGAGGACATCTTTAAAAAGTATCTGGTGCAGAAAGAATTCAGGAAATCAAAATCCTCCTCCTACAAGGCTCCTTTTGTGTTCTTGTCAAATTCCAAGTAATTCCTACACATCAAAGTTTAAAACAAGAACATTGTGCACTTTTATAACTATTAATAGGTTAGTCCAATAAATGTATAAAATGATATAAAACTATGATAAACATATGTGGCATTTGATATAAAACAAGCATGGAACATCAAAAATTATAGATACGTTTGAGACGTATCAGCATCCCCAAGCTTAATTCCTGCTCGTCCCCGAGTAGGTAAATGATAACAAAATAATTTTTCAAGTGACATGCTACCAACACAATCTTGATCAAATAATGTAAAGCACATGAACTGAATGCAGTGATCCAATACAATGGTCTATAGTTGATATAAAGCAAACAATGATTAACCATGTGTAACATCTAAGCAAGAATTTTTCATAAATAGTACTTTGGAGACTTGAAAATTATATGACTCGTCAAGCTTGATAGTTCACAAAGCAATATACTTTCGGCAAAGGTGTTTAACCAACACAAAGTAGATTTAAGTTTTCAGCAGAAGCTTCAACTTGTAACATACTTATCTCATGATAAAGTCAATATAAATTTTTCACAGTTAAACATAAAGATAAAATGTAGTAGACTTGTACTAAAATTGATACCATGCGTTTGCTTGAGAGATAAAGATTGGAAAGGAAAACTGACTCAACATAAAAGTAAAAGAAACGCCCTTCGCAGAGGGAAGCAAAGATTAATCGTGTGCTAGAGCTTTTTAGTTTTTGAAAGCATATAGAGACATAAAAATATATTTTTGAGAGGTGCATACTATGGTCAACGAATGATAGTGACCAATGCATTACTACATTTGCTAGACAGACTTATAAGAGCAGCTCCCATGAGGAACGTTATTTCTGCAGCAAGCAGATCATTCCTCTTTACCTCCTTTGCTTACACATGCAGATGTTTGACTGAATTCACAGGAACAAAATGTGAGGAGAGTTTTTGGTGAAAGTTGTAATTTATCTTTTAAGGGGCTGGGCACCCCGTTGCCAGGGCCGGCTCTGGCCCAGGGCAGCAGGGGCGACGGCCAGGGGCCCGTCCAAATAGGGGCCCATATCTGGTATATAGTACCTATATGACAGAGTATAGGAAAAAAAAAGGCCCAATGGCCCAACGGCCATCGATCAGCCTGGGAAGGCAGTCAGGCACGCAGGGCCTGCACGCACGGAAGCAGGTGGGTCAATCGCTGGACGCTTCGTTTCCTTTCCTCTCGAGTGAATTGTGGCATCGGCGCATTGCGCACGAAGACCATCGGCCATCGCCTTGCCTCGCCTGAGTCGCCTCGGCTCTTCGCTCTCGCCCACTCGCGCCGTCTCGGCATCTTGCACTCACCGGACTGAAATCACTAAATCCCCAATCACAGAGAGTTAGAGACAGAGATAGGGCCGTACGGGACTCGGGAACGATCATAGAGAGTTGGAGACAGAGATAGGGCCGTACGGGACTCGGGAACGATCAAATCGGGATTAGCGAAGGAATTGGGGAGTGTCAAGATTCAAGAATTCAAGATCATCAGGTAATTCTTAGCTGGGCAATTTTATTTTTCGTATGCTCAATCCGATGTCTGAATGTCTGATTTGTCTTACTTTACATGATTGCATCCAGAGAAACGAGTAGAGTGTGCTCAGCTGGGCGATTCTATTTTTCGTGTGCTCAGCTGAAAGGAGTTTCTCAAAACTGAAGCTACTGAAAAATTATTTGAGATCAACAATGTCCCAAGAAAGATTGAATGGTTTGGCCATGTGTTGCATCGAGAAGAATATGCTGGATAATATTGATCTTGACACTGTCATTCATGATTTTGCGTCAAAAAATGCACGGAAGTCTCGTTTCTCATGATCACTCGAGGTTTGTTAGCATGCTATTTCTATATATTTTTTATGCGCTGTAGCTTCTATGATACTTGTTATTATATATATCTATGACTTTATATTATATGTATCTATTCCTGTATCGATCGGATTTTTCTCTCTCTGTTGGGCCCATTGATGAATCTCGCCCCGGGGCCTTTGAAATCCTAGAGCCGGCCCTGCCCGTTGCCAGCACTTTTTGCAAAATTAATGGACAAGTAGATGAAGCATACAAGTCCTGAAAGAAGTTTGTCCAACAAATGCAATAAAGACCACCAACTACTTCACTAGTAGGAAAAGGCCTACCGCTAGCGGGCGGGCGCCCGCAGCGATCATTACGCCAGTGGTAATAATTACCGCTGGCGGGCGGCCGTTCGCCAGCGGTAAGGCTGGTTACCGCTGGCGGGCATCCCTAGCGCCCGCCAGCGGTATATGACACAGCGCTGGCGGGCAAGCGTCGCCAGCGGTAAGCCACCACGGCCGCCAGCGGTATATTTTCTGGGAATTATTTTTTTCTGGAAAATCGTATTCCAGCAATATATCCAGTATAAATACAGTAAATTCAAGTACAGGCGCCAAATAAACAACAGAAATATAGACGACCACATACAAATGATCAAAGTGTCATACACAGATTCATTAGTTCATCACACGTGCATTACAAATCTAAAACAACATGAACTTAAGCTAAACTTCGATAAGCTAAACAACATGCGTTAGTTCATCACTTAAGCTAACTTGAAATGAACCTAAAACTACTCAAGGTCCCCAGCATGAACTTAAGTCGGACGATGAGTCCGAGCTATCATCCCAGAAGCTCGAATCCGAATCGTCGCCGGTCTTCTGGCACGGCGGCGCTGCACTGGAGGGTTTAGCGACGTGGGAGCTCGCCTGCCTCTTCCTGTTCCTCGAGGCGTAGAAGTCCAGCTCCGCCTGCACCTGATCGGGGTGGGCGCGGCACAGCGCGTCCATCCGCCACTCGTCGATCTCGGCAGCGCGGCGAGCTATCCCCTGGCGGCGGTTACGCCGCGCCTCGTCTACGTCGACGATCTCCATCGGCGGCGCGAGGAACTCAGCCTCCTCCCGGTCCTTAACGTCAGGGAAGTTGAGCTCAGAACGCGGCCGTCCAAACCTCCAGGCTGCCGCGTTGAACGCGCGCGCGGCGAGCTCCGCCGTGTCGAAGGTCCCCATATACCAACGCTGGCCGTTCACGGTGATCTCCGCGGACCACCAGCCAGATGGGCGGTGACGGACGCCAATGAACCGCTCATGGAGCGGCGGCGCGGCGGCATGCTCTGTGGCAAATAAAAATGCATGTTACACAACAAATTTGAGTATAGAAAGATGTAAAGTATAGAAATTGTTCCTGAATTTGGTGCAAAAAGATGTGAATTAGAAGTAGATGAAACGAAACAAGTTCAAATGAAGCAAGAGTTATAAGAAAGACCAAAGCAAACGGAAATGATTCGGATTTGTGCCTCATATTTAGGTCGGACACACACAAGCAACCCTCAAATCTCCGTTGAGCCAAGTAGGATGCACACAGCTTATTACAGAGATGGTGCCTCATACTTAGAAGTGACGCACACAGGCTTCAGAGACGGAGCCAGTGAGCCAAGTAGGATGCACGAGATGTGTCTACTCGTGCATATCACAAGGCTCACTAGCCCCGCCCCTGGATCACATTGTGTCAAAACATTTTTAATCATCGGCATTCTAGATAATACAGAACTATAAACAATAATATGGTGCCTCATACTTAGAAGTGACACACATGCTTCAGGGATGGAGCCAGCGAGCCAAGTAGGATGCACGAGATGTGTGTACTCGTGCATATCACAAGGCTCGCTAGCCCCACCCTTGGATCACACGGTGTCACAACAGTTTAATCATCGGCATATCAAAAGACGGTAACATAAAGTCATACTTCAAATTCATAGAAAATATGTCATATTTTTAGCCAAAGTCATGCCAAAATTCACGAGAAATTTCGGCATGACTTTGGCTAAAAATAAGACATATGAGTACCCGAATTTGCCGGAATGGAAGTTAATCAACATTCCGGCAATCTCAATGGTCTCTAGGGGTACCTGCACACATTTCATATCACAAATTCATCACAACCACCACCATAAATTCATCGACAAATTGCACAACTATAAATAGTACAGAGAGCATCGACAGAGCTAAGACAATTACTAACACACTAACCTAATATAAATTTCTTACGCACTAAAATTGCTACACAATTCTATCCTACAATTTCGAACACACTAACCTAATATAAATTTCTTACACACTAAAATTGCTACACAGTTCAATCCTACAATTTCTAACACACTAACCTAATATAAATTTCTTACACACTAAAATTGCTACACAATTCTATACAAAATTTCTTGCTACACAATTCTATATAAATTTCTTGCTACACTAAAATTGCTACACAATTCTAAATTTATAGATGCAACTTGGACAAGAAATTGAGAAATTAAGAAAGAAATTGGGAGGGGAGGCGACGGTGGCAGCACCTCGGGCGCGGGGGAGGGGCGGCGTCGGGGCTCCGTGCGAGGGTTACCACGTCGGGCGCAGCGTGGGGGCGGCGTCGACGGCGGCAGCACCTCGGGCGTGGGGTGCTGAGCGTCGACCGTGATGCACCCCGCGGCTTAGGACCTGGCAGAAGTTAGTGATATTATTCGTGATGTATTAGGGTTAAATAAAAATGGACTCCGGCTATGTAACTGGATTAAATAAAGATGTATGCATGATACTTTTGCATATTTGATCAATGCTGCTTTTGTTAAAGTGAGGAAAATAATGTTCCCTACTTTGAATTATTCTGCAATGCAGACATTGTTTTATATTTGTTTTGTACTATTTAAACAATGGATAATCAACCAAGTATTAGGATTTTTCTTCATTTCTATCTAATTTCTCCTAGTTAAATGATTATGTTGATTTTCCGAAATTAATCCAAATTTGAACTACAAGTGTTTTATAGTTTGCTCTCCAATTTTTAAAATAATCATTTTAATTAAGGTACACAACCAGTGGTTATATCATAGAAACATCAATAGTTTTAGAGAATTTGACCTCTTTCGGTGAATAGTCCCGGTGGCGGCCGTTTTCGATCTACAGTTTTTCGTAAAAGAAACAAATAGAGTGAAAAAAACACTCAAAAAGATATATCCTCTTGCATGAAGTCCTTTTATGTGTACTTAGTTGCTATGTAAAATGATAAACTTGATTTTTGACAAAGTTTCAGAAACATTCTTCCCCAAAAGCACACACACGTGAGAGAAGACACAACGGGAGCACACACACATCGTGTTTTTTGCAAAAATAATATGTATGAATCGATCAGAAGAATGATAGGAATCCAAATATTTCGGTCATTACTTTTAGGTAACCGAATGGACCGAATTGACCGAATACATGAGAGAAGACACAACGGGAGCACACACACATCACTATATAGCTAGTCTACTCATCATCGACATTAAGACGATCGCCATTGGTATTATAGCCACGTAGACTATCCCACTTCCGCGCAATCTCGAAGCCGAGGCGAGCGTCAAGAGCGGCGTACTCGACTTGATCGTAGCTCAATGGAACGTTCTCCCATCCGCAAATCCGGAGTTCTTCTTTGTCGTCGTCGTCCTTGCCCTTCTTCTTGTCGTTCTTGTTGTTGTTGTTCTTCTTCTCTAGTTTTGTCCCAATGATAGCATTGGAGAGAGCAACGAGACTCGGAGTAGGATTGCCGGTTGGGTTCCGCCTATCCCTCTGGAGGTCGACCGCGGACGGAATTTCAATTCCGTAGTAGCGCAGCATCCGCAAGTCATTGTGGATAGCCACGCCGTAGAACTTGATGGTCTTGTCACCTAAGAAATCAACGAGGACCTGCGGCACCCCATCAGCCTTGCAGATCTGGAAGACAAGAGTCTCGGACGCCACCGAGAGTTGAAGGACGGCGGCGCACTGCCTTTTCTCGTATGGAAGATCCCTCTGTCGACCCGGGAGAGGGTAGGTGAACTCGCAGTCGAGTCCAACGCACTTGATCGGCGCGGCGTCGAGAAAGAACTTCTTCACGTCGCGGATCCACCTCTCCACGCGTGATGCACGGAGGGTGACCCATACCTTGAAGTGCATATCTTCTTTGGTCAAGTAGTACAACCGAGACGGAGGAACGCGCGCAAGTCGTGGCTCCATTGGAATAGAAGAGAGGGCTCGAGAGAGAGAGAGCTTTTGCAAGGATTAGAGAGAGATTGTGTGTGCTTAAGGCCATGGGATTAGTGGCCTTTTATATAGGGTGGAGAGCGAGGCCGGCGGCCGGGCAGCAATCAAAACGGCGGCGGGCTGATAATCTTCCAGTGCATAATTAAAATGGCGGGCTGATCATCTTCCAAAGCACATGCACAATCAAAACGGTGGCTGCTGATCAACTTCCAATGCACAATCAAAACGGCGGCGGGCTGATCATCTTCCAATGCACAATTAAAATGGCCGGCGGACTGATCATCTTCCAAAGCACAATCAAAACGGTGGCTGCTGAACTTCCAAAGCGACGGTTACCCCTGGCGGACGGTGTGGGGTGCCCGCCAGCGGTATTTTGCTAGTTTTTGGGCTAAGCCGAGGCAACTACCGCTGGCGGGCACTATATAGCGTCCGCCAGTGGTACGTTTAGTACCTCTGGCGGGCACGGATTCTGCCCGCCAGCGGTAGTTTGTCCCACCTCCTCGCAAATTCCTGCTACTACCGCTGGCGGGCATAGTGGGTGCTTCCTCATGAGCTTAGTAGTGGAGGCACAAAAAAGAAGTAATAATATTTTTTAATATTTTAAAGGTAGCACACGAAAAATTTACTTGGAGTGGCAAAGAAATACCATATGTAGGTAGGTAAGGTGGATACAAATGGCATGGATATTTGGCTCAAGGTTTTGGATGCACGAGAAGCATTCCCTCTCAGTACAGAGTTTTAGGCTTAGCAAGGTGTCAAGCAAACACATATCATCAACCCAATGCACGAACGACCACAAGATATTGATAATCCCCAAGAGCAAGGAATCACTGTAGCACTATTCGATAAGTATTTGAGTGTCGAACCCACGAGGAGCTGAAGGTAAACTATCTATTCTCTAAAGCCCTATAACCCTCTTATATGGCCTTTTATGCAAAGCAATAAATATGAAAGGATCTAACTAATGGAAGCAAGTGACGTGGAATGGGTTTATCTAGTAGCAAGTTTCTTAGAGCAAGTTTCTCTCAGCAGTTTTCTCAAGCAAGTTTCTCAAGTAGCAAGTATCAAATATCTCAAGTAGCAAATATCTCAAGGGAGCAAATGTTCTAGCAATTGTTATTTCATTCGCGTGGTTGTCACAATTAGTGAAGCACATGTTTCAGTCTTAGTTGTTTCTTTTAGGTGGGAGCCATAAATAGGTGTAGCCAAGTAAATGAGCAATACACAACTCTTATGATGGATCTCATGGCCAAATAAATGAGCAGCACAAGAATTATTAAGACATAATTGTCCCACCATAGCCTTAAGTTCTAGGGTCCCCCATATATATCCCCCATAAAGTAACTTCAAGTCTCAGACACCGGTTTCTCTCTACTCCGACATGTCCTACTCAATCCATTACACTACGGTGATCACCTTACATGCATTCCCCAACATATGCGTGCACTCATATATTGTACATAAAGACAATCATAAAAGATAACAACACTTGTATGCAACCAATCAACGAACTATTTCACAATTGCCATGAACAAATCACTTCTCAAACACAGATGGGAGACACAATAGATCAAGGGAATAGTATATTGCATCACACATCATGTTTGCCAAGAGTTTACAGTGGGGAGATGGAGATGATCTTGCTGTAGATGTTGATGATGAACACGCCGGAGGGGGGTGGAGCCCTCCGGAGGTGATTCCGGCGGCGTTTCCCCCTCCGATCTTCTCCGGCGGCAGCCTTCTGACTCTCTGTTTCGTGGTTTTCTGTTTCTCCGCCGCCTCCTTTCGCGAAACGCCAGGGACCTTTTTTATAGGCGTTTTTAGGTCAAGACAGTCGGTGGACAAAGATCGACGGCCACGGAGCTCCGAGGTGGAAACGAGCTGGCCCACGCGGCCATGTACTTTAGGCCGCGTGGGACCCTCCCATTTCCAGCCTGTTGGGCTTCTGGTCTTCAATTTAAGCCCATTGCGTTCGTCTCGAAAATTCTGAACCGTGCTCTTTGACCTTGCCCTTTTTGGAGTCCCGAAGCTCCCGGAAAGTCTGAAACACTAAAAAAGACGTTTTCTGGAAAAACAGGGTTAATTCCAAATAAATGGGAAAACTATGAAGTATTCCCAAAATCATTATAAAACATTGATATAACCCTTATATGATGCAAATATGATTGGAATATAAGCAATTAAAGTGCAAAGTTCATGTATGCATTTTACATGCATCAACATCCCCAAGCTTAATCCATGCTCGTCCTCGAGTATGAAGATGATAAAACTAACATGGACTTTGCAATTTAATACTTAACAATGAATATCAAAGATGATTACTATTGCTACATATAGTCAAATGATTCATTCTTCAAAGGAGTAGCAATATGCAAATAGTTTATGAAGTGATATCAAGTATTCAAGACAAGGATGTTCATTGATAGTTCACAAAGTGTAACAGTAGCAAGTAATATGGAACACATGTATGCATAATGATAAGTAGAACATCCTACAATGGTCATAGAGTGTAGATGAAAATCTGAATATGATAGGTGTACACTTTGGAAAGATGTATATGTGAGTAGAGGTAAAGCATGCATAAGTTTCATCCAACTCCAAACTCTTCTACTTAAGTTAATGATTGCAATAAGGTATTCATTGGTGTCAAGCTCTCATTGCCCCTATCATAGCATCTTGAATGATTAAGTTAAAGTGAAAGCAAATATGAGTAGTGTGCTTGACAAAGTAAATGGATGTCTCATGCCCCTTGAATACAAGTACCTACACCATGATTACTCAACTTAGGAAACAAAGCAAGTTCAAGTTAATATCATTGTAAGATAATAGTATCATCAAGAGCGTCAACTGGGGTACCTCTTGTCCCAGGATATGGAACAAGCCCATATCAAAATGACAAGACAAACAAACAAATGAAAAACCTCAACACCCTTTTTATTTACCATTGGAATAGCTTTTTATTGTAAGGTGTATAGATAATTCACCATAGCATGTAAGTAAATTTCCACCATGAATAATGCATGGCTTAGATTAGCGGCCCAGGCGTCTCTCTAACCATTTATACAAACTCATTTAAACTCTTCATTTCCACCTCATTTCACCATGATAGGCATCCATAAACAAAAGTACATGATATCAACTAAATGAGATGAAGGAGCATGTTGAAAGCTTTGCATGTGACAGCACATATGGGCTAACTCCCAACCTCGAACATTTATCAAGCCACTACATCATAATCTTAATCACAATGGGTCATGTTTTATTTATTGCAATGAAAAAAATGTGCATCAAGTTCGTGAGAGCTATATAACCAACTTTTCCCATGGCAATCAATAACATAATCATTTTCATTCAGAGGTATAGATAACACAAATATCATGATGAACATACTCGGAATAGCATATAGCTAGTAGGTAGATATGGTGGACTCACTGGAATAACTTTGGTTGAAGGTGTTGGAAACAAGTTTTTGCTTGTTGGAGTTTTTGGGCTAGCAAAAGGGAGAAAGTTGACCATCTAGATGCATGCATGAGTGTCCATAGAACTAACTAATCCATGTTAAACAAGTAAATAACAATCAGCACCAAAACATGAATAAGTGATAGCTCTTCAAAAAGATTTGCAAACTATTACTCATAAACAAGCTCATGAATCATGCAACTATATGTATCATTAAAAATCAACTCAAACATCCCTTTTCCCATCTTATAAAAGCATCCAACATATTTCAACCCATATTTCCAGTAGCTCTCCATGATAGTGTGGTGGTCTCTCAAGACTCAAACAAAAACAAAAACGACGCTCCAAGTTTATGCGATAAAGTGTTTTGATCGAAAAACAGAAGTTGGACGTGTGCAAACCGAGAGTGTGTAGGTCCAGCGGGGTTGTCTTCACATCCCCAAGCTTATGGTCTTCACCATCCTTGGATAGCTCTTGGTGCATCTCCTCCAATCCCTGTGAAAAAACTTCAAAACACCGTTTCTCCCATCTCTTTTCTGTGGGGTGCATTAATAGTGATAAACAAATAGGTTTCTTGCTGCATATAATCCTTGAACAAAAATTCATATGAGATGTCCAGAGAGTGTATAATGTTGTATGCCTACTCATAAACTCAATTGGATCAAAAAGATTCAACTTAAAAGCTCAAAGCATGCATCAAACAAAATGGGACAGAATCTGTCCAGAAAAACAGCAGCAGCAAAACGTATTTTTCTACCCTACCAAACTTTCTCGAAAAATTCCGAAAAATTCATGCATACAGAGGATGAAAAGTTGCAACTACAGTTCAAATATGAGCTCATTCGGAGTTACAGAATAAGAATTAAAAATCATACCGTGCACAGATTCGTGCAGGAATAAAATCTCCGAACTCAAATAGCAACTTTTCAAGACCAACATGGGTAAAACTTGGCACTTTATTAAAAACTCCAGAAACTAAACTAGACACAAAATCTCTTGTTACAGCAAGAGGACACAAAGAAAAATCACACACAAAAATAACCGGGTTGCCTCCCGCAAAGCGCTTTCTTTATAGCCATATAGCTAGGCTTACTTACTTGGTATCAAGATGGTTGAAGTGAGGTGGCTTGGCATCCCCAAGCTTAAATTCTTGTACTTATTTGATATATGTAGGGTGAGCCTAGGGGTACATCCCCAAGCTTGAGTTTTTGTCCCTCTTGATCTTGTTCATCACCCTCAATTCTTCCACCTTAAAATTCTCTTTACACAACACTCGTCACAAACTTGATTAGAGGGGTTAGTGCCTTCATAAATTAAATCCACATAGGCACAGCAAAGACATATCATGAATTGATTTTAAACATTAGCTACTGTTACTATGGTTATGTAATGCTCCTTGATCAAAAGAACCGCACAAAACACAAGTAATGAGAGTAATGCAGAATAAAGACAGGATATGTCAAAAACTGGACAGCGAATTACTATTATCACTCTTTTTATTTGGTTTTAGCTTTGGGAAAAGTTTAAATGATAGAGATTTTGCAATGGTTCCATTGGCATGAACAACACATGTTCAAGGTCGACCCCAACTTCTCCATTACTCATCCTTCTCATTTACTTTCCCAAATTTATATAATGAAAATCCTAAACTAATTGTTACAAATCAGTAGGTAAAGTTATTTTGCAGGTTGTCAAGATATAAAGGTGTGCCAAACCGAATAGGAGTTAAAGCATAAGAACACACCAAAACATTAAACCATCAACTTTTAAGTCTAACTCTTTTCCTATGCATTGGCATTTTATATATGAATAAATAGCAGCAATTTTGATAACCAATGCATGTAGTGATCAGTAGCTTGCATTTTAAATAACATAGAAACATAAAGAGGATTCTTATCTCTTCCTCTCTCATAATAGTTGCAAGCATTAAAGTTAAACATACCCACATAGTTTTGAATAGAATCACCACATAAAGACTTATCATCTAATGAGCATAATGGATCATCAAACTCAATTAAATCACTTTCATCCTCAACGGCTTCCCCAAGCTTAAACTTTTCCAGAGCATTAGCAATAAAGGTGTTCAAAGAGTTAGTACCACAAACATGAGTGTTATGCAAATAAAATTTAATTTTCTCCTCAAACACTTCATGTCCTAACTCAAGATAGATATTATACAACTCTAATTTTTTTTGGTTCTTTTCCATTTTCTAATTTTTTTTGTGTTTTAGATTTATATGTTAGTATGCAATGCAAACAAGAATAAAAGTTTAGCACAACGCTCCCCGGCAACGGCGCCAGAAAAGTACTTGATAATCCCCAAGAGCAAGGAATCACTGTAGCACAATTCGATAAGTATTTGAGTGTCGAACCCACGAGGAGCTGAAGGTAAACTATCTATTCTCTAAAGCCCTATAACCCTCTTATATGGCCTTTTATGCAAAGCAATAAATATGAAAGGATCTAACTAATGGAAGCAAGTGACGTGGAATGGGTTTATCTAGTAGCAAGTTTCTTAGAGCAAGTTTCTCTCAGCAGTTTTCTCAAGCAAGTTTCTCAAGTAGCAAGTATCAAATATCTCAAGTAGCAAATATCTCAAGGGAGCAAATGTTCTAGCAATTGTTATTTCATTCGCGTGGTTGTCACAATTAGTGAAGCACATGTTTCAGTCTTAGTTGTTTCTTTTAGGTGGGAGCCATAAATAGGTGTAGCCAAGTAAATGAGCAATAACACAACTCTTATGATGGATCTCATGGCCAAATAAATGTGCAGCACAAGAATTATTAAGACATAATTGTCCCACCATAGCCTTAAGTTCTAGGGTCCCCCATATATATCCCCCATAAAGTAACTTCAAGTCTCAGACACCGGTTTCTCTCTACTCCGACATGTCCTACTCAATCCATTACACTACGGTGATCACCTTACATGCATTCCCCAACATATGCGTGCACTCATATATTGTACATAAAGACAATCATAAAAGATAACAACACTTGTATGCAACCAATCAACGAACTATTTCACAATTGCCATGAACAAATCACTTCTCAAACACAGATGGGAGACACAATAGATCAAGGGAATAGTATATTGCATCACACATCATGTTTGCCAAGAGTTTACAGTGGGGAGATGGAGATGATCTTGCTGTAGATGTTGATGATGAACACGCCGGAGGGGGGTGGAGCCCTCCGGAGGTGATTCCGGCGGCGTTTCCCCCTCCGATCTTCTCCGGCGGCAGCCTTCTGACTCTCTGTTTCGTGGTTTTCTGTTTCTCCGCCGCCTCCTTTCGCGAAACGCCAGGGACCTTTTTTATAGGCGTTTTTAGGTCAAGACAGTCGGTGGAGCAAAGATCGACGGCCACGGAGCTCCGAGGTGGAAACGAGCTGGCCCACGCGGCCATTTTAGGCCGCGTGGGACCCTCCCATTTCCAGCCTGTTGGGCTTCTGGTCTTCAATTTAAGCCCATTGCGTTCGTCTCGAAAATTCTGAACCGTGCTCTTTGACCTTGCCCTTTTTGGAGTCCCGAAGCTCCCGGAAAGTCTGAAACACTAAAAAAGACGTTTTCTGGAAAAACAGGGTTAATTCCAAATAAATGGGAAAACTATGAAGTATTCCCAAAATCATTATAAAACATTGATATAACCCTTGTATGATGCAAATATGATTAGAATATGAGTAATTAAAGTGCAAAGTTCATGTATGCATTTTACATGCATCAGATATACATTAAGCATAACCATTAGACCCCACACTGTCTTCCTTGTTAATCAAACAAACCATTGCAAAAAGAATCTCTAGACTTTGAGAAATAACAATCAGAACAAACATCATAATTCTAAGCTTTATGGTATTACTCCACTAATCCATTCTTAAGTAAATGATCCACAAGTTTAAGCATTCATCTAGTTCATATCTCAAAACAATTGACAAGTATCAAATTACTCAAGACAATGATCTACAAGATTATGTAAGCTTCTTTTACCACTTCCTACATGATAGTTCCGTTTCAACCAAACACCAATCAACTTATTTGAAACAACTCTCTAAGCAAGTATGCATGTAACACAAAAGAGTACAACCTAACTACAAGAAACTAATAGCTCTGAACAAGAGATACATGAAAAATAAGAGCTAGAAGCTAAGATAATAAAAAGCTAAACACTCTACACATATAAGTGAAGAACATGAGTGTTTTATGAAAAAGCGGAGCGTGTCTCTCTCCCACACAAGAATAATAGGATCCAGCATTGTAATGACCAGCAAACAAAACAAAAACAATCTGCAAGCAAAACATAAATGACGCTCCAAGAACAACACATATTATGTAAAGGAATAAAAATATAGTCTCATGGGATCAACCTGATAATTTGTTGATGAAGAAGGGGATGCCTTGGCATCCCCAAGCTTAGACGCTTGAGACTTCTTGAATATTTTGTGGAGGTCCAGGGGAGCCTCCCAAGCTTGAGCTTTAATCCCTTCTTGATCTTCTTTCATCATCTCGTTCTCTCAGCACTTAAAAACATCATTCCCACAAAACTTCTCACAAACTTATTAGAGGGGTTAGACCTCAAATCAAATAATCCTCCTTCAGTTCTCACTTAACAAATTGCATACAATTGTTTTAACATTAGCAACTGTCACTAAGCATTAAGTGGTGCTATTTGATCAAAAGAACCACACCCAACACTTGTAAAAGACACAATGCAAAACTAAGACAGAATCTGTCAAAAACAGAACATAACGCAAAGATGATTTTTTAGAGACACTAGGACACCTCGAATCAGAAAACTCAAAACTAACGAAAGGTAGAGAACACCCAGGTGCTTACTGTCAAAAATTTATAGCTCCAGATCACGTTCTGTGATTGTTTGGATTTTCATACGGTGACGAACAGAAATCTGTTTCTGGACATCAAACTCAAAATTTTACTTTTCTCCCATTAGAGGCTATTCTTGGCACCCAAAACCAAAACAAAAAGATATAAAGGAAGTGTTACAGAAGTAACAACAACCTTGAAAAATAAAAACTGAAAACAAAAGATAATGGGTTGCCTCCCAAAAGCGCTTTCTTTAATATCTTTTAGCTGGGCACAATGATTTTTAAGATGCTCTCATAAGAATAAGAGTTGAAACACAAACTAGAGCATCAAGGAGCAAATATGAAACACATTTAAGTCTAACCCACTTCCTATGCAAAGGAATTTTGTAAACAAATAAATCAATGAAGAACAAAGTGACTAGCATAGGAAGACAAAACAAGAGCAACTTCAGAATTTTCAACATAAAGAGAGGAGACTTAATATTATTGAGATATATGAAACCGTGTCTCCCTCTCTCATAATGACCATTTGGTCTTAAAGAAACCAGCATATAAAAGCAACACAAGAGAAAGCTCAAAACTGTCATCATAAAGAGAGGAATTTTAATAACATGAAGATTTCTATAAGCATATTTTTCTCTCTCAAAATAATTTTCAGTAGCATCATGAATAGACTCAACAATATAGCTTCCACATAAAGCATTCTTATCATGATCCACATGCATAAAAGTATCATTACTCTCCACATAAGCATAATCATTAGTAATAGTGGGAGTAAAACTACCACAACCATCATTGTAATCATCATAAATTGCAGGCATATCATAATCACAATAAACTTTATCCTCAATAGTAGGTGGAACTAGAATACCACAATTATTATAATCACCATATATTGGAGGCAAAATATCATCAAAGCAAATTTTCTCCTCAAAGCTTGGGGGACTAAAAATATCATTTTCATCAATACTAGCTTCCCCAAGCTTAGACCTTTCCATGGCATTAGCAATAATGGTGTTCAAAGAATGTATGCTAATAACATTTTTCTCTTCAAACACATCATGTCCTAACTCAAGATAAATTTCATAAAGCTTTCTCATTTTTGTTGTTGTTTTCCATTAAGCCTAACTAGTGAAATAAAAACAAGAAACAAAAAGATAAAACTACAGGATCTAAAGAAGATACCTTCAAGCGCTCATCTCCCCGGCAACGGCGCCAGAAAAGAGCTCGATGTCTACTACGCGCTTCTATCCTTGTAGACAGTGTTGGGCCTCCAAGTGTAGAGGTTTGTAGGATAGCAGCAATTTTCCCTTAAGCGAGTAACCCAAGGTTTATCGAACTCAGGGAGGTAGAGGTCAAAGATATCCCTCTCAAGCAATCCTGCAATTAAGATACAAGAAGTATCTTGTGTCCCCAACACACCTAATACAATTGTCAGTTGTATAGGTGCACTAGTTCGGCGAAGATATAGTAAAATGCAAGTGATATGGATGGTAACAAGTGATATTTGTAATCTGTAATAAAAATGGCAGCAAGCAACCATGTAACAAAAGTGACTAGAAACGGTGTTCCGATGATTGGAAACAAGTCCTAGGGATCATACTTTCACTAGTGGTCTTTCTCAACAATGTT
This sequence comes from Poa pratensis, assembly GCA_947311845.1. Classification (NCBI taxonomy): domain Eukaryota; kingdom Viridiplantae; phylum Streptophyta; class Magnoliopsida; order Poales; family Poaceae; genus Poa; species Poa pratensis. The sequence continues at coordinate 20,078,117 of CAMZMU010000058.1, forward strand.
AACATAATTAAACACATGCATGCTACTTCCTCTTCAACATGTAAATTAGGTGCTACTCGGAACTGTTCTCCCACTGGATAAGAAACGCCATGACCATCGCGTAGGGCTACAAAAGTACACCATAAAGTTCGAACACCACAATTTTATAGCGACATCTAACACCATGGAGTCGCACACGCAACCCGCACTGTCACCATGGTTTTGTGTTGTCACCGTGACTCTGGAAATTATACTAGATAAATCTATTGAGTAACATATCCATTACATAATGAAGGGGAAACATCATATATGAATTCAACAAGATTAACAATGCTCATGATCACATAAGTTCACACCATAGGAGAGAGAAATAATCACAAAGCTACAGCAAGAGCCCTCAGCCCCGATGAAGGACTACTCCCGGCGCATCATGGGAGGCAGCAACGGCGATGAAGATGGCTTCGGGGGCAATTCCCCGTCCCGGCAGGGTGCCGGAACAGAGATTTATGTCCCCCGAATTAGGGTTTTTGGTGGCGGCGGAGCTCGGGAGCTTTTTGGAAAATCCTTCGGAGGTCGTCGTTTTTAGGTCAGGAGGGTCTTTATAGGCGAAGAGGTGACGCGAGGCGGTGCACGAGGCGGCCAGGTGACCCCTGGGCGCAGTTGACTCTTGGGCCGCGCCCGGCCCCGTCTGGGCGCTGTGGAGCCCGTTTTGGACGCTGTACTAGTCCACGACGATCAGCGGAAAATTTTAAAAAACTTTTGCGACTAGACTTTTTCATTTGACGTCGTCTTCGGGTCGCTTTGGGGACATATTTAAAAAGTATCTGGTGGAGACAGAATTCAGGAAATCAAAGTCCTCCTCCAACAAGGCTCCTTTTATGTTCTTGTCAAATTCCAAGTAATTCCTACACATCAAAGTGTAAAACAAGAACATTGTGCACTTTTGCAACTATTAATAGGTTAGTCCAATAAATGTATAAAATGATATAAAACTATGATAAACACATGTGGCATTTGATATAAAACAAGCATGAAACATCAAAAATTATAGATACGTTTGAGACGTATCAACCTGCTGTTGAAGAACCTGTTCTTGCCACCCCACCACAGAGTCCTGTTGCTGAGATGGCTGCTGAGGTGATAGCTGATGCACAGCAGAACCAGGAAGGACAAGATGGAGATGAGCATGTACTAGCACCTGAGATCGGTATGGATATTGATGAGATAAACATTGCAGCTCCAGTTGATGCACCTGAAGCAACAGTTCTATCTAATACTGCCACTTCGGATGCTGTAGTGGCCCAAAAGAACCAAGCACATCTGCATCCCAACAAGCCCAAGAGGGGAGGTCGAAAGAAGAAAGAAGCTGGTCCATCCACTGCAAAGGGTCTGAGAAGGAGCAACATGATTGCTGGTCTACATGCAGGCTTCAAGGATGGGATAATTCCTAAAGGTGCAGAGCTTGATGATGATGAAGATCAGGACATGGAAGAAGACTCAGGAACCCTGATGTCTGCCTTCAATGCCCAAGTCATTGAATCTGATGCTCCCCACCTCCGGTGCTGCCTATTGAGACCATTCAGGCGCTGGGGACAGGACCGTGCCAGATGCATCCTGGTGATGTGTCTGAAGACTCACTCAATTACGACAGTACAAATGATAGTATTGAGTAATTTTTATATTGGTCCTGTAATAATATGTGCTGCAAAACTATGCTGTAGCACCTTTAGGCTATTTCGATCCGATACTTTTATTTGGTGTGCTAAACACTTTGATGGCACTGTCAGTTATCTTTATGGAACTATCTTTTGCTATGTCTATGTTCCTTATGCCTGTGATCGTGGATGCTTGCTGTGGTGTTGCTATTTATGGTATCCTTTATATGATCTATTCTGCTGCAATAGAAGAATTTGTGATGATGATGTTATACTAGGGTTATTAATTCTCCTCAGTGATCAAATAACCCAATTTTGTTTCCATGGATAGAAACTGGATTATTTTTTACTGGAATTTGAGAGGAATTAATTCCCAGGTCAGGTGGGATGCTATTAAACAAAAAGTGGATGAATCATGCTGTAATATTATTTGCTTCCAGGAAACCAAGAGGGAACAATTTGATTATTCCTATATTCATAATTTCTGCCTCAAGCGCTTCAATAAATTTGCTTTCTCACCTTCTATTGGTAGTTCTGGTGGCATCATTACTATATGGAATTGTAACTTGTTTGAGGGCACCACCATCAGCATAAACAGGTTCCAAGTCACAGTCCAATTAATCTGCAAGCTTAGTGCTCATGTTATTTACATCACTAATGTTTATGGACCTACCATCCAAGAAGAAAGGAACCAGTTCACTGATTGGCTACTTAATGTGGATGTTTCACTTATGCATCATTGGATGGTACTTGGAGATTTTAATCTGATCAGAAGCAATGAGAAGAGAAATAGAGGGGAAGGGGATGTACACAACATGCTGCTATTTAATAATATGATAAGTCATCTGGATATTGAGGAAATTCCTATTAAAGGAAGAGCATATACATGGAGTAATATGCAAGCAGAGCCACTACTTGAAAAGCTTGACTGGATATTTACTAGTGCTAGCTGGACCTCTAGCTTTCCAAATACTATTGCCACCCCCATGTCTAAGCTCTCATCGGATCATCTCCCTATTAAAATCCAGATTGGTACATCTATCCCAAAAGCTAGCATTTTTCGATTTGAAGAATTCTGGCTAGGATTTGAGGGCTTTACTGATGTGGTTAGCACCAACTGGCAACACATTGGCATGTATAAGAATGCAGCTCAGGATATCACTGCGAGATTTAAATCCATTAGACATGCATTGAAGAAATGGAGTAAACAGCTTTCCAAACTGAACAGTATAATTGAATCATGCAATTATGTGCTTGCTCTGCTAGATGGTCTTGAAGATCAAAGAAACCTGTCCTTACAGGAAAATAATTTCAGAATGGCTCTCAAGAGACATTTGACTAAGCTACTTGAGGCCAAAAGAATTAACTGGAGGAGCAGAGCAAAAATAAGATGGGCAAAGCTTGGTGGAGAAAACACGAATTTTTTTCACATCATGGCCACCAAGAGCTACTGATGCAATTACATTGCCATGCTTAAAACTGAAGATGACAGATTAGTCTGTGATCATGATGCAAAAGCAGCAGTAATTTGGAACAGCTATAAGGCAAGAGTTGGTATCTCTGATAACCCAATTACGATATTGGATATTGCTTCCGTGATACAGCCTAACAATGAGGTTAATTTTGCCTGATGGATTTAATGGTGCTTTCCTTAAGAAATGCTGGCCTATTGTGAAGGAACAATTCTACAAGCTATGTGAGGAATTTCACTCTGGTAAACTGGATCTACAGAGTAGCAATACTGCATACATAACGCTGATACCTAAGGTGTTGAATCCTGAGACACTAAATGAGTTCAGACCTATCTCGCTTGTGAGCCTGGCACTTAAGTTTCTGACAAAAATATTGGCTAACAGGATGCAGAATGTTATTATACCAATCATCCACATGAACCAATATGGTTTTATAAAAAGCAGGACCATTCATGACTGCTTAGCATGGGCATTTGAATATATACACCTATGTCACAAATCAAAAAAGGAAATTATTATTGTCAAGATTGACTTTGTAAAAGCATTTGATAAAGTCGAATATAATGCTATCATGCTCATGCTCAAACATATGGGATTTGGAAAGAAATGGATCGATTGGATTAGGAGCATACTACACTCTGCATCTACCTCTGTTTTTGCTCAATGGTGTTCCAGGAAAAGTCATCAAATGCAAAAGAGGTGTACGCCAAGGAGACCCACTTTCACCTCTCCTGTTTGTGTCTGCCTCGGAATTATTGCAGTATGCTATTAACTCGGCATGGAGCGATGGAAACTTACAACTGCCTCTGGATCACTCTTTTGGATTGGATTATCCTATTATTCAGTACGCAGACGACACTCTTGTCATCATCCCGGCATGTGTAGCCCAGCTAAATACTCTGAAAAGTATCGTGCAATTTTTTTCAGCATCAACATGACTCAAGGTCAATTTTGCAAAAACCTCAATTGCCCCAATTAACATTTCGGTGGAAAGATGTGAGGAGCTGGCCAGCTCTATTGGCTGTAAAGCTGAAACGATGCCATTCACCTACTTGGGACTCCCTATGGGTACCACTAAACCAAGAATTGATGATTTCATTGGAATACTCGAAAGAATTGACAGAAGATTAGTGGGTATTGCTGATACTTTATCTTATGATGGTAGATTGACTGTTGTCAAATCCATAATAACTGCAATCCCAATTTTTTCTATGTGTACTATCAAGATGCCACTTGGATTTTTGGATCATGTGGAAGGATCATCAAGAGGGTTTTTATGGAGAGGCAAAGATATTGAGAAAAAAGGAAATTGCCTGGTTAAATGGGAAAATGTTTGCAAATCAAAGAAGGCTGGGGGACTAGGTGTGCTAAATCTACGGACACAGAACTTAGCTTTGTTGATGAAATACAAGTTCAAATTCATGAACTAGCAAGACATACCATGGGTCACACTCATCTGGCAAGCACATTATTCACAGGGCAATTTGCCACAAACCTCCAGCCTATGTGGCTCCATCTGGTGGAAAGATTGTCTATCCCTTATGGACAAGTTCCTATCTTTATTCACATGCTCGGCTGGAACTGGAGATACTCTTAGGCTGTGGCGAGATAATTGGTTTTCACCTACCATGCTACAGCAATTCCCACACCTATGCTCTTACGCCAAGGATCAAAATGTCTCACTTCAACATGCAATGGATACTTGTAATAATGGAGAAATCTATGATATGTTCCACCTTCCCCTGTCCATTGTTGCTGCTCAGGAATGCATTTCGCTAAACACTCTCCTACTGGACAGAGAAGACAACCTTGTTAAAGATAAGTGGATGCCACCGGGTAATAAACCTTTTTATTCGAGCAGAAGAATATACAAAGAATTGTCGCCAGCCACCACTGCACCTGCTCCGTTTCAATGGATTTGGAAATCGTGTGCACTTCCAAAGCACAAATTTTTCTTTTGGTTGTTACTACAAGACAGACTAAATACCAGGGATCTTCTGGCCAGGAAAAACTTCCATGTTGAAACCAAAAGCTGTGTTTTATGTGATGATGTCCTATTGAGGACTTTACACACCTTTTCTTTAGATGTGAGTTCAGCCAGATTTTTTGGTGGTCTCTTAACATAGAGTGGAATAATGATCTGGTTCTTTTTGACCTACTTATTGATGGCCGAGTCAGGTATAGAACACAATGCTTCAAAGAAATCCTCATCATTGGCTGCTGGACCATCTGGAATCACAGGAATAAAATCATCTTTGAAGGGGACATTGCTCATCAGCGAGAATGCATTAGACTTTTTAAAGAAAATTTCATGTTAGCTATGCACAGAGCTAAATCGAGTCTGAAGGAGGGCATGTCTCAGAGCTAAATCGAGTCTGAAGGAGGGCATGTCTCAATGGATTGATACCTTGTAATTTATTTTTGAACTGAACCTTGTTTGTAAATATTTACTTTGATGATGAGAAAATATAAATTCAAGCAGTAGGGGGTTTTCCCTACTGTTTTGCCTTCAATAAAAAAAGATACAGTCAGAAAACACCATATAGAGTCAAAAATCTTGTACAAATGAAACCGATAAATGTAGAACTAAACACCAGACTCGTGGATCTGGTCAGAGCTTAGCCTCACCCGTGGGGTCCGAGGAGGGATGCGGAGTGCGCGCACGTGGGATCAAGAGAGAATGAAAAATATGGAAAGGTTTTTAGAGCATCTCCAACCAGGGCCCTTATTTCGCCCATATATTTGGGCGGACAGTTCGACACGACCTGGATAGAAAACCGCCAACCAACAGCGTCCCTCAAACCCAGCCAATCTGTGCAGACTGTATGACACCCCTCATACCCAACCCATATGAGGTAGAGCGGTTGGCTGTTAACACCGAATGGTCATAGGTTCAAATCCTACTTGGGGTGGTTTGATTCATTCTTTAATGTAGGGCAGATATGGGGCGGTCCGTACATGCCCGGACGTCCGCCACGTTGGACCGACCCAGTAGGGCCCAGTCCGCCCCCACATATACCGAATCGTTCCCACCACCCCGGACCATACCCTAGATCGGTTTGTCCACGAGCTTCCCTCCACTCCACTGCGTGTCCCCTCCCCTTCCCTCCTCGTTCTCTTCGCTCCTCGAGCTCTAGCAAGATGTCCGACGAGTTCGAGTGGGATTCCTTGGAGGCGGAGTTCTCCGATGCGGCGGCTCCGACAGGTCGAGCTTCCATATCGACCGTGACGATGAACTCGCCCTTAGCGTGGCCCTCGAGCGGTCACTGATGGACACGGGATGACATTGCCTTGTCTGAGAGGGAGGCGGCCAAGAATGAAGCGGGGACCCGCCTTGCCAACAAGCAGGACCGCGTCGTCCGACTCTTAGCAGCTCGGCGTCCCTCTAGCAACGACGACACCTCTGACTCCTTTTTTTGGCCTCCTCCAATCCTTACGCCGTCTTCGAGTTGCTCCATCGCCCCGCCGGAGATGCCAAGGGGGAGGGCAAGGTGCCGCGGTGATGAGCTCCGGTCTGTCATGTCTTTTACTGAACTATGTATATTCAGCTGAACTCTTTCCCGTCTATTTAGTGCATCCGCTGAACTATGTTAAATCTATGTTTGTCTATCCACATGTGATCTACTCCCTCCGTTTTTTAATATAAGATGTTTTAGGTGTTTTACATGTTGTCTACATGTATACTAAAATGAGTGAACATGCACACTAAAATGTGTCTACGTACATTTGTATGCGTGCACGTGGACAAATGGTAAAACATCTTATATTAAAAAATGGAGGGAGTGCGGTTGTATATGTTCGTTGATCTACGTTGGATGCGTAGTATGGTTTTGAGGGGGGAGCGGCTGGAGAGGCACATATTTAGGGTTAGGGAATGAGATTTAGAAGAGCTGCCGGAGAAAGAGGTTAAAACCAGAGTATCTCACCAACGGGCTCTCTTTACGTCATCAGCTGGACGCCTACACTACAGGAAACGGGTCAGTTCCAGACGGCCGGAAACCGTCGGCAACAGAAGTAAACCCGTCGGCATACATATATGCCGATGGTCACCGTCGGGATATAGCCGTCGGCATCTTCTCGGTCGGCATACGATGCCTCAACCGTCGGGAACAAAGTACCGTCGGCATATAGGTATGTGCCGACGGTTATCCACGCCCGTCGGCACGCAAGGCCCGTCGGCAACTAGAACAGACTGACGGTTAAGTTTGACGGCGTCGTTATAGTTGCCGACGGCCTGGCCGTCGGCATACCTCTCCACGTGTCGACAGCTGGGAACTCAGGTCGGACCCACAATACTGTGTGCCGACGGCTTTGTTTTCTGTATGCCGACGGCTTCTGTGTCGGCAACTGGTTCCACGCGTCTTCCTCTGGAAGCTAACGTGGGTCCCACTGAGCAAGCTGCCGACGTTTTGTTTTTTGTATGCCGACAGCCTTCCGTCGGCAACGAGATGCACGCGTCCTTCTCTGAGAACACCTGGCGGGTCCCACGTGCGCCTATATGCCGACGGCCTGGTTATGTATGCCGACGGCTTATGGTTTTCACAGTAATTACTATGCCGACGGCTTTGCCGTCGGCGTAGTTTTACACTGGGGTGTCTACGAATTTGTATGCCGACGGCTTTGCCGTCGGCATAGTTCTTACCAATTGTTTTTTTTAATTTAATTTCTTCCAGCCCTGCAAATTAAAATTGGTACAGATGCATATAAATTCATAAAAAATACAGGAAAATACAGACAGAAATATTCTCATCATCACAACCTCATACATATTACCATCATCAGCAAATCCACACATAGATAATAGTACTAACACAAGTACAAGTTCAACAGCCGATCGACTAACAAGTTCATACATATTACCATCATCAGCAAATCCACAACATCACAGCCGATCGACTAACAAGTTCAACACATGAGTAACAGGTTCAGTACAAGCACGACATCCACCACGAGTACAAGTTCATAAGGACGACAAGGACAGATTTCGAGCACCGCCACTCCACCGCCTTGAGCATCATAACTACAGAAAGAAGATGAAGAACTGTTTATCATGGGAATTGGTCTAGTAATAAATGTTTGCATGTCTAAGTCTAATATAGTTAGAAGACTTGAAGTAACTAACCTGGTCACTGTCCTGGCGACGGCGACGTAGGCATATGGGCAACATGACCTTGATACGATGGGGTCTGTGGGCTCTGTGAACCAGGAGTACGGGTGCCAGGAGTACCATTACCACTGGTAGTTCCACCAATTATGAGAGCACCACCACTGGTATCAGGAAAGAAAGCATTGGATGCACTTGATCCCTGCCAGTTTGAGCAAGATGGAGTAACTACAATTGTCCAAACATTGATCCCTGGTTCCTTACAAGTTCGTGAAGAGTCGACTAACCGGAGTAGATGTGCCACATGCCAAGAATTCTTCAAGCGTTGGCAAGACTGGGAACGGTGGAGCTAGTGGTGGTGCAGGTCCCATCTGTGGCAGAATCCCAGTACTCGCAAACTCGGTCATCGCCTACAGGTTTATTAAGAAACGGTCATGTCATGCATCGCAAAGATGAAGGTTAAAAGTGGCCAAAGTACAAAAATACTGCTCTTTGCGACAATGGGCAACTAACCATGTTGAAGCGCTGCTGGTACTCCTGCACCAGAGCCTGAGCCGCCTGGTATTCCTTGACATCTAAATTATATTGCCGCTGAATCCTAGTGTAAGCTTCAACCTGCTGGTCCTACAATATTACATAATGAATCTCATCAGAATAGCCATGCAAGAACAAAAGTCAGAAAAGGGGGAGAAGATACTTACAGTGGCGAACCGCGAGCGTACACGACGTACAGTAGACACACTCCCACTCGGGCTGGAAACTCGGACCTGTGAGTATGTCATGTCAGTCTCGAGTATGCTGTCTGCAACCTTGTGGCGGCCATGCGGCTTGCCGTGTCCCGCCACAATAACCACCTTTGGATCAATATCTGCCTCTTCAGGATTGGAATCCTCCCCATGCTGCCTTTTAAACTCATCACAATATTCCAAGGCATACGTGGCAGTGTTGCCATAGTGCGTGGCACCGTCATTGGCAGGCTTCGAGAGCTGACGGCCAAGCTTCCATGACCTCAAATCTGAGACCGGCTGCTTCAGTTGGGCCTCCTGCAACATCAAAATGAAAGGTTATGCATAAAATAGGAACAAGCAAAGAAACTGATAGGAGGATGTTCCATGTATATATACCAAGTGCCTCTTGAAGCGACGATCGCTCCGATTCCCTTGACAGTGTGTTCCTTTATTGCCGCGATTGCTAGAGTTGGTACTGCTTGTGGCCAAGAACGCTGGATCTTCCCCTATCCACCTATCCACCAAAGTCGACCATGCGTCGGGCTGACCATGGGCCCAATCAGGAATCACCTGAATAATCAAAATATAGCATTTTCTTAACCCAGCAAGTTAGCATGCCACCCAAACATACTTCATGTAAGAACTTTCTAGCTATTGCTATCCAAATACTTCAGTTTATAAACAGAAAAAGGCTCACAGAAATTTGCAGGCTGTAAAGCAGAACAGCAAGTTAAAAGTGATTTTGTCATGTTGGTGTTGATTCAACAGATAAGAAAAAAGCTGATACAATGGAAGCAAGTAAGTATATTACTCATCTTCATGGAATAAAAAGGGTGATACCATGGAAGCAACTGACTTTGTCCTGCTGGTGTTATCTTTTGCACAAATAAGGGGAAAAGACAAGTTACTTACGTCCATGAAGTGCTGCTTCGGCATCATAATCTTCTCATCCCTCATTCTTTTCTTCGTCATACTCTGCTTGAGAACGGTGCCGTAGTAGTGCGAGATGGCCACGAATTTAGCCTCGTATATCATCTGCCGTGTCAACTTCTTCGCAGCCTCCACGAAGACCTTGTCTGCCTGGACCTTCTTTTCCGGTGGAACTCTATAGAATTCCTACAATCATGTGTAAGAAAGAAATGTAAGTGATTGGTGATGAACTTTGAACCAAATATATGGACTTGTGCATATTCAAATAAAACTTGCCCAAAATTTAGTGTAGACAGCATTCGAATGAGTCCCGAAGATTTCCGTCTTGGCAGCTTCATAGTCGCTCCAACTCGTTGCTAACACCTTCTCGGCATCTTCGTCATCAGTTGGGTTGTACAGGCCCGGCCAGTGCCTCTTCAGGAAAACAGTAATTATCCCATTAGGATACTTGGCATCGCCCTGGGGTCCAACAAAATCCCAATTGCTGCACAAGAATCAAAGTATTAGTATGTGTTCAACTATTAGAATCAAAAAATTATGAACCGGGTCCATTTACCCTTTCTGGTTTGGAACTATGAGCCATTTCTCCTCCTCAGTAGCTGGTTTTTTTGTAGGGACCTTAGCAATTCCCCGCAACCAGACCTTCGAGGCCTCCCCATGTGACTCCATATCATCCCCACCATCCTCCCCACCATCCTCCTCCCCACCCCCCTCCTCCTCCCCACCCTCCTCGCCATCCTCCTCCCTGCTCTGCTCCTCGTTCTCGGCGTCGTCATCCTCAATCCCAGTGCCAGTGGCGGAGGGTATGTCGCTAGAGGAAGGAGTCTGAATCTGCTCAACCACACGGTGTCCTGTAGGAGCTCTTCCCCTGCCCCCTCGTCCCCTCACTACACGGCCTCCTCTAGGTGGTCTTCCCGTGACCCCTCGAACTACTTGTGAGGGTTCAGCATCCTCACCTGCATTTAGAAAGAACAAGTGGCAAAAGAAATGTGATGATAGGCAGTAGCATCTACATATACTAGCATGAATAAAGCCTACATAACTCCAGCAACAATAAAACCTACAGAATTCCAAAATACTAGCATGAAAAACCTACAGAATTTCCAGCAACCCAGTAGACCCTCCTCACCTATCAAAATGCGAGGACGTGGTACTCTTCCGGATCGAGTGGTTATATTTGGCTTCTCTTTGGGAAAAATAGAATCCAGCGTATCTTGGCTTGATTGCTTGCTCATGGTTCAGTCCTGCATTGAGAAAGAGTGAAGTATTAGTAAGGACATAATAAGATGCAGTTTTACAGCATAGGTAGAGCAGTTTTACAGCCCACTAAAAGCATAAGGACACAAAAAGATGCAGTTTTTTGAAGTACAGAACCTAGACAACAACAACACCACCATGAACCTAGTCCAACACAGGTCCTACAGAGAAACCTTGCCAGCTAGAACCCATAAGAACCATCGGAGTCGTAATCGATTTCTTGTGGGGCCTCATCATCACTATCGCGCATAGGCTCAGGCTGGGCCTCCAATGAGGGATGTGGAGGCTCATCATCGCTGTCATCGTCCAAATGTAACTTGGCAAGCATATCTATGTCCTTTAGATTCACAACTGCCTCGCCATTCCTTGTATCGTCCATGAGAGCATCAAGACCATCCAAAAGAATATCAAAATCCCCATCAGCTTGTTGCTCTTGATAGAACTCTCCCTCGTATGTGATGGGGTTTATGTTGTCGTAATCGTCATCGTTTGGGGCTACTAGCTTACCATGTGGCGATATCTTAAACACAACTTCCCAGCCCTTTAGTTCCTCATTTTGGCATGGGTAGGGCAGATAATACACTTGTGTGGCCTGGTTAGCTACGATAAAGACATCTGACCCGTGATAGACCGTTGATGGCTTAACTTCGACTAAACCTATGGAAGGGGTATGTTTCAGTCCCCTTACTGTAGGGTCAAACCAGTGGCATTTGAACACAACAAGATTAAGATCTTCAGCCCCAGAAAGGAATGAAAGTGCATATATATTTTCTATCCTTCCGTAGTACTCTACATTGGTTCCTCCAGTAAACACTCCAGTATTTATAGTTTTGGCATTAGGCCGGGTGTTCTGGTGTGTCTCTGTATGGAAACGATACCCATTAACATCATACTTTTCATATGAATATACCCTGTTTTCAAAACCCTGAGAAACCCATCTCAATTCGTCAGGCATAGATGTCTTGGGATCTTTTCCCTACAGGGAATTGTAACAGGGACAGGTTACACTAAATGACAGGGACAAGTTAGAAATTACTATAACAGGGACAAGTTAGGAAATTACTTTTTCCATGAACCAATTCACAATTTTTTTCGTCCATTGGCACCCTTTCTTAGAAGTTTATCCAGCTCCGTGGCATCAGGACTACTCCTTCCCTGCCACTCTTCACGGACAAACTGCTTCAAAAATGGCATTGCTTCCTTAGTGTTGTGCAAGACATAGAACATGATGTCCTGCCACAAGGAGTTTGGCATGTTGTAAGCTCTGGAGCCACCAGCTGTGCCACCTTGCCCTTTGAAGAGGTCCAGCTTGGGTTTATACTTGGGCTCATCAGTATTGTATCGAGAGACCTTATTATGCAGAGTGGGAACATGGGCAGGATAGAATGTTGTCCTGACATCAGCCACCTCCTCGAGGATACTAGCCTCAGCTATGGATGCTTCAATCTTACACTTGTTCCCACATTTTGTTCGAATATGTTTAAATTCTCTCTCAATTGCAAACTGCCAACGATTCTGGCACGGTCCGCCCAACAGTGCCTCGTTTGCGAGATGCAAAATGAGATGTTGCATTGGATTAAAGAAGCCCGGCGGAAAAATCATCTCTAACTTGCATAGCAACTCTGGTGCTTTCTTATGCAGTAGCTTCATCATCTTGGGACATATTTCTTTAGCACAGAGCATGCGGAAGAAATGGCTCAGCTCTGCAAGAACTCGCCAGATATAATCGGGGACATAGCCTCGAACCATCACGGGCAGGAGCCGCTCAAGCCATATGTGATAGTCATGGCTCTTGAGCCCGGTGATTTTGCCTGTTGCAATATTGACTCCTTTACTGATATTCGCTGCATAACCATCGCCGAACTTCACCGTATCTTTCAGCCACGCAAATACCTCCTTCTTTTGGTGCTTTTTAAGGACAAAAGGGGCATCTGGCTTGACCCAAGTTTTTCTAGAGCCTGTTGGTGGCTTCATGTTTAGCTCTTCTCTATCACACAGCTTCTCTTGGTCAGCTCTAGCCTTAATGTTATCCTTTGTCTTCTCTGGAATGTTGAGGACAGTGGAAAATAAGGCATCCGCCACATTCTTTTCAGTGTGCATCACATCGATGTTGTGGGGAAGTAAGAGGTCCTTGTAATATGGCAGCTTTGTTAAGCCTGCAATGTGAGACCAGTTGTGGTCCTCACCATATCCCTCAAAACCTTTGCCCTTGGCTTTAGCCCGAAGAGCTTTTAGCTCAGCATCAACATCTGCACCTGTGAACGTCGGTATCTCGTTTACTTCATGGACAGCTATGCCTTTCCTGAAGTGCTTTGTGTCTTCTCTGAAGGGATGGTCTTCGTCAAGGAATTGTCGATGCTGGTCAAAGGCAGAATACTTGCCACCCCTCTTCAGCCAAATGAAAATAAGAGCCTGACGGCAAATAGGGCATGGCATCTTCCCATTCGTACACCATCCACAGAACAGTGCATACCCAGGCATATCATGCATTGAATAGTGGAACCAAATTCTCATCAGAAAGTTTTTCTTCGAATCTGCATCGTATGTCAATGTCCCATGTTCCCAAGAAGCATGCAAATCATCCACCAGTGGCTGCATTAACACGCTCAAATTCTTGCCCGGGTATTCAGGCCCTGGAATTATCATGGACATGAGTATGGTCTTGCGCTGCATTAGGAAGCCGGGAGGGAGATTGAGCGGAATGACAAACACGGGCCAGCAGCTGTATGGGGTGGCTGACATGCCATATGGATTGAACCCATCGGTTGCTATCGCAATTCTGACATTACGAGCATCTTCAGCTTTTCTAGGGTGTTTTTTGTCGAAGTCCTTCCATGCCTCACCATCCGCTGGATGTACCATCTTCTGTTCATTGTATCTATGCCCATGCTTGTGCCAAGTCATTTGTTTGGCAGACTCCTCACTCATGAAAAGGCGCTGGATTCTTGGTATGAATGGGAGATACCGAAGAATCTTTGCGGGGACTTTGGTCTGCTTCTTCTCACCAGCATCATTGGCTTTTCCCTCAACATACCTAGAGGACCCGCACTTCGAACAGTACTTGTCCTTCTCAAACTCCTTATAAAACAAAAGGCAATTCTTTGGACAGACATCTATCTTCTTATAATCCAGCGTCAGTGCACTCATGAGTTTCTTCGACTCGTACATGTTTTGTGGCAGAACATTATCTTCAGGCAGCATGTTACCCACTACTACCAGTAATTCTTCAAAGGAAGATCGGGTAAATGCGTGCCGAGCCTTGAGTGCCAGCAGTTGTGAGATGGCATCCAGCTGAGAGATTTTGGCTTTCTCATAAAGAGGTTTTTTTGCAGACTCCATCACCTCAAAGAAGGCCTTTGCAGTTGGCTCTGGTTCCTCTGGTTCCTCCGGTTCCACCTCCGGAGCTTGCAAATGTGGCATATGTGCACGCTGCAAAGCATCTATCATGTTTCTCACCCCGTCGTCCTCCTCACCACCAATGCGCTGCCGCATCACCTCCTCTCTAGGACGTTCATACTCGCCAAGGTTGACCCACATGGTAAAGTTTGCCATGTACCCATTCAACCTAAGGTGGCGGCTCATGACATTCTTGCCACGACGATGACGGTTCTCGCAAACACTACAAGGGCAAAGTGGAACAATCCTCTTTGATTCACGGAATGCAGCTTCCAAAAAGGCTTCAGTTTTGTCAACCCACTCATCCGTAACACGATTCGCATTGACACGACCACTGTACATCCACTCACCATCAGCCATGCTCTGCCCAAGAGTTCAACAAGCTTTATAATCTACTAGATCCTAATCCAAACCCGAGGAGTTTTATAATCTCCTCTATAACATATACAAATTCTATAAGATATATAACAGTCTATCTATAAAATGTCTACTTTTAGCCATATCTATCTGTAGGTACAAGTTACATACACCACTCATAGAACTAAAGTTAAATTTTTTGACTTTGCAGAACAAGAACATTTCAACTTGCAGAACAAGAACAGTACAACAAAAAGCAGAAAATACAGGGGGAGAAGACCAGTACCTCTCGATGCAGTTGGAGTAGGGACGGCCGGAAGAGGTGCGCCGAGCCTGTGGAGATGGGGCAGCCGGTGGGCCGGCCTGAAGGTCCTCCAAAGCTCCGGCCTTGGGGCTCCCTCGCCACGATTGGGGAGGAGGGAACCACGGGCAGGCGACAGCGGGCCTCGCTGCCTACGTGGAGGACACGAGCGGCGACGACGAGCATGGGCGTGGAGGGGGAGGTGCGGCGTCGACGAGCACGGGCGTGGCGGAGACGAGCGCCGCCAGGACCACGGCCGTGGAGGGGAGCAGCGGCGGCGACGAGCACGGGTGTGGAGGGGAGGAGCAGCGAGCGGCGGCGGCGTGGAGCACGCGTGGAGGGGAGCGGCGGCGACGAGCACGTGTGGAGGGGACGAGCGGCGAGTGGCGGCGGCGTGGATCTGGACAGAGGAGCGTGGAGCGTGGGGGGAGGAGTGTGGCGAGTGGCGGCGGCGCGGAACTGGACAGAGCAGCGGGAATTGGGGGAGCGCGCCTATATTAGGCCCATCTTTTTGTTTGCCGACGGCCTTTTCAGTTGGGCCGTAGGCATAGCTCTCTTCCTATTTTTCTTTCAAAAAATAAAAACATTGGTGCAATTTTCTAACTAATAATACACAATACTATATATTGGTACCCATGCATGGTTTTGTGGGATTCCTATGCACCGTTGCCCCATTTCCGGTGAAACCCTAGCCAGTTGACCAAGAAGTCAACGTTTCCGTCTAGGGTTAGGGTTAGGGTTAACGGGCTATGGTTTAGCCGGAAATGGCGCAACGGAGCATCGGAATCCCACAAAAACATGCATGGGTACCCAACATATGTTTATAACAGTGGTGGGACATCTAAAATAATGAGAAACAAACTCCCAAGTGTGCCCGCTTCACGTATGACACTTGTCCCGCACGAAGACTATGCACTCTGAGGTGGAAACTCCCGCTTCGGGCCAACCGGATGGAATCTTGCAACAACTTGTGCTAAAACTTGAATTTAAATATTCCTATGTACTATCCTAACACAACCAAGCAAAAAAGTCCATTGCTCTACCCCCCTTTCGACATCGGTCTAGGGGGTAGACGAAAACGTTGACTTCTTGGTCAACGGGCTAGGGTTTCGCCGGAAATGGGGCAACGGAGCATCGGAATCCCACAAGAACATGCATGGGTCCCAAACATATGTTTATAACAGTGGTGTGACATATAAATAGTGAGAAACAAACTCCCAAGTGTGACCCGCTTCACGTACGACACCTGTCCCGCACGAAGACTATGCACTCTGAGGTGGAAACTCCCGCTTCGGGCCAACCGGATGGAATCTTGCGACAACTTGTGCTAAAACTAGAATTTAAATATTCCTATGTACTACCCTAACACAACCAAGCAAAAAAGTCCATTGCTCTACCCCCTTTCGACGCCGGTCTTGGGGGTAGACGAAAACGTTGACTTCTTGGTCAACGGGCTAGGGTTTCGCCGGAAATGGCGCAACGGAGCATCGGAATCCCACAAAAACATGCATGGGTACCCAACATATGTTTATAACAGTGGTGTGACATCTAAAATAATGAGAAACAAACTCCCAAGTGTGGCCCGCTTCACGTACGACACCTGTCCCGCACGAAGACTATGCACTCTGAGGTGGACACTAGTAGGAAAACGCGATTCTATGGATCCCTATTCTGTGGCGCACCATTTAGCCATGCGCCACAAAAAAAAAAATCTGTGGCGCACCCTAAACTGGTGCGCCACAGAATTTGCAATTCTGTGGCGCACCTAAACTGGTGCGCCACAGAATTTGCAATTATGTGGCGCACCTAAACTGGTGCGCCACAGAATATTGCTATTCTGTGGCGCACCTAACTGGGTGCGCCACAGAATTTGCAATTCTGTGGCGCACAAGATTCACATGCGCCATAGAAAATTCGTACACGCACACACAGGTCTCAGATCCATATTCTCTCTCCTAGCCTATCCTCTCCCACCAACTCACAGCCACACACACGTCCTATCCTACCGAACGAAAAGAAGAAAAAACTTCTCTTCACTCTCTGCGCGTCCACACGCACACACACACGTCCATCCTCTTCTCCTCTCTCTCTGCGCGTCAACGCCGTCCAAGGCCCGTCTCCGCCCACCTCCGAGGTCGCCGCCGCCATGGACAGATCCGCCGCCGCCTAGGTTAGCCCCTCCTCCTCCTCCCTCACTCCCGACAACGCCTCCTTCCGTTCCAGTGCTGCTCACGCCCTCCTTCTCTATGTTAGCAGGACGCCGCCCAGCCCAGCCGCGTTGCCCGCCAGGTCGCTCCGGATCCGCCGCCTCGTCCCCATTCGTCAGCTCTGCCTCTGCGGGCGCGGCGCGCTTGGACGAGGAATCCGGTGGTGGGGGAGCGAGGAAGGACGCCACGCCAGCGCCAGGGATTCGAGGCCGAGGTGAAGGCCGTTCTCCAGGCCAATCTCAAGCACGAGTAGGAGATCGACGCCTGCATCAGGGGCCTCGAGGAGGAGCGCCTGCATCAGAGGTCTTCCGCCACGAGCTCGCCGTCGACGCCTGCATCAGGGGCCCCGCCGTCCCACGCGCTCATGCTGCGCTGCGTCCTCGCGGGCCGCCCCGCCACCGCCGACGAGGTCCGGGCCGCCACCTCCCCATCCGTGCTCGCCTCATGGCGGGCCGTCTGGACGGGACCACCTCGACGCCGCCGTGCAGGGCGTGAAGGGCAGACGACGAACCCAGCCAGGAAGAGGAGGAGGAAGAGATCGACGAGAAACAGAGGCAGCGTCCTGCGCGTCGACGTCGTGCAAGCGACCTTGACGCCGCCGTAGGGGTCGGAGCGCCGCTCCAGTCGCGGTGGCTGGGGTGGGCTGTATTTTTTTTTAAATTTGAAAAACAAATTCTGTGGCGCACGGGTGTGACATGCGCCACAAAAGTTTAGGTTTTCTGTGGCGCACGGTGGGGTGCGCCACAGAATTGCTTGTTTTGTGGCGACAATTCTGTGGCGCACCTACCATGCGCCACAGATTTTTTTTTTGGTGCGCCACAGAATCGCGTTTTCCTACTAGTGGGAAACTCCCGCTTCGGGCCAACCGGATGGAATATTGCGACAACTTGTGCTAAAACTTGAATTTAAATATTCCTATGTACTATCCTAACACAAACCAAGCAAAAAAGTCCATTGCTCTACCCCCTTTCGACGCCGGTCTAGGGGGTAGACGAAAACGTTGACTTCTTGGTCAACGGGCTAGGGTTTCGTCGGAAATGGCGCAACAGAGCTTCGGAATCCCACAAGAACATGCATGGGTCCCAAACATATGTTTATAACAGTGGTGTGACATCTAAATAGTGAGAAACAAACTCCCAAGTGTGACCCGCTTCGCATACGACACTTATCCCGCACAAAGACTATGCACTCTGAGGTGGAAACTCCCGCTTCGGGCCAACCGGATGGAATCTTGCGACAACTTGTGCTAAAACTTGAATTTAAATATTCCTATGTACTACCCTAACACAACCAAGCAAAAAAGCCCATTCCTCTACCCCCTTTCGACGCCGGTCTAGGGGGTAGACGAAAACGTTGACTTCTTGGTCAACGGGCTAGGGTTTCGCCGGAAATGGCGCAACGGAGCATCGGAATCCCACAAAAACATGCATGGGTACCCAACATATGTTTATAACAGTGGTGTGACATCTAAAATAATGAGAAACAAACTCCCAAGTGTGGCCCGCTTCACGTACGACACCTGTCCCGCACGAAGACTATGCACTCTGAGGTGGAAACTCCCGCTTCGGGCCAACCGGATGGAATCTTGCGACAACTTGTGCTAAAACTTGAATTTAAATATTCCTATGTACTATCCTAACACAAACCAAGCAAAAAAGTCCATTGCTCTACCCCCTTTCGACGTCGGTCTAGGGGGTACACGAAAATGTTGACTTCTTGGTCAACGGGCTAGGGTTTCGCCGGAAATGGCACAACGGAGCATCGGAATCCCACAAAAACATGCATGGGTACCCAACATATGTTTATAACAGTGGTGGGACATCTAAAATAATGAGAAACAAACTCCCAAGTGTGGCCCGCTTCACGTACGACACTTGTCCCGCACGAAGACTATGCACTCTGAGGTGGAAACTCCCGCTTCGGGCCAACCGGATGGAATCTTGCGACAACTTGTGCTAAAACTTGAATTTAAATATTCCTATGTACTACCCTAACGCAACCAAGCAAAAAAGTCCATTGCTCTACCCCTTTCGACGCCGGTCTAGGGGGTAGACGAAAACGTTGACTTCTTGGTCAACGGGCTAGGGTTTCGTCGGAAATGGCGAAACGGAGCATCGGAATCCCACAAAAACATGCATGAGTACCCAAAATATGTTTATAACAGTGGCGGGACATCTAAAATAATGAGAAACAAACCCCCAAGTGTGGCCCGCTTCACGTACGACACATGTCCCGCGCGAAGACTATGCACTCTGAGGTGGAAAAACTCCCGCTTCAGGCCAACCGGATGGAATCTTGCGACAACTTGTGCTAAAACTTGAATTTAAATATTCCTATGTACTATCCTAACACAACCAAGCAAAAAAGTCCATTGCTCTACCCCCTTTCGACGCCGGTCTAGGGGGTAGACGAAAACGTTGACTTCTTGGTCAACGGGATAGGGTTTCGCCGGAAATGGCGCAACGGAGCAACGGAATCCCACAAAAACATGCATGGGTACCAAACATATGTTTATAACAGTGGTGGGACATCTAAAATAGTGAGCAACAAACTCCCAAGTGTGGCCCGCTTCACGTACGACACTCGTCCCGCACGAAGACTATGCACTCTGAGGTGGAAACTCCCGCTTCGGGCCAACCGGATGGAATCTTGCGACAACTTGTGCTAAAACTTGAATTTAAATATTCCTATGTACTATCCTAACACAACCAAGCAAAAAAGTCCATTGCTCTACCCCCTTTCGACGCCGGTCTAGGGGGTAGACGAAAACGTTGACTTCTTGGTCAACGGGCTAGGGTTTCGCTGGAAATGGGCAACGGAGCATCGGAATCCCACAAGAACATGCATGGGTCCCAAACATATGTTTATAACAGTGGTGTGACATCTAAATAGTGAGAAACAAACTCCCAAGTGTGACCCGCTTCGCATACGACACTTATCCCGCACAAAGACTATGCACTCTCAGGTGGAAACTCCTGCTTCGGGCCAACCGGATGGAATCTTGCGACAACTTGTGCTAAAACTTGAATTTAAATATTCCTATGTACTACCCTAACACAACCAAGCAAAAAAGTACATTGCTCTACCCCCTTTCGACGCCGGTCTAGGGGGTAGACGAAAACGTTGACTTCTTGGTCAACGGGCTAGGGTTTCGTCGGAAATGGCGAAACGGAGCATCGGAATCCCACAAAAACATGCATGGGTACCCAAAATATGTTTATAACAGGGGTGGGACATCTAAAATAATGAGAAACAAACTCCCAAGTGTGGCCCGCTTCACGTACGACACCTGTCCCGCACGAAGACTATGCACTCTGAGGTGGAAACTCCCGCTTCGGGCCAACCGGATGGAATCTTGCGACAACTTGTGCTAAAACTTGAATTTAAATATTCCTATGTACTATCCTAACACAACCAAGCAAAAAAGTCCATTGCTCTACCCCCTTTCGACGCCGGTCTAGGGGGTAGACGAAAACGTTGACTTCTTGGTCAACGGGCTAGGGTTTCGCTGGAAATGGGGCAACGGAGCATCGGAATCCCACAAGAACATGCATGGGTCCCAAACATATGTTTATAACAGCGGTGTGACATCTAAATAGTGAGAAACAAACTCCCAAGTGTGACCCGCTTCGCATACGACACTTATCCCGCACAAAGACTATGCACTCTCAGGTGGAAACTCCTGCTTCGGGCCAACCAGATGGAATCTTGCGACAACTTGTGCTAAAACTTGAATTTAAATATTCCTATGTACTACCCTAACACAACCAAGCAAAAAAGTCCATTGCTCTACCCCCTTTCGACGCCGGTCTAGGGGGTAGACGAAAACGTTGACTTCTTGGTCAACGGGCTAGGGTTTCGTCGGAAATGGCGAAACGGAGCATCGGAATCCCACAAAAACATGCATGGGTACCCAAAATATGTTTATAACAGTGGTGGGACATCTA
Source organism: Poa pratensis (assembly GCA_947311845.1). Classification (NCBI taxonomy): domain Eukaryota; kingdom Viridiplantae; phylum Streptophyta; class Magnoliopsida; order Poales; family Poaceae; genus Poa; species Poa pratensis. The sequence continues at coordinate 20,099,450 of CAMZMU010000058.1, forward strand.
AAATAATGAGAAACAAACTCCCAAGTGTGGCCCGCTTCACGTACGACACCTGTCCCGCACGAAGACTATGCACTCTGAGGTGGAAACTCCCGCTTCGGGCCAACCGGATGGAATCTTGCGACAACTTGTGCTAAAACTTGAATTTAAATATTCCTATGTACTATCCTAACACAACCAAGCAAAAAAGTCCATTGCTCTACCCCCTTTCGACGCCGGTCTAGGGGGTAGACGAAAACGTTGACTTCTTGGTCAACGGGCTAGGGTTTCGCCGGAAATGGCGCAACGGAGCATCGGAATCCCACAAAAACATGCATGGGTACCCAACATATGTTTATAACAGTGGTGGGACATCTAAATAGTGAGCAACAAACTCCCAAGTGTGGCCCGCTTCACGTACGACACCTGTCCCGCACGAAGACTATGCACTCTGAGGTGGAAACTCCCGCTTCGGGCCAACCGGATGGAATCTTGCGACAACTTGTGCTAAAACTTGAATTTAAATATTCCTATGTACTATCCTAACACAACCAAGCAAAAAAGTCCATTGCTCTACCCCCTTTCGACGCCGGTCCAGGGGGTAGACGAAAACGTTGACTTCTTGGTCAACGGGCTAGGGTTTCGCCGGAAATGGCAACGGAGCATCGGAATCCCACAAGAACATGCATGGGTCCCAAACATATGTTTATAACAGTGGTGTGACATCAAAATAGTGAGAAACAAACTCCCAAGTGTGACCCGCTTCGCATACGAAACTTATCCCGCACAAAGACTATGCACTCTGAGGTGGAAACTCCCGCTTCGGGCCAACCGGATGGAATCTTGCGACAACTTGTGCTAAAACTTGAATTTAAATATTCCTATGTACTACCTAACACAACCAAGCAAAAAAGTCCATTGCTCTACCCCCTTTGACGCCGGTCTAGGGGGTAGACGAAAACGTTGACTTCTTGGTCAACGGGCTAGGGTTTCGCCGGAAATGGCGCAACGGAGCATCGGAATCCCACAAAAACATGCATGGGTACCCAACATATGTTTATAACAGTGGTGGGACATCTAAAATAATGAGAAACAAACTCCCAAGTGTGGCCCGCTTCACGTACGACACTTGTCCCGCACAAAGACTATGCACTCTGAGGTGGAAACTCCTGCTTCGGGCCAACCGGATGGAATCTTGCGACAACTTGTGCTAAAACTTGAATTTAAATATTCCTATGTACTATCCTAACACAACCAAGCAAAAAAGTCCATTGCTCTACCCCCTTTCGACGCCGGTCTAGGGGGTAGACGAAAACGTTGACTTCTTGGTTAACGGGCTAGGGTTTCGCCGGAAATGGCGCAACGGAGCATCGGAATCCCACAAAAACATGCATGGGTACCCAACATATGTTTATAACAGTGGTGTGACATCTAAATAGTGAGAAACAAACTCCCAAGTGTGACCCGCTTCGCATACGACACTTATCCCGCACAAAGACTATGCACTCTGAGGTGGAAACTCCCGCTTCGGGCCAACCGGATGGAATCTTGCGACAACTTGTGCTAAAACTTGAATTTAAATATTCGTATGTACTATCCTAACACAAGCAAGCAAAAAAGTCCATTGCTCTACCCCTTTCGACACCGGTGTAGGGGGTAGACGAAAACGTTGACTTCTTGGTCAACGGGCTAGGGTTTCGGTAGAAATGGCGCAACGGTTGGGACGGACCGGGAGCTCACGCGAGGGGAACGGCGGCCGCAGGCGGAGCGAGAACTTCAACACTGTGTAGTGAGTGCAAAACTGTGTGGTCAATATACATGTATTTGTATTATTTTTATTATACATGAAATCTGCTTGTTTTTCGAAAAAAACTGTGTAGTCACTTGACTACACAGATCTCGGCAGAAAAGATCCTGGGAGTGGATCGAGCATTTTAGTTGCCGACGGCCTAAGTGAATTGGCCGTCGGCATACCCGTAGATGCCCTGGATATAGGTCATTCCGGCCTGTGTCGTGACGCAAATTCCCCAATCGCCGCGTCGAGAACCCTAGCTCCACAGTCCACTCGCCGCCGCCGGTCGCCGCTCCTCCCCTCCACACTCCACGCCGCCGCTTGTCCCCTCCACGCAGGCAGCGATGCCCGGTCGCCACCCGCCGCCGTGAAGCCCCCGCCGCCTGCCCGTGATTCCCTCTTCCCCAATCGTGAGGAGGGAGCCCCAAGGCCGGAGCTTCCCCTCGGCTGCCCCATCTCCGCGCACCTTCTCCGGCCGGCTTCGAGAGGCTACTGCTGCTACGTCTTCGCCCGTCCTCCGCTCCCCCGCCCGCATCCTCCCCCGCCGTCATCCGCCCCTATAAGCTCACCCGATCCCGATCCCGATCCTCTTCCCCGTGAGATCTCTGCAGTAGGAGTTCAGTAGGAGTCCTTGCTTGCTGTATCTGTGAACGTGCTGTAGGAGTCCTTGCTGTATCTGTGTATAGTGATTTTGCTGCTGCCGTCTGTGATTTTGCTGCTGCGTGTCCTGATTTTTGTGTTCGGATTTGCTGCTGCCGCCGCCATATAGTGCATTAGTGCAAAGTGCATAGAGACTTGGTGATAGTGGTGTTAGTGCAGTACTGCCGCCATATATGTGTACATATCTGTGGCCAGGCTAGGGGACCTAGAACAAAAATGAATCCATTTTGCTTTGATATAGAACAAAAATGGCTGTGTACAATTTTTGGTACTACTTATGTAATCATGTTTGCTTTGAGTAACAAAATATAGAGGAAAATGTTGCAGGCTGTGTACTGATTCCATTTTGCTTTGATATAGAGAGGGATATGAGCATAGAGTCTGACGCTATGAGCATCTCTAGTGAGGACAGTGGCTCATTTTCAACTGATGAACATTTGGGCTACGCTGTAGATGGACCGATGTTTATCAGGAGAGGTGTGAAGAACCTTTGGAACCAATCTGTTTATCCCTTGTTTATTACTGTTATGTAGTACATTGCCTAATATTTAGATAAATTTTGTTACATATAGGACCTCATTTTAGGGGTACTCGCACCTTTGACAAGCATATGATATATGCAAGTGATGTGTGGCTGAATTCATATCAAGTGGAGCAGTTGATAGAGCTGGCTGACAGTGTTTCGGCAGCATCACCCATCAAATTGTATCTTTACAGGATGTCGGAATCATCTGTAATGAAAGAAGGAAGCAAGATGGTTAGCTGCTGTTTACTTAAACATGCAACAGTGCATGTACTGTTGCAATCTTTCTTTTTGCTACCTAAATACTATGTTTGCTATATAATTGTTGCAATCTTTCTATTTGGACAGGTGTTTGGAGCTCAGTTCACCAAAGCCAACCTGAAACGCTATATTGGAAAGAGATCGAAGAAGGTCCTTGTTGAATGTAGTCCGAGCCGTACATCATGTGAAGTGGAGATGAAGATGGGAAGTCTGAGCCATGCAATAATGACTACCGGATGGCCTGAAGCTATGGCTGAGTTCAAGTTAAGGGAGGGGGACATAGTAGTCTTCAGCTTCACGCCAATTACGGGCCAGCGCTATAAGCTTCATATTGACATGATTACATTGGTGAAGTGAACTAGTTGGTCCAGTAGTAGTGTCCTGAACTAATCTGAACTAATTGTCTAGTAGTAATGTCAGACTTCTATCTTGTAATGATGACGCTATGTCCTCGAGTATTTCAGACTTCTATCTTGTAATGAAATGATTCTATGAAATCAAGCTATCTTGTATGAAATGACTATATGAAATCAAGTTATGAAATGATATGTCAGGTCTTGTCATTTTCTGAAATGATTCTTCTTATTTTCTTTACTGGTCTAGAATGATGCCCAGATTTCACTTATTTTCTTTTGAAAAAACACACATAACTTATATATAAAAGAGTTAGACATGGCTAACTAACAAGATCCTACAGATAGCACAACGGTATGTCTTCTTCGTTTATAACCCACAGGTGCTGGGTTCGAACCCCAGCCAACCCCTTTTTTATGGTAATTTTGTAACACAACATAAAAGTATATGCCGACGGCTGACATAACTTGGCTGTCGGCATAGCCCGTCCTATTTCTGACAATTTTGCAAGCAACGCAAAAAGGTATGCCGACGGCTGACATAACTTGGCCGTCGGCATAGGTTCCAGCCGTAACGGCGACAAACGCCAGTAAGGTATATGCCGACAAGAATAACTATGCCGACGGCTCCTCTAAGACGGTCGTCGGCATAAGATATCTGTACCGACGGCTTGCTATATGCCGACGGTTACTATGTTCAGGCCGTCGGCTTACATACTGTATGCCGACGGTTATTTATATGCCGACGGCTTCGCCAGAACGCTCGGCATACCCACGTCTATGCCGACGGCCCCGATAAATAGCCGTCGGCATAGATTTGGCCGTCGGAAACTGAGCGTTTTCCCGTAGTGCTAGACCCCTATCAGTCAGCACGAAGCAGCGCGGCGCGACTGTGTCTACTGTCGTAGCAGCGCCCCGCAGCAGACAAGTGCCGGTCGAGTAAATATAGAGCGCATGCATATGCCACAGCACACGCGTCTTGCATGCACACACCCACCGGCCACCGCGGCCCTCGCCCACGCCGTACGCGACCAAAAGACCATGACTCCGCGGCGCGAGCGATGACGGGTCACGCCTGCGTGGGACATGGCGCGCTCCCCAGATTTTCCCTCATGCCGTCTCACAGACCAGCAACTTTGCCAAGCGTAGCTGTGGCGGCAGCGGCCGGGCGCCGGTTTTACGGCAGCGCTCGGCACCGCCATCTTCGGAAGGCCAGCAAGCTCCGGGCGCCTGCTTCCTGCCGAGCGCTGCCGTAAAACCGGCGCCCGCTGCCGCCACAGCTACGCTTGGACACGACCACGGCCACGGGCACCGCCACTTCAGTGTTCATTTCGGCGTGTCCTTTCGTCTTCAGAACTGCCAGGAACATGGAAGGATCGTCTATATATAAAAACTCACGGCGCGCGTAAATGAAGAACATAGAACTATCAAACAATAACGAACCGGCCGGTGTACAAGTAGTATCAGGTAATATATGCTAGGTACTTGGAATTTTGAAAACACGCATGCAGTTGTACTTGTACAGGTTATATAGTGGCAGGAACCACGATGCAAACTACTACTGTACTACGTAGAATAGACAGATTATGCAGAATATGTATGTCCATTTGAACGGAGAGCACGCAAGTTAGGAGAGCAACACCGAGCCTGTCACGGGTACGGACGTTGGGACGGGCTGGCACTGGCCGTCGCCGCGCGCGGCAGACGCGCGTTCTGGGCGCCCTCCTTCCGTTGGCTCCACTCACGCACGGAGAGGTGCAGCTGCTTGGCCGCCACCAGCGTCTCCACCGCCTGCCGCGGCGTCAGGATCTCCACCGCCAGCTCCCTGGCCGTCGACAGCCGCAGCCCGTCCGCCTCCTCCAGCAGCCCCGCCAGCCCGGCCGCGTAGCTCTCCATCGCGGCGTCCACCTCCGCGTCAGCTCCACCGGCGCCGTACGAGCTGGTGCTCCCGCCGCCGCCAGCCGATGCCGCCGCGCGCTCCCGGATGATGGGGAGCAGCGGCCGGTCGGCGATGTCCTCCTGCAGGGTCGCGAGCCGCTCCGTCAGGACGCCCTCGTCGCGCAGCGTGCGCCGGTGGAGGTCGTTGGTCCGACGCAGCTGCGCGGCCGTGATCCCGAGGAGGCCCATCCCCGTCATCCCCCCGTCGCCGACGCCGCTGTTGCCGCCTCTGAGGAACTCTTCGACGTGCGCCTCGATGCCCTCGCCGGAGAGGGAGTAGAGGAGCCTGATGGCCAGCGACGGCCGGCACCCGCCGAGCCAGAGCACGGCGTTCTCGAACTGCGTGCACCAGGGCGGGGAGAAGAAGGCCGCGCCCGCGCCGTCCTCCCGCGCCATGGCACGCCGGCTGGCCGCGTACTCCTCGTACCCGCGCATGCACCGCTCCACCGCCGCCCTCAGCTCCGCGTCCGTGGCACGCCGGGCCGCGGCATTGGCGGCGGCCTCCACCAGCTCGCCAAGGCCGGCCTCCTGGCCGGCGATCCACTGCTGGTGGCGCGCCATGTACCGTGCCATGTCCATCGCGTCGATCTGGTGAGTCTTGCGTGTGCACCGAGACAGCTGCGAGCGACGAGTGAGTAGGCAAGGACTCGCCTATGCCAGTGTGACTGCTTGTACACGTCCTTCCCCTCGCACCATTTTTGTCTGCACTGCTCCATGCCCTGAATCCTGATCCCTCCATATGGTTCCTTGGTTATTTTCCATCTTGGGTATATGTAAGCAACGTTGGAGAGGGGAGTTAAAGCTGCTGATGTGGCCACCATGGATATCCTTATCGGATGGTGGCCAAAAGGTTGTAACGGAGGCGACGACAGGCGAGAAACGGAGCAGCTCACCGGCGCTGGGAGAGTTTCAACTTTCAATCAGGTGCAGACTTTCATGTGTTCGTTCCTCACACCTGGCTTGCATCGTCACCCCCGCGTGGCTTCTGGCCCGTTGGCTTGTTTATTCTGACTCTCCAGTCAAGTTTTCTATTGCCTTTTTTTTTTGTCGATTTTTGGTGTGCATATAAACTTGGTGTGCGTCCCAAAATGAACACCAAGTTTAAATGTTTGAGAATAGTATGTATCACATGTTATATAATGGTTTCAAAATGAAATAGAAGTTTGGTGACATATATTACAAAACGGGGATTCGCTAGTGCAATTTATTTTTCCGATGCTCACCTAAACGTATTTAAGAAAATTGTCGTTAGCCCTTTTATGTTCCAGCTATATCCTAACAACAAAATATGTTTCAAGAAATACATTCCAGCATATGAGATGATTGTGCTAGACCGGGCGAGAGGAGAGAGAGAGAGGGAGGGAGGGGAGGGAGAAATATTTCCAATACCAAAAGTCTCTAATGCTCACTTAAACATCATTATGAATTGTTAGCACTTAATTTTATGTTTTTATCATCTAAACCAAAGAGGCGGGATAGACATAAGGATGCGCAAGTGGGATCTCACTTATCCCACTTTCGCATCCCTAGGTAGAGATCGGGCTCCACGTTTGGCGACGGGTACGCCGACTAGGGGCCCTCTCCAGATCGGATCTTGGTGGGGTCGAGGAGGACGAGCGTGTCGACGACGTCAGTGAGGAAGTCAATCGTCACAGAGTGGAACGCCTTGCCGGGAGCGGCGGTGATGCCTTCTGTGGGACCAACGAGGTTAGCCATCGTGATGTGGAGGTCTGAAACGTGCAGACCCTACCTGGCGCCAACTATCATGGTATTTTTGTCGATGGTAGATTTGTTTGTGGAGGGGTCACACTTAGAGATTTAGATGGCAACACACGGGAGACAAAATTTAGACCGGTCCGGGACTCAGCAAACAACGTCCGATAAAGGCCCTACTTCTTGTTTGTGCCAACTTTAATATCTGTCGGTGCTCTTGGCAATCTCTAGGTATGACCGATAATGGTGTACCATGGACTAAGTTGTGTGACGAATGTCCCGCTCGGTAGGCTCCTATTCCCTGTTATATAGACAGTGATAATTGGGGTTACAAGGAGCCGCGTCGGTTTACAGGTGGAACCAATAAGGCTACACGCTAACAAGATAATGTCTACCATCCAATGTGGGTTACAAAGTAGTATCCCGTAGAATCGACGCTAGTGATGTTGGTGTGGCTTGTACAAGAAGACGGTTCGTGAACCTAAAACGGGACCCATGACCTCATCAGAACTACAAGGCGATGCCAACATTGACCGAGTTACAATATCTCATATGTTACGAAAAAGGATTAGAAAATTGTGCCGCTGGTTCTCTCTCGTGTTGTATCCGCAACTACCTGTAACGCTCTGACTAGAGTGCAGCCCACATGGATACTTTAACTCGTATGTCACCGATGAGTGATGACCCTGCTGATGACAACCTAGCAGAAGTTGTAAGGACTTGTTTTTCACAGTCCTGATCCTGATAGAATTTCTTTGACTGATGGTCTCATCAAACTGCAACTCTGCAAGGCAGGGTTTGGCTGGGACAATATTTAGCAATTCAAACAAAAAATATCCATGCTTTACGCTCTAGTGCAGTGGGCGGCCAATCTGTTACCCAAGAAACATATTGGCGGGTGAAACGTCTATTTGTCTATTTGGTTGGTCTGCACTAAAGATGGACATGGAGAACTATGTGAAGAAATGCGTTCTGTGTCAGCACTCGAACATGAAGATAAAGCCTGCAGGTATGCTTCAGCTTGTTCCAATACCCAGGGTTTGCCACATCTGACAGTGCCAATGTCATCAAGGTTGTCGTCGATCGATTCACGAAGTTTGCTCGTTTTATCCCTCTGAAGCACCCTTTCACGACACAGTCAGTTGCCAGACTTTTGTGATCACGGTGGTGAAGCTTCACGGTGTACCACTGTCGCTCATTTCTGATCGCGACAAGATTTTCACAAGTGCCTTTTAGCGAGAGCATTCAAACTCTTGGGTACACAGATGCAATTCTCTACGGTATATCATCCCCAGACAAATGGTCAGATCGAGAGGGTCAACCATTGCCTCAAAAAGTGCATGCATTGTACATTGCTGATTATCCATGGCGCCACCTATCATTCATCGCTTGGATTCTCACCTTTCAAAGCTTTGTGGTTTGAAGCAAATCATGGGATCAATCCTCAAACGTTCCTGGCAAAAAAAAAACCTGACACGTTGCCTGATGCATCACCAGTCACTGACTTTCTGAATGACCATAAGGAACAGTTGCAAGCTCTTAAGCAACATCTGCTGCCTGCTCAACAGCGAACGAAGAAATATGCAGATGGTAATCGTATTGAACGTTCCTTCCAAGTTAGTGAACAAGCACTGCTTAAACTGCAACCTTACAGCCAACCTTCAGTGGCAAATCGCCCATACCCCAAACTTGCATTCAAGTTCTTTGGACCATTTCGCGTTCTTCAGAAAATTGGTTCAGCAACATACAAGTTGGACCTTCCTGATGGCAGTAAAATTCATCTGCTATTCCACACATCTCAGTTAAAACCATTTACACCTGATTATTCACCTGTTGTAAACGTGTTGCCCAGGATTGCTGAATTGGACACAGGCCAATGTGTTCCTAAAGAAGTCCTTGATTGCCGGCTTGTGAAGAAGGGAAACACATCAATTCCTCAAGTGCTAGTCAAGTGAACAAACATCCCAGCAACGACAGGTACATGGGAAGATCTAAACATCCACAAGCAACGTTTTCCTGCTGCACTTGTTTGGGGGCAACCAAGTCATCCTAGCGGGGATGGTGCAACAATGGACAAGGAAGCTACACCCGAGACCTAGTCTGAAAGTGCACCATTGGGCTGAGAAGGCAATAAGCGAAGGCGTTGAGTGGGGTGTGTGCAAGTTTAGCGTGTGGACCTATATAGGATGTGGTAGGCGTGAGTGGTTGGCATGTTGAAATATATATTATCTGAACATTCAGAAATCTCCCATGTGTTCTTAGCCGATCTCACGCCTCTGATTCCTCTTCGCAAGGGGATAATACAGAGCATTTGCAGTGCTGGTGCTTAAATTTTGACAGGTCAACGCTGCTTCGGTGAAGAACTTCCAGCAAATTGTTCCAGCTGGTGCAGGTGAGGCATGGGGTTTTCAGGAAGACGCGACTGATCCTTCAGTTCGGAAAAATCTCAGGGCCAGGAAATGTATAGGAATAGGAAATGTCATGTTGAATCTTATGGAAAGAGAACTTTTGATTGTAATGAAGGAATTTTCCATCAGGTATGAGCTAATGCTTGTTTTCTATGGGATTTACACTACACGATTCTCATGGGATTAGTTCCTACGGGATATGATCCTATGCATCAAACAACTTATATAGCAAACTTTCCTATAAGATTCAATATTCCTTTGAATCAAAGGGGCCCTCATATTCTCTTCTATTAGCCTTAACCTGACCTAGAATGATATATTTGATCATTTGAAGATGAAATCGACAAGAAATAGGTCTGAATCATAAAGTTTAATTTACCAGGAGGCGCATATTCACTATCTTAATATAACGCCATCGCAATTGCTCTATATGTTGGGAACAAGGTTTCTTATGTGTTTGGAATTTTCTTGCCTGGACAACAATTGCGCACGTGTTTTCATGATAAGGAGACAACAGCCTCCAACCATCCGCTCAGACTACTTTCCAGCAACTAGAATCAATGACTAGAATCGATGGATTTCCAATCATTCTTTTCCCTCTACCAGAAGAATGAAGATCTACAAATCACGCATAATTTACAGTGCAGGCAGACACCTGAAATATGATGCACTGCAAATCAGAAACTTCCACATACTGCTTGATTAGTTACAAACGAGCATCAAGGTTATCAGCGCACCGAACAAGATTACATGTAGATATTGAGAAGGGGCATCAAAGGTCATCGATGCATCTAACCAAATCACAGATATTTCCAAGCTTTCTGACCGAATCTCTAACAAAACACAATGAGCTCCCGTTTTTGCTCCTTGTGCTTGCGGCGCTCCTCGCGCTTGAAGGCCGTGGACTTGGCTGCCCGGAGGAAGGGTTGGTGGCTAGGGTTTGGAGCCGGGGACGGGGAGACGTCGCGTTCAGGATCGGGCTCCATTTGCCCTGACGGCGCCCGAGAGCTGTGTGAGCTCACCGGTGGGACGGGTTTTCCTATGAATGGACCCGAAAGGGTTTCCCTGGGCTATATCAGCATCTAAACATTTTTACAAATGGCAACTGAGAAATGGATGCAAAATGAATTTTGGCATGATATCTGGATTGGTGATTGCTCACTCTAAGAGCATCTCCACTCCGGGCGCCCAAATGCCTTTGGGCGTGCCGGACCAAATTCGGCTCCAACTCGTGGCGCCCAAATTCGTTTTTGATCTGGTGCGGCCATTTTTTGGCCCAGCACGTCCAGCCCACGTCCTCCGTTTGGGGAGCCGATGGGCTGCGCCGGACGAAACGAAGCGCGACGGCACGTCGGCCTCCAGCGTGCGGGCCACGCCTATCAGCGGCACAAGCGACTTCAACCGACGGTGGTCAAAGTCGCGTGCCGCGTGGCTGCGCCTCGTTTTCACAGCCGCCGGCCGCCAGTGAGCCGTCACGTCCCATTGCTCGACGGTGTCAATGCGGCGCGCCTTTTTGAGTGCAGCGGCGTTAATGCCACCGCCCTCCGGCGGCCATAAAAGGCCTCATCCACCGCCCCCGTCCTCACACCACGCCTTCGCACTCGCCCGCCGCCACGAACCAAGAAACCGCCGCGAACCAGGAGATGGCCGAAAGCTGGAGGCGCAGCGGAGGCGCGGCGGCGTACGGCTTCACGCTACGCACCCTCCGCCGCGAGCAGGCGGAGGCGCTACGGGAGAACGGCTACCCGATGCCGCCCGACATGCGCGCCCCAGGCCGCTGGACGGTTTCCGTCGGTGGCATTCCGGTGCCGCACCCGCTGACGCGGGCGAACCGCGACTTCCGTGCCAAGGCCATCGGCCACTACTGGCGAGAGCTCACGCCGGAGGAGCGCGATGACCCGCGTTGGGACCTGGAGCACCCGGCGAACTTCGCACGTTACGAGGCGGCGTTCCAACGCCTCTTCGACGAGGAGATGAATCGCTGGGGTGGCCCTGGCCCGGTGCCGCGGGACAGGAACGTCGCCGGGCGCGAGGTGTTCTGGGGCGTGCCCGGACGCACGCTCGACGTCGCCATGGAGCACATCCGCAACGGCGGATCGCTGCTCCAGACGCCGGCGGTTCCTCCTCCGCCTCCTCCTCCGGCGAGCCGATGGGCACCGCGGGCGGCGGCGTCTTCCTCGTCGCGCTCGGCGGCCTCCTCCTCCCGCTCCCGCACCTCGCCTCTGCTCACACTGAAGCCGGAGCAGATGAAGGTCAAGGCGGAGCCGGAGCTATCGCCGCTCCTCCTCGAGCTCATGGCAGCACAGGCGGGGAAGGACGACGAAGCCATCGCAGAGGACGTCGTCGCCGCCTCCATCGACGACGTGCCGCCGCTCGACGGGCCGGCTGACTACGCGTTGCCTGCTTGGGAGCAGGGCGTGCCCTACTTCGACATCATCGGCGACGGCGCAGGCCCTAGCCGCGTCAAGGAGGAGGACAGCGGCGCAGGGACAGCAGCGGCGACGCCGGCGCCGGCGTCAAGAAGGAGAAGGAGAAGGAGGAGGAGGAGGAGGACAACGACGACTACGCCGCCTTCAGGCGCCGCCACGGCCTCCATTAGATTAGGTTTAGATTAGGTTTAAATTTCGTTTAAATTTCATTCAAATCTGTAAATTTTCCTAAAGTTTGAATGAAATCCGCCAAACTTTTATTTTACAAAAAAGGATTTGGGCGCCGCGAGTGGGGAGCAACGGCGCCCATAGGAAAAAGGCCGTCCGGACGGCGCCCAAATGGCCTGTTCGGAAGGCCTTTGGGTGGCCATTTGGGCGCCGCGACTGGAGATGTTCTAATCCTCTTTTTTGGGAATTTTTTGTTATTTTTTATCAACAACATTCAACTATTTGTAGGTTTAGGATGGCTCAAATAAAAAAATTGAACAAGGAATGGCCCAAAGGGCCTAGCTGCATATTACTCGTCGGTGGGGGACTCGGATACATGTTACAGAAGACATCAAGAAAAAGAAAAATTACACTTAGATCCTCGGATTTTACAGGAAACACCAAAAACACGTAGAAGAAACACGATCAGGTCCTTCAACTCCACCACCGGGAGGTCTCAATCTTCGGCCATCCCTACCGCCACCGGGGACCACTTAGGGTGGTAGGGATGTAAAGCTCCGGTTCGAGACCATTGCAGGGCCTGCCAACTGGAGCTAGAAAAAATGCCACCTTGGGTGCCTGGAGAGGCTGCCGCATAAGCAAGTGATCACGGTGGCAAACCACGTACACCGTGTGATGGTCTCCAAATTGTAGCTTCGAACTTCCTTGTGACCATCTCGATCCAAACGCAGCAGCACCGGCGAGCTCCACCCTCCTATAAGCGCCATGCCAACATAGAGGAAGGGGATGACCAACACCACCAACCGCACCCCGACCGCCACCATGAACAGGGACCTTATTGACAGAGGTGGCAAAAGGAGCTTCAATCGCCTTCTCCGGCTCTGCCCACGGGAGCTCCACAATGCTAACATCGGGTTCAGCCCGAAAGCCCATCACCAACCTCACAGCTACAACTTCAATATTGCTGACCTTGCCGCCCGATCCGTTCCTCCCCTCGCCTCCACGACTGGCTAGAGGAAGATTTGCAGCAGCAACACATCGCAGGGACCAGAGGGAGCCAGATATGCCTTTATGCAAGGGCCTTCCAGAGCTCGTCAGAGCACACCGAGAACGGCCCACCGGTTCTCGGCAGCATCACTAGAAGGGACGAGCCCGATGGCATCTCGCAATTCATCAACGGGGACAACTCAACAAACCCTAGACCGATAAGAGCGACAAGAAAAACTAAGCCTACTATACACAGGCATCCAGCCACCATCTCTAGCTCCACTCCGACCAGCGAGCTAGGGCGCCGAGAAGGAGAGGAGCGACACCGGGCGCGCACATGCGACTCTCAAGAGTAGGAGAGGAGAGAAAACGAGAACGGGGAAATGAGAGCCCTCCGGATGGCTCAAATTTCATATTTAACTTCCACAGACATTTGATGATAGACAGATGAATTTGTGGGAATACTTTCTTATATTGATGAAATGTTGCCATTTATCTTCCAAAGATGATAAGCCTATTTTGTATTGTGATTATATTTGACAGTCCCTTTATTTTGGTATAGAGACTAAAAAACGTCCGTCTCGCGTCGTCCTCGTTCTCCCTGACGCCGCCGGCGTGTGACGCCAGGTCTCCTACGCCTGACACCGGAAGGCATTGTGGCACAGTGATGGGGATCATCGCTGGAAAGCGCGGTCTGGTGGCGGTAATCCATGGGGGTTGCGGCGACGGGCATGTTCGGAATTGGCGGATGCAGAGGGTGGCTTGTGGATGGCGGGAAGGCGCCACAAACATCACACTCGCTGCCTTTTGCTTCCTCGCCCCACCCTACCGTCGCTCGCGTATGGGCTGGATCTGAGCCAGACGCCCAGGTCTGGCTCGGTCATCAATATCCGCTTCGTGGGGTTCGTTGGACCGCTGGTCTGAAGGCTTGGACGTCGGGGCGGCATCCCTAGAAGGTGGGACCCGCAGACGGCTCTCCGGCAAGCGGCGTCGTGGTGGTAGAATTCTCTTTGGCTTTGTGGACGACGAGGGTATCGCGGCGGGGGATCCTGGTATTGGCGGTACTTCGGCAGTGACTAGAAGTCTGTTTTTTTGTCAGCAGGCAGACTGAGGTACTGTGGTGTGGCGCGAAGGTGATTTCAGGCGAAAGCCTAGTGTTGCAGCGCCAATGGTGGCGATGCATGTGGGTGTCGTGACCCTGTTGAGGGTGTTGTTCTTGCCACCTCCCCGTGCAAGGGCTCTGCTTGAGAACTTTGATTGTCTTGGTCTCGACGACGGCTGCATGCAGCGTCCTCACCTCCTCGTGAGCGTTGTCGTGGAGCTCCGATACATTTCAGTCCAGTCTAGGTGTCATCAGCGGGCAAGTTCGAATCTTTTCTCGAAGGCCTTTCGGCTTTGGCATGGAGCGGTTTCGGTGGTGGCCTCCTTTCTTTGACCCAGAAATACTAAGACATTGGGGACGTTTGCGTACTTTCTAATAACTAGCATGGTGGCCCTCGCAAATGCGAGGGCATCATCTGTAGCTGGGTAAAGGTGTTCAAAAAATAAAATTATGTTTTCATTGATATCATATTATTTTAAATTATGTGAAAATATACAAAATTGTTCAACAACTACCGCAAATATTTTGGTAAACAAGATATCACGTATGCGGGTAACATCTTTGTCAAACTGAAGTTTGTGGTCAAATGATTATCATGCCAAATTGAACTATAGTTGTAACATGATGTTAGATCAGTATGCTAGGTTTGTTATCTTAGATTAAAAAATTGAATTAAGATAAAACCATTTATCCTCTTTAATAGGTAGGCCACATTTAATATTAGTAATTATCTTGTTTTAATGTTTCTTCGGACTCTTAACTTATTCTGATCTTCATTCAATGGTTCTACACACGTTGAAACACAAAATGACTATGTGGCTTACATAGTATAGTTCAATACTATTAATTAGTCATCAGTTTTGTTGTGAAATTGAAATGTCATTTTCTTTTATGTTGATTTTGTTACCTGAGAGAAAGATACATATAGTAGTCAAAATATATCTATTGTACAAACCATGCAATATGTGGTAAAACAATTCATAAGAATTAATAATAGTATTGGCACACCGTGCTTAGATACTGAATATGAAACATATCGAGCGGAGAATCTTTGGTGAGTAAAACATGTTTGAATCATTAAGTTAAAATAATTTACAATGTAAGGGGAATTCCCGTCGACAGTATGACGACTAATGTTGCATCTTCATCAATTTTGAAGGTTAGGTGCTTTGTGTCTCATTAAGTCAGAATATTCGTTCAATGGAAGGACATTCACATCCTTGTGATAAATGGTTACTCAGCCCTGTGTTCATCATTAAGTCCAAATTTTCTTAGTGTGAGGTACGTTCCCGTTAATAGTGCGAGTAATGTTGTGATTTCATTAATATTAAAATTACATGATCCTGAAAGGCGTTTTGTGGGAGTGTTGGTCCGATGATGGCTGAATAAAATTGTCATTTATGTGTACTCAACAATAGAAATAATGTACTTAGTGCGACTAAAGTCGTGATGTCATTAATTTTAACATTTCACGACTGCGACTAATGTCGTGACTTCATTAACTTTAAATTCCACGACTTCGAACTTCAGCTGGCGTTTTGTGCGTACTTTGGTTAAATATGATGGTAGCCGAATAAAACTTTCATTTATGTGTACTCAATCATAGAAACTACATAGTCCCTTCATTCACAAGAAACCTGTGTTTTAAATTTAGTCAAAATCAAACATTATAAATTTTGACCAAATATGTAGGGAAAATCAGTAATGTTGTGATTTCATTAATATTAAAATTCCACGACTCCGAAAAGCGTTTTGTGAGAGTGTTGACCCAATGGTGGTTGAATAAAATTGACATTTCTATGTACTCAACAATAGAAATAATGAACTTAGTGCGACTAATGGCGTAATGTCACTAATTTTAAATTTTCTATACTGCGACTAATGTCGTGAGTTAATTAATTTTAAAATTCCACGACTCCGAACTTCAGCAAACGATTTGTGAGTACTTTGGTTAAATATGATGGTAGTCGAATAAAATTTCATTTATGTGTACTCAATCATAGAAACAATGTAGTCCATTCGTTCACAACAACACTGTGTTTTAAATTTAGTCAAAATCAAACATTATAAAATTTGACCAAATATATAGGAAAAATCTCAACATTTGAAATATAAAACCCTTATTTTTAGAATCATTGTAAAATGTGTATTTGGTCAATATGAAAAACACAGTTTAGCTTTTTTGCGTAAATAAAACAGAGGAACTTTTATTATTTCGCGTCGAAAAAACAGAGATATTTCTTACCGATTAGTTTAGCTTTTTTTTAAAACTGTCCATATTCTACAATCTCCTACCATTGTCACCACGTACAGGATTTTTTTTTTTTTTTTTTTTGCTTCTAGGTAGCACGTTCCAGGAGGTGTATGTAGTTTGGTACAGTTTGCTGGCGTAGGTTTTTTTTTTTTTTTTTTGCGGCTATCGTTCCAGCCAAGATAGGTAAATCCTATAGTATCAGGTCGAACCCCTTTGCCACCACGCTACAGCATGTTTTTTTCTTTTTCTTGGAGCTATCCTTTAGAAAAGAAAAAACTCTTGGGCACGGATGGGTTTTTTTAAACGGACGCATGTACGTACCATATCCGACAATGTGTTATCGTGTCAAACATGTTACGTAACTACTAATATTTATTAAATCTTAACCACACATTTGAGATCTAACTACTAAAATTAATTTAGATGATGTGGATTAACGTGGTGGCTCTATTAGACATCCTTATTTTGCTTTTAGTATATAATAGATAGATAGATGTTTCTGGGAAGATATACAATCTAATAACCTAACTCAAAATGTCTGATGGACTAATACTGACACCACGTGGAATTTTGAACGCCAACAATTGATCTGGTTGAGAAAACATGGGCAACATATTGCTACTTCAACAAGTTCAACCATTACATCGTGTGGAGTAAGTTACTCCTAGAAGCACCAGCAAATTGCAGCATGCAACTTTTTTGCCCGAAGCACCTCCAGAGACGCCCCATAAAAAATGTGCAACAATGTTTATTTGCTTTTATGGAAACATGATTCTCCTGATTATTGTGTCAGCATCTCACTTTTTGTTTCACTGTTTACATGAATGAGAAAGAATGTGTAAGCTGGATGCTCAGTTCAGGATGCCGGATGCTCTGTAGGATTGAACACTGTCCGCCAGAGTCTTCCCTATAGGACTGAAGGTCCACCCTAGCTTCTGAAGTTTCTCCGAACAAAAAACAATATTTTCTTCCACTTCTGTAAAGCTGCAGAGCAATTTGGAGAGATAAATAAGCTGCGGGTGCAAGTTAAGAGTGCAAAAGTAGGAGGAAATGCCAACATCTAGCTGGATATGGTGAAAAAAATTGTCCATTAAAATTGTGCATTCTGTATTATAAATTACATCCTAAAAATATTATACTTCCATAAACATAATACTTTTCCATGCTTTAATCAACATGCCAGTGTCCAAGTACAGTAAATCCAAGCGATCTCAGGAAAGACAAATGATAATTGAATTGTACACAAAGTGAAGTAAAGGTTCTTTGACCTCCCTTCTTAGGGAATGTTAACTAGCTTATATGATGGATGACTAGAATACCTTTAGAAAGATAAAATAAAGTTCCCTGCTGAGAAAGGGGGCTTACTTTTTGGGATATGTGTATGATGGATATAAGGTCTTCAGTAAGTTTATCATATCAGAGACTTTGATGGGAGGTGAATTGCAGATGTACCGGCCAGACATCTCTGTATTTTCATATGCCAGAAGAAGGACATCGGCAACATCACGGACATCTACTACATTCCTGACATTATTTTCTAAGGTTTCATGTTCTCCTGCAAAAAAAAGTATTTCAGTTCTACAGAAACTGAACTATTAGCCTAAGCTAATCTTGAGAAAGACACTTGATTATAGTGATGCGAAGGTCTTCTATGCTATCTTCAGTTAGATACATGCACCCATGTTCTGTTAAAATATAATATCTAGCCCTTTCCATCAGTTCGGACTTTTGGGATAATTGGCTAGTGCGTCAATTCAATATGGTATCAGAGCCAGGTGGTCTCAAGTTCAAGCCCCGGCTAACGCGCTATTTAATAAAAATAGTTGCGGCCTCCCCATCTACCCACGTCTAAGGTCTTACCATTTGTCCAGCCTAGACGTGAGGGGGAATGTTAAAATATAATACCTAGCCCTTTCCATCAGTTCGGACTTTTGAGATAATTGGCTAGTGCGTCAATTCAATATGTTCGGGCTTCAGTTCTAATATCCAAGTTTAAACATAGCAATGCTGAGTACATTATCTTAATATTTATATAACCATGTTAAGACCAAGAGAGTAATAGAAACGTAGCACACCCACCTTTAAAATCATGAAGGAGTATTTTACTACTCGAATTTACTGTAGACTGCATCATGGGTCCGATTACCAGTGATGGGCAAATAGTTACGATGTCCAACCCAGTTTTTGCTGCATAAGCAAAAGCCTCACGCTCTGCCAGTGTTTCGGACAGGTGATACCAATCCTGCCAATATAACAATACACATTACTTGTTTTAAAAGGGTGATCAGGAAAATAAATTAATTAATTGGTTAAATCGGTATGTCTGATGGGGCATAAACTTAAGGGCATTCAAAAGTCATCCAAAAACATTAGGTGTAAATGGTTTTGAATGAACAGTTAAGCCACTGACCTGACCAAACCAACTAAACAGCTAATTGAAGAACCTGAACGTACACTCCATATCCTAAGCGACTTGCTTGGTTCCGAATTTGGACAGGGATAGGACGTTATGGGTTTCGTTCCGAGCTTAGACAGGAATATGATGCTATGGGTTCATTTGAACCAAAATGAAATCTATGTTTTTTCGAGGACATCACATGAAATCTGTATGCCAATGGGGTAGAGAGAAAACTGGTTTATAAAAGTTTGGCCAACGCATGTGTTGTGATTCTAGGATGCAACATGCATGTGAGTGTGTGGCGGGATTTCAGTTGTGCTTTTGCAGCTAAACACTTATGGTCTACATTGAACTTAGTGGTTTCTCCTTGAATCAAATTTGGAAACAAGACCCTTCCATCTAGAAAGTTAAATAAAAACCTCCTTTTATGTGAACTATTGAGTAAATAAAAGCTCCCTTTATAAGAAAAAAAATCTAAAATGTTAAGCTTTCTACCTGAAACAAAAAACTCTTAATCGTATATATAAGTTCCAAGTTAAACATTGAATCGAAAAATCAGGAGTCTATATATGTAATATAATAGGAGGATCGCGTGGGCAGGTGTAGCCTTACCCCATTCTTTCTGCAGTGATCCTCGTCTGACCAGCTGTGTTCATCAAAGGATTTACCCTTAGGCCACTTAGGATTAGCGCCGACAGCAGCAACTGAAGAGACTATGACAACTCGCTTAACTTTTGCCTCGTAGCAGGCCCTCAACACATTCAGCGTACGTGTTACAGCAGGAGCTATGATCTCTGCCTACAAATAAGCGGCAACGGATTACAATTAATTACGAGCTAGCTAATTTCTAATTATGTCTATTGTTCCTGAGTCCTCACGATTAATTCACCTCGGGGTTGGTTGATCGGACGAAGGCAGGGCTGGCAACATGGAAGACAACCTCGCAGCCAGCTGCTATCGCTGACGATACACTGTCGTAGTCCAACAGGTCAGCCCTGACGAGCTGCAACCTTTGCTCGGCACCTAATTCCAGCACCTTGAGATGAGCATTCTTAGCATCACCTGCAGCACATGCACAAACATGTACCATTATCTCCACCAAAGCAAGTATACGCAACTAATCTTGAAGTGCTAAGAAGTAGCTAGGAATATAAGATACGCATCTCGACAGTCCATATTTTTGTCCGTGAGAAGAAGAAAAATTGTCGGAGCATCGAAATTTGGGATCTAAAACTGCAGCTTCAGTTGAGTTCAACAACCACATATGCTTCACCTCTGTATCACCATCAACTACGTTGATTCTACTGATCTATAGGCTACTGCGTAAACGTGCATAATCACCGAGGAGGGAAGAAGGAAGGATCAAAGATTACCAGGATTGCGCACGGTGCCGCGGACCGTGTAGTGGCCCTTGGAGAGGAGGAGCTTGACGAGCCAGGAGGCGATGAAGCCTCCTGCTCCGGTTACGCACACGCTCTTCCTCGCCGCCGCCTCCTCCATGCTCTTTACTTCGTTTTCTCCCCGTGGCTCTACAGCTCTAGGACTCCTCTAGCTAACTGCGTTCTCCTCTGCGGACTTCCACGCTGCGCTGAGCAGTTGGGAGGAAGAGTCTGCCAAAGAGGCGATCGGGGCGACTGCTCTTTTCTTTTGCATCTTTGTCCGTGTGGTCCTCCAATTTCAATTTTTGGTGACTCGTTGCGTCTACCTGTAATTTAAAACAACTACTGTGTATGTAGTGACAAACAGCGTGTCAATGTAATAGAGATCCTTGATCGACGAGCTGTGTCATGGAGGCATTAACTAATAAGTGGATAATATATGAGTATATGAGTTCCAAATTCCTGGTCGTTGGATGCCACTAAGTTAGCAATGGGAGAGAGAAATGTGTGATTAGAACTTAGAAGCCATGGTTTCTTGTTGCCACATACAAACTAATTAACGAGTACTGTCATGTCACATGATATCGAATCAATCCGTTGTCGTCCATGCATGTGGTCGCAGGTCTGCCTCTTTCGATTTACGGTTGTCATCATTGGCGATGGTTACGGTCTGGTGCGCCGGTCACTCGAGGCCTTAACACGATGACTTCCCGTTTATCTACTATAACAAACTCTACTACGACAAGCGTTACCCGACTCCGGTGAGTGAGGGATGAGGACGGCGCCGCGCCTTCGGCTCGATTCAGTGTTTGTAGTCATCGCTAGGTGGTCCTAAAACATATTTAATTATTGAGAGTGGATTTTTGGAGGCCAAGCTACATGGAGCTCTTTTTTAAAATTTTGAAAACCACATTTTTAAGCTTCTAAAAATTGTGAAAAAAAATCACGGATGTAGATATTGACTAGATATACAATCGTGCAAAGTTTCAACTCCAAAATCCTTATATTGTGGCCTGTACAAAAAAGACAAATCAGGCAAAATTTCAAAATTTTGAATCTGTGTATTGTTCGCCACCCAGATCCACTCATTTGTCTTTTTTGTGCAGCCCAAAATTCATCGAATTTGGAGCTGAAAATTTGCAAGATTGTGGATCTATATAATATCTACATCTGGGATTTTTTTTCGTGATTTTGTAAACGTAAAAATGTCGATTTCGAATTTTTGGAAAAACGAGCTCCATGTAGCTCGGCCTCCATTTTAGGTTTTCGTTTAATTATTGTTTTTGTTACTTGTGGAATTCTTTATACCTTTGTTGATTATCAATAGATTGGTTAGCCTTTTCGTAAAAAAAATATCGAACCAGTTGTGATTGATCTAGATCTAAATATTTTACACCTTCCATATCTTGTGTTATCTACCTCAACCGTAATTAATCATCACCGAGATATGCCTGACAGCTAGGTTCCTTTTTTATCCATGCATCAGATCTTACACCGTAAATTAATCTTTTATTCTATTCACTAGAACAGCAAAATCAGTCCCGAAGAATCAAATCTGTATGATTTGCTTCATAATCTTTTTGCCTTGTGGCAGGCTGTTGAGTAGATAAAACTTATCTCTTCTGCCGTATCTTCATGCAGAAGATACACGCAACATCATGCATGCATATAAAAACTAATGCAGTAAAGAGCGTGGTATTAATTGCTCGTGCCTTCAGCTTGATGATATACTTTTTTTTCCAACGAAAGGTGGATTTTTGACTCAAAATAAAGTATCAAATACTCCCTCTGTTCACAAAAAGATGTCTCAACCTATCTCAAATTGCATGTATCTACACACTAAATCATGTCTAGATACATGTAAATTTGAGTTAGATTGAGACATCCTTTTGAGAACGGAGTAGATACAAACACAATGAGCACACAAATGCTTCTTCTTCAACTAGGCATTGATTCCCGCTTTGCTTCGTTCTCGCGCCTCCACATGGCAACCATTTGAATTTTTGAAGAGGACACGCATGTGCTAGCTAGCTCGAGGTAATCGGGCATCTTGGCATGGTCGGCTCCGGCCACCATGACCTACGATATACTTTGTTATCTCTCTTAATTATTTATTATTGACATCGAAAAAGGTTCGAACAATTGGTGACACCTAGACATCGAAAAAGGTTCTCCAAAGCGATGCCTCCAAGAAGTAACAATGCGCTAGCACCGTCGCATCCATATCTAACCACCATAGTAAGATAAAGGGGTTTAACCCTGGAGAAGGACCGAACAATTTCCAGATAATGCCTTAAAAAAAATGCCAGCGAGTCGCCATTGCCACGTACAACCAATAGAGTTTAGAACTACGGGGTTCATCCAGGAAACTGAAAAGCGACACTCAAAGAGCACTACCAAGAGCGAATTCACCCTCCGTCGCCGCCCCCACATGCCAAGACCACCGCCGCAAAGTATCAATCGGTCGGTTCACAGTCGCCATGCACACAACATTCATGTGGACAACAGCACACAACAAACATGTGAGCACACAAATGGTGAATCATCATCAACTCCTCATCCTCCGAGAATTCTCCCTAGAACAACCGCCAAAACATCTCAACTCAACATGAGCATGTGAGATGGTTCCTCCGGAGCCTAACCAATCCTCTTCAAACACAGCAGCCTCGTCGAGGTGAATACCTTGGTAATTGTGGCAGTGGAGTGGAGGTGCCATGTTTAACCTAACCAAGATCCAAGTAGTAAGATTTCCATACATTTTCAAGGTACTCATTATGTCTGTTAAAGAAAATCATGCCTTCTTAAATGTCCAAATTAAAACATATTTGATTCCTAACTGGCTAACCAGTAATGCTACATCTACGAAAAGATTTTACGGAAGAAACTTACGGGATTAGGTAGAGAAAGTTAGAGGGTGGGCCTCCAGCGAATTCAGGGGGGGGGGGGGGGGGGGGGGGGGCGTGGGGAGGATGGGGGACTAACTGGGTTTAGACACGTAATCCCGTAGATCTTCTCCGTAGGTTTTTCATCCGTAAGTCCAACATTATTGCTGGAACTGCATTTGCTTAATAGTCCGTACCGCTAATAAATAAAAAATAGTGATAAAAAGATGAATTTGCATGATATATAGTAACCGATCGAATAATGGAAAAATTGACATTCCACTTTTGAATTTGGAATACAATTAATATGGATCGGATATAGAGGATTGAAATTGTCACTGTTCCAAATATCGGCCGGTAAGCCGATATATCGGCCGATATATCGGTTACCGGGGTCAGACCGGTAAGATAAACGAATACCGCCGGCATTTATCGTTCTGGCCGATATATCGGTTGTCAGACCGATATATCGCTGATATATCACCGATATTTGCCGATATTCGCTGGCAATTATGTGAAATTTAACTTATTTAACTTATGTCTTCTATTTTGGTTGATGTTTTGTAGTCTTGATGCTTTCTATTTGTGTAGATGGCTACTTCCGCTATATCTTAGGTTGCTTAAGAGGAATACATATGACATGTCTTACGAGTTTTCCATGTTGGTTGATACTCATGATACGAATATCTGAGATTTTTAAAAAATCTTGCCGATAAATAGTCGACCGATAAAATCGATAAATCGTCCGATAAGCTGATTTATCTCTTATCTTGGGTCGACCGATAAGTTAACGAGAAGCGATATACTCAACATTGGAAATAGTTGAGCGACCGAGAAATAAAATTCGGGAGAACCAACCTGTGGTTAGATGGTTAGGAGGGTGGTTGTACCCTCAGCCCAACAGAGTTCAAACCCCAGGTTTGATACTGGTGTTTCTCATTCAGACGGAATATTTTTCAGTGGGAGGCGACGTTCCGGTCGATAGCGAGGCGCCCGTGGTGACTTCGTCAATCTCAAGACCTGATCCGCCGGCTCAGTCTCTCGGAGGTGCTCATAGGGGTAGGGTGTGCGTATATGCGTTCATAGGGGTGAGTGTATACGCGTGTATATGAAACGTCTGCGTTGTACTATGTTTGAAAAAAAGAAATAAAATTCCGAAAATACTAAAAAACACTTGGTCGCTCGAGGCTTAAAACATCCATCCATGAGGGGCTGTGCACAACACCATCTCTGCCTAGAGGCCAGAGCCCAGCACCTTGCCCATCACACCTCCACGGCTCCACGTGCATACATCGATCGATCAATGGAAGCAGCCGGCGCCGGCGGGCTGGACATTGTGGTGATCCCGTGGCTGGAGTTCGGGCACATGATCCCGTACCTGGAGCTCTCCAAGCACCTCGCCGCCAGAGGCCACGCTGTCGCCTTCGTCTCCACGCCGGGGAACCTGGCCAGGCCCGCCCGTGCCGTCAGCTCGCATCCACTTCGTGCCGCTGCAGCTCGACGGGCTGCCCGAGTCCACCGCGGAATGGAACCACGACCTCCTCAAGAAGGCCATGGACAGCCTCGCCGCCCCGTTCGGCCACTTCCTCGCCGCCGCAGGGAAGCGGCCCGACTGGATCATCCACGACTTCTGCCACCACTGGGTCTCGCCGGTCGCCGACCAACACAAGGTTCCCTGCGCCGCCTTCATGATGGGCTATGCCGCCTTCGTCGCCTTCCTGGGCCCGCGGTGGGCCAACGCCGCCCACCCGCGCGCGTCCGCCGAGGACTTGACCGTCGCGCCCGGGTAGATCCCTCCTCCGTCCACCATCGCCTACCGCCGCCGCTGCGAGGGCGAGTGGATGTTCGGCGTGAACGACATGCACCGCATGTGGAGCATGTTGGAGCACTGCCGCCTCACCATCTACCGCAGCTGCGACGAGGTCGAACCGGGATGTTCGCGCTCCTCACGGACCTCCTCCGCAAGCCCGCCGTACCCGCTGGAGTCCTCCTACCGCGTCCTCCGCCGCCGGTCCACGCCGCCGACGAGGTCCTGCGGTGGCTGGACGAGCAGCCTCCCAAGTCCGTTATATATGTCGCGCTGGGGAACGAGGCGCCGCTGAAGGTCAAGAACCTGCACGAGATCGCGCTCGGACCGGAGCTCGCCGGCGTGCGCTTCCTGTGGGCTCTACCCAAGCCGACCGTCGGAGCCGGAGGCAACATTCTGCCCGACGGGTTCGACGACAGGACGCGGGGCCGCGGCATGGTCCAGACGGGATGCTTGGTGCCGCAAGCGGCGGTGCTGGCGCACCCCGCGACGGGCGCGTTCCTGACGGACTGCGGGTGGGGCTCCGTCGTGGAGAGCTTCGCGTTCGGGCTCCCTTTGGTGATGCTCCCGTTGGTCGTCTCCCAGCCCCTTGTCTCGCGGGCCATGGAGGAGAAGGGGATCGGCGTGGAGGTGGCGAGGGACCACACCGACGGCTCCTTCGACAGGGACGGCGTTGCTGCGGCAGTGCAGCGAGTCATGGTGGACGACGAAGGGAAAGTGTTGGCAAGCAACGCGAGGAAGCTGCAAGAGGTTCTTGCGGACCAGGCGGTGCACAGCAGGAGAAGTACATCGATGATCTTGTCGAGCACTGAGACGCACCTGATCGAGAGCACCTGATATGTGTTTGTTGTCTGAATTTATTTGCTTTTAAATTTCAGTGACTTGATTTGTTGTTCAATTCTGTTTACTGTGTATGAACTCTCAACCATCATCTTGTTGGCGGCTTCGGTTTGAATGTATGTTGTAAGGCTTTTCACCACTATTTGTTTAATAAATGAAATAAAGCAGGTCAAGTTGGATAGGATTTCTTACTCTACAAATTTTAATGCTCTTTTCCCTTTGCAAATGCTAGCGCCTCCAAGCGGTGGGAGTGACCGTACTCCAATTCATTTGGAATCTTATTCTAATCAAATATCAAAGAACGTTGGTTTTTAATTTGAATAAGGTGGATTTCTAAGGCTAACTTTAAAGATCTGGTTGCTACAGCTTGGTCTTGATTTGGCGAAAAGGAGTAGGAATGCTATTGATGTTCAGAAAAATGAAGTTACATTTTTTTTTGAGAGAAAGTGCAGTTCTTTATTTATAACTTAACATCACTACATAGAAATTGCCGGATAAAATCCGGGATTATATCATGAAAGCTCATAAAGACAGAATTCTCGTAAGATCGAGCTAGCAGATGAGCCGCACCATTCAAGCCACGGGGAATATGACGAAACATGCATGAAGAAAGGGAGGCCGCAATTTTCTTGATGTCTGTAATCACCACACCCAGCTGAGACCGATCCAAAGCTGAATCAGATAGCCTCTGGACTAAGGATAAGCAGTCAGATGCCAAGATGACATGCTGGTGGCCTCTGCCTGCGCAAACAGAATTGCCCTCCGCATCGCCAAGCATTCAGCAAGTTCAGGTGAGGTATTAGGAAGCTTGCCAAAGGTTGGAGTGCAAACTTGGAGGCTGCAATTAGGAGCCTAGCTAGCTGCAAGAAAATCTCCATGGAAAAATATGATATTCTTGATATCAAGTCCGAAGCCAATCTCTCGGCGAGGGTGATAGAGATTTATTATACTTCATTCATACTTAGAGATCCTAATAGATTTTGGATTATAGAGGAAACTGAAGCTAAGCAAACAGCTAGGGTACACTGCATCTTTTTGTGCAATAGCTAATCAAGAGGATGGGAAAGAAAATGATTCATGTCCTATATCTTCTAGGCAGAAAGGAATTGGCTTCATTGTATACATCTTTGATTTCTTAAACATTGAAAAGATCTGGACCGTTGATATAGTCCACTAATTCGTGATTAACGAATGGTCTAAGCCAAGGTGATATCATGTTTTTTATTCTATTTAATATTGTGGCTAGCAAGTTAGTCATTCTCATTGCGCCGCCTTACCCAGCATCTGGTACATGGGGGGGAAATACATCCAAACTTTTCACCTTGCCGGAACAAAGAAAGCGACTTGTATTGCATATAGAGTACATGGATTGTTAAACATACAAAAACTAAAACATATTATCATTGTAGAGGTGTTTTGCCTCCGGGTGCATATGCTCCTGATATTTTTTTCAAAATTAAAAAATATATGAAAACACTTCGAAAAAAATCTGAAAAGAATTGGACACAAAGATATACAAGTGTTCAACATTCGTGAAAAATTGCGGAAGGAAATAACAATTTCTGCGGTCTCTGCAAAAAAGACAAAATCTGTGCTTTGAAAAATGTAAGTGTCATTTTCTTCCGAAATTTTGCACGAATGTCAAAAACTTGCATATGTTTGTGCCCAAAAATTTTCAGATTTTTTCGAAATGTTTTTATATTTTTCAAAATTTGAAAACTATAACAGGAACATATGCACCCAGGTGCCAAAGTGGATTTCTCGTGGTATCCCTTCTTTTCGGATTGAACCTCCAGCTGAATCGATGTGTGGACTAGGTACATCCAGTATGAAATTATCATTGTATCCCTTCTTTTCGGATTGAACCTCCAGCTGAATCGATGCGTCGACTAGGTACATCCAGTATCACAGTATGAACAGAAAGAAAGAAAGAAAGAAGAAAGAAAGAAAGATGTCATCTGTTTATGCTCTACAGGTGCCTGAATAAGAGCAACAGCGATATTTTGATGTTTAATCAGCACAATAAACTAAGAAAGCCTCTTAGTCTGAACCAATAAAACAGCTCCAGTTGTGTCCTAGTTGAACATCGGATATTTAGTGCAGTAGTTCACTCTTCAATAAAAACCAGTTCAGTGGTACTATTTTCCCCTAAAAGAGCGGAGACATAAGAATGAACCAACTCAAGATCAAACACTTCAGTAAACAGAATGTACAGAGTGAACACAAAACATAAGGTCTTATGCAGATTAGCACTTAGGTAAACAGATGTGCAGTTTTTCATGAGATTCCAATGTCTTGAGAATTGAGATCATACACCAATCATCTAGGTTGTTTTGTTCATCACAGGACAGCTTCTTCTAGAGCACCTTTGAAGCTCACAGGTTCCAAGCATTCTGCATGTGAACTGTGCTGAATATCTACAGACATTTCGCCGGTAAAAAAGATGTGCTATATTTGTTCCAATGTTCCATCTCAAAGACAATCACAACAAAAAGATGACAAATGTAATCACCAGACATGAAATACACTGAATAAACATGTTAATTCTATAAAAAAATGACATGACGAAGTCTGTTATCCATAACAAACCAGATGTTGTTCCAGCAAGTATCACTGGAAAATGAGACATGCACCGAGAGATGCTATTCACACTGCACTGAAAATGTCTTGCCAACAGAAGGCTGACATTTTTGTTTTTTGCACTTTATTCGATGATACATCTGAAGATCAACTCAACGTTCAATGCTGTAAACAGTATTACATAGTTTATGGACAGTAAAGGTGAACTAAAATGAAACAATCCTGTATAGATATAGGATTTACAACAGACCTAAGCCACTACTAACATACATTGGGCAACATAAAACATGGCATGCACATCCAAATTACCAACATTCTGAAATTATGGTAGGTGGTTACCAGCCATCACTGTAGCAGCAGCCACTGGGTGCTGGTAGTCGCAGGCATATGACATGATGCCCACCAAGGAATCATATCATATCATGAATATATATTGGTCCAGAGGGAAGACATCATATCTCAGTATGCAAATAATTAGGCCTCTCGACCACCTAAACAAGAAGGCAAATAAAAACATTCAGTACTGGCTCTGAGAAGTGAATAGAAATATAATCAGAACGGGGGGATGTTATATCTTACATCCGCAAATCTTATTTGACGTGGCCTGGGAGGCTTAAGATTATTATCCTTTGGTTGTGCCGAAGCCCAGGGAGCTTGTTTCTTCTTCTGTACTTGGATTCCAAGAAAAGATGGAGCAGGTGGTTTATTCTTAACAGATGGCAAATTGCGAGAAAGCCAGGAGTCCGAAGGTGATTTTGGGACAGGCAACGGCAGTAGACATTGCAGAGGACTACTTTCCTTCTTGACAGCAATATTCTCTTCCAAACATGGTGGAACATTCTGACTAGTATCGAATTTCACCGATCCTGCATTTTGAGAAGGCATTAATACAGCGGGCTCGGACACTTCGATCATCCTTTCTTCCGATGGATTATTGCCTTGTACTTCCGCTATATTGTTACTTCTAACAATAGGTCGTCCTCCAAATTGAACATCATATCCTGAATTCAAAGATGTCTTTTGATCCAGTAGTAGAGTCAAGTGGTTAGTTTCTGAATCAATACCTGCACGGTGATCCATTGAGTCTTCATGCGATATTTTATCTACCCCCGAGCTCATGGAGCTTGATCCCTTCAAACTACTACTGTGATCTGATCCGACCAATGAGCTATGATCATGGTCAATTCCAACTGAGCTAGAGCCATTGCTTCTACTCATTTTCTCATCTCTATCTCTTATTCCAAATGAACCACTTGCTTTAGGTGAAGGCGGCAAGGTAAC
This sequence comes from Poa pratensis, assembly GCA_947311845.1. NCBI lineage: Eukaryota > Viridiplantae > Streptophyta > Magnoliopsida > Poales > Poaceae > Poa > Poa pratensis. The sequence goes on from CAMZMU010000058.1 coordinate 20,129,181, forward strand.
ATCACGACGGTTGGGAGACACACCGATACCATCACCTATGGAGTGGTGAAATGGTGAAGACGCATCCCCAGTCTGAGAGTCACTCCAAAATGTCATATGGTTCGACTCACTTGTCATCTTGCTCCTCCTATCCTCTCCTTGGTGAATGTACTTCTGTTCCAACTTGTGCTTATACACTTCCTCCCAGTATCGCTGCAATATAACAAAGAGTGAGCTGATTAGAAGGGTCATTCTTTTTTTTTTTAGGAACAAGGCAAAAGCTTTGCCTTTTATATTGATATAGAAGGAGCAAAGACAAGCACAAAGCTAAGTCCTAAAAAACAAGGCAAATGAAAGGGTCATTCTTCAAACTACCGAAAAGCGACATAGCTCTGAACTTATGAAGCATGTTGTGTGCGCATCTGCTTACCCCATTAGAATCAGAACCAAGATTCTTGTTTTGTGAGCTCCGGGCAAGAGGGCTGGGTGCATTGCCTTTGGATGGCAACCCCCTGTCTCTCCCTCCCCCACGCACCTTGCCATTCTTCATTCTAGGCATTGGATTCAGTAGCAACAAGGAGGTTTTAACACACAAACCAGGGAGCAAACCACACCCCTTGGAAGCAAAACCCCGGGTGCTATGAACATCGTAGTCGTCATCGTCATCCTCTTCCTCCTCATCCCCACGCTCCTCGCGTCTCGGATAGTTACAGGACAAATAATTGGGAGGCAGGTGCTGGTAGGGGAGCTGGACAGGCGTCCTCCTGGCGCGATCATCATCACCGCCCGTCCTCCAATTGGCCGCAGCCGCATGCGCGTGCTCCCGAGCAGAGTTGCTGCCGGTGGCGCCAGCCTTGCGAAAGGTGTACTGCGGGGAGCCCACGGCCACGGCCTGCGCAGCCGGCAGGAAGCGGTCCATCATGAAGCCGCGGGCTCCTCCTGGCTCGGTGGCTGCTGCAGCGGCGCGGGCGGGGCGGTCTTCAGGCATGCCGCTGAGGCCGCTGACGCTGCAGTTCACGGTGAAGGAGTCCGTGCGCGAGAGCGTGTCCAGCGCGTCGGAGAACCTCTCCTCGTCGTCGCCGAGGCCGACGTCCTCTTGGTCCCGTAGCACGTCGGCGACGGAGAGCACCTCCCGTGCTGCTGCGTTGGGTTGCTTCTCTGCCGGCTCGATGTTCCGCGCGGCGGCGGGGATGGGGTGGAGCGGCGCTCGATCGCGCTCACCCAGGGCGTCGTGGTAAGGGGTGGCGCCGCCGGCGGACCCTTCCTCCCCGCCGTTCTCCGACGGGTGAGGACAGGGCGAGGAAGGAGCGGGTGAGCGGCGGGTGCGGACGCTCTTGGGGCGGCCGGGGCTCTGCTCCCAGACGAAGGGCACGGCGCCGGGGTGGCGGACGGGGCCGGACTTGAGGTCGGCCTTGTGGTACGGCAGGCGCACCGGCGAGCGCAACGGGTCGATCCGCGTGCCCCGCTCCGCCATCACGCGATCCGAGCGCATCCCCACCCCCGAGGCGTAAATGCCCGGAAAACCGCTCCTCAAAGGTCTTGCTTGCTTCGGCCGCCGCGCGCGAACCGGCGAAGGGTGGGGAGGAAGGAAGAGTGGGGTGGGAGGGATCTGCAGCGGTTTAGGTGCGGGTTTACCGGCTCCTACCGCCGCCAGCCACGCTCTCCACTCCACCAGTGCGAGTGCGGAGTGACTCGGCGTGCGTGCGCGGTGGGGCGGCGGCGGTGCGGCGTGGTATCTGCTGAATTGCTGCTACAACGGGCACGGGTGCGGTTGCGCGTGCGGCGAGGGATGGTGACAACACGGGTGCTCGCGTCAACCCAAGGAAACGACGGTGCAGTGTGGACTGGGGAGGAAAAGTCTGCGCGATCTGCCTAAAAAGGCGATGACAGCATCCAATGGCTACTCCCTACTCGGCAAATGCAAAGGGCTGCCTGATCCATGGCTCGAAGCCCCGTTTGTTTATGCAAATTCTACTGTGCTTCTGTTCATACGTGAGCAGATCTGCGCCGTTCGCACGCTGGGATCAGCAGGCACGGGTTGCCACTCCGGACGCCTACGTGTGTCAGTTGAGTAGGAATCTTTTTTTGAAGGGCACATACCTGGATATATTACTCAGAGCAAACCGAACATACAGGATACATCCACGGGGCAGCTGTCCCCAATTTACAAAAAGGACCCTACACAACATGGAAAATACAACTAGGTCCTCTGGAGTTTCTCTGAGCAGAGCAATCCGCCACCGCTTGCAACTCCGCCGACAGGCCGCCGGAGAAGAAGACGAGACGTAGCAGCTGAGTCGCCGGCTTGGACCTTTGGAGGAGTAAACCTCGTTGAAGTCGCCGCATCTTCCACCTGGCGCGGACGTCAGGATCTTGCAGACTGCGAGATAACGCATCGGCGGGAGCAACGCTCCGATCCATGCCGACCGTCGGGTCGCCGGCCACTTCCAGCAAGCAAACCCGCAAGAACACTCTTCTGGGAACAGCAGAAACTGCCGCCACCGGCCCAACCACTCCTCGAGCTCCCTTCTTCTTCCACCTCGGTAGCAAGATGAAAACTCGAGAAGCAGCAAAAATCCGAGCTTATTTACCGAAAAGATTGCCGAGATGATGATGCAGATTGTCTCCTCCATCCTCTGGAGCTTGCCGACCTACTTCAACTCCTCCGACGTACGCCGGGAGCGGCTCGGAAGCTCCGGCGACATGAAGCCCGCGACACCACCTCCGAATCTGCAGATGAAGCGACAACACCAATCCCTCTCCTCGCCTCCACGGCCGGCCAGAGGGAAATCCGCATCACCACACCTTAAGACACGAAGGCGCCCAGATCTGCCATTATTTGAGAAGCTCTCCGCCCTTTCCACCACACCACCAAACCTTCACCACGGAAGCTCGCCAGAGAAAAGCAGAAGCAGCCATCTAGAGCTTGGCAGAAGCTCTAGCAAAGGAGAGCGCGAGGGAGAGATAGACGGCATAAAGCCACACGACATATAGGCACATACTAGATCTACCCCTAAATCTACTATATACAAGGGAGGCCAGCCACCTAATCCATCCTCGCACCGAGCGGCATCGTCGCCGGAGCGGAAGAAGGAGAGGGGCGGCAGCAAGACGCGAGAGTCGACTCTCAACGGTGGCAAGAGAGTAGGGGAGGGGAAAGTTTTCAACAGCCAAATGGGGGTAGTTGAGTAGGAATCTGGTCTGGCCGAGTTTCTCTTGGTTTGGTTAATGGAAATAAAAAAAGAAACCCTCAATCTGTAGAAAGGTTGATCGGATCAAACCCTGAAGTCAAAATCACTGCATCCTAAATTACTGAACCCCGGTTTAAATTGAACCTTGCATCTATTTTTCAGAGTAAAAAATCTCGCTGACTAGTGACTACATTGTCTCACATGTCATATTCATCTTTTTTCCACCAACCTTGGTAATGAACATGAAGTGGAGTCGGCGGAGACGTGCGGCAGCGTCGAAGCAGACAGCCACCGCGACGATCGGAGCGCGGCTGTGTTGCGAGGGCACTAGAAGACCGAGAGCTTGTCTGGAAGATGTCCAACAGGTGTGGGTTGCCAGCGTGGTGACAGGAAGGTGATAGGAGCCGAGACGCTAGGAGAGGGCAGCTCGAGGCCTCCGCGACGGCGTCCCGCGTCCGTGCGGCGTGCACGGCCTCGAGCCCTGCCTGCAGCGTTTATGATTTACAGTCCAATAGTACATCCGCGGACTCGAGGCCTCGGATTGTCCGTTTATGATTTATTAGCGTTTTATTTAAAAATAAACCAATCATCCAAATGACATGAAAATCTCACAGAATACATAAGGGACCATGTACAACCTAGTAGAATGTTTTCAATTTTTTCTGAATCCCAGTCCATCGTAGTATTGCCGTGGTGCTGGCGCCACATGGGACCTTGGGCAGTTGGGCACGAGATAAACATACTTGCCTTGCCTCACTGCCCGCTGCAGTATACAACTACTCGGAGTGTACTGCTATGCACGCCTACGGTCGGGATGCGGCTTGGCATACCACGCAGAATTTGGAGACGCCGTTCCTGCTGAATCGGAACCACTTTACAGGTGTGATATGATGCTGTCGCGCGCATTGATTCTTCTGTTATCAGATGGGGCGTCAGTGAGTAGCTACAGTGTCGTCGTCGTCGTGCTGTTAATCAGCGCCTGCATGCAGATCGCGTCAAAGCATGTCGCTCTCGCCGACAGCCGGACCGGAGCGAGAACGAAAGGGAAAGGGTGACCGCAAGTCCGCAAGGAGTCCTGCGGCGAGGACACAATGACACTGCTACTGTGACTGAAAGAAAAATTGGACTATGTGAGTAGCTCTCGTTGTTCGTTTGGATTTTTAGCATTTGATTGACAGCCATGAGTGGTTGCGATGCTTGCATAGAGCAATAGTTTCATAGTCAACAACTCCAGCCTGAGAGCCTGAGAGAGGTGATGGTGTGTATTCAATAGGTGTTGACCGGTGACCAAGCATGCATGAAGAGAGGTGCGAAGAGCAAGCGAAACTCACATGGGTATCTTCTAAGCTTGGGAGCCACCAGCACTTATTAGCAACGGTACAATATGTGGTTGATGACGCAAATGGAATACACCTTCCCCCGGTCCACACTTCGTAGCGTCGATCCACACACACGACTGAAACTGAAAACATTTCGTAGACGAAAGTGTTTTTCTCCGCGCGCGCCACGTTCTTCTCCCCTTTCTCTTCCCCAATTTTGTTTCAAATCCCAAACACCCAACCTCCTAGCCGAGATGGTGCCGGCGACGTCGCCGCAACCATTACAGATCTATGGCGGAGAAGAAGGCGTCGAGACTCGACTTATCAGTGGAGGGTGCGGCGCTAGAATCGGAGAAAAAATGGGGAGGGTGCGAGTGGATTTAGAGGTATGGCCAGGGCGGCAGCTGATTTGAGGACGAGGCAGACGAGGGTGACGGTGGCAGGCGGTTCCGCTAGCGATAGCTGCGGGATGGGGTGATCTTCTTCCTCTTGATGTCCTCGTCGTTTTGCATTCGGAATCCGAGCGAGCCTAATCTAGCCCCTCCCCTTTTGTAGACGCTCTCCCGGTTGCTCCGAGCAGCAGCTATGTGTCGTAGTACTGTCAAATTCCATATACTGAATTTGTACCGATTATGGCGCTATGTATACCTACATGCACGCTGGGGTGCAGGACGTCTCTTAACCGGGCGACTGTGGACACGGTTAGACGCTGGCGTGCGTCACGCATGGGTGGGTCCCACCCACAACTTTTTCCTTGTCGTCTTCTCTAACCGCAAAACTCCTCTGATTTCCGATCCCATCTCTCTTTCTCTTTGCGTTCTCGACGCCGGCTAGATATGCACCGCCAGCCTGCCACCGCCCCCATAGACGCCGGCCAGATATGCACCGCCGCCACCCGAGCCGGAGCCGGCGACTACAAGTATAGACCTCGCCGAAAACGGGCCACGGCGACGCCGGAGGAGGCGAGGAAGAAACTTAACGTAGTGAGTGGGGGTGTCGGCGCCGGAGAAGAAACACCACCTCTCCCCGAGCTTAGAGGGATGGCCGGGGCGGCGGTGGATCGGCGGAGGCGGGGATCGGGGCAGGGTGGGGCGCCGAGGCGCCGCAGCAACGTGCCGGCCGCGGGCGAGAGGCAGGCGGTTTAGCCGGTGCCGACGGCTGGGATTGGAGGTGGCTGCGGTGGCTTCTTCCCTCCTCTCTGGCAACGTCCTCTCCTTTCCCTGTATTCCCCTCCGTTCTGACAGCATAGCTGTCGGAAATTTGCCCGTGGCCACGGGTAACCGTAAGCTAGCATCGCACGCGGAGGTGATGTTTCAATTCAGTGGTACCATGGACGCTAGTACTCCGTACAAGTGTACTGCGTATATTGCCCGGGATATTCAAAAGAGATCTGAGGACTGAGGTAGCGTATGGACGAATTCAGCCTACTAGATTCAAGGCGTTTCCTCGGTCGGTCGGCCGCGCGGTCCCGGCCAGCCGTGCCGACGTAGGCGTAGGTATCGGTGCTCCCGTGAGTCCACACTCCCTTGGACGCTCCCTCCTCCTCGCAGCTTCTGGCTTCCATCATTAATTGTACGGTCGGCCTAATTGTACCGGTGTGCTGTGCGGTGGCTCCGTCGTTCCATGGCCACTTACGTTGTGGAGAAGAACAGCTTGCTAGCTGGTGCACTGCTCCTGACTTGATGTTAAGCAAACTTACAGCAGTGCATGTGCATCATGTACGCTAGTATTTTTGTTAAATATGGCCTTAAAAAAATAAGACAGCCCCTTGTCAAAACTATTTTTCAAATCTGATTCTTTAGGTCGACGTCAAAGATGTTGTAGAAAACCAGAGAGTGGGCTACAGAAAGGATGGAGCCGACGTGTACAAGTTCGGCTCCATCCTCATTGGCGTTGACCTTATGTCGGCGTCGGCGTCAAAGATGTTGTAGCTGACAAGACCCGACTCCCATCTATTTCTGGATACCTCCCGTGCTACAGTGGACAGAGGCGACGGGGAGGCGACTCCGCGCCGCCCAGCTCCCGCCGGCGCATCTGGAGATTTCCCATCCTCCGACGGCCGCTCCGGCGGCGGGAGGGCGGGGATTCTCCAGATCTGCGCTCCGGTGTGTAGCTCGGGGCCTGCGGGCGGCGGAGCCATGGTGGGAAGGGCGTCGCCGTCCGGATCTGATGCTCTGCGGCTTCCCCTCCACGGCGGCGTCTTCGACGGTGCTGGCAGGCTGCAGGGCGTCCCCGCTGCACCGGTGCTCTTCTCCGGCGCCGGTGGCTGCTTTTGGGGGTGCAGGAGACCGGGGTGTCAGATCTACAGAGTCGTCTTCTGCGTCGAGCTTTGGCGCCTCCGGCGTCGAGCGGCGGCGCTGTTCCAAGGCGATGGCGTGCTCTGGTGGTCTTCCAGCTTCCTCGCCTCCGTCAAGACCCAGGCGGTTGACTGAAGACGGCGGCTTCGTCGGCGGCTTCCTGGCCACGGTTCGCTGCGTTCGCCGGCTCGGGTGGAGTGCGGTGGCAGCGCGCGGTCGGCGGTCACCGTGGTGAGGCGGCGTCGGTGATGCTGGGCCTCAAGAACTGGTTAGCTTTTCCATGTTTTTGAGGTTTGTACTGCTAGTTCGATCTTGTTTGTGATCTGTAATCCCATGTACTCAAAAAAAAAAGATGTTGTAGCTGAACTTTTACAGTTCGGCGCCATACTGAACACCTGTTTCTCAGTTCTGTAATTTTTTAAAAGGGTTTATTTAAAAAAAACGGAGATGAGCTATAGAAAGGATGAAGCCGACGTGTACAAGTTTGGCTCCATCCTCACTGGCGTCGAACTTATGTCGGCGTCAAAGATGTTGTAGCTGAACTTTTGCATTTCGACGCCATACTAAACACCTGTTTCTCAGTTCAGTAATTTTTATAAGGATTTATTTTTAAAAACAGAGATGGGTTACAGAAAGGATGGAGCCGACGTGTACAAGTTCGGCTCCATCCTCATTGGCGTCGACCTTATGTCGGCGTCAAAGATGTTGTAGCTGAACTTTTGCAGTTCGGCGCTATACTGAACACATGTTTTCTCAGTTCCGTAAGTTTTTATAAGGATCTATTTTTTAAAAAACAGAGATCGGCTACAGAAAGGATGGAACCGACGTGTACAAGTTCGGCTCCATCCTCATTGGGGTCGACCTTATGTGTCAGATTTGAAAATAATTTTAATGAGAGGCCAAACATGTGTTTAGTTTTTCAAATTGGCCAGATTTGACAAAATATACTGTATCTACACATGACATTACGTGTACTGTACATTTAACCTAACAACTCTGTCAAACCACTTCGACCCATCCACCTTATTTTGAAGGAAAGGCAAAAGATTTACCCTATTTCATTAAATAAGGAGTTTGTAACAAAGTTTAGTGTTATAGACCACATCCACCTTATTTTCATCACCACCGCAAGTCATCACTGGATTCGTTTTTTCCATGCTCCAACTCCTAGGCTTCACTTCTTGCTGTTCTTTCGAAGACTTTCGAAGAGTGTTTACTGCCAATCTCGAGGAGGGGAGGGTATCATGCTACCCGTAGTGTCACTTTCACTTAAGATCAAAGCAAAGATCAGGACCGCGGGGCCATGTACTAGTACGCCAGGCTGTGAGCGTGCTCGAATTAAGTGATCTGACTCTTTCACACGAAATAAGCTCGAGAAAAAGGAATAAGCCTGGAATGATATGTATAGGTACGACACCCGTACTTCCCTGATGGCCAGTAACGTATGCAGGAAAAAATTGGAGGGTGGGCACACTCACAAAAAAACATTAAAAGTTGTCATATGAACAAGATAAATAGCATTATATATTCATATATATGTTTCAAATTTGCTGATCTCCATACAAAATATTTCCAACACATGAACAAAGTTTTACATGGTGAAATATAGCTTAAATAGAAAATTACATCAATTCTACAATCACAAAAGAAAAAACAACATATGTAATAATCAATTAATTGGTTGTCAATTACGAACCGAAATTATCAATTTCATACAAAATTGTGGCATTTTCCGTATTCGGTTGTGACTTGAATACAAGTTCTGAAGCAAATCCATAAAAAATCATAATATTGAATCATGGGGCTGAAAATCTGAGAAATACATGCAGTTGACCGAGAGGCGGTCAGTGGCGGTGGCCTGAAGCTGGCCTTGACCGAGCGGCGGTGGAGGTCGGTGCCGAGGGGGCGGGTCGCCGGTCGGCGAGGTCGGCCGAGGGGGCGGGTCGGCGAGCTAGGTCGCCATGGCGGCTCCGGCCCATGACCACGTGAGCCAGGTTGAGCGAGAGGTAGAGCAAGACAGGCAAAGAAATAAAGGCTAGCAGGCTACAGGCACCATCAAAGGCCCAACAAGTATGCTTCCTATATGGGGATGTCAAATGTTTTTCCAAAATTCTGGGTGGGCCACGGCCCCTCCGACCCACCCGCTGGATACGCCAGTGCTGATGGCCGAAGACCATCTCCACAGGGCCTTCTCAACAATCGGTGGGTTCAGTCTCGATTTGGTCGACGACGTGAGAGGGGTCAGCGTCACTGTTGCGAGAAGAAACCAACCAGTTTGTCCATACAACGACCCACGCAACAAAACGTGTGGATGATGCATTCCCTTTGATAATATGGGACCTGCTCGAGCGGTTCTACGCGAGGGAACCACCTGAGCGGCAAAGAGGAGCGGTCCAATAACCCGGGAGCTCCTATACAACTGTAGGGTCAACAATGCACATAACACCCACGCCTAGGTTGTTGATGGGCTCGAGCTAGCCCAAAATTTTCTTTCTTATTCTTTCTGTTTATTTTTTATTTCTCTTTCTAGTTTTTCATGTTTTCTTAGATAAATCCCTAAGCTGAAATAAATTTCTTACAAAAAATAATTATAAAGTTAGGGAAACTTTTTATAGAGTTTTAAAAACATCCATGCAAGGAATACATATTTGTATAGTTCAAATAATTTTTTCATGAGTTTGAAACATTTTCACTGGCTAGAGAAAATGCTACACCGTTCTAAAAAAATAATTATTTACATGTTGTCAAAAATTTACAAAGTTCAAAATAAATTTCACATGTTTTATTAAATATTCACATATTAAAATATTTGTTCACACATTCGTAAAAATATTCACACGATTCAAAATATTTTTTCACATGTTAAAAGAAATATTCACACGGTAAAAAAATTCAAATCAATTGTTCACATGTATTAAAAAAAGCACAAAATCAAAACTAATAGTTCATAGGTTTGAAAATATTCATATAATTCAAAGAAATTATTCATGTGTTCAAAGAAATTATTCGCTATTACCAAAAATAAATAATTACTCCGTACTATGTTAACAAAACTGAAGTACAACTACACAAAAAACAAACTACAAAGTACATAGAACAGAAAGTACAAAGGTACACAGAAGTGGGAGTACAAAGTACACAAAACAGGATGTACATAATATGCATAACCGGGAGTACAAAAAAAAGTTCGTCGGAACATATCGACATGGGATCTAGTTTTGAATATCTCGACACGAGGAGCTCAAAAGTAAGAACAGTTCGTAATTTGGATAAACGGTTCTCAAGATATTTCGTTTTCAAAATTTGGATTTGAAAAATAAAAGACAAAAAGGGAAAACTGCCTGCCCACGTACGCATGCCCCCTTTCTCTCTCATACTCTCCTACTTTCAATCTAATTGTGACTTGGCAGATATGCAGATAATCAAAATTGAAACATCTGAGGAGAAGTCGACACTTGTCACGATTAGAATGATGGTGGAGTTCTCTTTATAAAGAGAACCTTTTTCTAGTGTGTATCGCTCTTTGCGAGCTGGATGTTTTTTTAAAAGAATTGTTTGCGAGCTGGATGGTTCAACTCGCTCGCACGGGCAGTTCTTATGTGTACCCCGCTTTAGTTTCCGAACGTATTTAGGTTTGGCCCATTAACTTTCGCTGTTTGTTAGATCCAGTGTCTGGCCATGCACATTCAACTACCAGAACCATAAAAACAAAACACCACGTTAATACTGGAGGTACAGCCGTGTAATTGCGTTTGATGGGGTCTGGTCCTATACCGTGTAAGTCTATTTGATGGGATCCTTGTAGAAGTTTCCTTTTTGTTTTAAATCTGATTTTTTTCAAAATCTGAATATTTTCAAACTTATTTTTTAAAAATCTGAACCATTTTCAAAAATGATTTTTTTCAAGATATTAACCAAATAAAAAATGGACATTTTTCAAAATCGAAACCATTCTTTAAAAATATTAACAAATATCAAAATATATACTTTTAAAAAATCTGAGCCATTTTTAAAATATGAACCATTTAATAAATAAATATTTTTCAAAATCAGAACATTTTCAAAAGTGAACATTTTAAAATATGAACCATTTACAAAAACTAAAATTCGAGTAAAGCGAAAATAACAGTGAACCAAAAATACCGGTGAACCAAAATTAATAGTGAGCAGAAAAGAACCAAAACCTCGCGTGAACCGAAAGTAGTAGTGAACCATTTATTAAAATAAACGTTTTTTAAAAGTTAAACATGTTTATATCTTAAAATATATATTTTCAAAATCAGAACCATTTTCAAAATGAGAATTTTAAAAATAAAAACGTTTCAAAATATAAACCAATTCCCAAAAATTATTACTTTTCAAAATTGGAACCTGTTTAAAATAAATATTTGTCAGAACATAAACCAATTTAAAAATAAACACTTTTCGAAATTGGAACCATTTTAAATATCATTTTCAAATATGAACCGTTTTAAAAATAAATATTTTCAAAATTGGAACCATTTTAAAAATGATCATTTTTCCAAATATGAACAATTTTTTTAAAAATAAACATTTTTCAAACTCGAAACATTTTTAAAAATGAACATTTCTAACATATGAACCAATTAAAAAAAATTAAAAGCTGAATTTTTTTAAAAAAACTAAAATTCGGGTGAACCGAAAATAATAGTGAACCAGAAAGGATCTAAAATGGTGAACCAAAAAAAATCGTGATATTTGGAAATAAAGATTTTTTTTGTCCTAAACATGTTTTATATCTAAAAAATGGACATTTTGCAAAATCAGGACCATCTTAATAAATTATCATTTTCCAAATATGAAACAATTTTAAAAATAATCATTTTTGAAAACCGAAACATTTTTAAAAGTGAACATTTTTCAAATATGAAGCTATTCTAAAAAAAATGAAAATCTGAACCATTTTATGAAACTATAATTCGACTGAACCGAAAATAATAGTGAACCAAAAATGCCGATGAACCGTTAACCAAAAATAATAGTGAACCTTTTAAAAAATATACATTTTAAAATTTAAATATGTTTTATATCTTAAAATGGACATTTTTCATAATCGGAACCTTTTTTTTCTAAATAAGACCCAATTTCAAAATTGTAGAATTTTCAAGATCAGAACCATTTTTCAAAAAACGAACATTTTTTAAATATGAACCTTATTTTATAACAAATATTTTCAAGATCAGAACCATTTTGAAAATGTGCATTTTCAAATATCAGGCATTCTCAAAAACCAAAATTCGGGTGAAAAATAATAGTGAACGCAAAATTCTGGTTAACAGGAAATAACGGTGAACCGGAAAAAACCTATAATTCGGGTGAACCGAAAATAATAGTGAAACATTTTTAAAGTTAAACTTGCTTTATATCTTAATAAATGAATATTATTAAAATATGGACATTTTGCAAATGAATATTAAAAAATTGAACATTATCAAGATTATAAAAACTAAAAGAAATACGAAAATAAAGGAAAATGAAACAAATAAAATAACGTAAAAATAAAAAAGAAACAAAACATGAAAAAAGAAAACAAGAAAAACATGTAAATAACGAAAAATAAAAATATTCATTTACTTCCCAAAACCAGAAAAACAAGACTCCAGATTGGAACGAAACTGAGAATATGTGAACAGACTGCTGGCTCACTCTCTCCGAAATCTGAACGGACTGCTCCCTTTCTCAGAACCAGAAAAGAAGAAGAAAACAAGTCCGACTAACTAAGCACTTAGTTGGGCCAGCCCGCTAAGAAAACTACTGCGGGCGACACGAGGATACGCCTCGCTAAAGGCTATAAATAGTGTCTGTGGATTTTTTTCCCCTCAACTCTGAACTGCTTGACTGGCTTAGCTACCTCAATAGGCTAATTGGGCTGGCCCCGGAAGCATCCACCAAACCTAAAAGGTGACCAATCTTTGATTCTAAAATCCCTCCAAAAGAAATACTCCGCCCGATTCAAAATAAGAGTCGCACTGCTACACTTATTATGGATTAGAGGTAATATCTTTGACTCTCAAAAATAGTGACCGATCTTTCACTGCAAAAACAAAACACGCTAACATTTTAAGAGTACCAAAAAAGTAAACATCTATTGATTTTTGAGGAAAAATGGCAAACATCTCTGCAGGATGCAAATTCAACCATTGTCATATATCATTTCAAAGAGAAAAAAAAATGTCTCTGACTTGTTCCGTTTGCTCAGTGTTGTAACTCAAATTCACTCTTTTATGAGAGATTTCCAACGAGTATCCTGATCAGATATTCTATAGAGTGAAACGCACCAGAAGTCACGAAGTTGCAAGAAATGTGAGAATTGGTCACCAAGTTGCGAAAGCTCAAATATTGGTCAGCAAGTTGTGGATTTTCCAAACTTTGATCATTCCGTCACGGCGCAGTCACGTCGCCGTTAATTTTTTGCAAATACCCCCTTTAAATTTTAGTTCTTCTAATTGGTAGTCCTTTATCCCAATTTACAAATCAATCCACGATCTCTCCACAAATCGATAACCGTTCCAGATGGCCGGTGGCCGCCTCACGCCCAGCAAGCACAGCAGCAGCGTCTGGAACTCGTCGCTGGGCACCTGCTCTCCTCGTCCGACGCGTCGAGCGAGGTCAGCGAAGGCGTCGGCGGCGACACGGCGGAGCGAGCCACCGGCGCGGGAGGAGCTGAGGCGGGCGAGGTCGAGCCTCAGCCCGGAGACGGTCCCGGAGGTGGCCGCCTCCAGGGTCTCCCTCTGGGCGCGCTTCGAGGGCCGCAGCGGCGCGCCCCGCCCGCCGTCCCCGTCGTCGAGGTGCAGCGGGCCGCTACTGGCGCCGGCGCCGGGCAGGGTGGCGCGCGGGGCGAGGGGCGGTGGCGACCAGAGGAGCCGGCAGCGAGTCGACGGGGTGTCGGCAGAAATTGTTTCGCAACGACGAGCTGGCCGGCTGGCTCTGTAGATCCACGAGAAGTCTTGCGTCCTCCGGCCGGCTGCGTACCTACACAAATCGAGGAATCCAGCATCCCACTTCCCACATGTAGGTTAGAGGGAACGTACATGCGCTCCGGCCGGCCGGCCGGCCGCGTACATGCGCAGGGAACCGGTTGATATGAGTTCCTGGGGGATTCCAAATAGTGCAGCTGCACTTTTAATTATTTGGGAACCAAAAAAGGTAAATATCGAAAAGGACCTACCAATTAGAAGAAACCAAATTTTAAGGGGTTTTTTGTAAAAAAATTAGACAGCCACGTCATCGACTTGACGTTCGTCGTGACGGAATGACCAAAGTTTGGCAAATCCACAACTTGGTGACCAATATTTGAGCTTTCGCAACTTAGTGACTAATCCTTCAATTTCGTGCAACTTCGTGACCTCCGGTGCGTTTCACTCTATTCTATACTACAAGACCCGAGAGAGAGCCCACCTGGAATCTTCCTACTCAGCGGCTCAGAAAATTGTTCCTGTCACGGTAGACAATTTGTGATGTCAACTGAGGCACTGGTGATGTCAAACTTTCTAGCGCTTCGTGAGAGACACTAACAAGTACTTGGCCACATTCGCCACCTGAGAGTCTTTTCTCTCGAAGGCTCTCCTTTCTTCCACCCCCTTGAGAGTCGCCTGTGGAAAGCCGGGCCGATCTGATGGCCATCTCGCCAGAGTAGCTGGCCGGAGATGGACTAGGAGAGGTGCCGGATCTAGGGCTGTAGATAGTAGTTGGAATAAAAGTAGGTTTTCTTGGTTTGGGCTTTATGCTCGTCTTGGCTTCATGCCGTTTTCTTGCCTTCCCCGGAGGTGCGCAGCTCCGACGCAAGGGCGCGGCGTCGAACTCGCCGTTGATCTGCGCTCTGTCAAGCTTCCAAGGCGGAGGAAGGGCGGAGCGGAGTCGTCGGCAACCTCCTTCAATAAACGCCATTGCCTCATCGCTCTGTGCGGTGCTATCTTTCTCCTGGCCGGCCTCGGTGGCGAGGGGGAGAAGAATAGCGACGTGCGACCGATGAAGCACAACAGCTATCCCGGCGGTGAGGCGGATGCGCCGCTGGAGTGGAAGAATCTGCGGCCTTCTGGAGCTCCATGGAGGAGATCTTCGGTTTCAGGTATCAACCGCTGCTGTCCAAATAAGCATCCGTTTCGTGTGGAAGCTATTGGATTGGAATCTGCTTGTCTTCTATGGCGCGGAGGAAGCGGGGAAGAAGACAAGTGTTTTCGATCTGTGGCTTTCTGGGGAAAGTTGACTGCAAGCTTCGGAGCACATCAATGGCGGCGGAAGTGCGCCATCGTTATCCTCAGCCGATGGGGCCGCTCCGAGCTGTGGTGCGGTTTGCGCCACGGTTTTTTCAACCTCCAGGCCGGCGTGCCAATTCGGAGGCCCCCTTCCAGTTCCATGGCGACGTTTAACGTCGTGTGGTCGCCAAGTGGTCTCGTCCCCGGCGACGGCACTGATGGTCGTCGTGTCGAGCTGTTCATCTCTGCCGGTTGAGAAGGACCTAATCGTGATCTTTGTGCTGTAGTTAAGGTCCTTTTTGCAAAAGCCAAGGGCTTGTTTGTAATTTTCTTGTATTCTGTAGTCCTTGATGTAAATTGTTATCCCACCGTCTAATGCAGTCGGGATCCTTCGGGATCCCACCCCTTGTGTTAAAAAAAAAAAGTACTTGGCCACATTTGTTTGCGAGCCACAAGGTACGAATGAGAAGAACCCAAAAGTATATACAGCATACATCTGACAGGCGGACTAACAGAGAACATTCAATTTATTATTTTGCGGAGAACACTAGAAAATTGTCACTTCAGGCGCAACATCTGATTATATTTCTTGTGTAACCAGGTCGGTCTCATATTACTAAGCGACTTGGTTACAACACGCTAATTCCAAAAAAGACATAAGGCTATTTTGGTCCACCATGGAAATTGTTTGACAGAACGATGCAACAGAACCAACGGTAGTGTCATCTAAGGCAAGAAAATTACCCCTAGTGTCCATAAGGAAGCAAATAAATTTACAGGGAAAATAAGGAATCACGCTTTAAAGTAGTGTCAAATAATGAGTTCTCTCAAAGTATATGCAACAAACATCTGGTGGAGAACACCTGAAAATTTACACTCGAGACACAGCGTCTGATTATATTTCTTGTGTAGCGATGTAGAACTTCGTGCATGAGTATCTAAGCAAGAACAAAGCTTTAGTTTTAGCACCCAATGCTATTCTATCGCCTTTTACATTTCGGATATGGTACCCTCGCATGATTTATCCTGGTCACATGGCTGAGGCACAAACCACCACCAGGAGAAACTCAAGACTCTATCCTCGCAAACAGTGAGAGGTGACAAAGCCTACACTACCGGTCTATCTATCACCATCGTTGGTGACTAAGTAAAGTTAATATCCAGGTATAGGCAGGCACCAAGGACAGCCCAGCAACGAAATGGTACCAATGATCTAACCCTACATAGATCGACCAGATACAATGCCGAGCGCCTTTAGGCGGAGACTGACGGGTCGATTTTCTAGACTGAAAACAAGTGGAAATAGAGAAAGATGCTTGGAGGGGTGGGTAAAAGGGAGATGATCTTCAGGAGCTCATGACGTGAGAGCAAATACCCGATCAGAACTTTACAAAGGCACGGACATATTCCTCCCATCAGGGGAGATTATTCGAATCCAAAACTGTTCATCCTAGTGGGGGCAAAGCATATGCACTAGCTAGCCCTATATATGTGCAGTGCTATATATTACCACGGCATTAACTTTTACAAACGTATATATAATTGCACACACATGACATGATATCTATTGGTTGATAAAGGCTTGGATGGAACATATTATCATGGCATGGCGATATGACACCACTCGTACAGCAACACCCAACAAATCCCTGATCTGTACTTACAGAGCGCCTTGCCCCACACCACATCTATCTCCTGCTGATCGAATGGCTCGTCCTGCTTAGATTGGTGAACCAGACGATCAATGGCTAGGCCCCATGGGTCAATGCCATCATCAGAACCTGAAAGCCGAAACTCCCGCTACTAACTGAAGCCCGGTACGTCTATCCGGGTAGCCACACGCACGCCGACGCCCCCACCATGATCCGCATGGAGTATATCAGAGAGAGTGAAATTACCTGCAGACTTTATATTCACACAAAGCCGACCGCCCGCCCTATCTAAATCTGGATATCGTAAAGATAAGAAAAGGTGGACGAAAGAGAGAGAAAGGAAGTAATTCAGCAAGCGGCGGCAGATAAGAAGTTGAGTTCTATCACACTCCGAGAAAAGCAGCAAGCAAGGAGGTGTGCGAAAGTAAAACTTAGGTAGAGCCGTAGAGCTCCTTGTAGGCCTGATCAGCATTTTCCAATATATTTATCCATGCATGATAATATCAGAATGCTTGCTTGCATGCATTCAGCAATCAGCACTGTGTCTGAGCGAGTGAGTGAGTGAAGTGGACCTTGAGTTGATGTAAAGGCGGCACCGCATCGCGTTCCTCCCTTTTGATGGATTGATCGCGTGCGGATGATGCCTGGATCGCAGCAATTCGACTACGACGTGGGAGCACTAACTCGCAGTGGCCGCATGTAAAGTTTGATGATTGTTTTGGCATTGACTTTTGTCGGGCCAATCTGCGCATGATCGATGGCACTCGATAGCTGCTGGTACGTTGCATCTTCTCCGTGTAGCCGCAGATGGAGCGTGAAGCTCCTCGATCGATCTCTGCCGGCCGGATGGGTGAGTGAGAGATGCCAAAAGGTGGTTAATTCAAAGTTGGAGGCCCGGGCGGGGTAAGATCAGATCGATCATGTCGCGGGGTATATGGATTCCATAATTGGCGTGTGACGAGCTAGCTTGGGCGCATTTCATCGGCGGGGCGCTGCCGCACGCACACTTGGCGATCGCGTGGGCGCGGCGTCGCTGGTTCGCGGCGATCGCCTCCAGCCTTTTGGCGAAAGCGACGGCGCAACTGGGGCGGCGACATCGAGCACCGCCGGAGAATCAAATCGACCGGGGTCCGCCGTGGAATTATTGGTGGAGGGCGTATGTACGTAGTGTACGTACGCGTTCCGTTTTGTGAAATCATAAATCAAAGATGATATTATTGGATAGAAAGAGGAGGCGCCCATCATCTGACTAGGATTTCAAGTGGAAGTGGATAATTTTGCTGCTTTTGTATGTGATCGCTACTCTTCGATCGGACGGAGAATCTTCGAGAGGTAAAAATATTTCAAGCTTTTGTGCGTCGTCGTCAGGGGAAAAGAACCCAAAGATTAACAGGTTTTAGCGAGTCGTTTCCAGGGGAAAAGAGCCAGCTTATAACCAGCTCATGAGTTAACAGGGACGTTTCGCCACACGCCCAAAGCTTCAGCCAGTTTCCTTGGAGTTATCATGGGCAAGTGAAATGAATCAATGCATGGGCTCCGCCACTCCTGCCGGTGTCCTGTTGCATGCACATGCATCAGCCGATCGACTGGCAAGCTAGCTTAGCTTAGATCGAGATGATGGAAGACAGCTTATCGTATCCTGACCAGGCTTACTTGATCGGTCGATCGAATGCAACTAATCCAATCTGTCAGTATGGAAGTTGGACCTGTGAGTGACCACAGACACCTAACTGGCTGATTGAGCCAACTCTAACACTTGGTCCCCTGTGAAAAGCAAGGATGCACTGTGACGCCTGACCCCAACACAGTATCATGGATACTCCAATGATCTACGGATGACCAACTGGATTACACACACGTATTCAGTCATGGATTGAAGGGCAGAGTTTCCTAATAATAGAGCTATATTTGCTACTACTTAGGAGGATTGGTATGAAACAAAGTAGACCACTTGCAAAAGTAAACAAGAAAGAAGGCCACAAGCCCATAGTGAGGACAAATAACTTCAGCTTTCATCAATCAGTAGTCCAGTCAGTTGCTGCTAACGATAACATAGCCGTGTTCTTTTTCTTTATTTTTAATATCCATCATGAAATGCCTGCTTTAAAGAAAAAGTTATTTATGTGGAGCCGTTTATATCACTTAGCTCCAAAATAAGGAAACAAAATTCTAAGAAACTTCAACTACAAATTTTATGGAGGCAACAATCCCTTAGAAAATAGAATAAAGAGTAAATGGACAAATATACACACATGTTTTCTAGGTAAAAGGCATGCGATTAGAAGTAAGCAACTAGAATTTATAGAGTTTGGCCGAAGGCCCAAAGGAAAAGACACACACACCCTTAAAGAGCCCTTCTCGGGGGCATAGGTGAAAGAGAGAATTCTTTATTTGGCCCTTCCTTAAAATCGTTTTCCTTATTTGACCCTAAAAAATAAAATCTTCCCAATTTGACATCTTAATTTCATTTTCTTCCTAATATGGCCCTCTAGTGCATTTTGACCATTACAAAGACTCTTTTGCCCCTGATAAATTTCGTGCAAAGAAATTTATCTTTTAAGTGTTGTAATTCATGCTCACGCCAGGGCGCAGCCTGCCAGCCCTGTATGCCGGCCCTACACCTGTACGCCGAGGCTGTCGTAGGGGACGCCAGCGGAACCGGCCCGTATTGCATCGCATGCATGGGTATGCATGCCATATTGCCATTGTGTCTGCGTGTGCTTGGTGCACTAGCCATACAATACACGCACATGTAGTTGGACATGCACGTATAGTTTAGACTCGTATAAGTTGTTTGGTGTTGCTCTTTATGCGTGCAGTTTACACTACGGGAAACCGTCAAAACGCCGACGGCCTTCCTGTACGCCGACGGCCAAATGTCGGGGCCGTCGGCGTACATCACGGGCTTGGGCAGACGACGAACAGGCCGTCGGCGTATGAAGCGCCGTCGGCGTAGAATTACGTCCCCGACGGCTGCCGTCGGCGTTCTAAATCCCGTCGGCGTACAAAGGGCGGCATAACGCGAACCGTCCAGCGTCGTTTATACGCGTACACGCGATAAAAACACCGACGGCTGCCGTCGGCGTTTAGTAGTTTTTTATATTTATTTTCGTATATAATATTCATTTCTTTATTTCTCTATATAATATTTAATGTAGTTGTAATTTATATATATATTGGACCTATAATTGCCCTCCCAATTTCAGTATCCCACCCCCGTAAAATAACGGTTTGAGTTTTCCGGAACCCAACCCTACAACATATACATGTACAACAAATAAAAACTTTTCCTGGCTATCTAGAGAGAAAGTGATGCCGGTGATGTCGGTCACACCTAGGAGTAGATTCTTGCACATTTACAACACACAACACACTTTTATACATATGGTATGTCACAACCTAGGTTTGGGTAGGGTTCCGACGCTCCGGGGCCCCTCTTCGGTGAAACCCTGAATCCGCTGGAAAACCCTAACGTTTCCGTCTACCCCCATTGACGTGCGTCGAAAGGGGGTAGCCCAGTGGACTTTTTTGCTTGGTTGTGTTATGTTAGGCCATAGGAACATGAGAAACCAAAGTCTACCCCAAATCGACACACAATTCCATCCGGTTCGCCCGAAAGGGGAGTTTTCACCTCTAAGTGCAGAAACTCACTAGAGAGAAAGTGAAGCCGGTGATGTCGGTCACACCTAGGAGTAGATTCTTGCACATTTACAACACACAACACACTTTTATACATATGGTATGTCACAAGCTAGGTTTGGGTGTGGTTCCGACGCTCCGGGGCCCCGCTTCGGTGAAACCCTGAATCCGCTGGAAAAACCCTAACGTTTCCGTCTACCCCCATAGACGTGCGTCGAAAGGGGGTAGCCCAGTGGACTTTTTTGCTTGGTTGTGTTATGTTAGGCCATAGGAACATGAGAAACCAAAGTCTACCCCAAATCGACACACGATTCCATCCGGTTCGCCCGAAAGGGGAGAATTGGCGGGAAACAGGCGCTCGAAAGAAACACGCGAAGGAAACACACGATCCGTGTGCTTCTTCCTGATCCAACGGCTCACCAGCGCTCGAAAGAAACACACCGCTGATCCAACGGCTCAGAAGCACACGAAGGAAACACACGATCCGTGTGCTTCTTCCTGATTGGGCATACTACAGCTCAGAAGCCCATTTCTCACTATATATATGTAGTCATGGCCTCCATTGGCATAGCACATCTAAACTGATATCTGATCCCTCATCACTCTCCCGTGGCGTCACCACCGCGTGTGCCGTCCGCCATGCCAAGGTGCTGCCCTCTCCCTCCCCTACGTACCTAGGTTGCACGCACCTTAGTTGTTTGATCAAATTCCCCACTCATTTTTTCAGATCTCGGCGGGAATCGATGATGACCACCGGCCATTTGTTGGACACGGGCAGTGTCCGGGACTGGGCTCCGCCGGGCTGGCACTGGGAGGTGTCTTCCGGGACGCGTAGTTTGGTGAGGAATCCGGGTGACGTCGTCGACCCGGATCTTGTTTGGTGGCCGTCGCGTGGGCCAGCCTCGGTGCAGAGGCCGCCGGCCCCCGAGGTGGAGGTGCGTCGCCGTATCAGAGAGGAGGACGAGCACGTCCGTCGCTACCTGGTTAGGTTGGATACGCAAGCGGTGCATGACAATATGTGGTATACACTTCATAGGGATCCTCCTCATGTGAGTATTGCCCCAGTGATGGTTCCTTATCTTTGGGTGCAAGCCGCCGGCCGCTCAGCACCTCGCGGCTTAGGACCCGGCAAAAGTTAGTTACATTATTCGTGATGTATTATGGATTAAATAAAGATGTAGACTGGTGGCTATAAGCACATTCCTACTAGTGCAAGTTTGTTGTCATTCGTCTATGTACCAAGTTTGTTGTCATTCGTCTATGTACCCAAGTTTGTTCTATCTTAGTTGCTACTACTCCGTTTCGATTAATTTTGATAAAAGTTGGTTTCACAAGCCTCAATGGACTAACCTAACACAAATAAAGTCTAGTTTAGTTTTCTTATGTTCCATGGTAACGTGACAAGCCCCAATGGACTAACCTAACACAAAAACCCTAACGTTTCCGTCTACCCCCATAGACGTGCGTCGAAACGGGGTAGCCCAGTGGACTTTTTTGCTTGGTTGTGTTATGTTAGGAAACACACGATCCGTGTGCTTCTGCCTGATCCAAGGGCTCACAAGCGCTCGAAAGAAACACACCGCTGATCCAACGGCTCACAAGCACTGGAAGGAAGGACACGATCCGTGTGCTTCTGCCTGATCCAAGGGCTCACGAGCGCTCGAAAGAAACACACCGCTGATCCAACGGCTCACAAGCACTGGAAGGAAGCACACGATCCGTGTGCTTCTGCCTGATCCAAGGGCTCACGAGCGCTCGAAAGAAACACACCGCTGATCCAACGGCTCACAAGCACTGGAAGGAAGCACACGATCCGTGTGCTTCTGCCTGATCCAAGGGCTCACAAGCGCTCGAAAGAAACACACCGCTGATCCAACGGCTCACAAGCACTGGAAGGAAGGACACGATCCGTGTGCTTCTGCCTGATCCAAGGGCTCACGAGCGCTCGAAAGAAACACACCGCTGATCCAACGGCTCACAAGCACTGGAAGGAAGCACACGATCCGTGTGCTTCTGCCTGATCCAAGGGCTCACAAGCGCTCGAAAGAAACACACCGCTGATCCAACGGCTCACAAGCACTGGAAGGAAGGACACGATCCGTGTGCTTCTGCCTGATCCAAGGGCTCACAAGCGCTCGAAAGAAACACACCGCTGATCCAACGGCTCACAAGCACTGGAAGGAAGGACACGATCCGTGTGCTTCTGCCTGATCCAAGGGCTCACGAGCGCTCGAAAGAAACACACCGCTGATCCAACGGCTCACAAGCACTGGAAGGAAGCACACGATCCGTGTGCTTCTGCCTGATCCAAGGGCTCACGAGCGCTCGAAAGAAACACACCGCTGATCCAACGGCTCACAAGCACTGGAAGGAAGCACACGATCCGTGTGCTTCTGCCTGATCCAAGGGCTCACGAGCGCTCGAAAGAAACACACCGCTGATCCAACGGCTCACAAGCACTGGAAGGAAGCACACGATCCGTGTGCTTCTGCCTGATCCAAGGGCTCACGAGCGCTCGAAAGAAACACACCGCTGATCCAACGGCTCACAAGCACTGGAAGGAAACACACGATCTGTGTGCTTCTGCCTGATCCAAGGGCTCACGAGCGCTCGAAAGAAACACACCGCTGATCCAACGGCTCACAAGCACTGGAAGGAAACACACGACGCCTATAAATAGGCCACTCCTCAGACAGGTTACTCACTCACACAAAACATTCCAGCTCACTCGGAGAGACATCTTTGGGCAACCAGCGGCAAGACGTCTGTGATGACCTGCGACCGTACCAAACGGTTGCAGATCATCATAGACGTCTTGCCGGACGGTTGTAGATCATCAGAGACGTCTTACCGCTGCTTGGATCGAAGTGGCGCTCAAACCGTGTGTCTTGTTTCAGCTATATTTAGACATTCCACACAAATTATCCGGATTTACCCAGCTACGTCCCACCCTGCATGTGATATCGCAGCCACGGTGGGATTGTAGCTGGGTGAAACCGTATGATTTGTTCATTTATGCGTTTAGTCGCAATGTATTTTATCTTGTGTTTTGGGCATCTTTGGGCAACCAGCGGCAGGACGTCTTTTCTGTTCTCTCAGTTTCGGTATCCCACCCGCATAAAATAACGGTTTGAGTTTTCCGGTATCCCACCCGCAGGTTGACAACAATCTAAAGCAACAAATTTCAGATTTTGTTGTGAAATCCTCTCATCTTGGTCTTCTTATTGACCCAAAGAGCGACTCCTCGGTGTCAAAAGAGTGACCGGCCTTTCGACTACTTTTCTACCCCCTTTGAACTACTTTTCGCATTGATATTAAACAAACCATGTAAATTACAGTGACAACATAAATTACACAGAGAACATTCTTGAACCGCCGATACATAATTGACTAACAAACAAGTAAACATGCATGTAGAACAAATTACAACAATCACGAACAACTAATAAATTTCGCCACCCTATGCCGTGCGTGTGCTGCCACCCTTGCCCTTTGACGAAGATTCTGCCTTCTTGCCTTTGCCCTTGGACGAAGCTTCAGCCTTCTTGCTCTGTGCTTCAACCCTCCTTTCCTTTGACGACGGCATGAAATCGTCGTCATCATCGCTGTCAACTACCCAGAGACAGGAACGACCGTACGAAACACGGTCAGCTTCAGTTCGGTAGAACGGACTATTCGTAACTTTCCTGTCAAACTTATCTGCAAGCCTGAGCATTTCTGCACGAATTTGGAGCGGGGTCCTATACGGAAACCCATCGCGGCATAGCTTCGCCCCGAGTGAAGCGAGATGACTCTCAGTGTGCAAAATTTCTTCAATTGGAACTACCCTACCATCTACCTTCAAATTGCTCGAAAGCCTAGCGAGATGCTCGGATGCGGAAATGTGAAACCCGGACACACACTTCTCGCAAGGACCAATACACACCATGTTTGCGCTCAAGTGAGTACCATGCCTACCTTCGACTGGGTTATATAGAACTACCGGTGGCGCTCCCGGATCCAACGGCTCACCAGCGCTCGAAAGAAACACACGATCCGTGTGCTTCTCCCGGATCCAAGGGCTCACGAGCGCTCGAAAGAAACACACCGCTGATCCAACGGCTCAGAAGCGCACGAAGGAAACACACGATCCGTGTGCTTCTCCCGGATCCAAGGGCTCACGAGCGCTCGAAAGAAACACACCGCTGATCCAACGGCTCAGAAGCGCACGAAGGAAACACACGATCCGTGTGCTTCTCCCGGATCCAAGGGCTCACGAGCGCTCGAAAGAAACACACCGCTGATCCAACGGCTCACAAGCGCACGAAGGAAACACACGATCCGTGTGCTTCTATCTACAAATCCGTATTTCTATTTGTATGTGAGACATATTCATATTTTTTGGTTGCACACATCAAGCCACACAATAGGGCAGAAGCTAGTCAAACATGTTTAATTGCACAACTTGAGTTCTGTTGGTCACAAAAATGCAAACTAAAATTCTACAGAAAGCTACTGATGTGTAGAAGACAACACAATTTGATTTGGATTAATTGGAGTTACCAAACTCCCTAAACAATTGTTTTAATCCAGTAACTCAACAATCAAGATTTAGCTACCAATTGAGTTCTGTTAATCCTAAAATTAAACACTTTTATGGGTAACTAACCATGACTAAATGTGATCTAACAAAATTGGTCCTAATTAATTTGGGTTAACCAATCAACAGATTTAATTGTTTTAGTGCAGAAGGGTGTTCTAACTTATAGTTTATACTAAACAATTACCACTGCATAATTAATTCTCCCAAAATTAGGGAAGCTAGTACATCACAGTACCAAGCTAACAAAATTGGTTTGGAAATATTTGGACTACCAGAGTATCAGAAACAAACAAGTTTTAACTTAGAAAATAAACAAAATAAGCAAAACCATACGCCGACGGCTTTGCCGTCGGCGAAGGCCTGGATGGCTTCGCCATATCGCGGCCCAACTTTCGCGCCACACCCCCAAATCCACATAGCGGCAAATCCCCAAATCCACACAGCGCCACCCCACCCCCGGCGGCGCACAGCGTCACCCCACCCCAGACCCCGCCTCCGGCCGCCCCACCCCGTACGCCACCCGCCGCGCCGCCCCCGACCCCGCCGCCGGCCGCCCCACCCCGTACGCCCCGCGAGCCCCGCGAGCCGCCCCAAATCCTCTGAAACCCTAGCCCCGCGAGCCGCCGCCGGAGCCAGTAGCCGACGCCCCCGCCGCCGGAGCCAGTAGCCGACGCCCCCGCCGCCGTCTCCGCTCCGTCCGACTACGTACCTCCGGCCGAGGTGAGCTTGCTGCTGCTGCTGCGGCTGCCTACTAGTTCTGTGTCGCTCTTGTTTTTACCTGGTTGCCACTAGCAGTAGCATCTACATGAAGCAGGATGATATACCAGAAAGTAACTTTGCAGATTCCATCCAATTTGTTTAGGAGCAGCTAGCAGGTGTAATTTGGATTCGTGTGATTACTCCATATGTAAGTTTGTAGATTTGATTATGACACCTAACCGTTAGCAACAGATGTAATACGTGCTAGCTCACATGAATTAACCAATGAACATACATGTAAACTTTTTGCTATATTTTTAGCTGTCAAGGTCCTAAGTTTTATTACGTCTGCCACGTATTAGATAAGTGTTATCATACATGAAAATCACAATGATATCATTAGAATGTTATTAAAGGTTCGTTGGACAATTCTTTCTTTTCCGATTCTTTCTTTTTGTTTATGTGCATGATCAGTTGTTATTGTTTACCCTTTCTCAATGCAGGTGATTGACCAAGATGAGCCAAGGCAAGGAATCATCGGCCTCCTTGGTGAAGAAGATGCGCCAGAAGAAAGTTAGTAAAAGTGGAAGAGAACATATTCCGAACCCGCGTTACCTGTCTGACAGTGGTGAGAGTAGAGGTGATGATGCAATTCTTAATTTGTTCATGTCTTTATGCTTAATTGTTCACCCTTTCTCAATGCAGGTGAGGGTGGAGATGCTGGAGGAGGGGGAGGTGCCGATGCTCCAGTTCCTCCGAGGGGACGAGGTGCAGGACGCGGACGAGGGCGAGGTGGAGGACGAGGGTGAGGTGAGGGAGGACGAGGGCGAGGTGGGGGCGACGTGTCTTCGGACATACCCTCTGCGGGCCCCTCCACGGACTCGGAGGAGACGGGCCCCTCCACGGACGTGGGGCCGGGCCCCTCCACGGACTTGGAGGCGGGGTCCTCCGCGCCGCCGAAGAAGCCAAGGATTCGAGGGGAATCCCAGGTCCCTGATGAGGACAAGGAACCTGCTACCGAGGAGGCGAAGATCCTCATTACGCCTAATGGGAAAGAGTAAGTGACTATATATACTAATTTTGAACATGGTAACTTCATTGTGGTCAGGACAATTTGACATGTACTAATGTTTCATTATTGTGCAGCAACTGGATACATCCTGCGGGAGCCCGTGTGCCTAACACCCTGATTGGAGCTTTGATTAGGAAGTTTTGGCCGGGCTTGTACAGTACCGTCCCCAACGGCGCGACGAAGCTAGCCACCCATTGGGTAGACTATCAGGCCGCCAATTACGCGAGCGGCGGGAAATGTTCTGACGCCGTGATCAACAAGTTTTGGGTAAGTTGAACTTTTCGAATTTCGTTCATACTTGATGTCCCCACCATGCTCTCACAATTTGTTTTTTGTGCATGATTAAAGAGGTTCTATAGGGTACTTCCTGAGCAGCGGGCCGATGCGGACAGGACTTTGGAGGGGGCTTGTAGGAAGTTGACACGACAGCAGTTCTACAATGCAAAGCATACCATCATCAATCATTTCAGTACTGAGACGTTACACAAGAAGGCGGTGAAGCATGAGATTGTGGAGAACCCACTTGAGGTGACCGTAGATGACTACATGGCGGTAAGTAGATTGTTAATGAGATTACATGTTGCTGCTAGGTTGCAATTGCATTATCCGTTCTTCACATGAGTATTGTTTTTTCAGTTTAAGCCCTCATGGGCCTATGGCAAGGATGACGCGTGGAGGGCGTTGGTGTCTAGGTGGGCTGGGGAGGACCCCGAGTTCAAGGCCTTGAGCGAGCGAAACAGGTTAAACCGCGGGAGCGGGGGGACACATCGTGCGGGTGCCCGCAACCATGATCGCTTCAAGGCAAAGCTGGTATATATATACATGAAACAATCTTCATTTATTTCCCCTCATGTTCCTACTTGATACGCATGACACTTCTTTGGCATTGCAGGAGGCCGATCTCGGGGAGCCTCTTACGGACATGCAAACATGGGAGAGGATGAAGATGAAGAAGCCCAATTTTTCTGAGCCTCAGCCCTCGCAGCCCGATTACTTCGGCACTGCCAAGGAGGGGATAAAGGCATACGTCGAGACGTTCCAGGGTATAAATCCGTTTGTGGACAACCCTCTTCGGCATGACACCGATGAGAGAGCGGTGGTCCTTGCCGGGAACGGTTGGGAGCATGGCCGTCCTCTCATGCTTAGTGCGGTACTCACGCGTACTCCTGAGTTGGGCCTCTCGCGTGTCAAGGCTACCCTCACCGCCGACGACCCTCCCGTCCTGCCTCGTCGGCCTTCCCGAGCTCGCCCCGATGTAAGTTTTTCTCAATTTCATTCTCTTTCCGACATTCGTTCCTAGCTAAGTGGCTAAGTTGACGAGATGCGTTCCCTTTTAAAACTGTAGGCTGATTTCGAGGCGGCCTTCGATGCCGCTTACGCGGACTATGAGAGACAGTATCAGTTGTGGGTACAGAAGAGCCAGGAGTATGAGGAGTGGAATGAGTTGAAGGATGCTGTAAGTTTCAACTTTTGTATTTGCAAAATATGACAAGTCCCATTTCCTCTAGTTTGAACCTTCTTTTTCTACAACTCCTGACATCTAAACTATCTTGTAGGCTACCGAGAAGTTTTTTGCCACTGGAGAGCGGGAGGCGCTGCCTACGCGTCCACCTAGGCCGGGGATCCCGCCCGTCGGCCCAACGAGGGAGTCGGTCGCTCGCACATACAAGCAAGCGACACCGGTAAGTTATTTGCCAAACAAATTGTTACCGCCATGCTGTGCTTTCCAAGTTGCTAACTTGGACTCAAACATGTAGGGATCGAGTTGCTCGAGGAATGCACCCATTGATCCTGCTTTTGCCTCGCCGACTTCGACGCGCGCGCTCGTGGTGCATGGCACTGGTGGTGCCTCGCCGGGTTCGTCGCGTGAGACCACACAGTCCCGTGGCTCTCCGGATTCCCTGTGTGGTTCGACTGGCCCACGCGGTCGGTCGCCTATTTTCACGCGGTCAGAGATAGGTGGCTCGACCTCTCACGAGATGTAGGATTAGTTCGGGTGTTCCGGGTGTCAATTCGAACTATGTTTCTGTCATTTTGAGTTTGTATGAATGCTTGTATGAATTCGAATCATGTTTGTGTCATTTTGGATATATATGTGATGTTTTATGTGATGTTTCTGTCGTGTTTTATAATTTGTGCAATTTTAATTGTATTTAAAATGCGCCAGAAACCAGCAGCAACAAGCAGCTAAAATTGGAAATTATGGTCAAGGATACGCCGACGGCATTGCCGTCGGCGTAGAGAACTTCCCAGGCGCACAGGGTGCTGCCACGTCATCTAAAATGGACCAAATGGTCACGAATACGCCGACGGCTTTACCGTCGGCGTATGCCACGTCCCAGACGCACCAGCTCGCTCCACGTGGCACGCTAGGCCGACGGCACTGCCGTCGGCGTATGGGTGGAGCAGACGGAGACGGACGGCTTCCGTTTTTGTGGGTCCCACAGCGGCTACGCCGACGGTTACGTATACGCCGACGGTTATTTGTATACGCCGACGGGCTGCTACGCCGACGGAGATACGCCGACGGCCGCCGTCGGCCTAGGCCTACGCCGACGGCAAACGTGCCTACCCCGACGGCTTCTGGCCGTCGGCGTATCGTGGGTTTCCCGTAGTGTTAGTAGCTGCTCGGGTCCGGCTGCCGTCGCTGGGCCCCGGTGACGCGTCGCCACGGGATGCCTCACGCTGTCGCCGGCCGGTTTCTGAACTGAACCTGTACACCGGGCGCGGGTGTACTGCGCTGTACGCCAGGCGGCACGTTGAGCCGCTCCCGTACGCCGCCGATGAGAGGTTGTCTCTATACGTCAAGCTTTATACTCGTGCCTAAAATTGAACCTGCACAGGTGGTCAAGCTGTACATGTACACCGATGCTGGACCTGCCCACCATTCTTGAGAAGTGTACGCCGGGCTTGAGCATTTGTAGGCCGATGACGCCGGCTCAGACTGGTACGCGTTGGCGTCTCCAACAACCGGGCGACTTGAGTGACGGTCTGCATGTCTGCGACTCCAAGGCGCCGCCTTCGGCTCCAAGCTGGTCATGTACTGGACTGTGACACCACCATGTTCACTTCCGGCCGCTGGCCAAAGTGAGCTTAGTCGGCGTGATGGGTGCCCGACTGCCCGGTCGGCAGGCTGCAAGCTGGCGTGAGCGTTCGGGTGAATTGCCAACACTTAAAGATAAATTTCTTTGCACAAAATTTATCAGGGGCAAAAGAGTCTTTGTAATGGTCAAAATGCACTAAAGGGCCATATTAGGAAGAAAATGAAGTTAAGATGTCTAATAGGGAAGATTTTATTTTTTAGGGTCAAATAGGGAAGATGATTTTAAGGAAGGACCAAATAAGGAATTCTCTCTAGGTGAAAGCATAGGCGTGCCGCGTTATCTCATCAAGAATGAGTCGGTCACACCAAGCAACGGGAGAGTCACATTTGTAAAACCCATTATATTTCTCTCCTTCAATATCCGCCAAATGAAGTAAGTGATGATCCCGCTTAAGTATCATTTCTCCTTCTTCGGTTTGCCACCAACTGTCAAAATGGCTGCCTATGGCACCACCCCATGATCCCGCAAAAATAAAAATAAAGAAACAAGCACAGAGTCTCAAACCTCCACCGAGAACAAGAATTCATGACATAAATGTTGCATCGTCTATGGGTGGATACAACATAACTTGCAAATTGGTTCATGGGGCCAACCGTGCAAAGAAAAATTAACAGCCGTTTTACAGTGACCCTGGAAATATTGGTCATAGATCTATAACCATTTTGAACCATTTGGTCACGTGCTGTTTTGGAGGGTCTAAACCCGAAAATATAATGACCAAATCTTTCAGTAAGGTCATAGTCTTCTCGCATGGATTGGTCTGCAGACATCACTAATCTAAGATTTCTTTTCTAACCGATTACGACCAATTTAAATGGTCATTCGCACGAGTTGATTGCCAACTCAGCAGTCTCGCCCACGTGTCAGTGCTTAGGTGTAATTTTCTCTAACGTGTCATCCTAATTGGACAGCCAGCCAACTCATCAGTCTCGTCTATGTGTCAGTCTCATTTTCGCATACGTGTCCCTCTGATAGGTAGGACCCATTGTCAGCAGTAACACAAATATTGACTTGACTTGCTGACTAACCTGACCGGTGGGACCAGCCCCCACCCAGCACTGACATGTGGGACCCGCCCTACCTGACATGTAGGTCCCACCCAACCCCTTGACATTTCGGACCCGCACCCATTCTACCTGACATGTGGGGCCGGCATCCACCATACCTGCCATGTGGGTCCCACCCCCGCGCCCTCACATGTGGGTCCCACCCCGTGCCAACCTGACATGTGGGTCCCGCCCCAACATCCCTACATGTCGGACCCACAACCAACCTACCTAAAATGTGGGTCCCGCCACTGACATGTGGGACCGCCCCACCATACCTGACATGTGGGGCCGCCCGCCATACCTGACATGTGGGACCCACCGTCATGTCATGACATGTGGGACCCACCGCCGCGCCATGACATGTGGGTCCGACCCCACACCAGTGTAATATTCTACTATATATATAAAAGCTGGCTGAATCCGCAGCCATTCATTCGTCCACGTCGCCTCCATTCCGCCAGCCGTCCGATCGCCACGATCGACGTCCCAGAATGCGCGACGTCATCCTCCAGGCCGCGCTACTGTTCATTCCCCTATTTTCTACCAATGGCAGCCCGCCACGTCGCCCGGTCACCCGGTCACTCCCGTCGCCCGCCTCCGCGCCGTCGCTTTTCGATCCGACGGTCCGCGCGTCTCTCTTGCACAAAAGCCCTCGTGTTTTCCGGAAGTTACAGTTCGGTCCTCCTTATAAAGCACAAACCCTAGCCCTAAATCGCAGTTCTTCTCATTTCCAAACCACACGACCACGCGCCTCGGCCTCTCCTCTGCCCCTTCTATGGCGACCACCGGCGCCGCAGCGTCCCTCTCCTCACCGTCGTGCACAGCACCTCTAGCGCGCGCTGCGCCGTCGCGTCCGCGTGGCCCAACGCCGCCGCCGCCTCAGCTCCACCTTCCCTCGCCTCGCTCCCTCCACCTTCCCTCGCTGCGCGGCCGTCGCCTCTGGTCGCGGTCCAGCCGGCGACGAATCGCTACATCCACGGTCAGCGAGACCGGATCCGGTTACTGCGAGACCGGACGCGCCGGATCCGGTGGTGCGCCTGCAAGGCTGGCAGCAAGGGCCCGGTGAGGTTCACGATGCAGCGCGGGACGTGGTGCTCCTGGGGCAGTTTGCGCCGCGCTGCACGCCGGCGAGGGGGCGGCCATCAGGACGCTATATGCTGCCCGATGCCATGGAGGATCCTCGCGCCGCTCTGGCCCCTACGCTGCTCTCTCCAGCTTCAACGTTGTATGGCACCTACGCGGCGCCGGCCGGACTTCCTAGCTTCTCTGCATGCTCGATGTCCAGATCGTAAGGGCTAGGTACTGTACCTAGCACAGATGTCTGCAGTCAGTAATTTTGCGAAATTAGTTTCCATTAGTCTACTGTTATTTCATACTTCTTGTTTTGCTGTTACTCTATGGAAGAATAAATCGTTACTAATGTCTTTTGTTTCTTCTCTTCGTCACTTTACAATTAGCTGCTATCCGATTCTTTGTGTTCCAGATTGGCTATATTCAGTTCGGTTCCTAGGAGTGGCAGTAGAGGGTGAATGGAGCTGATTATGCACTATAAGGTTTGCTTCTTTGTTAACTGCACATATGGGTCCACATCGCCTCCATTCCGCCAGCCGTCCGATCGCCACGATCGACGTCCCAGAATGCGCGACGTCATCCTCCAGGCCGCGCTACTGTTCATTCCCCTATTTTCTACCAATGGCAGCCCGCCACGTCGCCCGGTCACCCGCCCGTGCCCACCCGGTCATCCGGTCACTCCCCGTCGCCCGCCTCCGCGCCGTCGCTTTTCGATCCGACGGTCCGCGCGTCTCTCTTGCACAAAAGCCCTCGTGTTTTCCGGAAGTTACAGTTCGGTCCTCCTTATAAAGCACAAACCCTAGCCCTAAATCGCAGTTCTTCTCATTTCCAAACCACACGACCACGCGCCTCGGCCTCTCCTCTGCCCCTTCTATGGCGACCACCGGCGCCGCAGCGTCCCTCTCCTCACCATCGTGCACAGCACCTCTAGCGCGCGCTGCGCCGTCGCGTCCGCGTGGCCCAACGCCGCCGCCGCCTCAGCTCCACCTTCCCTCGCCTCGCTCCCTCCACCTTCCCTCGCTGCGCGGCCGTCGCCTCTGGTCGCGGTCCAGCCGGCGACGAATCGCTACATCCACGGTCAGCGAGACCGGATCCGGTTACTGCGAGACCGGACGCGCCGGATCCGGTGGTGCGCCTGCAAGGCTGGCAGCAAGGGGCCCGGTGAGGTTCACGATGCAGCGCGGGACGTGGTGCTCCTGGGGCAGTTTGCGCCGCGCTGCACGCCGGCGAGGGGGCGGCCATCAGGACGCTATATGCTGCCCGATGCCATGGAGGATCCTCGCGCCGCTCTGGCCCCTACGCTGCTCTCTCCAGCTTCAACGTTGTATGGCACCTACGCGGCGCCGGCCGGACTTCCCAGCTTCTCTGCATGCTCGATGTCCAGATCGTAAGGGCTAGGTATTGTACCTAGCACAGATGTCTGCAGTCAGTAATTTTGCGAAATTAGTTTCCATTAGTCTACTGTTATTTCATACTTCTTGTTTTGCTGTTACTCTATGGAAGAATAAATCGTTACTAATGTCTTTTGTTTCTTCTCTTCGTCACTTTACAATTAGCTGCTATCCGATTCTTTGTGTTCCAGATTGGCTATATTCAGTTCGGTTCCTAGGAGTGGCAGTAGAGGGTGAATGGAGCTGATTATGCACTATAAGGTTTGCTTCTTTGTTAACTGCACATATGGTGTACTTAGATACCAGTTTTTGTGTACATCCGCGTTTTTAGATTTAATGTATTATTGTGTAGACTGAAATTGGTTGAAGGTTGAAATTGACCATGAGGAGTCCGCAACAAGATTGTTTTACATTCGACTGCTTTATAGTGTACACCATTAGGATTTGTTTGAAGCTGCTCGAGCTGACTTCCTGTTTGAGATTATTACCATACCGTCTTCATCGGCTGCAGGTCTTTTCTGATTGTGGTGCCCGCCGGTGAATCAAGGGGAGAAGTGAGATGCTGATGGTTCTTTCATGTGTTCGTTTCGCCCTGTTTCTGCTCTGCAAAATCGTAATGATCGCAGCCACTGTATATATGTTACTGCAGATGACAGATAGGTGATCTTCTCCCTGCCTGCTACCCATGTTTCTGTTGTTTGTCTTCATCTACATCTACTATATTGCAGGGTTTTTTCACAATATTAAGTTTGTGTCTCTGTCGATTGCAAAGATTTTTCGGTTCTCTATATTTTGTCCAACAGTTTCTTCCATTATCTAGAGTTGTTTTCCCTCTATGATTTTTTGTAAGAGTGTCTGACAATAAGGGATTTCATGGTTTTCCAAACTGAGATAGTATCTCAGGTGTACCACACATATGGCATACATTGTTTCTGAAGCCTTTTCCATTCATTGGAGATGTTCACCCTCATTGATTTTGGAAAGAGTGGCCGGTTCTTATTGAATTCTGGGTTTTTTTCATACTGAGGTATCAGATGTATCACATATCAGGTATTTAGTGCAGCTTCCTGGCAGATTATGCATTATCAGTGCAATACTATGGTGTGTGCCAATCGTTAGTCTGACCCCCAAAAGTTACCTTAGGTGGTATTTCTACAAAGTCATGTAACTTCAAACAGGTAGTTGTATGGTACATTTGTTGCAGATTGTGTCCAAACAAGACTCATGTGCCTACAAATTGACTAACCAGCAATCACCAAATTTCGATGTCAGCCGTTGATGGGAAAATTTCACCATGCTTTGTAGTATTTCAGAAGTCCTGTGCTCTTTGACAGTTCATGGCAAGTTTGTCGAAAACAGAAATATACATATAGGTGTAGAAAGGTCTTCCTGCCATGAGTACCACGCTGGTGAAATGTTTGTTCTGCAGTTTCTAGATGCATGCATGCTACTGATGATCATTTTCAAACAAATTAATTTCCTCAACATTTTTGTTTGTGTTTCTCACCTGTCCAATATGTTGATGCCGAAATCTTTTTGCCTTTTGAATTATCACATCATGAATTTCATGATAAAATAGCAGGACACGTCGGAGGCTATTTCCAAATTTTAACCCAAGAAAACAAAAACGCAGTTCATAAACAATGTGAGTGCTCAATTTACCCACTAGCATAGCTTAAAGCTGATATAAAATTTAGACCTAGATGCATGCTTGATTTCTTATTTTACTTTCTAAAAAGTGAATTGTATATATGCTTGCATTTTCTATAAATTTTGTTAGCTTCGATATTCATATATCTGCACTAGATGAATCAGGATCTGGGTTGTTAATCAATCTATAATAGCATTGACCTTCCATTTATTTTTGCTTGATGTTTCCTCCTCTGTATCAATGTCTTCAACTTTTCTTCTGCAATGTGACAAATTTCAGCATCAATAGGGACATGGCTATCTCTTAAGAGCCATTAAGATATGTGATTTGTTTTGATAAACTGCTATCCATCTTCTTAAGTTTGAATCTGACCTTATAATTTTTTGTTAGGGTGCGTCGTCCGCACTCCGGAGCGTCGAGCTGCTGGAGGTGGGCGAAGGAAGAAGCGCCGCTTCACCGCTGCCCTCTCCGCGCTGCGATTGCGGTGAGTTGTGAGAGCCGCAACCATGGCAGCGGTGGCCTCTCTTTTTTAATTTCATTGCACTATGTTAGTATTCTGAGAAGTGCAATTATTCTCTCCAATCGCTTTTCTGTTTAGTTTTCTACATAGCCCAACATAAAGTGGATGCATATAATCATATCAAAATCATGTGTTTAATTATAGATCTCAACATTCTTCTGATTGCTTAAATGAACTTTTGAGATACTTATTTATATAAATCATTGCTTCCATAGGGTACTTGACTGCTGACATCATTTTTTAAGCTTGCATGAATGGTCGTACGGACGCAAGGAGGAACAAATGGTCATGACCTGGACGGGATGCAGCTGCGTCCGTCTTCCTGCAACTACCTCCCCGAGAAGCTGCAGACATCAAGGTCTCCGAGCTCCTGCTGTCTGACAAGCTGCTGCTGGTGAGCTGTCTTTCCTCCATCTTATTCTTGTGAAAATATGTTTCCTTTTCATCTCGAATTGGGTGTTTGTGTGCATAGGAAGTAGACAAAAAATATGCACATATGTGGTATATGAGATTCATTTCACTAAATGGAAACTTGCTGTGTACATAGAGGTCTATTCCTAGCAGGGGTACACTTAAACATGGGATGAATTTGTGATTTTTTTAGGGGAACAATAGGACTCTCATGTGAAACTTTTTGTTGATTTAAGCAAAAGAAAAAACTTTTCTGCAGTGCAACTTAGCTTCATTTACTAAATTTACCTTTATAAGTCAATCTGCCTTCATAGCGAGGTAGTACAAGTCATACATTAAACAAATTATATTTTCTGTGTGATTTTTTGTGTGGTGGCACACTACTCATTAGTGATTTATTTTCTTACAGGTGATGAGAAAATCTGTCCTTAAATAGATGTACAGTACACGTTCTGTATGTAGAGGTATGAGTTATGGACTACAGTTAATTACTGTATACGGTCATCTTGGTATAAGTTATAAACTTCCATTTGAATATTCTTTACCATGCTTTGCTTTTGATTTGTTAACTTCTCTGAATTTCAGTGTTAAGGTGGAATCTTGGCGACGAAGTGTCAATTTCATTTCCAGGAGTGAATGCGGGCTGCTATTTCCAATATGTGACTATGTGCGAATTATAAATTGCTCAGCAAAAGTGCTTTGAATGGTGCGTATGTCTTTCAGATCATACATTCCTTTTTTATCCTGAACAATTTATTTTATCCTTTCTTTCCCAATTCAAAAAATGTGAGTTGCGTTAGCCCATATGGCCTATGGGTCCTACCATAAGGCAAAATTATTATGTATTCATGTATAAGAGATGTTCGATGAAAGTCCTACCAGGCTGCAGGAGAAATTTGTTCCTTTTTGTGCAATATGTATTTTGTAAGCTGAAAGAAATTCCTTTCACATTAATTATGATGTTTACCGAAAAGATGCTGAAAATAAAGTTTTGCCTTATTGGACACTAAAATATTTCTATTCCGATCTTATGCTTCATAGCCTTATTATATTTTCCTTCTAACTGCAAATTATTATTTATTGATGCCTAAGACATGTTCAATTTCATCCAAACAGGTTGCAGGAGAAATTAATTCTTTTTCGTGCTATATCCTACTATATATAAAAGGGCGCACAATCCCGCCCCTCTCAGCCCTCCACGTCGCCTCCTATCCACGGCCGTCTGATCCGCGCGACGGACGGCCCAGATTCGGCCACGTCTCCCCCAAAGACGGGTATTGTAGCAGCGCCCGATTTTCTACCAATGGGGGGCTCCCACGTCGCCCGGTCACCCCCCGGGAACCGGTCACCAGCCGGTTGCCCGCGCGCGCGAAAAATGACGCATAAATTTTACGTTTGCCCCCGCCAAGGATTGGATTGTAATTACGACAAAGATGCAGGACTTTCGTGCAAAATTGCCATCGAGACCCCCTTCCTTTCCTTCTCTCTCGCGCGACCGCGGGGTCGCCGGCGCCGCCGCCGCCACGGACCTCTCCGGTCAGATCTACGGGAACGGGGCGCTGCGCCGTCGCCTCCGCTACAACCTCGCCCAGCGCCGTCAGCCGGGACGTCGTGTCGACGCCGGAATGTCCGCCGCCGTCTCCGCTGTCCGCCGCCGCGTCTCCACCTCGCCGGCGGCGCCCCGGCGACCCAAGTGTGGTGGCGCCGCCGCTCCCGGGCAGCCCGCGTCCAGGCGCGTCGGACGCGGCCCCACGCGCGTGCTGGTTCGCCGCCGTTCGACGCCGGCGCCGTCGTCGCCGCCGCGGCCGCTCCGCCCGCTGGTGGCGCCAGCGTGGCGTCATGGCGGGCTGGGCCGGGCGGGTTCGTGGGCTGGGCCGGCGGGCGTTTTTTCCCTTTTTCCCCCCTGTTGGCTTCGTGGGCTGGGCCGGCTGTCGGTTTTTTTCCTCTCTTTTTTTCCTGTTTTATTATTTTCCAACAAAAAGTATATCTTTTCAAATACATCTTCAAATCAATTCAAACCAATTCCAATAAAATTGTCAAAATCAAAATAACCTTTGCAAATACTTTGGGAACTTCTCCAAATTACTTGAAACCTTGACAAATAGTTGTTCTAAGATTATTTTCCAAACAAATATAACTGATTCAAAAACCAATTCTAAAATAGAACATGATTTACATAATTTAGAACACTTTACAGATATTGTTTTAGGGTATTTAAACAATTTTCAAATGCTACTAAATGCTACAATATCAGTAACCTTAACTATATCCATCGGACAAATATGTAAGAACATATCGAAACGACTACAACAACATGCTGACTATTTATGTCATACGACCAAATTTTAGATTTGAATGCTCTACGATTTTGAATGCCTTCCAACTCTGAATATTCAGTAACCGTAAAAAAATTCAAATACGAATGCCTTCCGACTTTTAACAACTTCAAAATTTGAACATGCTTTAAATGTAAACTTTCCCCGAATTTTAGTACGCTCAAACCTAAATAAATTTTAATGTGCACGCTTCCAAATTTGAATTCCTCACACCGCGGTTTTCAAAAATATGACAAGTAGATCATGACCACAAAATCTGAACATTTAATAAACGTGGAAACAATTCAAATATGAATAGCTCCCCAATTTGGCCATTTCAAAAATTTGAACAACTTCTCAGCCTAGACAATATTTGAATTTCAACAATTTTACGATTGAATAATTCAAAATTTCGGCCCACGGGCGAGCCCGCGCTTAGTCCCCTAGTCGAAAAATATAGCGCAAGCGGGGGTTCGAACCCACGACCATGCGATTGCGAGGAATGCTCTCAACCACTGGGCTGAACAAGCGATGATGTTAGTAAAGTAGAAGCTAGCTTATCTATAGTTTATTTCTTTCTATGTACGGAAACAGGCCAGGGCCGGTGCGGCAAGGTAATGGGCTAGCTTGGCTAGTACTTTTTCTTTTCCTTTTTATTATTCTTTTGTGTTTTCTTTTACAACTTTTGATTTTGAACTCTAATTTAAAATGATCAAAACCGCGGACAAGACCGTTCGAATGTAGGGGTGGAATCTTGCACGGATTTTGTTAGATCTTGCACGAATGTAGCCTGTGCCTGTTGCAGTTCAATTTTATACACATTTTGAGCCTACATAATTTGACAAATTCTTCAGCTTGCACCTTTTGTCAAAGCAAATGTGTAATTTCGTCCTAGCTATGTTTTTCTCACTGTTCTGTTTTGTTGTTGTTAGTAGGCAATACAAGTACTAAAGTGGTGTTCCCCTCTCCTACATGAGCTCCTGGCTGAAGAATTTCTAAGAAGCTTGAGTCCCCAGTCAGCAAATAGTAGCTAGTAGATTAATAGTTTTTAATTTAGTGTTATTTTGGACGAATTTCATGTGTTTTATCTGTTCCGTATGAACTATTTTGGACGAATTTCATGTGTTCTCTCTGTTCTGAATGAAATATTTTGGACGAATTTCATGTATTCTCTGTTCTGTATGAAATATTTCAAATATTCAATATGTATATGATCTGGAAAATCAGTGGGACCCACGTGTGCAAATAATATGAAAAATCCCGAAATCCTGACATGTGGGACCATTGTGTGACCTACATGGCAAGTGGGACCAATCTTACTGGTGGGAGCAGCACCCAAATAAAATGACCGAAATAGAATAGATTGTAAGAGCCCCTGGCCTAGAAAAAAGGCCAAATTGTTGGGCTTAGCCCATGTAGCCGTCCAAAATTGACCAAAAAATATATTTAATGGGCGGAATTATTGGCTAGGCCCATTTAGATGGTAAACTGGACTGAGCTCATTCTGATTAACGACCATTTCATTTGGTCACAATTTTGCCACGTCAACTCTGCCACGTTGGATCTGACGTGTACTATCCAGATTGACAATGACCAAAACAATTGGTCATAAAATCCGTGACCTTTATTTTTTGTCACAACCGTCTATGACAAATCGAAAAAAGGTCACGTTGTGTCATTAGTGTCGCTCATCTTTTGACCAATTGTTTTTGGTAAAAAAAGGTCACAAATGACAAAATATGACAATTTCTGCGACCAATTTTGAGGGTCAAAACATAGCATATTTTCTTGTAGTGACATGCGCCAAAACCCACATGACGATTATGCATTTTTTTGTTCGGCATGGGCCCTCCATTTTTTTTGTCGAAAGGCTCACGTCCACCCATGCACTGACGATGTTAAGACGAGGACGCCTAGTAGATCCCCGAAACCATCCATCTCCAGGCTATCGTATCCGGCTGAAGTAGCACTTACACCTGGCGTATGAATCTCCCAAGGTCGGTGAAGGACATGAGTTGCTCCAGTGTGACCATGTTTTGTAGTGCTCATATCCAACTTGCATTTTCCATCTCCTTTTTAACACTTTTGTTTTTTTATTTAAATGAAGAAAAGTTAGGGGAAGTGCGGCTTTAAAGTTCCACCCTACAACCAGAAGTTGTGCCAAAAGAGGCACTGGTGCCATCTACGAGGATGATCATCGTGAACGCTGGAAAAAGATCCATGTCCGTGATCGAGCAGGGGAGCATCTCCCCAAGCCAAGGCCAAGAGGCGTATGTCCAAGCAAGCCATGGCCAGCAAAGGCGCAAACCCCTACCAAAATTCTCCATGTCTAGAACGACTAGAGCACCGAGGGGGAAGGGGAGGTACAACATATTCCAGTTGACCGAAGTATGGCTCGTCGTTCCTGGTCCATGGTCCCCTTCATCCAAATTGAATTTCCTTCTGATTTTATCAATTCTACAAATTACCCGCCATGGGATGATGAAGAACTTCCAGTCATAGGTAGACATCGACGAAAATACTGATCGTGTGAGCACCCCCATTCTCGCTCTACTGGAATGCTTCCCCTTCGAACCGGTGAGACTCGCCTCGATCTTATCAATGAGAAGTTTGAAATTTATTGCTTTAAATGCACGTAGTAGTAGCGGGGAGGCTGAGATATGTGCAATAGGTTTCGCTAAACCCTGAAAATTCATTAATTTTGTATATTTCAGCAATGGTTTCGCTAAAACATTCTTATGATT
Organism: Poa pratensis; assembly: GCA_947311845.1. NCBI lineage: Eukaryota > Viridiplantae > Streptophyta > Magnoliopsida > Poales > Poaceae > Poa > Poa pratensis. Next base: position 20,170,083 of record CAMZMU010000058.1, read on the forward strand.
CATATACCACCAACTGTAATTAAGATTCCACCCTTCAAGTATTTGTCTAAGTTTCCTATCTCTATTTTGCCACTTATCAAGAAATTAAACTCTAACAAAATAAGTTCTACTCCACACATTTACAACTACAAATCCTAGGTGAACATCGACAAAAATACTGATCGTGCGAGAACCACCCTTCCCGCTCTACTGGAATGCTTCCCCTTCGAACCGGCGAGTATCACCTCGATCTTATCAATGAGAGGTGGAAATTGATTGCTTTTGATGCGCGCAGTGGAGGGGAGGCCGAGATATGTGCAACAGTTTCACTAAACCTGAAAATTCATTAATTTTGTATATTTCAGCAATGGTTTCACTAAACATTCTTATGTTTCATATACCACAAACTGTAATTAAGATTCCACTCTTTAGATATTTGTCTAAGTTTTTGTTCTCTATTTTGCCACCTCTAAATAAATTAAGTTATAACAAAATAAGTTCGACTCCACACGTTTACAACTACAAAATTTGTTTTCTTAATTCATTTTATGCAAATGTGATATTTTTAGACAGTTAGATCTTCACTTAACAGCTCAGAATCCATCCCTACCACACAATCATATCCCCGCCTTCTTTTCACCTTTAAAGTGTCCACTCTATCTTCTCTTTCTTGCCTCTCGTGTTCTCGGACACCATCCTCTCCTTCCTTGATTCCAACAACCTTCGCTCTAACCCTTAAAAAGAATGGGAGGAAAAATAGTTCTTGCATGGGAAATGCAAGTATTATCGAATTAACAAAAAAAAAAACTCATCTAACAGTTTGCAAATTTGTACTAGTGCATTCTATTGTGGCATGCTTTACCGTATGCCAACAGAAATATTGCATGGATCATATGCCTTTCTAATTGAAACTACCAGTAATATCAAATCACAAATGTGGAGGCATGGCACAGTGCTACTCGTATTGGAGAGTTGCGGTTCGCCACGGCATACCTAGAAGCTAAGGGGAAGATCGTGCACGTGAAAGGAAGGAAAAGATGGTGCCGGTTCGGATCATGCCATCTCAACTTTGTCTAGATCTCTCTTTTTTTCGTGAGAACTTTGTCTCTATCCTACCTTCAGTAAAAGGCATTGTCTTGATTCCACGACTATGAAGGAACCGATGATCCGCTAGTACTCATATTTAACGACTCGTGCATGCATGAATGATTACCTTTTGGCAGACATTAACGACGAGCAGTTCAGAGTTTCAGACTCAGAAGATTTACAAACTCGCCGATCACGATCTGTTCTTCTGTCGTAGTTGGTCTTGGCCGCAATTCGATCTGCACGCATGTTTGGCGAACGAAATTAGTCGTCTAATGACGTGGAAACGCACGTTCGTTGAGAGATCCCAAGAGCAAGGTATGATGTGGTCATCAACAAGTTTTCCCTTGATTACAAAACCAAGGTTGTCAGATCCAGTAGGAATTGGAAGAGCTTCAGAAAGGTTTCAGCGGCGCCGTTACCCAACAACTGACGTGGACCTGCACACAACACAATCAAAATACTTTGCCCCAGCGAAATAGGAAGGTTGTCAATATCCCCGGCTTGCTGAATACAAATGATTAAACGTATGGTGTGGAATATGATGATAAACACAAAACTAACAGCAGGAAGTAACGTAGAGCGTGGTGAAAACTGTGTTTGTATCAGTGTGAATAAAGGACCGGGGTCCACAGTTCACTAGTGGTGTCTCTCCATAAGACAGATAAACAAGCATACATGTTGGATAACAAATTACAGCTAGGCAATTGACAAATGCAAACGCATGACAATGCAATATATGACAAGAACATGTTCATTGTTAGATCTATTGGGCATTACAACAATATACATAGACCGCTTACTAGCTGCATCTATGACTCATAATCCACTCACAAGATAGCTTCCGGTCTCCCATGAGTATTAAGTTGCAAGCAACAGATTATAGCATTAAGCAAAGTGTGTAATGTAAACAAACGCATTAGACTTAACAATAGTACCCTTAAGCTAAGCATCGGTTATTTTATCCCTAGTGGCAACAGCACATCTACAGCCTTAGTTGTTTCTGTCAATCAAGCCCAGGCTTCTAGAGGCATGAACCCACTATCTAGCATAAATACCCTCTCTTGCAGTCATTAGCATCTACTTGGCCAAAGCATCTACTAACAACGGAGAGCATGCAGGAACATAGATAAAACATATATAGATAGATGAACAAACTTGATCATAACTTCACAATTCATCGGATCCCAGCAAACACAACATGTAGCATTACATAAAGATGATCTTGATCATGTTAGGCAGCTCACAAGATCTAAACATGATAGCACAAGGTGGAGAGACTACCAACTAGCTACTGCTATGGACCCGTAGTCCCGTGAAGAACTACTCACGCATCACTCCGGAGGCAGGCATGGCGATGTAGAGCCCTCCGGTGATGATTTCCCCTCCGGCAAGGTGCCGGGAAGAACTGCAGAAACCCTCCCGAACTAGGGTTGAAGACGACGCGGCGTCGGAACTTTTCGTGGATTTTTGCTCGGGTGTCTAGGGTTTCCCGAATAGATGCAATTTATAGGCGAAAGGGCGGCGTCGGAGGCACCCGAGGGCGGCGGCCTAGGGGCGGGCCCACCCTTGGCCGCGCGTGGGCCCGCCTGCCTCCCTCGGCTGGCCTCCGGACTTCTCCTTCTGGCTGCTGCTTGTCTCGGTCCAGAAATAAATCAGTTAAATTGGCGTCCGATTCCGAGAATATTTCCAGAATAATTTCTGAAACAAAAAGACAGCAGAAAACAGGAACTGGCACTGTGGCATCTTGTTAATAGGTTAGTCCCAGAAAATGCATAAAAATGATATAAAATATAAAGTAAGATAAACATGTGGTAATCAATATATAACATACATGGAACATCAAAAATTATAGATACGTTTTGGACGTATCAAGCATCCCCAAGCTTAGTTCCTACTCGTCCTCGAGTAGGTAAACGATAAAAGATAATTTTTGAGGTGACATGCTACCAACATAATCTTGATCATATAGTAATGTAAAGCATGTGAGCTGAGATCAAATCATTCAAAGCAAAAGTCTATATTTGATATTAAACAAACAGATGATAAAGCAAGACAATTAAACAAGTAAAAACCTTTCATGGAAGATGCTATAAAGACATGAAACCGTACAAAGTTCATTATAGATGTTTTAAGCATTCAGTATAGAAGTTATCCTTCTACTCAAGCATCAAGCAATCTTCACAAACATAGAAAGGATCCAGTCAAGCAAAAGTATCACAAACGTAATGAATCAACTGTTAGAAGTTTTACTCAACCGGTGAGCGTAAGCATTTGGTATTGGCACCAGGATGTTATGGCAAAGAGAATAATAATGGGGGTTTGGAAGGCCAAAGGAAGAAGGCTCACAAAGCTATAATGATCATTAGACAAGAGGAAGTCTTATAATCGAAGCTATGCAAGGAGTAGTGATTGCCATGCAACGGATGCACATAGAGCTATAAGTGTATGAAAGCTCTCCAATGGAACTAGTGGGGGTGCATCCAACTTGGTTGCTCATGAAGACCTAGAGCACTTTTGAGGAGGCTCATCATTGGAATATACAACCCAAGTTCTATAACGTAAATTCCCCACATAGTTATACTAGTAAAAGATGAAAACTCTCTCACATGAGTATAGGTGCTACTAGCACAAATGATGACTATAAACAGGTGCTAAACATGAGCACAAGTGTGGATAAAGGATAGTAATGTTGCCCCCTCTCTCTTTATTTCTTTTCTTTCTCTTTTTTTTTCTTTTCTCTTTTTTTTCTATTTCACTTTTCGATGGCCTCCGTGGCTCTTTTCACTTTTCTCTCCCTCACTGTAGGGGCAACATTCTAATGATGACACACTTTTTGGTACAAATAACTCATAATGAACAAAACATGATGTATGAAACTGATGCCTCTGCCAGTGTAGCAGGATGTGCAATGATCTAGCGTAACATGGGTAAAACCACACATCAGCTGTATAGAATCATGCAAAGCAATATATAACAATGATGAATGACAACAAGTCATGTAATGTAAGATGGAAGTTGCATGGCAATATATCTCGGAACAGCTATGGAAATGCTGTGATAGGTAGTTATGGTGGCTGTTTTGAGGAAGATGTTTGGCTTATGTGTAGGAGAACAAGAGAAGTTCTCCCACGGGGTTGGATGTACTGGCGAAGTATGCACAACTCTCAATGTGAGCAGAAGGCAATGCACAACACCGAAGAGGCTAGCAAAATATGGATGGTGGAAGTGCCAAAAACCGTAGCTCAACATTAGTCAAAAAGAACTCACAAGTTTATTGCAAACAACTAGCAGGTTCAACATTAAGAGCATGATTAAATTTACTCCAAGAGGGCCGTTCACGGAGGCACAAGTACCTAGATCCCCGACCTTAGCACGCAACTATGTTGTTTCCAACTACCTTCAGACATGAGAAGCTATCAAGTCCAACTACACCTTCAGCAATTTTAAGAGTTTGTAGTACGGTACAAGCTTTAATAACACAACCACTAATCAGATTTTAGCTTAATTAACCAGCAAGCATTTAACATCTAATTTCTTAATATCTCAAAACATTTGCAAGGAATCAAGTTATCAAAGTTCAATGATCTACAAGACTATGCAAATTTTTCCATTATACAACTACCACACACTTTAGCATTTTCTGTTCCAACCAGACGCCAATTATACAACTCTCCAAACAAATATAAGTGAAGCAAGAGAGTACTTTCTAAAAGAACTAATAGCTCTGAACAAGAGATACATGAAAAACAAGAGCTAATAGTAGCAGCGCTAAACAAGAATACTCAACAAGTATAAGTGAAGAACAGAGTATTCTAAGCAAAAGCGGAGCGTGTCTCTCTCCCACACAAGAATGCTAGGATCCAACTAAGTTATGATCAGAAAAAAAAACAAAACAAAATAAACACATAGACGCTCCAAGAACAGCACACAATATGTGAAGCAATAAAAATATAGTCTCACTAGAGATGACCTGATAATTTGTTGATGAAGAAGGGGATGCCTTGGGCATCCCCAAGCTTAGACGCTTGAGTCTTCTTGATATATGCTGGGGAGATCCAAGGGAGCCTCCCCAAGCTTAAGCTTTTCTCTCTTCTTGATCTTCTTATATCATCCTCCTCTCCTAATACTTGAAAACTTCCTTCACACAAAGATAACTCGCAAACTTCATTAGAGGGTTAGTGCATCAAAACATAAGCTCACTTGGTTCTGTAAAACACAATGCATACTTTAGTTTAAAAATTAGCTACTGTTACTAAGCAAGATCTTGATCTCCCCCGAAGAACATGAATCTATACTTGCAAAAGAGACAATGCAAACAAAAACAGAATCTGTCAAAACCAGAACAGTCCGTAAAGACGAATTTTTTCGAGGCACTTCTGATGCTCAAATCAGAAAACGGTTAACTAATGAAAGATAGGTATAGAGCAGGCTTCTGCTCAAAATTTTCAGATTAAAATAATAATCCGTGATTTTTCACGAATTTTTACCGTGAGGTACAGAAATCTGTTTCTGGACAACAAATAAAACTTTAGCATATCTTGCTATTAGAGGCTCTTCTTGGCACAACAAAAACGAAAATAAAAGATATAAAGGAGTTGTTACAGAAGTAAACAAACTCCTTAACTCAAGAAAACAAAAATAACAGAAAATAAAATTGGGTTGTCTCCCAAAAGCGCTTTTCTTTATTGCCTTTTAGCTAGGCATAGTAATTTTTATGATGCTCACATTAGGATAAGAGTTGAAACATAGAAGAGAGCATCAAGAAGCATATATAAAACATGTTTAAATCTAACACTCTTCCTATGCATAGGATCCTTGTAAGAAAACAAGTGACTAGCATATGAAGGCAAAACAAGTGCAACTTCAAAACTTTCAACATAAAGAGAGGAGTCTTAATATTGTTGAGATATATGAAACCGTGTCTCCCTCTCTCATACTGACAATTAGGTCTTAAGCAAACAACATATAAAAGCAACAAGAGATAAAGCTCAATACTTTCATCATAAAGAGAGGTTTTAATAATATGAAGATTTCTATAACCATATTTTCCTCTCTCAAAATAATTTTAGTAGCATCATGAATAGACTCAACAATATAGCTATCACATAAAGCATTCTCATCATGATTCACACGCATAAAAGTATCATTACTCTCCACACAAGCATAATCAATTTCATTAGTAATAGTGGGAGTAAAACTAGCACACCCATCATTATAACCATCATAAATTGTAGGCATAGAATAATCATAATGAATTTTATGCTCAATAGTAGATGGACTGAAAAATATCATATTCATCATTGTAAACATCATATATCATATATAGGAGGCATATCATAATCAACATAAACTTTCGCCTCAATACCTGGGGGACCAAAGATATTATTTTCGTCAAAACCAACCTCCCCAAGCTTAAAGTCTTCCACAACATTAGCAATAATGGTGTTCAAAGAATTTATAGTAATAACATTGCTACCATCATGCAAATAAATTTCCATAGGTTTTTTAATTTTCTCTTCAAACACTTCATGTCCCAATTCAAGATAAATTTAATAAAGCTCTCTCATGTGGTTTTCAGCCATAGGACTAGTTTCAAAGAAAGTAATTAACCATTGATAGCAAGTAAAGAACTAGACATAATAACAAAACGAAATAAACTAGGTGCTGAAAGTTAAATTTTTTGTGGTTTTGATTTTTAAAAGCAAACAAGATAAAATAAAAATAAACTAAGCAAGACAAACACAAAGTAAAAAAGATTGGTGATGTGAAACTCCCCTTGATGTAGCTTCCAATTCCCCGGCAACTGTCGAGGAATATTCCCACGGGAACTTCTCGTGTAGTGATGTTCGAACACTAGGGACTGAAACACGCTCTCAACGATCTCTCGGTGACCACGGCGGTAGAGACACACTCAGCAAGGTGACACGGCGGTTTTTTACCCTGGTTCAGGCCACTGGGATGGTGTAAAGCCCTACGTCCTGCATGGATGGATTGCACTGCTCGGAGCGATTACAGTACAAGTGTTGGAGCTAGTCCGAAGGTAGAAGATGATGTTCTAAGGCCGCGGGGTAGCCCTATTTATAGTTCTCCGGTCCTCTTCCCCCCAAATGTTTGGGCGGGAAGGGTTGCCACATAACACCAAGAATGGGTACCGGCGTACTGCCCTAGCTTTGATAAAGTCACCGTCCATGGCGCAGTGGCAAGGACTTGTCGGTGACGTCGCCGCTGATGTCCGCCATGGCGCGTAGTGCTGGTCCGGCCGTCCTGCACCAAAGGGGAAGGTCTTGGGCTTCTCTTTGCTTGCCGTGGATGGTCGGCTCCCTTTAATCACCAAAGTGGAAAGCTTTGGCCGACACGCGCTGCGGCGTGGCACAGACTCTTGCGTCACTCTGGAGAAGATGCAGCCGCACATGGCCCCTGGCGCGGGGTCACGGGTGCGCTCGTACTTCCTGTCTTGTTCCGCCTGAGGCCTGAAGGCGCTGCTTCCCTCGCGAGGGATGGCCTCGCGAGTCCTTCTCTTGCCCGCTAGTACCGCTTCCTCTCGAGGCGGCTCGCCCCAGCCTCGAGGTCTTCGTGAGGCTCAAAGGATTGAACAGTGCTCTGTTGACTTGTCTTGACCTCCCGCGCGTGGTCTTTTGGGCCAAAGGCATACGGGCCGTGGTACCCTGGTTTCCACTGGTCCGACAGTAGCCCCCGGGCCCGTGTCGTGCACGCTTTGCGACCGTTGGATGCGAAGCGGCATGGGCCCAAACAGATGCCGGGCCCAGGAGATGACGCGTGTCGCGACAGTTCTGGGCACGCAACCACGATGGCTGCGATACCTCGGTAACTACCCGAGTGGGCATAAAACCCTGGCCGTGCTCGATGTGGTTGTCCCATCGTCTTCATTGTCTCCCTTCTCGAGCGCTTCCCCTCCTTCTTCTTCTCTGAGTCTCTTCGTTTGGCCTAGATTTCGGCGGTCATCAATGTCAGAGAGGGGGAGCGACCGTGAGAGGGATCGCGCGGATGCGGCGCCGAGGTCGTCTGCCCGAGTGTTCCACGATGCTCCGTCGTCGAGCGCTGCCCCCGGGCACGGTCCGGCCTCTGGTGGCGGCGCCTCTGAGGCCCCCTCCTTCCTGCGGATACTCAAGGGGCGCTGGTTCGCCACCGACGAGTAAGCCTTTTGTGGTTCCTTCTGTGGCCTTCCTTAGCCGCTCATCCGCGAATGACCTTCGCCTCTTCTCAGGACGCCTTCGGCGAAGAGGAAGAGAATCAGGGAACCGATGAGAAGAGCACCGCCTCCTCCCTCGGCTGATCGCAGCTTGGGGGCGGCCTCATTATTTGGTGAGGCTACTAGGGAGGCTGGGACGTACTCTTCGGCGGAGCGTCCGCCGGTCCCCTTGATGGGGGGTGCGCCCATCCGTGCGCCCTTTCCCCCTGCCGGGGTTCCCGAAGCAACCTCCGTCAATCCTCAGACCCCTGGAGTGGCGGCGTCGGTCGCTCTGGATCCTGGGAACGCCAGCCGATCCTGCGGTCCTTCACGAGGCGGCCCTGCGGGGTTTCCTCTCCCCTTCTGCCGGAGTGGGCGCTGCAGTCGCCAGGCAGTGGGCCCGTGCTGTGGGGGAGCACCGTGCACATAGCCCAGGGTGTTCTTTTCGGCGTCGAGGCTGAGCTTCGGGCTTGGGAAGCCCGGGTGATGGACGAGCAGACTCGCCTGGCAGAGGCTTGGCGACATCTCGAGGCGGCGCAGGCCTTGGCTGCGCGGGAGGCTGAGGCCGCTCACGAGGGAGGGACCGCCGCGAGGCTCGCGGTGATCGAAGCGCGTGAGAAGGCCTTTCAGGAGCAGGCCAGTCTGGAGCGTCGGAGTCTCCTTGACCGGGAAGAGGCTCTTGCCGTCCGCGAAAATGCTCTGGCTGCCGCTGAGGCTGCGATCGCCGGAGCAGAGGATTGGAGGGCGGCCCAGGCAGAAGTGCTTGCACTCCGCGAGGATGGTGTGTCAACTCGGGAGCGAGAAGCGGATAGGATCGCGCTGGACCAAAGCGCTGAGCGGGTTCGGTTGGAGCTGCTTCAGGAGGGGATTGCTGCTCGCGAGGCCCACCATGAGGAAAGTTTCGAGAAGGCCCGGTCCCTTCTCCAGAGGAAGCAGGAGGAGTTCGCGAGGGAGGCTCGCAAACGAACCGAGGAGGAGATCAAGGTTGCACGCGACGAGTACATGCGCGAGTGCAGCCGGGACCTCAAGGCTCAGGAGAAGTACTTCGCCAAGAGTCGTCGGGCTTTCAAGCGGAAGATCGTGGATCTGGAGGAGAAGAATCGTGACTTCCGCATTTCCCTTGAGGCCGCCATCGAGGCGAGGTACGGTGCCGAGGCAGAACGATTTTCGATGCAATCTCAAGTGGGTTCTCTGGAGGTTGTGATCCAGGAGGCTCAGGAGGAGGCCGACCACACGCGCATGCTCCGAGATGAGCGCGTGAAGATGCTTCGGGCGCTTGCCACGCGGGCTTGTTCCGCCGCCACCTGCCTTGGTGCGGGGAGGCGAGGTTTCCGCGGAGCGGAGAGCGAAGCTGCCTATTTGGAGTTCTTCACCCGGCTCATCGAGGAGCTTCAGGAGTCTGCGAAAAGGATGGATGACTTGGTGTCCGAGGAATGCCGTGAGTTGATCGATGCAGCGGTCACTCGGGTCTTCTGCAATCTTGAGCGCGTCCATCCCTCCTTTGACTTTGAGGAGGTGCTGAAGCCTGTGCCCGGCGATCAGGCTGCGGAGCTTGCTCGGAAGGTGCGAGAGCACGTATCGACCCTCCTCTCGACCTTCCACAGGAGGGCGCCAACGACGGCCGACGAGGGGGACGGTGATGCTGCCGCAGGTAGTTCCTCGGCCAGCGGCTTCTCTTCCTAAGTTCTTGTACTGCCCGAAGAAGAACTCTTGTGGCCTCTTGTCCTTGATCAGCTTTTGTGTAATTGGACTTGCGCTGTATTACTCCTTTGTATAGCTAAGGCCTTCGGGCTGTATTACCCGCCTTGACGCGTTCCTAGTCGCCTGGGACCTCAGCCCCCGGGCGCACCTGTGCTGTCTTGTAAGTTGGCGAGGCCTTCCCGAGTCTTGTTGCTTTGCGCTCCCTTCTGCATATTCATGTAGTTTACATTTTTTAGGAAGTAGAGCCATGGCGCTTTTGGGAAGGAAACTTAGCTTCATGGCGTGAGGGCCCTAAGGAGGGGTCTTTGGCTTGCTGAGCCTTTTGCGGCTTGAGAAGGGAGCGCCGAACTCTGTCCTGCGCTTGCATCCTGTTCTGTGATAGAAACAAAGACAACAAGAGTTGTGACGGTGCACGCTTTGCAGGTTCAACCCTAGCGTTACACGGGGAAGTTTTGGCACCAAGGACCGCGGAAGGTGGCGTGTACGAGGGTGCCCCCCCGAATCCACACAGGGTTCACTTGGGTTTTTCGGAACTGCTGGGACTGACCCGAGCACAGACACCATGCCTCAGCCCCCGCTCGTGTAATGCTTGGAGGAGAAGTTAGCGTGCACAAAGCTTGCTTACCGAGAGGTAAGGACATACGAGGGTATGTTCAGCGCGAAGCGCCTTATGTTTGAAATGAAATAGGTTCAAAACGTGCCGCTGTGGGCAGGGAGACCCTCATGCGGAGGAGTCTCATTGAGGCTGTAGTGGCCGCGTGGCATCCTCAAGATAAAAAGCCGCCGTGCGATCACGGGGGTCACGCTCGGAGTGTGTTGGAGTTGTCTTCAGCTCAGGATGAACACTGGGAAAAATGTCGGTGGAGAATGTCTTAGCTGGAAGACACAAAAAACCGCAGCGGCGAGCTGGTCGCCGCCCGGTGGAGGGTGCCGTGCCAGTCCTCCTACTGGGGAGGCTGGGCTTTGCCACTTGCGGGGGTAGCCCCCGAGCCGCTGGCGACGGTCGACTCCTTAGAGGAGGGGGCTTCTTCTTCTGCACAGGTGTGACCAACGGTTCCGGCACTAGTGGGGCTTTTGAGGAAGCCCCCGTGGCGGGCAGAGGGTTGGTGTAGGCCTTGGGGGGCAGCGCCTTGAAGGTCTTGACGGGGTAGGCCTCGGCTGAACGCTGAGCCGCCGCTTTCTTTGCTGCTGCCTTCTCCTGTGAGGTGAACTGCTTCTTCTTGGTCGCTGCCACGTGGTCGAGGGTGTCCTCGTCAGTGGGGTAAGTGGCAGCTGCTATCTTGTAGACATCCACGACAGAGTCCTTCTCATCGCAGCGGAACTACAACCGATCCGACCTTTTGTGACAAAACTCCTATTGACGACATCGAATTTGTCACTGATTATCCATAATAGGTGACTGTATTTTTGATTTTTGTCACGCATTAGCGTTAATGCATGACGCTCAACTATGTTGTCACAAAGGCTGTCACGGATTACCCTGGTGACGGATTTAAGGGCGTCACCCTGGTCGTCACAAAGTTTTTGGGACCAAAATGTTAGTTAATTAAATAAAACTTTTAAAAAAATAATCGTTCATTGTGTTTAGAACCCGCGACCTTCTGAACAAAATAAAGATGCGCTACCGCTTTGTTAAGCTAATGTTACTGATAAGTTTTACGAGGTCCTGGTATTTACTAGTTCGTACTGAATTTAGGCCAGTGTGCATTTGTTGTTTGCACGGTTCAGGCGACAATATAAGTTAGTTTGCATTAAAAAATATCAACACAGTACTTAGAAGGTTCACATTACCATTACAAAAGTTTCCACATTAGCATCATGATAGAACAGCACATGGACTAACTGGTTCACATTACCATTACAAAAGTTTCCACTCATTAAACCGATAGAGCATCAGTGAGGGTTCTGAAGACAGTACTTAGAAGGTTTACATCATGTAATTACACAGCAAGAGGCTTCGGCATCAGTTCAGGGCAACAACAGTACACACAAATCCAGATTTTTCAGTATGCACGAAAGTGAAGACACATATGGCACCCTCCTCGATTCCAGCTTCCTTGACTATTTTCGGCCAATTGCGAGACATCTGGGCATCTTGTTTGTTGCCGATGAGCAAGGTTACACGAGTTACATTGGTGCCACTAGTGCAAAATACAGGAAGCTCCATTGGCGCATACTGGTTGAGGTGTGCAATGCTGAACTTGGAAGAGAAGTACTGGAAGAGAAGTTTGTAGTTAGTTGAAGCCTAGGATGATTGTGCAAAATCAGTATGAGAGTTTATTTTTTACCATCTTGGCCTTCCCATGGGTGACAGTAGACTTTGTCATCCTGCATACATAGTACGGTATCAATGGCTTCGAGATTGCAACTTGGCTTCTGAGATGTGCAACTTGGTCTTCATTCAGGTCGACGTCGTTTACACAAAAGCAGTACTTGTCAAACTCTTCAGTCCCACCCATGTTAGGACCTACAATGCAAAGAACTAATTATTAGAAAGTAAGCGTAGGTGCATACAATAGTATACTACAACATTAGGTTAGGCGTTGTCACCTCTACGAGTGATCTTTCTTCCCCTGGCTCTCTTCACTCTAGTGTGCTTGGGATCCTGATGAGACTCTACCGCAGCTTTCTTACATTTCTTGTCTGTGTTTCCTGCTCATCATCATCACTTAGGTTAACTATGTCTGTGTTACTCTTGTTGCCCATCTTCAATTTCTCTAGCTCTTCCACGGCCTTATCCTTCTCATCCCACATTTTCATAAATTTCATATGGAATCGCCTAAAGCTCCTCATATGTGCGAACACTTCATGCTGGAGTGTGAGGCACTCCTCCACTAGAGACTCCCGACTAGCGGTTTCAGGTAGGAAAGCGGTCACTTGCTGTGCGGTACAGGATAGGATCAAACAAGTATGCAGTTCAATATGACAGCAATCACAATGAAAGATGTACCTAGAACGTAGAAAGGAGATATTAATTCGTTTGTTATTTACCTCGGCTGAGTGTACAGGCTTGGCTTCTATGCGTACTCTAGCAGTGACAAAAGTGTCATAAAGAGTTGGGGAAGACATCGTTGATGGACCTGTCCTAGTTGCGCCATTTTTCTGACGATGACGCATGCAGGCCTTTCGTTCCTTCTCTAAGAATTGAGCGTACGTGGGATCAATGGCCGGGCAAACGATCTCCCGCACTTGGGTGCAGATGATACACTCAGCATCACCACATTTTGACTCCATTTGCTCAATTGCACTGGTTCTAAAACAAGAGTTCGAAATTAAGTTAGAATAAGAAATGAGCAGCTTCTACATGGAACCAATCGCCGGTTACAAAATCGAAAGCCGGCGTCCTAGATCCATGGACGGGGGCATTTTCTAGCATAATTTTTCCGAAATATAACCTACATCGTACCCTGGCTATGGATTTACCTAGATTTAGAGGCATCATAAGGGATTGGAAAGGAAGGAAGTAGCAGTGGTACTTACCAGGTCGTGCTTGAGGACGACTATGCTGTCGCTGATGACAAGGAGGTCCTTGATGCGGAAGGCGCCGTGGTCCGCCGCCGTCGGGGGAGGAGGAGCCGGGGTTTTTTGTGGGGTGCGGGAGAGGAGTCGATTTGGGCGAGGTGGAGGCGAGGACGAGGAGTAGGGAGATAATAACTGTATGACTAGCGAGGACGATCAGGTGATTCCATCTGTCCATTCGTAGATTCTAAATGGACGGACCAGATTGCTCGGTGAATGCGAGGAGACGGTTGCCACGTATTAAAGTAGCATTGCCAGAACACGTCTCCGTCATTCCACTATTCACCTTCTTCCCACTCGCACCAGTCGGCGGAGAACTCCCCATTCTGCACAAAACCCCAGCCATGTCTACGCGTCGTGGAGCTCCAAGCTGGAAGCAACAGGTAGCTGCGATGAGCTGACGAGGCCCGCGAGGCAAAATGCCGTAAGAAGATAGTGGCTCAAGAAGATGGCGGCGAACAAGATTGTCCTCTGACGGAGGCAAAAACCCTGCTAAATCTGAGCGAGAACCGGTACGTTTTAATATCCATGAAGCATAATTTGTTTGGTAGAAACATGTCACGATATCCATCAAACTCAAGTGAGTTGTAGATATCTCAGAGCCAGCGGCTCGACCATCGGCAATCCAGAGCAAGAACAAAGCAGGAATGTCGTAGCGGGAGAGAAAGAATCATTCGATAACCTCGTCCATGCTCTCCGACAGAGCGGGTCTGAACTTACCACTTTTTGGTTCTATTCCTCAAATTCAGACTAATCTCACTACAAATTAATAACTGCCTGCAGGAAGCCAGGGCTAGGATCGAAGTGAAGGAGGCTCAGGCAAATGACTGGTGCGCCACCCTTCTGAACAATAACAAGCTGCTGAAAAAAGAGTGTGCACGGCTCCGGGAAGATTTGGAGCTACAGAGGAAGGCGTCTCAAAAAATTGCGACTGAAGCAGCAAATCTTCGTGCGGACCGCAACAAACTACAGAATGAGGTAGCCACCTTGAACAGGGTAAACAATATGAGTTCTGAAACGAAGAAGAAGGCGATAGGCCTTATCAAGGAGCTTCTGGTAGGGAAGAAGAACCTCGAGATGCAGCGTGAAGACCTTATTCGTGAGAAAATCAAGGCGATAGATGAACGCCATGAAGAGCTCAAATATGCCATCGCCGCCCAAGAGGCTAAACTGACGGCTCAGGTAGAACTGAAGAAGTTGAAAGATGACAATGCAAGATCAAGCATCGTAATCCAGAACCGAAGAACGAAGTCGAGCAGCTCCGCGCCGAGGTAATGCACCAGTAGAGGCCCATGTCAAAAGCCAGTAGAATCTACTAAACTAGGTAGCAAAACGTCCAGTCCGACTTGTAAACATGGGGCTATCCCCATTTCCAGTTTGAAAACATGTAAAACTTTATTGCGAGAGCTAAATCCTTCTACAATTCTGACTACTACAATTACATACTGGGCAGTACTTAATAAGAGATACAACAACTACTATCAGTATTGTACGACACTACTTGCAGTTCTTCATAACAAATACCACATTTTGATTCAGTACCTAACTACTCTGGATCAATGTACGGAACATCGGTCACAAACAGGAAAAGCCCTTGGTTACCACTGTAAAGCAAGAGCAGCACCTTGTCACCCAACTGGAAAACATTTTCCTTCTTCATGAACTCCTTCCAACCACCGACAGAAAGACGACCATCTGAAGTAGAGATGCTGTATGTGCCCTTAACCGCAGTGTTCGGATGTCTCACAATGGTGATCCAACCGTATTCTTCGAGCTCTTGGGGAACAAACCGGCTTGGGATTTTCTGTTCCATATTCGACAGACGTTAGCTAGGTTTTCACAATCACTGCAACATACTTCAACAAGTGGCACACATAACACTGTAAACACTACATATTTAGTAAGGAAATAACATGTTATAAGTGTTTACCAAGTGCATGCTGTGACTGCGAGTGTTTGTGCAGTTAAGGGTATGCAAACATACGACAGTCCTTCCTTCTGCATACTCTCCACCATCATGATAGTCGACAAGGTGGTCAAGATGTTGCACATTTAGTATTACTGTCTCCATCATCCTCCAGTTGATCTTGGATCCATCAGTGGAATCCATAGAGTCTACAATAAGACGTTTTTGGGGGGACAAATCAAGGTAGGCTGTAAGATTAAAGTTTAGTAACTAAGAATAAATGATCAGAGCACTACTCATACTACCTGGTTACAAAATGCAGCATAACAGAAGATGCATCCACCTTTAAACTTACCTGGATGTGTGATTGGTAGGTTTTCAGGTTTAACACGAGGCTCAAAATGTTTGCTAATGCAAAAATAGAGATCCTGTCCAACTTCAAGAGAGTAGATTCTACAAAAATATTTCCACATACTACCAGTAATGAAGGTGAAACCCATTTTGTTGGTACATACAATAGGGAATGAGAATCCCTCATTGGTAACGAGAGTAGCTTGGAAGTGGCAAAGTTGAAACTTGGAGATATAGTGCCTCTGAAGAAAAGAAACTCTGCCGTAGCAGGGTATAACCTGAAAAAATAGAACCAACCATGACACCACATCAATTGCTCCTACTATCAAATAGGCGCAACAAAATCTTGACGACATTTTCTTGGAGCCATAATCAAACTAACATGCATATTGCACAACAAAATCTTCAAGACATTGCAACAGACTTGTTAATACCGTTCTGCCCTCAAATCCCTCTTGAAGGGTCAGAACAAAGAACTTCTTCTTCATGTCTAGATCGCCGCACAATCCCTTTGTGTCAAAACAAGTAGGACACTGCGATCCGAAATAGTTCATGTCAGTTCTCCAGATCTGAGGTAAATTGGTGGTTAGGGATATGGCCACGGAAATAAATCTTACCTGGTCGGAGGCCGCCATCGTCGGTTTTCCTCTAAGTGGCGCGCGACGGATCAATGCGCCGCCTGAAAGTAGTTGACGAGGCGAGAGAGGGACAAGGAGTTTCCGGCGACGGCGAGTAGATGCGCCGGCGATATATGTAATGTGACTGGTCTAGGGAGACGGCGATGTGCCGGAGATTGGATTAGCAATGAAGTATTGTACGTGGCGTGAAGAGGGGGTGAATTGATAATGCGCAATTGACGTGACAACTCGACTACCGCGATCGTCTAACGAGGTAAACCCTGACTATGGGTGTATGACATGTGGACCCCACTCCAGGTGGGCCTCACATGTCTGTGATTGAAAAGTAGGATTCCCAACGTCAGGGGAGCTGGGCCCATTAGGTTGACGGTTCCACGATTTTTGCAAGAAAAAGGCTACGAAATTTATATTTTGACCTACTTTTCAGAAATCGGCTAAAGTTCATTAAAATGGGTAAAACTAGATAGCATGCGACAAAATTCAAAATACTTCGGAGATTACACATATCATATGTCCTTATTTCTGTGGTAATCGTGTTCATGCTATTTTGCACCTTATTTATGGTACTTGTTTCACAAAAAAAACTCATAGGTGGCGCTTACAAATTCAAAAAAAAAAATTCAAAATATATACAAAAAAAGTTGTTCACTAATGTTCCCATGCCAGGATGCACCGATGTACCAAATTTCAGCTCATTATCATGAAGTATGACATGGATATGGTCGTCTTCCAAGACATTTGGCCTTGAGGCTCTTGAATCTTCATAGTCGAATGTGCTCTTCTTGAAGTGTTGTGTTATGATCTTGTCATATTCTAATTTCATTTTTTTTCTCATAAACTAGAGGACATAAGGGTAGTACCTGAGAAAAAATTTCATTTTTTCGAACTTTCTACATTTAGGTTGATTTTTTTCAAAAATAGGTCAAATTTGCAGGCATGGTTATTCATGTGTAGGTGTCGAATCTTTGATAACTTTCGACGACTTTGTGAGACAATCACTACTTGGGTACCCCAAAATGATTTTTTCAAAATAATTACAGCAAGCTATAACATACTTGTAGTTCAAATTTGACCAACTTTTCATAAATCGGCTTAAGTTTATTTAAATGCGCAAAACTAGATAGCAATCGAAAAAAATTCAAAATACTTCGGGCTTACACATAACATATGTCCTTATTTCTGTGGTACTTGTGTTCATGCTAATTTGCACCTTATTTTTGCTACTTGGTTCACAAAAAAACTCATATTTGACGCTTACAAATTCAAAAAAAAAAATTCAAACAAAATTCAAAAAAAAAAGTTGTTCACTCATGTTGACATGCCAAGATACACCTATGTACCAAATTTCATCTCATTATCATGAAGTTTCCCATGGATATGGTCTTCTTCGAAGACATTTGGCCTTGAGGCTCTAGAATCTTCATAGTCGAATGTGCTCTACTTGAAGTGTTGTGTTATGATATTGTCATATTCTAATTTCATTTTTTTCTCAGAAACTAGAGGACATAAGGGTAGTACCTGAGAGAACAATTCATTTTTTCGAACTTTCTACATTTAGTTTGATTTTTTTAAAAAATGGGTCAAATTTGCAGGCTTGGTTATTCATGTGTAGGTGTCGAATCTTTGATAACTTTCGACGACTTTGTGAGACAATCACTACTTGGGTACCCCAAAATGATTTTTTCAAAATAATTACAGCAAGCTATAACATACTGGTAGTTCAAATTTGACCAACTTTTTATAAATCGGCTTAAGTTTATTTAAATGCGCAAAACTAGATAGCAATCGACAAATTTCAAAAAAAAATTCAAACAAATTTCAAAAAAAAAAGTTGTTCACACAAGTTACCATGCCAAGATATAGCTATGTACCAAATTTCATCTCATTATCATGAAGTATGACATGGATATGGTCGTTTAAATCGGTGAACTTACATAGAACCTGAAATAATTCAAAATATTTAGGCTTTATCAGTTAAATTTGCCTGATTTCTAAACCACATCATACTGAAAGTGCTTTACATACAACTGAGCTAAACCACATTGGTCAGATAGCTGTTACATTGTACGGAACGAGTGACACAAAAGCATGCACATACGGCTAAACTAAGTTCAAGAATACTACATATGAACAGTACGACATATAAACAGTACGGCATATAAACAGTACGACACATATCGAGGGCTTCGTGCCGCTCACTTCCACCCGGAATAGTCGTCGTCCCCCACTGTGCCATAGTTCCACCCCTCACCCCTTTTGCGGCCATCCGCATAGATGTCATCCTCCCACTTGTTTCGCTTGCTGCCGCTGGTGGAAGATGTTGAGGGTGCACATAATTTGGGGATGACCCGTGGTACTTTTGGTTTAGGTTGGAGACAAACCAACCCCTTTAGGATGCACTGGAGAACCTGGTACAGCTCGAACGAGACAAACCCATCGACAACAGCATATTTGATGTTAACCTCGTCAAGTGGCTGCTTCTGCCAGTAATCGTGCCCATTGTGTGGGAACTCGGTCTTGATCGTTGCATAAGATTTGTTGATGAGTTCGGCTGCAAGGTCAGCCATTCCAGTCCTCCCGTCGCGTCCTTTTCCTTTTATGTGGTAGATATCTTGGATATCCACATGATACTTCTTTGGGATTGTAAAACCCCAGGTTCTTTCCATCACCTTCCTGTCACCCCTGATGTCGACGCTGGCAAATTTACACGTCCGCTCGTTGAACAACTCGAATAGCTTTTCACAGTGCTCCCTGGGCCTACAGAAGTTACAAAGTATAAATTGTAAATTTGCAGAAAGTTCAGTTCAAATTTACATATCAAGTATATGTAACATGATTAAATTAATTGTACAAAGAAATTGTCATAACTAGGTGCACTGTTATCAATATGTTACTGAAGGAAAATAAATGAATGAAGCATATCCTCAAAATTAGACTGTCAGATAGTTCTACCATTGTACAATCATATATTTAACACAATGAATGAAGCAATTGATAAAACACTAATAGAAGATAAAAAATTACAATTACTTCCTTCAATCTACCATTTCATACGTACAATTGTCAGATTGTCATATCCTCTACAAAATAAATATTGAACAAGAAAAGGCCAATAGATACACAGACCAATACAAGATCAAAATTTACAATTTCTTGCATGCAATATTCCATTTCATTGGTGCATTTGGAAAGACCTTTCATTTTTGCTTGCTGCCGTATGTTGCATATATTTCAGTTGAGCATTTGTTATCGTAGTCACAGTAGTACATATGAATCGTGAAACCAAAACAATGTAAGTAACAGTAACAGTAGATATATAGCTCTGTAATTAACAGAAGAATGAAATATTTAACTTACTTCTTCTTACACTAGTGTAAGTAAACCCTAATCCAGAAAATGTACAGTACTAGATCTATCAGTCATACCTAGCCAACTGCCAAACCAACACAGTTTGGTCCACGCAAAGTTGAACGACTGCCACCTCTTGAGATTCCAAATCCGCGTTGGTGTACTCAAAATCCAGCCCCATAAACTCATCCTTCTCGTCCATTTTCAACAGCTTGGACTTGAGCACTTTGAGGGTTTCCTCAACCTGCGCAATGTCGTTGGTGTAGGTCACATCTATGTCCGTCGGGCCATGGGCGATGTAGGACGTCGAGATAGTACGGGTTTCTACTGGGTCCATGGCGGCGCGGACGGAGAGGAAGAAGATGAAGAGGGGGGCCGAAGAAAGGAGAAACAGGGGAAAACAGGGGAAGCGGTAGCAGTTGAGAAGATTGATGAACTAAAGAACCGTCGCAAGCAAGACTTGCCCTGTAGTTCTTTCCGACTGACAAGTGGGCCAACAAAATTTTGGAAATAAAATAAAGGAACTCCTCCTCGGCCTCCATGGAAACAGTTACCGTGAGCAAAAAAAAACAGTACGCATATCTTCCCCTCTATTTATTTCCATCGCACGCGCACATCTGAGAAAAAAACTTATTGTTAACTAACAAACAAGGACTCCTTGTACGAACATGTAATTTTGTTACTAACAAATACGTGCACATGTGGTACTCAAATGAACTGCTCACGTGTTTCTGCCATTCGAACTAACCGTCCACATGCAGGAAAAAAGTACATTTCCCTTTTTAGAAAGTTTCCACAAGCATCAATGGATCATAAAACCTAGTGGCCAATTAAAACCGCATGGTACTCACTAGCATGTTTTATGATGGATGAAATTAATTTATCCCGAATAAAACATAAAAGCTTCTTTTCAGTACTTTGATTGGAATATTGGTTTCAATTTCATGAGTCATTTGAGTACCAACCACATTGGTACTCAATATTATTGAAATACAGGTTTATGAACATATAAAACCACTACTTGGGTACCCCAATATGATTTTTTTTTAAAAAATTGAGCAAAATATTTCGAGGTTAGAACTAAAATATGTCCTGCCATGTGTCAAATTTGTGTTCATGCTAAAGATTGGCATTTTTTCTGAATTTACGTGGTGATTAGTGAATGTTATAGATGATTTAAACTAACAAACATGAACTCCTTGTACCTACATGTAATTTTGTTGTTTTCTGGGTGCATATGTGGTATTTAAATGAAGTGCTCACAAGCTTGTACCATTCCAAGTAGCCATCCACATGCAGCAACAAAGTACATTACCCTATTTAGAAATTTTCCACATGCAGCATATTTTCAGATTTGTCTGACAAGTATAGGTTTTGCTATCATTTTCTTGGAAGTAAAAGGCCAGAAAATGAAAGACGTACGTGCGCATTTTTGGTACTGACTAAGTGTGTTCGTGCCGGGTCAAATGGTGAGCGGCCGGTGGCGAGAGAGGTGGCGGCGGTGAAAGATGTAAGTGGTGAGACGTGGCGGCTGCTAGAGGAGGGCGAGGGCTTTTGTTTTGATGCAGTCAATTACACGGTAGACGAGAGGATAGAGGCAAAGCGGCCGTACTTGGGTTTTGACGTGACAATACATACACCGCGCAGGCCCACCTGTCAGTTGAATAGCCGATTATACTAATTGTGTTTGGGCCCGTCCCATTTCGTCTCAACTTCCATATCTCCACCGCTCCTCTGTTTTCCCCTCTTGGATCTTCTCGTCTTCTCCGCTTCCACTGCAATCAGTCCTTCCTTCTCGCCACGGCGTCGTCATGAACACCGTCAAGTACTTCTCCGAGACGTACGACGTCACCATCCACGGCAGCCAGCAGATCGAGGCGGTGTACACAAACAATCCAGCAGAACTGGAGCGGGTCCTCGACATGTACCAGGAGTGGTTCGCGGCTGGAGACCCCAAGATCATGGGGCTGGACATGGAGCACACTAGCGACCGCGCCCTGAAGGACAAGAGGATGGCCGTTATTCAGCTTGCCATGCGCCGCCATGTCCTCGTCTACCAGTACGACAGGTATGAACAAACATGGCCACGCATGTTGCTGCATTGAGGGTTTTTTGCTTCACCCCTTCTGCCAGACTATTTGTGCTACTATTAGTACTAGATGTCGCTCAAACTGCTTGCGATGTCACTAATTCGGTTAATATTTACGGTAGACAGAAGTTCCTAGATCTATTTCTGTATTCGGGGTTAGTTTGAAACTGTGCTTGCGAGGCCACGGATTAGTTTCAACTAGTAATGCTGGATCTATTAAAAAAATTAATAGGTGTGAAAAATAGATGCACACATGATTTTGTTATGGGGTTTTTTTTGTTTCGGTCTTGGTACATCTTGTGGCTCAAACAGATGGTCATGCCAATTAGAAGTGTTCATATTTATGAAAACTAGTAAAAGGTAGAACAAATCAAATTCATGTTGATCATATTTCAAATCTGTAGGTGGACTTGTTGATCATATTTCAAATCTTTAGGTGGACTTGTTGATCATATTTCAAATCTTTTAACTAAACTTAACTCATTAGATTGACTTGTTGATCATATACTTGTTTGTCACCTATGAAATCATCTTTTAACTAAACTTAACTCTACATTCGCTTAGTTATTGCAGTGCTGACCATTGGAAGTGTTCATGCTATATTGCGGATTTTCTACGCTTCAAAGGTATTACCTTTGCTAGCGTAGACACCACGACAGACAAGGTGGTTCTTCCTCGAACCTGGCCCAATGTCAACATTCCAGAAAAGTTCTATGTGGACCTCCAGCACCTGTACCGGCTCCCTGGAAATGACAGGGTTGGCATGAGTGTGATGGCTGCGGACCTGATTGATCCATGGTACGCAGACATGAAGAAGAACTTCCCCTATCAGGCGCACTCAAGGTGGGAGAACAGACCTCTTGCCATAATCAACAAGGACTACGCCGCCATTGATGGCTTCGTGGCGTTTGAGCTGTACCGGGTGATGCTGGAGAGGCTAGACGCTCGACTGCCAATTGGATTTCAGCTTCAGGATGATCCTTAAGATTCAGGCACTGATGTTCCTGAAGATTCATCAGATGAAGAAGAATCAGAGGAGGAGAACAAGAGGCGTAAGCTGGCGTAGGATGCTTCCTGGAGTTTAGTTTGCTTCTGTGCTTGCTCTTATGTAAATATATATTTGTGTTTGGGTGAACAAGTTAGACTAGCTAACTAGTTATGTAGTGTGTTGCTTTTGTTGGGCTGTTGAAGACAAGTTATGCTGGTACATATGCAGTTCATATTTTCTTTCTTGTGTGTTGCTTTTGTTGGGCTATTGAATTCGACCAATTTTCATGCATTTTTTTCAATTTCTGGCATTTTTCTTCAAAGAAAATGATATGCACACTTATAATTGTCAGAAAAATCTCAAAATCTGCAAGCCCACGTAGGGTCCATTTGGTTGCGCTTCTTGAACCTGCTTCTGCTGTGCAAACGCAAAAGCTAACCAAACGGGGTTTTTTCAAAGCAGATTTTCCAAACGCAACCAGCTTCCTGTAGTGTATTTCTCGAAGCAACCCCGCCCCTGCTTTCACCGCGTTGAAGTTGAACGTTTTATCGAAATTACCCGCCATGCCACTCGTAAGTCGTACCGATTGGCGTTCTTTTATCCCGCAGCTCGCTCGCGCATCGCATCGCGTACCTTCGGCCGCTGCCCAACCCCTTCGGCCGCCCGTCCGGCCAGCACCGGCGGCGGTGCGCTGGCTTGCTTCGAATCCCTGTAGACCACGCGTTGCGTCTGTGTCCTGCGGCGTTGCAGCAGTGCCCCGCATACGTCCGGACTAGCGCCGCCACGCGCAGCTCCTCTGACCTCCGCCAACATAGAACCACCCAGATCATCTCCTCGGTTCCCACTTTGGCCTGGCACTGACTCGATGGTTGAGTTACGTAAGTGTAGTTGTATTGTATATGCAGCAATTAAAAACAAATCTCTCTGATGTAGTTGCAGCTGCCCATGTGCACTTGCGTGTGAGATCGCCGGAGGAGGCGCCAGCACCAGCGAGCACACAGGGATCTCTATGACTCGGTGCGATGCATCGTCGACTTCGACGTACTTCCGATTTTTTGCAGCTTGGACGAGGTCCCCTACAACTGCGATGAGGTTTTGATGATCTGCGACGAGGTTGCAGCTAACTCCGGCGAGGTTCCGGTGAGGTTTAGCACTTTAGCCAACTCCGGCGAGGGTCCGCCGAGGTTCAACAAGGACCAAGGTGGCAAGAGGCGGCGGTGGCCTGTGGCGGTCCGGCGCAGCTCCAACAAGGTACAACTTGGATCTCCGGTGAGGTGTTTCGGCTTTGGCGCGACGAAGCTTTGACGAGGCACGGTGGTCCGGCGAACTCCTCTGAAGTTCCGGCCAACTCTCACGAACTCCGGCGAAGTCCAGGCAGCTCCGGTGAGGTCTCGAAAAGTTCTGCGATGGTTCTGATGATTTTCGGCGAGGTTTTGGCCATCTCCGGCGAAGTCCGGCCAACTCCGGCGAGGGTCCGGCGATATCAAGGTGGCCAGAGGCGTTCCGGCACGACTCCGGCGAGGTCCGGCATGTCTTCCTCTATCTCCGGCGAGGTTTCGGCGAGGTCTGACCAACTTCGGCGAGGGTCCGGCGATATCAAGGTGGCCGGAGGTAGTCCGACGTGGTGGACCGGCGAGGCGTGGCAATGACTCTGCCACGGTCTTAGGGGTATTAGAGATGATTCGCATAAAAATTCAAAGTTTCACAGTTGTTTCAGCCAAACGACTTTCAACTTTGTCACAGTTCTCATCTCACAGCGGGGTTTTCACAGCTCACAGTCCACAGCTGCTTTGTTGGAATCCACAGTTGAACCAAACACACCCGTAGTATGTGTGCATTACCACCCACAAAAAATTTGAGGCCGATCGGGATCTCCTATGTGCACCTTTCTTCAAAGATGCCCCATAAGCGACATGAACGATGTCGACCAAACCCATGTTGTTTTGACCCCATTGGGTTTCACAAGTGCTATGCAAAATACAAAGCCCACAATCATGATCCTTGCATGCAACAGTGTTCATGCTACACCAAAACACACATCTTGATAGGGTTTATCCACAGCTTTCGGCCTCGATGTTTTGACCAAATGCCCAAAATGCCCTCCTAAGTGAACCTTTTGCATCCAACTTGACCAAAACTCTGTCACATCCTGTGGTACATAATTTCTACATGATTATACAAACATTGCATGACTCATGTGAGTTTAAAATGATTTTAACATGAATTTGACAAATTTTCATGCATTTTTTCAATTTCTGGCATTTTTCTTCAAAGAAAATGATATGCACACTTATAATTGTCACAAAAATCTCAAAATCTGCAAGCTCACCTAGTATGTGTGCATTACCACCCACAAAAAAATTTCAGGCCGATCTGGATCTCCTATGTGCACCTTTCTTCAAAGATGCCCCATAAGCGACATGAACGATGTCGACCAAACCCATGTGTTGTTTTGACCCCATTAGGTTTCACAAGTGCTATGCAAAAAAGAAAGCCCACAATCATGATCCTTGCCTGCAGCAGTGTTCATGCTAAACCAAAACACATATCTTGATAGGGTTTACCCACCTTTCGGCGTCAACGTTATGACCATAATACCCAAAATGCCCTCATAAGTGTACCTTACTTTTATATGCAATTTACCACTTTTCATGCATTAATTTAATTTTCGGCCTTTTTCGTCCTTACAAAATGATTAACACAAGTTCACATGTCAGAAAATTCTGAAAAACTGCAAGCACACCTAGTACGTGTGAATGAACACTCACAGAAAATCTATGCTCAATTTGCAAGCACACCTAGTTTAGATGGGAAAATTTCATTTCGTTTGTACAAAAAAACAGTACGTTCCCTCCTTTCTGGTTTAATTTTTTTGTTCCCTCCTTTATTTAAAATTATCCCCGTTCCCTCCCTTTTTTTCGGCTAAAACAAAACCGTCCCGCGCACCCACCCTCCCCCTAAATACGCCCCTCGTATCGCCAGAACCCACGATCTCGCACCACACCTTCCATTCCTATCATCCTCCCTCTCCTCTCAAAGATCTAATCTCGCCTACCTCATCCTCTTCATCACCCTAGATCCGTCTGCCCCGGCGGTGGAAAATGTTCGGCCGCAACAATCTGATCGACCTGACGACCGACATGGACGGTAGCATTCTAGAGGAGAACCCCGGCATGAATATGCAGGAGAACACCGGCAGCCCTGGTAAAGATCAAATTTCTTGTAGTAGGGGTTGTTCAGTCAACCTCTTTCCCTCTCATCTTCTATTCCATATAGATCTATGCATATTTGTGATATTTTGTTGATTCGGGTAAACACCATGAGTTTACCAGTTATATTTGCAAGATCATATCTGCTACAAATGGTTGTTATTGCACGCTCCTTATTACGTATCAACTCATCACAATCGTTAAAGAAATTAATTTTTCACAGTCGTATAGGTAATGGTCAAGTACTGTAGGGTTTCATGGATTTTAGTTGGTTCAGATGGGTAGACCAAGTATCATGTTTGAGATCCGTGCAAGTTGCCGTCATGATTTATTTTTTGTAAGTCTGTTAAAAATGCCACGTTTATTCAGACTAATACTGGACCTAAATGAAACTGAAACAGACAGCGACAACAGCTAGATGAGCTACAGTAAAAGTGTCGCTCTGAAACTGAACCTTTGTGTGTCAGGCTTATAGTTCTGCACGGACCTCGTACTATTGGATTGTATGCTACGATAGTTGTGTCGGTTCAGAAACATAGACATCTGAATAGATAGTTGTCATGTTTTAAGTTATGTGCCATCAATAAATGTATGTGCATATAAAATTATTCACTTTCTTTTATTTCAGGTAATGAAGACATATCAGAAGTTGCATATGAGAAAATTAGGAAGCTAGCGATGGAACAGAATGCTTCTCGTATGTCTGCACTACTGAAGAAGCAAGCTGAAGGAAATGGTGAACAAATGCAAGATTTTGACTCTATAGCAAGAACTTTTGTCTACGGTGGTTCAAGCACCCGAAAGAAGAAGGCTCCTGGACCGCACTGGATGTACTACGATTCAGTATGTTTTGTGCGACACCATGATTTTATAACTCATGTTTGTTCAGTTATAGCTTGTGCATTCATATGTTTTTACTTCGTGGCTTACTAGGCAATCAACGGGAAGAGTACAATGAACCAGATAGGTGAGACAAGTCGCTCTACAAGCAAGGATGCTAGCGAGGAATATGCAGTGCGTACTTATCAGTAAAATTCAGTTGTACCTAATTATTGCACTTATAACTTGAGCACTAATATATTTTAACTTTATGGTAAACTATGCAATTCATGGGAGGTATGAATTGAACCAATTAGGTGCGACAAGTACCTTCATAAGGAGCATCTATGGTGGCGACGTATGTGCAGTAACTGGCTATCCCTCTGAAAACTTACCTCTTCACTAAATTTTTCATATACTCTTCTTATTTACCTGTTTCGTAACCCTTATAGGTTCCTCCTGTCTTCAAGATTACTGAGACGCGTGAAGCAACTCCTATTGAAGTTTTTAAAATAACCAAAACAAACAGTGCTGGTATCATGAGCAAGGATGCACAAGCTGCTTATGTAAGTAAAATGTTTACATTTTCTTGTAGCATTATTACGTACTGTTTCTTGCACCTGACAAAAAATACTCATATCCTATGGCAGGATGAAATGATCCTTGCAAAAATGGGTCCACACATGAAAGATGAGCCTCCCCGAACTGATCAGCAGATTTGTGAAGATGTCCTCAAGAAATGCAGAATGAAAGGCATTTTCCTGTCAGACTTGGGGACTACATCTAGCATGACATCTGCATTCATCCTAGAGTTTGAAGGAATACTAGAAGATCATGAGCAACAGTCCTTACCTACATCTCCAAGGTACCAGCAACTGCAGGCAAGGATACAGGCCGTGGAAGAAAGAACTGAAGACCTGAAAAGGAAGCACACAGAATATGAAGCTCTCCACAAGGCCTATGATGACATGACTTATGAAATAAAATCGAGGCAGCAAGAGATGGATGCACTTCTTGGTTATCTCCTCAGGACGTGTAAATCACCTAGTTGACCAAATAACCAGCAAACCTTGCCCGCCAGTAGTGTTTTCTTCATGAAAACTTGATTTCATCCACATTTATGCCTACTTTCTTTCATTTTCGTGTGCTATTGTAACAGTTGGTGTCAATCAGACATTAATTATTTTGTGTGCCTGAATTATAAGTGCAATAATGTTTTATCGGTACATTTCCAAATGGTTCATTTGAATTCTTTTTATTTACAAATTGCCTCAAAATTTGCAAATATTGAAAAAATTTCTTCGGCTAACAACCGTGACAAAATTTGTTAAGCGTCACAGCCTTCTGTCCCACATGTCAACAAACCGGTGGGTCCCACACATTAGCAAACCGGTGGGTCCCACACGTCAGCAAACCGGTGGGTCCCACATGTCAGCATTGTGTGGACCCATTTTACGTAATGCCACGTCAGCAGAGAACGGACCCACATGTCAGCATACATGTCAACAGACACGTCAAGTGCCACCTAAACATCCACACGTCAGCATCCACGTCAACAGCCACGTAAACGACCACATCATCTTCATTGACCGACAGGTCAGCAGCTTTGACCGCTGACGAACCAATCAATGACACGATTTTTGTCACGCATTGCTCTCATCGGTGACAAATTTACGAATGAACAGTGACAAATAATTTAGTCATGCATTCCATCAATGCGTGATGCGAAAAAACGCGTCACCGATGAGCCATAATGCGTGACGCGATTTTGTCGTGGCGTCACTATTTTGTAATCTGTGACGAGGATTTTGTGACGGGCTTAGTGACGCCCTAATGTCGTCACGAGGGGTAATCCGTGACAAATTTCGTTAATAAGTGACAAAATGACCGTGTCACAAAAAGTCAGTTCGGTTGTAGAGGGACGGTGATGGTGTTGCTGCAGCCTGGTATCTTGACAATGTTGTAGGCATGGTGTGTGACCGCCATGAACTTGGCCAGCGCTGGGTAGCCCAAGATGGCTTTGTATGGCAGGTTGATGTGGGCGACGTCGAAGTCGATCAGCTCAGTGCGGTAGTTGTCCTGGGTGCCAAACATGACGGGCAGACGCACCTGCCCGAGGGTCACGGTGGTGCCTTCCGTCACCCCTGAGAAGGGCCTTGTGGGCATCAGGCGCTCGTATGGCACCTGAAGCAGGTCGAAGGTGTCCACGGAGAGTACGTTCAGGCCTGCTCCCCCGTCGATGAGTGTCTTGGTGACAGCAACGTTGTTGATGGTGGGGGTGCACACCAGCGGAATGGTGCCCACGGCAGCCGTGTTCTTGGGGTGGTCGCTGGAGTCGAAGGAGATCTTGTACTGTGACCAC
The DNA here is from genome assembly GCA_947311845.1 of Poa pratensis. Lineage (NCBI taxonomy): Eukaryota > Viridiplantae > Streptophyta > Magnoliopsida > Poales > Poaceae > Poa > Poa pratensis. Next base: position 20,199,270 of record CAMZMU010000058.1, read on the forward strand.
TTGAGGGGTTCTCCGGTACCTACCTTGGGGAGGGCGGCGCTGACTTCACGAGTGAGCTCTTTGAAGTGGCGGTCGGAGATGGGCGCCTGTGCTCCTCCAACAATGCAGGCGGCAATCCGCCTTGGCTCCTGGTAGCCCCGGCGTACTCATCATGCAGGTTATTGTTCTCTTCTGGCTGTGGCTGAGCAACGTTGGCCTGCTGGTTGGGCTGGTGGTTAGCCTGCTGAGGGTACTGGCCCTGCGGTGGATACTGGCCCTGCTGAGGGTACTGACCCTGCTGAGGGTACTGGCCCTGCTGAGGATACTGACCCTGCTGATTGTAGTTGTTGCCGTGGTCCGGCCAACGCCCGCTGCCGCGATCACCTCCTTGTCCGTTGCCACGGCGGTTCTGGCGGTTGTTGTGAATCTTCGCCAGCTCAATGCAGTCCTCGGTGTTGTGAGTGTGCAGCTTGTGGAAGTCACAATACTTGCCACCCTTCCTATTGTCCTCCTCGCCCCTGCGCTTGAGCTTCTGGCCATGGTCAGGCTCTGACTCTGCCGCAAGGACGGCAGGTGCCTTGCGCTTTGCTGGCTCCTTGTTCTTACTCTTGGTCTTCGCTGCCTCGGGGTCCTCCAGCTAGGACCAGTTGTGAGAAAACAGGCGACCTTCTTCTGCCTTAGCGCACTTGTCGGCTAGGTGGAAGAGCAGCACCACAGAGGTGAGGGAGTCGGCATAGATGCCGAGCTTCTCATGCATCTTGGGATCTGTGACGCAGGCGGAGAACGCCCCGATGACTGCTGCGTCGGTGATGCGCGGGATCCGGCTGCGGACCTGGCTGAAGCGCTGGATATACTTACGCAGCGTCTCATCCTTGCGCTGCTTCACCGCACGGAGGTCGTTAAGGGAGAGGGGGCACTCGTATGTCCCCTTGAAGTTGGCGACGAACTGTACGCACAGCTCCCCCAGGACCTGATGGACTCCTCTGGGAGGTTCATGAGCCACGAGCGGGTGGCATCCTTGAGGGCCATGGCGAACCAGTTCGCCATGACCCGGTCGTCGCCACCGGCGGCCTGGATCCCCACTGTGTAGAGTTGCAGGAACTCCACCGGGTTGAGGGAGCCGTCGTAGCACGGAGGAAGTTCTGGGCGGAATTTGGTGGGCCAGACTACCCGGCGCAGGTCCCGTGAGAGGGCGAGGCAGCCCTTGCTGTACGAGGCGTGACCGCCGGCAAGAACAGCACAGTTGGGGTCACCGGTGGTGGCGAGGTCGCGGTCCATGCGGTCCTGGCGCTCGCGCTGGCGTTCGAGGTTTACGCGAGCGTCCTCTGGGGCCCTGGTGATGATCTGGCAGCTGGCGCCACCGAGATGTGGCGAAGACGCGCCGTGCAACGGGGCCCTGTCCGGGCACGGGCGTCATGGTGCTGCCCACGAGCTCCTCCCTCTGGAGGCGGAGGAGGCGGAGCAGGAGGAGGGGCGCCATGCGCCACTCGTCCCTGCGACGCAGGCGGCACGATGGACTGCGAAGGTGCCAGAGCGACCTTCGCGGTGTTGACGAGCTCGGTGACCCGCTGGAGCCACGCGTCATGGCCGACCTCAGTGGGTCGGTAGTGCATGAGTTCTTGCGCCATGAGGAGCGCAGCCCCCGGCGTCAGCGGAGCTCGGGTGGAGGTGGACGCGGTGTGGCCATCAGATGGCTGGGGAGTGCCTTGCCTGGAGGGGTGAAGGGACGAAGCCTCCACTTCCTCCGACCTGCGCTCTTCTTCCTCGGAGGCGGCGGGAGCTGCACGTCTGCGCGGGTTGTTGATGGCGGGCTCGGAGGCAACCCGGCTGGACGCCTTGCGGCGAGTGTCGACCATGGTGATGAGAGAAACGAAGAGAGCGCCTCAGTCCCCTACCTGGCACGCCAAATGTCGAGGAATATTCCCAAGGGAACTTCTCGTGTAGTGATGTTCGAACACTGGGGACTGAAACATGCTCTCAACGATCTCTCGGTGACCACGGCGGCAGAGACACACATAGCAAGGCGACACAGCAGTTTTTACCCAGGTTCAGGCCACCGGGATGGTGTAAAGCCCTACGTCCTACATGGATTGATTGCACTGCTCGAAGCGATTACAGTACAAATGTTGGAGCTAGTCCGGAGGTAGAAGATGATGTTCTAAGGCCGTGGGGTAACCCTATTTATAGTGCTCCGGTCCTCTTCCCCCCAAATGTTTGGGCGGGAAGGGTTGCCACATAACACCAAGAATGGGTACCGGCGTACTGCCCTAGCTTTGATAAAGTCACCGTCCATGGCACAGTGGCAAGGACTTGTCGGTGACATCGCCGTTGATGTCCGCCATGGCGCGTAGTGCTGGTCCGGCCGTCTTGCACCAAAGGGAAGGTCTTGGGCTTCGCTTTGCTTGCCGTGGATGGTCGGCTCCCTTTAATCACCAAAGCGGAAAGCTTTGGCCGACACGCGCTGCGGCGTGGCACAGACTCTTGCGTCACTCTGGAGAAGATGCAGCCACACATGGCCCCTGGCGCGGGGTTACGAGTGCGCTCGTACTTCCTGTCTTGTTCCGCCTGAGGCCTGAAGGCGCTGCTTCCCTCGCGAGGGATGGCCTCACGAGGCCTTCTCTTGGCCTCTAGTGCCGCTTCCTCCCGAGGCGGCTCGCCCCAGCCTCGAGGTCTTCGTGAGGCTCAAAGGATTGAACCATGCTCTGCTGACCTGTTGACTTGTCTTGACCTCCCACGCGTGGTCTTCTGGGCCAAAGGCATACGGGCCGTGGTACCCTGGTTTCCAGTGGTCCGACAGCAACGGCGCCAGAAAAGTAGCTTGATGACGTGGAAACGCACGTTCGTTGGGAGACCCCAAGAGGAAGGTATGATGTGGTCAGCAGAAAGGTGTCAGTGGCGCCGTTACCCAACAACTGACGTGGACCTGCACACAACACAATCAAAGTACTTTGCCCCAACGAAACAGGAAGGTTGTCAAACCCCCCGGCTTGCTGAATACAAAGGATTAAACATATGGTGTGGAATATGATGATAAACACAAAAGTAACAGCAGGAAGTGTTGGATGTATGCCCAAAAGGCAATGTATTTATACATCTGATTCATTAATTATGATTTGTATTCTCTATGCTATAACTACGGTAGTTTCTGGATACGTGATTCAGGGGAAAGCCCACTCGTACGTGTAAAGAATATGAACACGTAAAATATACCCTAGTTATTTTACGGACTAATTTGTTGATTGCTTGGTGACACTGCTTTCCTAGTCATGGACATTGTTTATGTCAGCATCAATGAGTGGCATATTATTGGATAATAATATGGCCGGGTAAACCCAAGTTTTGGTATGCTAAGAGATTCCGTTAAGTCGTCTTTTTGTTCCTTAGCTTTATCACAGTAAGGTTATTATATAACATGTCCTATAACCATGAGGTTATTAGGGTTATGCATACTTGAAGAGTTACTTTGGTACTGTCAACGGCACGGCCGTAACTGGGTGTCAAAACGGCAGTCACTGGGTGGCTTCAAGGTGTGTGTACATCCTAATGTTCTGAGATGGGAAATTACTCCTCGGTGATTAGAGAGATACGCCCTGGGCCCTCTCGGTATTATAAAGGTATCCAATATGTTCTGCAGACACTGCATGGTGAAGTTACACCGTCTGGGATATCATAATACGGAAACGAGTAAAGGGAACTTACCGGTAACGAGATAAGACAAATATGTAGTTAATCAATTAATTGATTCATGGTAACATCCACGGATCTATATCTCGGGTGAAGTTTGGTATCGCGAGTAATGGGAATGATATATTAAATAGCCAACAGGTTCAACAGAGTGTCTTCGCATAACGGTAGCAGTTATTCAGGTCATCCACGGACCTGACCCTGGCCGGTGATTGATTATCCAATTATAGCAACACGTTATCGAACCTGTAGGGTGGACACGCTTAAACTAGGATTGGTTAGTTGTGTATTATGGTTGGTCTGGAACATGGAGAGAGTATCACCGACATAGTGTCTGCGTGATAGATATGTTTTTATCGGAGATATTGTATTGTGATAGAAGTTGCTATCACAGGTCGGAATTTATTCCGAGGGTTTATATAAGAAGGAAATATTTATCCAGAGTTTTTTGTCGGCGGACACTGGGTGTCCCGGATCGTATAAAAGGTGTTTTATATGATAGGTAATTAAGTCAGTGAAATATTCTGTAAAAGGAAATATTCAACTGAAGAATTAATTGGACAAAATATTATTTAATTATATGTTAATTAAATATTGATTTATTTAATTAATAAATAATTATGGAAAATATTATTATAAAATTGGAGCCCACCATGGGGCTACCAAGATGGGCCCTAGGGCCCACCAAGGTAGCCGCACCACCATGTGGTGGTGGTGGGCCAAGGCGCCGAAGGGGGGGCTTTCCCCCCTGCCGAACCCTAGTGGGCCGAAGGCCCATGGGGGGAGGCGGCGGCGGCAGTGCCGGCTTAGAGCGGGCTCTACTCGCCGGGTTGGTGCGGATCGGGTGGGCCCAACCCGCCTAGGTCGGTTCGGCCTAGGTGGGCCCCACCCGGCGGCCGGCGGTGGGGGAGGCGGTGGAGGGGGAGGGGAGTTGGAGTCCAACTCCAACTCCTCCTTCCCAAACCGAATTGGGCAAGGGGAGGTTTCCCCTTGTTCAATCCAAGTAGGACTAGGAGAAAGCTTTCCCCTTGTCCATGTCCCTCCACCCCTTGGTCCATCTATATAAACTCCACCCCCTCCTATTTGGAGGACACACAATTGTAACACGCAAGCTCTCAAGTTTAGATCTCTTCTAGTTGGATTAGAGTAACCTCTAATTAGAGGCAACCTATCCGATTAGAATAGATCTAATCTCTCTCCTTCTCATGTGTTGAGATCTCCACCTTCATATACACCAGTAGTGCTACAAGCTTGGACGGTGAAGCCTGCTGAACCTTTCTCGGCGTACGTGTGCAAGCTCTCGGAGGGGTGATCCATCGATCTTGACGGTTGACCCTCACGCTATTGGATCAAGGTGACAAGGCGAGGAGGAGGAGGCGCCGGAATCTCTCTACCAGGCTTGGTTGAGAGAGACGGCAACGAGCCACATTGACAAACGTCATCAACATTTCTTCCGCGACTTCGGTGTTGGTAACGTATTCCATCTAGATCTTTGGATCTTTGTATTCGCATGTATCTTCAAATAGATCTTGAGAGGTGTTGTGTAGCAATACGAAAATTTTAAATTTCTGTACACGCAACCCAGTAGTGGTATCAGAGCGATCTATACGTAGATACTTGATTTGATCTAGAGCACTTGGTGTGCGGGCACCGCATAAGTTTGTGCGGGTATGTGATTGAGGTATATATCTTCTAACATTCAAGTTATTTATGGTGCTTCCCGATATGCGGTGTCGTCTTGTTTCCAGCGGCATAGTATGATCTTGAACTTCTGGCAATCCGCGGACCTTCCGGCTGCTCCTAGTATACCCGTCGGCGCCAACGAAGTGCTTAAGTAGCTTCGGATCATATTATAGTTGGTCTCGTCGACTTGATAGCGGATGGGGCATGTGGACTAGGTCAACACGGGGGTCATGTGCAACAAAATGCAATCGTCTGGGTTAGCATCCGCAACATTCTTGTGATGTTGGGATGGATAATCACCCCGCAAGGTTAATCTTGCAACATGAGTAATTATGCTTGGTAAGGGCCGTAGTATTTCCTGTTGTCCCGTTGATCCTACAGCCACGCTAAAATATGCAAACAAACGTTAGAGGCGTCTAACTCTGTTTTGCAGGACATGTGATGTGGTATAGTCTCGAAATATTATTTTTGTTGACTAACCTTGTTTTGTTGGCCGGCGTGCCGTTCTTGTTCGTCGAGCTATGGTGATAGTGGAGGATAGGAGAAGGCATGCAAATGTCGTGAACCTCGACATGGCCACGCCGGTGGAGGCGCCACCGACGGACAGAGGAAGAAGACTATACTACATCACGAAGTGTTATTTACTTGTGCATGCTTTATATCTTTTTTCTTGCTCTTCCCTTGATTGCGCAGTAGTGTGATTATTAGGGAGATTCCTCGGTAGCTGCAGAGTTTAATTACTTGAGCTAAAATTAAAAATATCAAGGAGTTCGTGCTCTTCCAACACGTAGCAACGTCAAACCGGATGGTTGTCACCGTGCGCCATATATCCATGAATAATGTGTGCCAAGGGTTCGGGAGGCGTGTAGTGTACCGTACCTACAACAAAAGCGGTTGGTTGTCTTGACGTTCGAGCATAACTAGTTATGAGCTCGGAGCACATGCATCGAAAGATGAAACGAAAATCACGGTGGGAAGTGATTGGCTTGTTGACCTACCCGTTGTAAACTACGTTCAATGGCTTGTATCCAACTATTGATCGTATGTTGAGCATGGATTTTGTATACACTAATTTGATCTTGAGGAATATCAATTTTAATGGGAGCATTTTGAATTTAGTCTTAAATATTAATGCTAGATAATAATTATAAACATATCTAAGTGAACTTAATTGTTTTCGATCAATGGCTAAGATAGCACCCACGTTTAACCTTGGACCGCTGATTGAGAAGAAACCCCTGACTGCGAATGGGAGCAACTATGCTGATTGGGTTCACGCCCTAAGGATTGTTCTTAGGAACGCAAATAGCGAGTACGTTCTTGATGGCCCTCTCCCCGAGGCGCCAGCTGACAATGCGTCAGAAGCTGAGACAGATGCATACACCTTGAAGAGTGATGCGGCAATTTCTGTTCAGTGTCTCATGTTGACATGTATGAAACCTGAGTTGCAGAAGAAGTTTGACCAAACTCCTGCATACGACATTATTGTCGCACTCAAGGCCATGTACCAAACTCAGGCTAAGACTGAGTGTTATGAGATAACAAAGGTACTGTGGTCATGTCACATGGCAGAAGGAGGCTATGTGAGCGAGCATGTAATCAAGATGTTTGGTTATGGTACTAGGCTCGAGGCTTTGGGATTTCCTATTCCAGCCGAGCTAAGTATAGATTTGGTGTTGGCATCCCTCCCACCGTCTTACAGCGGTTTTATCATGAATTACAACATGAATGGGTTTGAGAAGACACCGAATGAGCTGCTTGCAATGCTGAAAACTGCTGAACCTAGTGTGAAGAGGGAAAACAATCAGGTTATGATGGTTACCCAATCCACTAAGTTCAAGAAGAAGAGAACAAAGAAGTCTAAGAATGCTAAGGCATTACAGAAGGCTATGGACTCGGCTCAAGAGGAATCCGAGTGTTTCTTTTGTAAGAAGAAGGGACACTGGAAGAGGAACTGCAAGAAATTTCTGCTTGAGAAGAAGAAATCTTCTAAGGGCAAGAAATGTATAAGAGTTATACTTGCAATGATATTTGTCAATCTTACTAGTATCTCTGATGTATCAATTGCTAATTATTTTATGCACTTGATATGGGAGATGCGGCAAGTAAGGTGGCGGAAGAGTAGAGGTTGAAGATGTGTGTCAAGCTAGGCGCATGGATTTTTTGGGATTTCACGTCCCGTTTATCAAAGAATATTTTGGATCAATCCCTTCGTGGATGATCAAATTACAAATCTTTTGAGTTATGGAAATATCATGTGTTCTGAAATACTGTTGTGATTATGTTGACACCACCTTCAAGTGGCACTATCATCTCAAATGCATCATATGCATGATGGAAGGAAATTTGAGATATTGTTGTGTGAAACAAGTGAAAGGCTTGATGAACTGCATGATTCTTAGGAGTCATAAATTCATTAAGTGTTCAGGCACATAGTGAAGTCAATAAAGGTTGAGTTGAAAGATAGTCAATATTTTATTGATATCTTGAAACCGACAATTATATTTTAGAAATATTGTCTTAGTAATGTGATGAATAGAAATTCAATTTTGGTTCATATATTTGATCAAAGTTTTGATTGAATAATCACTAAGATACTTGCAGAATCATATTCCTAGAAATCCAATTTAGTATATTTAATGATTGTCTAATTTTAGCACAAAGATAGTCCTTAGAGATTCACGTCATCGTTTTGAAAGATGAACATTAAGGATGTGATGGTTTTGGATACCTAGAATTTCTGAAAAGAATTTCGGTACTAAAATAATGAGAGGATTTAGGAATATTATTTGTCTTATTGATTGTGTCATAGTTTTGAAAGATAAACATGAAGAGACACAAAGAATTTGGGTTCTAAGTTTCATGAAAGACTGAAACTTGATCCTGAAGGAGGAAGATGAATAAAGTTGCTTTGTAGGTTGTTCCAATAAATTAATTGGAAATCCTCTTTTAAACACCACATAAGTGACAATGTTTGGCCACTAAGATAAATGTGATTCTTGAGGAATTTTATTCTTGTTAAGAATTAAGTGGGAGGATAGTGAAATCTTGAAGAGATTATTGAATCTTTGGAAATAGTTATCAGATGTTGTGCAAGCGGAAGCAATTCCAATTGACAAGTCTTTTAGACTAATACCGAGAGTCATAGCATTTTATATGCGTGACGTCTTGTCAAGATATATTCACTTAACCAGATTAGATGGCATACAAGTTTCTAGGAAAATGAATATGCTATAACAAAGTAAAGAAAGGAATGTGCTAGAATAAGATCCCATTAGATTATGATTAGATACCATATATATGTTAAATATCATTGTTGTTAAGTTATGAATAACTTAATAAGGATCTTTTTGTTTGACGAAAAGATGATCACAAAGTTTTGTTGATCAAGAAGGATTTTACGATAATGAGTTATATAAGATATTAACGAAAACATATTCCTTTCAAACGAAAGAAAGATCGAGGTTGTGTACCTGGTACAGCTCGAGGGTTTTTGTTAATTGAATATAAATCGGAATCGTATAAAGAGATGTTTTGTCTAGGACAAACAAAGCAAATGATATTAAACAAAGAGAGAAGGTCATAGTTTCAATTAAATCAGTGGGAGCTTAATTATATTGTTCGGTTATGAATAATGTAATTTATGATTATTTTGTTTTGATACAATATGGTGTGTTATTATAAGCAATTAATAACATACATATTTGGAACATGGTAATCACAACATATACAGAATTTTCCATATATTGGTGTGATACAATGTTGCGGAAATTTCACTAAAGTGTTTTGAATATTATTCGAAACATGAGAGAATTAACATTCTCATAAAGTTAAAGAAATTCATGTGCAAGAATCCATGCTGTTTCATATGGTGATGAGCATGATCAATTGATTTATAATCTTGATCATAAAGGAATTTCTCAGGTTGTGAAATTTTAAGATCAAAACGAAATTAATCAAACTTGATTGTTGGCAAGTTGAATTTGATAAAAGTTCAATTGACTACAATGAGGATGAGAATTCTCTATAAGGTGTATTTTGAAGAAGTTACTTCAAAAGAGAGAAATACTCATAATGTAAGAGTTACATTGGAAAATCTTATGAGATAAGTATAAAGAAAGGACCAAGGGTAGATTGAGGAATTTTCTAAATTCCATATATCGCATTACGATGGGATGTGTCGTCGTATCGGCATCGTAGATAGGAGACGGGGGTCCTCTAGCCGAGGGTTAACCGAGGGGGTAAAAGGGAGCGTCGTCGAGGTCGGGATCGAACAAGGCGGATTACCCAGCTTCGGATCTCGCAGCGGTGGCGAGCTCCTACGTGCTGCTATAACTCACTATGACGGCAATAGCCTTGGTCAGGTTACAATGAGATTGGATGATGCCCTAGTGGCGTCCCTGGTCCAGCTTATATAGGCGGCCAGACCTAGGGTTACAGGGAGATTGCGTATCCGACAAGTATACATAGTCCTAAACCTATCCGGCAAGTATGCCGTCTACCGCCTTAGTCTTGATGGCTTCGTGGGCGTTGGTCTTGGGCCTCCTCCTTGCCGGCATCCGCCTCCCCTTGGTCGTCAGCTATCTGGGCCGCCCGGTAGGCAAAGCCTTTACCATCACTGCGGGCCACCCTGGACTAGCCGGATTGATACATGTTGGTGATACCCCTAGTTGGTATATCCCCAACATTAGCCCCCGAAAGGGTTGAAGTTCTCCAGGCACCGTCTTCTTTTGTCGGCATATTCCGTCTCGTCAAATGTAGGTGGCTGAAGAGTTTGAAGCATTCCGAAATTGAAATAAGCGGTGATCTGTCTAATGTAGCCGGAACGTCGCTGCCAACATGGGAAAGACGGCCTGACAGCTTGTCAGGAATCTTCCATGTGCGGTCTTGTCAAACTGACCAGTGCCGTCAAATGTTGACGGATGACGTCATGCAGTCCACGGCAGTTTGAACTTAAGCATGCATCACGATTACTTTCCCACTACGAGTGGAAATCGAGGCGATGGCCTCGCTTGCCGTTGCCACGGTGTGCCAATCGTGGGCACGTGGCGGAGATCGTGTCTCCGGCCGTTTCGTGCACGAATCTCGGAGCAAGGGAAATAAATTCCCCAGCCGCCTCACAGCGGATCTTCACTTCCATTCCCCATCTCCACCGTTGCCTCTCCCTCTCCCTCGAACTCTCCTCCTCCAAATCGCACTCCGGCGACCAGACGAGCTGCGCACCTCCACATGGCGAGCACCGGCGAGCAAAGTACAGGAGAGGCAGCGGCGGCGGTAGTAGCACTCCTCGCCGCAGCAGGGTCTGGATCTGCAGCGGCGGCGGCGGCGAGCACCGCACCATCGTCCTCTTATTTCCCCGCCACGGACATGGGCGGGGTGTCTTCATCTTCTCCGGCGCCGGCAGCGGCAACAACCGCAACATCTCCTTCTTTTCCTCTGCCATCCATGGCGACGGCGGACCCCGAGGCTGCGGCCCCTCCAGAGGTTCCCGCCGGCGACGCCATCAATGAAGATGAGGAGGTTGCCGATCTGGGTTCCCGCTACTGGCTACCGTCATGCTTGACGGAAGAATATCTGAAGGAGCTGGAAGAAGGCGGATTCTTGCCGCCGAAGGCGGAATGCTTTTGGCGGCTGCCAGGAGACGAAGCGGTCCCCGAACCCCAAGACGGAGAAAGGGTCATCCTGGCATCTCACCTTCTCCACGGTATGACTCTTCCACCCTCCGCCTTCTTTTCTGCCGTGCTCAAGCACTACGGGTTGCAACCACACAACATTGCACCCAATAGTATACTAGTGCTTGCCGGCTTCCAGGCGTTATTTGAGGGCTACTTAGGTATAGCACCAACAGTAGAGCACTTCAAATATTGCTTTATCTGCCGCTGGCAAACCATATCTGCCGGAGTGATGGCAACGTGCGGCAGTGTTACTTTCAACTGCCGCCAAGGTGACTGGTACCCAAAGATCCCGTACATCGAGTTGGTGAAGAACTGGACCAGCACCTTCCTCTACTGCAAGGACATCCCGACACCTGGAAATACGGTGGGGATTCCTCCTTTTGTCAATGCTCCGCCAACCTACCAGGCCCATTGGACGGAGAAGGCAGCAACCAACTTGCCGGAGGAATTCCTCCTAGCATTTAGGCGGATTGAGTTCCTCACCAAGACGATGGTCCCTCCCAATCTTGACGGAGTTGACACCGTCCCGTGCTGATTGTCAAGGCGGATCATGCCACTTCGCCACCGCCCCATGAAGATGTGTGAATACAAGGCGGAGGCATCCACACAGGCAACAACGCTCTTGATGAAGATGTGTTGTTGTACCGGCTGAGAGAGCTCATCCAGCGAAAACAGATAAAGGCGGCCGAAGGCGTCGCCATGTTTACCCACGACAACCCAGCCCCAGAGGTAAGCCAAAATTCCTGTTGGTGCTTTTGTCTATGTTTGCCTTACTTTTGGACTGACGCGACATTATTCTCCAGCTGAGATCCTTGACGGACGCTGACTTGGCTCCCAATTGGTATGATCCTGGGACCAAGACCAAGAAGCGGAAAACTGCCAACACATCCTCCACCAGAGACTTGGAGAAGAGGAAGAAGGCGGCCGTCACTGCCGAGGCAGAGGATGAGACCTTGGGGGAACATATCCCCACAAAGCGGTAAGCTAACGCCCGCTTGATTTACGTTTCATTATGCCGTACATCCGCTAACTTGCTTGTACTCCCCTTTACAGAGCAAAGCCAACCATGGCCAGGCTACGCTCCAACGTGAAGGCGGCTGCCGGCAGAACCAAGCCGCCAAGACCTTCTCCGGCCACCGCCCCAGCTACACCCGCCGCCAGCATTCCCGCGGTTCTTTGCCAGGGAACTCTTATGGCGGACAAGATGACGGTGACTGGCACCGCCCAGTCGGCTGCGGAGAAGGCGGCAGGCAAAACAGTTGCTGCCATCACGCCCTTGTTAAAAACGGCTGAAGCTTCGGCTAATGATGCCGCCCGATTTATCGCCATGAAGCAGGAGATGGCGGACATAACAGAAGAAAACCTTGGCGGGTCCTCCTCCCATCCAGGCCCTGGACTTGGCGAGGGAACAAGAGAGGCACGGCATACGCTAAGGACCATACGTGACGGGACCAAAAGCTGGTACACGCACATGGAAAAACTCCATGACCACCTGCACGGGCAACTTGAGGTAAGATGCACCATAGTCGCATCCCCCGAGCACTTTGGCGGCTAAAGGATTGTTTAGCCGGCGGAGTGGTCCTTTGACTATGTCGGCTAACCTAACTGTTGTTTGTGCTTGTTTGTTAGGCTACGTTGGCCTCCAATGCTGAGCTGTTCTCCGCCTAGGAGAAGAAGGTCAAGGAGTGTCGCGAACTGCGGCAAGAACTGGAGCTGAAGGACGCCCAGATTGTGAGTCTTGAAGAAGCTCGCAAAAAGATGAAGGTGACAAAATTTGTTTGCCTTCTTTCGTCCGCCAACTTTTTCATTATGCCTCCGACAAGTATTTTAGCCAGAATTTTCCTTGTTGTTGTAGAATTGTTAAACACTGCACAAGATATTCTCAAGAGCTCCACTGACATGCAAGCCTTAATGAACGAAGCTGCAGATCTGGCCAAGGAGGTCATGAAGTTGAAGGCGGAGCATGCCCAGGAGCTGGAGAAGCGGGACATGGACCATGCCACCGCGGTGAGCAAGTTGACAGATCAGATCAAGAATCTGAGCGACAATCTTGCCGAGGTGACAAAGAACTCCCAGATCCAGCAAGAGAAACATGCCAAGGCCGTGCAACTACCCGAGGATACTCTTGCCGGCCACTTGGACGACATCAACGCCGTCCATGAGCACGTCCTTGGTCAAATTTTGCCCTTTCCTTCCTGTCAGTTGCACGCTTGAAAATACTTGCTTTTGCTTGCTTAACTTTGAAATTTTTTGCCTTGCAGCCCCGGCAAACTTGAGCGACACTGAGGATACCTCTCCCCGCCTTGCATGCATATTGAAGGTTGGTGAGATGATCACCGACATCATCAGTGCAGGCCAAGCATTTGCCGCCAAGTTCTATCCGGGCGAGAGCAGATCTCGTTGTCCTCGAGGCGGTGCCAGAGGTACTGAGGAAGGCAGCCCACGAACATGAGAGTGTGTTACGCTCCGCTGCCCGCGGCGCCGCTAAGGTGGCACTCTCCTTGTTCTCCGCCTGGTACTCAGAAGCCGATATACACCAGGTGACGGAGTACATGCCCACGGAGGACGAGGATGGTAACCCATCGACCCGAAGAAAGTGATGGCCTCCGTCTCCGGCTACACAACTCGAGTGGCCAACATGGTGGACCTCCGCGCCTTCTACAAGGAGCATCCCGACCCTCATCTTGCAGTAGGCAGAGCCTCTTTGATTGCGGGTGGAGACGCCGCCGTTGGTGAAGGCGAAGCCTCGGCCGACAGGCGCAGCCCCCAGGATGGCGGAGCCAGCCCCCAGGATGCCGACGTCAGCCCCCAAGTCCTCGAGACGGCACCAACCAAGGCGTCAATGCCCTAGGCGGCCGTTCCTGCAAAGAATGGCACAAGTAGATGCGTTAATCTGTTAACGCTAAAAAAACTTGTCTTATTTTGGGATGTAACTATGTTTGTTTGGGCCAACTTTTATGCTACACTTGGTGGTAGGCTTACGTTAAGTGGCCCGCCTTAAAAATGTATCTGTGTTTATATGCTTAGTTGTTTCATATGTTGGCGGAACCTCATCTCAGTTACTTTAGCTGTGCCAACCAGGTGTAATACCAATTAGTTTAGACACAGAGGCAAAAGCCGGCATGTTGGTGCCAACGACATATTACTAGGCGACCCACAGACAAACAAACAGATAGTCATATTAGGCGGTGCAAAGGTTATTTGCTTAGTTTTAGCCGGCAGACGGCAAAATGCCAAAAAAGTTGGAACCACTAGCACTGAGCGAAATTTTGGTAACTTTTGACATGATAGATATATGATTGCAAGAAAAGACAAAAGATGGCATGGTCTCACGACGGAATGAGCAAACCACAGACTTTTATTTCATAATCATATAGTACTTGTTACAATTAAAAATTGCTAAGTGTAAAAGGGACGTAGCTGCTCAATGTTCCATGGCCGCTTAGTTTCCTCGTACTTGTTGTCAACATTCCTCTTGCGCTTACGGCCATTCTTCTTCTTGTAGCCATCTCGTATGTCCATCAAGTAATAGGAACCAATGAGCAGTACCTTGCTGACCACAAAGGGTCCTTCCCATGGCGGGGATAACTTATGCAATCCTTTCCTGTCCTGGATTAGGCGGAGGACCAGGTCACCTACTCTAAAACTACGTTGTCGCACTCTTCGACTGTGGTACCGTCGCAAATTCTGCTGATAGATGGCGGATCGTGGAATGGCAACGTCTCGTTCTTCGTCAAGTAGGTCAAGGCCGTCCTATCTTGCATCTTCTGCGTCTTCTTCGACGTAGGCTTGAATTCTGGGGGAGTCGAACATCATGTTGGATGGCAACACTGCTTCTGCGCCATAGACTAAGAAGAAAGGAGTAAACTTGGTTGACCTGTTTGGAGTTGTGCGTAAGCCCAAAGGACAGATTGCAACTCTCAACCCAAGCCCCAGCTGCCCTGTGCAATGGTACTTCAAGACGAGGTTTTATTCCTTGTAAGACTAAACCATTTGTACGCTCTACTTGACCGTTTGCCTGGGGATGTGCTACGGAGGCCAAATCCAGCCGGATGCCATGTTGGTTGCAGTATTCCTCAACTTCGCCTTGCGATAAGTTTGTGCCATTGTCGGTGATAATGCTATGTGGCACCCCGAACCGAGAGATTATGCCCCACAGAAAACTGGCGGCTGTCGCGCCGTCAAGCTTTTTGATAGGTTTAGCTTCAACCCATTTGGTGAACTTGTCTACAGCCACAAGCAAATGTGTGTAGCCACCAGGTGCTGTCTTAAACGGACCAACCATGTCCAAGCCCCAGACTGCGAAAGGCCATGTGATGGGTATTGTTTTTAGCTCCTGAGCCGGCATGTGAGGTTGTCTGGCATATAGTTGGCAGCCCTCACATCTTTTGACGGTATCTTCTGCGTCCTCCTTAGCTGTCAACCAATAAAAACCCTGACGGAAAGCTTTGGACACAAGAGAGCGAGATGAAGAATGATGCCCACAAACTCCAGAATGTATCTCATCCAACAGGTTTCTGCCTTCCTCGGGCGAAATGCAGCGCTGGTAGACTCCAGTAGTACTACGCTTGTACAATTCACCTTTGATAATTGTGAATGCTTTGGCCCTTCGTATGATCTGCCTTTTCAATACCTCATCGACCGGCAACTCCTGGTTGATCAGGAAGTTCAAGTATGGGGTGGTCCAGTCCGGCTTTACCAAGTAGATGGCATAACTAGCCTCTTCTACTGGTTCTGCCGCTTCCGGGTCAAGGAGGCCTGCCCCTTTTATTGACGGCTTGTAGAGGTGTTCCAGGAAAACATCCTTTGGTACCTTTTTGCGCTCGGACCCCAATCTAGCAAGTGTGTCTGCTGCCTCGTTTTGGGCCCTTGGGATGTGGCGGACCAAATATCCTAGGAAGCATTTAGCGAACTCATCAACAGCGGAGCGATATGCCGCCATTGTTGCGCTTTTTGCATCCCATGTACCACTTGTCTGTTGTGCCACCAGGTCTGAATCTCCATAGCAGAGAACACGCTGGACGCCTAATTCTTTGGCAATGTGAAGGCCGTGAAGAAGCGCTTCGTATTCAGCAAGATTATTAGTTGCTTTGAAATGAATTTGCAACACATAACTTAGCTTGTCTCCTTGCGGATTTCGTAATACAACGCCAGCCCCCGAGCCCTGAAGCATCTTTAACCCGTCAAAGTGCATGATCCAGTACTCTGATTCAGGGAGAGGTATTTCATCCCTGGCCTCTGTCCAATCTGCGACAAAATCTGCTAAGGCTTGAGACTTAATAGCGTTCCTGGGTTTATACGTGATGTCAAAGGCGGCAAGTTCGATGCCCCATTTGGCGACTCGGCCTGTTGCATCCGCATTGTTGATTATATCTCCCAGAGGTGCTTTGCTCACCACCGTAATTGAATGTTCCTGAAAGTAGTGCCTCAACTTCCTGGCGGCGTAAAAAACGCCATAGACCAGCTTCTGGTAATGCGGATAACGCTGTTTAGAGGCGAAAAATACTTCACTGATGAAGTAGACGGGACGCTGCTCAGATGTGTTTGCTGCTTCCGCCTTGCGTTCCACAACCATTACTGCGCTGACAACCAAATTGGTTGCCGCGATGTATAGCAGCATTGGCTCCTCTGGACGAGGTGCTGCAAGGATTGGGGCAGTCGTTAATGCTACCTTTACCTGCTGCAAGGCAGCATCTGCTTCGTCTGTCCACTCAAAGTTGTCGGATTTCTTTAATAGCCGGTAAAGAGGCATAGCCTTTTCACCAAGACGGCTAATGAAACGACTGACGGCAGCTGCGGAGCCGGCTAGGCGCTGCACGTCCTTTAGGCATGTGGGCCTGGATATGTTGAGAATTGCCTTGACTTTCTCCGGGTTGACCTCAATTCCTCGTTCGGAAACGATAAAGCCAATCAACTTGCCGGCAGGAACTCCAAAGACGCATTTCTTTGGATTGAGCTTCATCCTATATACCCGAAGATTGTCGAAGGTTTTCTAAGGTCCTCAAGCAAATCCGCCTTTTTCCGAGACATGACGGCAATGTCGTCTATATAGACGTGAACATTGCGGCCAATTTGTTCGTTAAGGCATATTTGCATGCATCGCTGATACGTTGCGCCAGCATTTTTTAGGCCGAAGGGCATCGTGATGTAGCAGAAGGTTCCGTAGGGTGTGGTGAACGCTGTTTTTGGTTGGTCCGATTCCCGCATTTTGATTTGGTGGTACCCGGAGTACGCATCCAAAAAGCGCAGTAGCTTGGAGCCGGCTGTGGAGTCTATGACCTGATCTATACGTGGTAAAGCGAAGTGGTCCTTAGGACAGCACCTATTCAATCCGGTATAATCGATACACATCCTCAGCTCTTTATTAGGTTTCGGAACCATTACAGGGTTTGCCAACCAATCAGTATGCACTACCTCCCTAATGAACTTTGCCTCCTGCAACTTGATGATCTCCTTCCCAATCGCTTGCCTCTTCTTCTCACCAAAGCGCCTTATTCCTTACTTGACTGGCTTGGCTCCTTCGTAGACATTAAGAGAGTGCTCGGCAAGTTCCCTAGGGACACCTGGCATGTCGGCGGACGACCATGCAAAGATGTCCCCGTTCTCACGGAGGAACTCGACGAGCGCGCTTTCCTACTTGTCATCTAAGCCGGACCCGATGGTGAGCTGCTTGGAGCTGTCACCTGACACTAGATCCACCTTCTTTGTTTCTTCGAAGGCTTTGAAGGTCTTCTTTGGTTCGGCAGTCTGCACCTTTTCCGGCAACTACGACGTATCAGTCTCCTTTTTCAGCATTGCTAGTTCCTCTGCGTGGAGGACAATGCTGACGTGAAGCACACGTTCGTTGGGAGACCCAAGAGGAAGGTATGATGTAGCCCAGCAGTAAGTTTTCCCTCAGTATGAAACCAAGGTTTATCGAACCAGTAGGAGCAGTAGCACTTCAGAAGGTTGTCAACGGCGAAATATGATGTGGCGCAACACCAGGGAATCCGGCGCTGACGTGGAACCTGCACACAACACAATCAAACTACTTTGCCC
This sequence comes from Poa pratensis, assembly GCA_947311845.1. Lineage (NCBI taxonomy): Eukaryota > Viridiplantae > Streptophyta > Magnoliopsida > Poales > Poaceae > Poa > Poa pratensis. Next base: position 20,217,329 of record CAMZMU010000058.1, read on the forward strand.
CAACGAAACAGTGAGGTTGTCAATCTCACCGGCTTGCTGAAAACAAAGGATTAAACGTATGGTGTGGAAAACAGTATTAAATTGCAGAGAATGAAAAGGAACAATGTTTGCAGTTGGTTGTATTATCAGTGTAAAAGAATGGACCGGGGTCCACAGTTCACTAGTGGTGTCTCTCCATAAAAGATAACTAACATGTTGGGTGAACAAATTACAGCTGGGCAATTGACAAAATATTGAGCGCATGACAATGCATATATATGACATGATGATTACTATGATATTCAATTGGGCATTACGACAAAATACATAGACCGTTATCCAACAACGTCTATGACTAATAATCCACCGCCAGGTTGTCATCCGAGTTCCCCGTTGGTATTAAGTTGCAAGTAACGGATAATCGCATTAAGTAATGTGCGTAATGTAAACAAATGCATTAGACCTAACGGCGCACCCTTAAGCTAAGCATCGGTTATTTTATCCCTAGTGGCAACAGCACATCCACAATCTTATAAGTTGCTGTCACTCTCCCAGATTACCGGAGGCATGAACCCCTTATCTAGCATAAATACTCACTCTTGGAGTTACAAGCATCTACTTGGCCAAAGCATCTACGAGTAACGGAAAGCATGCAAGATCATAAATAACATAAAAGATAGATTGATAATCAACTTGACTTAGTATTCAATATTCATCGGATCCCAGCAAACACAACATGTAGCATTACAATAAGATGATCTTGATCATGTTAGGCAGCTCACAAGATCAAAACATGATGGCACAAAGTGGAGAGACAACCATCTAGCTACTGCTATGGACCCGTAGTCCAAGGATGAACTACTCACGCATCAGTCCGGAGGCAGGCATGGTGATGTAGAGCCCTCCGGTGATGATTCCCCTCTCCGGCAGGGTGCCGGGAAGAGGTTCTGGACCCTCCCGAGATAGGGTTGACGACGGCGGCGCCTCTGGAACTTTTCGTGGATAATGGCTCGGGTGTTTAGGGTTTTCGCATCGGGGGAATAAGTAGGCGAAAGGGCGGCGGCTGGAGAGCCCCGAGGGGCCCACATGCCCCTAGGGCGCGGCAGGCATGGGACCCGCGCCCAGGGTGCGTGTGGGACCCACCTGGCTCCTCTTCGTTCCTCCTTTGGACCTTCAGGTGTCTTATGATAAAATAGGTCCCTCCGTGAAATTTCATCCAAGTCCGAGAATATTTCATGACTAGCTTTTCTGGAATACGAAAACAGCAGAAAACAGGAACTGGCACTGTGGCATATTGTTAATAGGTTAGTCCCAAAAAATGTATAAAAGTGACATAAAGTGGATGCAAAACATGTAACAATTGGTATAATATCAGCATGGAACATCAAAAATTATAGATACGTTTGAGACGTATCAGCATCCCCAAGCTTAGTTCCTGCTCGTCCTCGAGTAGGTAAACGATAAAACAATATAATTTTTGAGGTGACATGCTACCATCATAATCTTGATCATATAATATTGTAAGGCACATGTAAATGAATGAAGTGATCCAAGTCAATGGTCTATAGTTTGCTACCAAATAGATAATGAGTAAACAATGAATCACACAAGCTAAACTTTTTCATGAATAGTACTTTGGAGACAATGCATCCATAGGTTCACATAAGAGTTAACTCATAAAGCAATAGATTCTAACAAAAGGTATTTAATCAACACAAAGGAAGATTTAAGTTTCAGCATTTGCTTCAACTTTCAACATATTTATCTCATGGATATTGTCAACACAAAGCAATATAATAAGTCCAATATGTAGCATATAACAAATGTTGTAACAAAGTTGACACTAGTGTTTGCTTGTGGAAGATAGAAGAATAGGAAAACTGACTCAACATAAAAGTAAAAGAAAGGCCCTTCGCAGAGGGAAGCAGGGATTAAATCATGTGCTAGAGCTTTTTAGTTTTTGAAATCATATAGAGAGTAAAAATTAAATTTTGAGAGGTGTTTGTTAATTGTCAACGAATGGTAGCGGATGAAAACAGTATTCTCCCTATCAAACAGACTTTTAAGAGCGGCTCCCATGAAGGACGTTATTTCTACCAGCAAGGCAGATCATCCCTCTTTCTCTTTTGTTTACACATGCAGGTATTTCACTGTTTGTCATTGCTTACTGATAAATCAGGGCAAAAATGTGAAGAGAATTAAGCGGTTAAAGTTGTAATTAATTGGGACTGGGCACCCCGTTGCCAGCTCTTTTTGCAAAATTATTGGATAAGCGGATGTATATGCCACTAGTCCAGGTGTAAAGTCTGTTTGACAAGTCGAATAAAGAATAACCCACTACTTCCTCATGAGCTAGTAAACATTGACACAAAAAGGAATAATAACAGTTTTGAATAATTTAAAGGTAGCACATGAAAAATTTACTTGGAGTGGCAAGGAAATACCACATATAGTAGTTATGGTGGACACAAATGGCATGGATTTTGGCTCAAGGATTTGGATGCACGAGAAGCATTCCCTCTCAGTACAGAGTTTAGGCTAGCAAGGTTATGTAAGCAAACAAGAATATCAACCAGTACACCAAGTTTTATATGACAAACATATTGCAAACATTATAAGACTTCACACTGTCTTCCTTGTTAACCAAACCCTTTTATTAGAAAATATCTAGACCTTAGAGATACCACTCATGCAAACCAAATTTCAACAAGCTTTACGGTAGTTCTTCACTAATGGGCTTAACTTACATGATGCAAAAGTTTAATCATGATCTACTTGTTAACTCAAAACAATTGACAAGTATCAAATTATCCAAATTAGTGATCTACAAGAATATGCAAGTTTTTTCCATTATACCATTTACCACATGCAACATTTTCTGTTCCAACCAAACACCAATCAATTTATTTCAATAACTTCCAAACAAGTATAAGTGAAGCAAGAGAGTACTTTCTTTAAAAGAAAACTAATAGCTCTGACAAGAGATACATGAAAACAAGAGCTAAAAGCTGAACAGCGCTAGATATGAATACTCAACAAATATAAGTGAAGAATAGGAGTATTCTCATGAAAAAGCGGAGCGTGTCTCTCTCCCAATCAAGAATGCTAGGGTCCAATCAAGTTGATTACAAAATAAAAATAAAGTACTGAAAATAAAAGCACACAGACGCTCCAAGAACAGCACATATGATGTGAAAGAATAAAAATATAGTTTCACTAGAGATGACCTGATAATTTTGCCGATGAAGAAGGGGATGCCTTGGGCATCCCCAAGCTTAGACGCTTGAGTCTTCTTGAAATATGCTGGGGATATCCATGGGAGCCTCCCCAAGCTTAAGCTCTTCACTCTTCTTGATCCTATTATATCATCTCTCTTGACCCTTGAAAACTTCCGTCACACCACTCAAAGCAAATCTCATTAGAGGGTTAGTGCACAATCAAAAACTCACATGTTCTATAAAGACGCAATATGACTTGTTACTTTAAACATTAGCTACTGCCACTGATGTTATGTGAAGCTCTTCCACCAAAAAAGAATTTCACTCAACACTAGTAAAAGAGAGAATGCAAAATAAAAGCATAATCTGTCTAAAACAGAACAGTCCGCAAAGACGAATTTTTTCGAGGCACTTACGACGCTCAGATCGAAAAACTTTGAACTAACGAAAGATTCAGACATACATAAAGATTACGCACAAAATTTTTCATATTTAATTAACAATCTGGTGATTTTAGGAATTTCGTACAGTGAACAGCAAAAATTGTTTCTGCGCAGCAATCGAAATTTAGCATCATCTTAACATTAGAGGCTACTCTTGGCACAACAATGCGAAAAAGTAAAGATACAAAGGAGTTGCTACAGAAGTAAACAAGCTCCTTGACAAAAACTGAAAATAAAAGATAATGGGTTGCCTCCCAAAAGTGCTTTCTTTAATGCCTTTTAGCTAGGCTAGCAGATTTTAATGATGCTCTCATAAGAATAAGAGTTGAAAAACAAAAGAGAGCATCAAGAGGCAAATATCAAACACATTTAAGTCTAACCCACTTCCTATGCAAGGGAATATTGTAATAAAATAAATTGTTGAAGCATAAAGCAACTAGCATAGAAAGATGAAACAAATGCAACTTCAAAACTTTCAACATAAAGAGAGGTGTTTTAGTAATTTGAAAATTTTTACAACCATATTTTCCTCTCTCATAATAACTTTCAGTGGCATCATGAACAAACTCAACAACATAACTATCACATAAAACATGCTTCTCATGATCTACAAACACATAATTTTTATTAAGTTCAAAAATAGTGGGGTTATCAAACCCACTTTTGACAATAATAGTATAATTAATATCATTAGGCAATATAGGACCATCATCAAGAGCATTATCATATATAACATTAGGGAGCACATTTTTACTTTCTGCAATTTCCTTTTCTTGAGTCAAGGTGTTGTTTACTTCAAATTTTTCAAAAGGGGATATTTCAATAGAATCATGCAATTCAACAATATAGCACTCTTCCTCCTTAGGTAGGCATGGAGGGCAATCAAATAATGTAAGAGTTAAAGAGTTACTATCTTTAGGAGGTATATCCTCCTTTTGTTCATCAATCTCCTCCTCTTTTTCATCCAATGAGATCACAGTTTCAGCAATTTCTTCTTCCATAGATTCTTCATTCTCTTCCTCATCTATTTCCTTATCTTGGGTTATACTACCGTACCCTTCTTCCTGCAAAATGTGGGTACCCTCTTGTGCATCAAGGACTCTCTTTTTATAATCAATGATATAACAATTATTACTGAAATTTTCTAGGCAATAATCAAGAATAAAAGAGACCGTTTCCTTAAGTTTATTACAAGCAACACAGGTTTCATAATTTTTAGCCATGAAGGAATCTATTTCAGAAGCTCCCATAAATAAAACAAATTTTTCTACTTCTTCAGCTCCCAGATAAGCATAGTTATAACAATGATAGTTCATAATTAAAACTTCTTCACTAAAGACACATTGGAATTTAAGATGTTTAGTTTCCTGTTCAGAGCAACAATTTATATCATGGTGTTCAAGCAAAATTTCAGCAATTTGATTTAACTTTTTTAACATGCCTCTCATGATTTTACCCTCTCTTGATTCTTTATACTTTATATATAATTCTCTAGCTTCCATCAACATAGAGGTTCTAGTAAATTCTTCCATAGCAAAAGTTTTTATAGGATTTTCAGTTTTATAATTTTTATGGGTTTTCAAGTAAACAAGCAAAACATAACTGGATAAAAGTAAACCTAGCAAGACAAAAACAAAGTAACGAGATTGGAAGCGTGAGACTCCCCTTGCAGAAGTCTGCTCACTCCCCGGCAACGGCGCTAGAAAAAGTGCTGTTACAGGGAGTCTGCAGAGCTTCCTGAAATACTTCTACTCCCCGGCAACGGCGCCAGAAAAAGTGCTGTTGCAGGGAGTCTGCAGAGCTTCCTGAAATACTTCTACTCCCCGGCAACGGCGCCAGAAAAAGTCTTGCTGACGTGTGCTACGTTCGTTGGGAGACCCCAAGAGGAAGGTATGATGTAGTCCAACAGCAAGTTTCCCCTCAGTATGAAACCAAGGTTTATCGAACCAGTAGGAGCAGTAGCACTTCAGAAGGTTGTTGGCGGCTTGCACGGCGCAACACGATCACCAACGTGGAATCTGCACACAACACAGTCAAACTACTTTGCCCCAACGAAACAGTGAGGTTGTCAATCTCACCGGCTTGCTGAAAACAAAGGATTAAACGTATGGTGTGGAAAACAGTATTTAATTGCAGAAAATGAAAAGGAACAATGTTTGCAGTTGGTTGTATTATCAGTGTAAAAGAATGGACCGGGGTCCACAGTTCACTAGTGGTGTCTCTCCATAAAAGATAACTAACATGCTGGGTGAACAAATTACAGCTGGGCAATTGACAAAATATTGAGCGCATGACAATGCATATATATGACATGATGATTACTATGATATTTAATTGGGCATTACGACAAAATACATAGACCGTTATCCAACAGCGTCTATGCCTAATAATCCACCGCCACGTTGTCATCCGAGTTCCCCGTTGGTATTAAGTTGCAAGCAACGGATAATTGCATTAAGTAATGTGCGTAATGTAAACAAATACATATGACCGTGGACATAGCATTGTTACGTTACCCCTAGTAGCAACAGCACATCCACAACCTTAGGCGTTGCTGTCACTCGCCCAGATTACTGGAGACTGAACCCACTATCTAGCATAAATACTCCCTCTTGGAGTTACAAGCATCTACTTGGCCAAAGCATCTACTAGTAACGGAAAGCATGCAAGATCATAAATAACATATAAGATAGATTGATAATCAACTTGACATAGTATTCAATATTCATCGGATCCCAGCAAACACAACATGTAGCATTGCAATAAGATGATCTTGAGCATGTTTGGCAGCTCACAAGATCTAAACATGATGGCACAAAGTGGATAGACAACCATCCAGCTACTGCTATGGACCTGTAGTCCAAGGATGAACTACTCACGCATCACTCCGGAGGCAGGCATGGTGATGTAGAGCCCTCCGGTGATGATTCCCCTCTCCGCCAGGGTGCCGGGAAGAGGTTCTGGACCCTCCCGAGCTAGGGTTGACGATGGCGGCGCCTCTGGAACTTTTTGTGGATAATGGCTCGGGTATTTAGGGTTTTCGCATCGGGGGGAATAAGTAGGCGAAAGGGCGGCGGCTTGAGAGCCCCGAGGGGCCCACACGTGGCCAGGGCGAGCCAGGGGGACCCGCGCCCTGGGTGCGTGTGGGGCCCTCCTGGCTCCTCTTCGTTGCTCCTTTGGACTTTCAGGTGTCTTCTGATAAAATAGGTGCCTCCGTAAATTTTCGTCCAATTCCGAGAATATTTCCTGACTAGCTTTTCTGGAATACAAAAACAGCAGAAAACAGGAACTGACACTGTGGCATCTTGTTAATAGGCTAGTCCCAAAAAATGTATAAAAGTGACATAAAGTGGATGCAAAACATGTAACTATTGGAATAATATCAGCATGGAACATCAAAAATTATAGATACGTTTGAGACGTATCACTTTACGACGCATAGCCTTCTTCAACGAGTCCTCATCCGTCATGGAGGCCCCATCCGCTGCCACCCCGAACCGCTCGCTCCGACGTATTGGAGTGATCCCGTCGGCGAAAGTCGTCGCAGTGGGGGGGGGCGTGCGCGGTGAGACGGAGTCTCCAACCGAGGGTGGCGCCACCGGAAAAACAACGGCTTGGGTCGGCTGTGATGAAGTAGTAGCCGACCCATCCATTGTCGCCTCGTCGACAGATGTAGCATGAGACGGGGTGGACTGTGTCGGAGTCGGGTCCCCCACCGTCTCACTCCCTCCAAGCACCGGAGAAACCAGGGGAGGCAGGGTCGATGTAGAAGCCTCCCCGAGGTCCGGCCCAGCCGGAAAGCCACCGGCTGCTCCACCTGGCTGCCAACGGCCGGCCCAGCCCCTCTGACCGTGGTGGCGCCTCCAGCAGGCCGGCCCATCAGGGACAACCCAGCGTGGGCTGCCTTCAGCAGGCCATGGTCATCCTCCATGTGCAGACCAGCAGAAGGCCGGCCCCAGAACACTCCAACAGGCCGGAGCTGGCCTCGCGCGGTCCAGACGAGATCGGCACCTCCTGCACCGTGCGCTGGATAGCAGGTTGTTGCACGTCCGGCCCACCTCGCAGTCCCAACTCGATTGAAGCAGCAACAACAGAACCAGAGCCAGACCCAGCACATGTCGAGTCCCCGGGCGATGAATTCCCTGCATGAACAACTCGCAACAGCCCCGGTGAAGTACGACGAATCCGTGACACAATCTCATTCCCGCGAGGAGTTTGCGGGTTCGGATTGTATGGAGTAATCGCCACAAGGGTCCGAGGAGTAGGTGTATCCGCAGCAACCACTGTCTTCCCATTGGCATTCGAACCAGAAGATTGATTGGCATCAACCTCCATGTTGGTAGACTGTGATCCATTCGTACCCATAGAATCGAATGTACCATCCGGCCCATCCTCTACTCCATCAACGGCACCATCGGCATCATCCCCTTGCGACGCCAGAAATAAGGGACAAACTCTGCATCAGGCACAAAATCCTTTGCCTCACGACGGAAAACGAAAGCATATTCCTTTAACTTTACCACACATGCTGTCCCGATATAAGGTCCAGTAGGGTCCACTTGCTTGTCAAGAGGCGCAGAGCTCGGCATCCCAACGAGGATACGCACGATACCACGGCTCCTTAGCGTGACAAGATCAACATCCAAAGTTGTCCCAATAAGAGAACCAACTGCCCAAATACCAAGAAAATGACGGACCGGATAAGGAACCCCCTGAACATGGACCCACACCTGCTCGAGAACCCGCATAGGGAGAACATCCTGTCTCTTCCACGCCGAAACAGTGGCAGTGGCAGCAAAGGAAGGAACACCCATCTGCATGCCGTCTATCCGCTGAAGGTCCCCGACCGAAGGAAGCCCAATGAGAAAGGCATCGGTCCCATGAGGCACAGCCTCCCACGTCCAAGACGAACTCGACGGACACATCCTGGACATCAAGCTCTGAATAGCAGACGCGGGTACCTGATCCCCACAACCTTCACCAGTGCGGTGGGGGAACTAGAGGGGACCAAGTGAGGCTTGTACACACTATCCGGCAGCTGCGTAAAAATAGTCTCCTCTGTGCCATAACCTGCAGTAAATGCCGTGGGCCTTGGAAGCCGCAGCGTCGGACACCTCATAGTCGGATGTTTCCCATTATCACAAATGAGACAATAGTGCTTTGCTGGACAATTCTTAGCGGAATGAGTATCAACTGCACACTTCCAACAATTGCTAGCTTTCTTCCCTTTACCACTTCTCGGAGCCTTTGTTTCCACTTGACCACCGGCCTCGACAACCGGCGAGTCACCAACCAAGCTGCCCACCTCAGGAGCCGACGGGGTGACCTCGGCGGGCTGAGGCGCCATCAAGAGTTGCCCCTGCCCAGGAACTGGAGGCGGCATGAATTGTTGCTGCGCCTGCGGCGGCAACGCGGGCTGATTCAGTGACTGGAACTGAGGCTGCTGCTGAAACTGCTGCTGCACTTGTTGCCCCGTCTTCTTCTTCTTCCGCTTCGGTCGTGGCCCCTGACCCACCGGCTGCACCATAGGCGGCGTGAGTTGTTGCTGCAACGGCGGAAACATGGGCGGGGGCATCGGCGCCAAAGGCGGGAACTGGTACTGCCCCGGATGCGGCATATACGCCGGGAAACCCGGCTAACGAGACGGGTTCTGGAGCGGCATGAATGCCGGTGGTCCGACCGGCGGACGGAGCTGTCCGGCCGTGACAGGAGCGGCCCCTCCGATCAAGGGCTGGTACGCCCCGGCTTGCAGTTGTCCAGCCCCGGCACCCTGCCTTGGCGGCGCCGGCTGGGGAAGCGGAGGCGGCGGAGCCGCGGGACGAGCGCGAGCATCCCCGCCGGGCTGCGGGCGTTGCGGGGCAGCCATGCGACGAGACGGGGTCGCCGCGACGGCCGCAAAGGACCTCTCCCACGGCGAGGCGGCGGCTCGGCAGCAGAGGACGTCGACGGTGAGGCGGAAGCCGGCGGCGTGAGGGCTTGCGTAGTTGCGGGCGCGGACGGGAGGTTCTGTCGAGGAAGGATCCCAGGCTGGAGTCGAATCGCGTCCGAGCTAGGGCTAGGTCGACGTGGACGATGGAGATGAGCCCACAGCGACGGACGACCCAGATGCGACCCTTGCCCAACCTGCCAAGCGGGTCCGCCTGGCAGGAATTCGAAAATTAAACTCCAGCCGGGTCAAGCGCCATCTCCGCATGTATCGAATCGGCCGTTACCAGCGTCTCGAACCCCGCCGTGGTTGCCGTCTTCGCCGGCGATGATCTCGCATCCAACGCCTTGTCGAGGAAGGTTCCCAGAACCGGCGGCAGTGAGATGCGGCGTGGTGGCAGAGGCCCCCGCCACGGCTCCATACGAGGCGGCGATCGCGTGATCCGTAGCCCGCACGAAGAAGACACCGTGCCTCTGCGACACCGGCGCATCCCCGGCGGCTCCACCGTCGTCTTCACAACCGGCGTCGGCTCCCTGCACACAGTAGACAAACAAACCTCACCTGCGTTAGCCGACGATCTCCGCTCCCAGAACCTGCTCGACGGCGAGGGGAAGCCGGCATCCTCCCAGAACTCCTGCACAAGCTCCTCGTCAGAACGCGGCGGTCGGCGGAGTATCGGAGTCTCGGACGACCCTTCCTCGACGGCGTCCAGCGCCGTCTGCACAGCGACATGCTCCCTGTCGAGGCCTTCGAGACCGTCGAGGCCTGCCGTCTCCGCCACAATCCCGGCGAGGCAAGCGTAGCGCGATCCGGGAGAGGCAGAGCCACCAGCCCACGGCGAGGGCGCCATGGACCGGCGACGGGTCATCCCCCTAGCCGCCGGTGTTGACCTCTCGGTGGTTTCTACCCAAGGGACCGGCGGTGTCATCCCCCTACCAGTTCAGCACTCCTAATAATGGAGCTATGTTTGCTACTACTTAGAAGGATTGGTATGAAACAAAGTAGACCACTTGCAAAAGTAAACAAGAAAGAAGACCACAAGTCCATAGTGAGGACAAATAACTTCAGCTTTCATCAATCAATAGTCAAATCAATTGTTGCATGCTAACTATATCATAGCCGTGTTCATCTTTTTAACGTCTATCACAAAATGCCTGCTTTAACGAAAACGTTAATCGTGTGGAGCGGTTTATGCCAATATGCTCCAAAATAAGTAAACGAAACTCTAAGAAACCTCAACTGCAAATTTTATGGAGCCAATGACCCCTTAAAAAATAGAATAAAGACTAAATTGACCAATATAGACACCTTTTTCTGGGGTAAAAGGCAGGCGCATTTCCATTCGGTTTGGAGGAAGCAATTAGAATTTACACAAATATAATTATCTGGAGGAAAGCTCGAAATTCACTAATTTTGTCTATTTCATCGACAGCTTTCACTAAAACATTCTTCTATACCACCAAATGTAATTAAGATTCCACCCATTAAGTATTTGTCTAAGTTATCTATCTCTATTTTGCCACTTGTCAAGTATTTTTTTTGAGTTTTAAACCTGTCAAGTATTTGGATAGGGGTATTTTCGCCAAAAAAAGACGCCACGTGTTGCCGTCAGAATCTCAATAATTTAGAACTATTTTGTACAGTGTAGAAGTATTTAGTACCACCTGCCCCCATTTTACAAGCAGTGTGACGACTTTACACATCGTGGACAACTGTTGATAGTGGTACCCATGGTGTATTTAGCTCAATATTGTCTGGATATGCCTTTCCAACAGTACTGTCAAATGTGTAAGCGTGACACAGTGCTACTTGCATTGCAGAGTTGCGGTTCGCCACGGCGTATCTAGAAGCTAAAAGGGCAGATCATGGGCGCGAAAGAAAGGAAAAGATGGTACCAGTTCGGATCATGCCATCTCAACTTTGCCTGGATCTTTTTTCATTTCTTTCGTGAGAACTTTGTCTGCATCCTACCTTCGATAAAAGGCATTGTGTCGATTCCACGGCCATTAACGAACTGACGATCTGCTAGTACTACTCATATTTAACAACCCGTGCATGCATGAACGATTACCTTTAATTTTAGCCGACATTTATGACCTGCAGTTCAGACTGAAGGTGTTACGAACTCGGATTTGTTCTCCTGTCCTAGTTGGCCGCAATTCATTCTGTAGAAAAGTTGTGTTTGAGGACGATGAGTATATATGTGTGATCACGATCACGATGATCTTGGCGGTGATTCTGAAGGAGGATCGGCCGGAAAGGTCGGACAATTTAGAGACTGCAGGTGCATGCGTTTGGTGCTACAGTAGTGCAGATAGCTCACTGAGTATGCGCGTGCAGACCGGTTTGGAAAAGCATTAATCGTATTGCTAACCTAACGCGGTCCTCGGGCATAATCTTGTCGAGGAGGAGGACGGTGCGGTCGGCGTCATCGCCTTTGGATTGATCCGCATTGCAGAGGTTCAGTACGCACAAACAGCAACTGTCGATCCACCAAAGATGCATGCATGGCTCATGCATCACGCTTCAACCCACACGCTGAACTCAAGTGATGGTGCTTGCTACTGTTCGCTCATGCAACACGCTTCAACCCACAGGCGATAGCTCCAGAGAACGCTCTTCTCCCTTTCTTACCTCGGCTTCGTCACTTTTGACTGTTCGTTCTGTGCCAAATTATCTGCATTATCGATGCCGACTGTGTCAAACGAGTGTCATTCTGTCCTCGAACGGAAATATTCCCTTGGAATTATTAAAGCTCGCCTACGCCTGATTTCGAATTCAGGAAGGACAAAAGTCTCGCGGCTACGGAGATGTTTGGCTCTCGCCTCGCAACATGACATGTTTATACTACACTTGCCAGTGACTGCCCAGTGTAGAGTCGACAACACAACGCCATGTCTCATGACAATATATAAAAACAAGTGACATTTTTTGAGAAAGGAGGGAGCTAGAGTTTATCTTTATCCACCACCGAAGCTCTCTCACACATCGCTGTCGCCTGCTACGGCGAAGCACATGCGAGTGCACAGTCAATGCATGTACTGTGTCTGTCCATTCATCGGTCTACTCACGCCCCGCCTAGCTAGGCTAAATTAAGTAGGCTTTGTTGATTAGCACGAACGTTGGCGCAAGCGGCCGAGGACGGCGTCAATTTTTCACAAGTCCCGATGGAGATCCGTCGTCGCAATCTTGTCTTTCCTGCCGACCGCATGTAGGGGTGGGCATTCGGTCTTTTCGGTTAGTTCGGTTCGGTCTTTCCGGTCTTTAACAATTTCGGTCATCTAGAAATGATACCCGTAATAAATTCGGTCTTTTCGGTTTTCTGTTCTTCGGTCTTCGGTCTATTCGGTTCGGTCTTCGGTCATGACCAAATAGACCAAAATATAGGGCGCGAGAAGGGGAATCGGCGCCCGAGACTAGGAAAGTGGAAAGCGATCGACTGGTCTCTCATGCACGGGAGAATCTACAGTACGCTGGGCTGAGATACCCAGTTATTGAGCCTAGAGACTAGATGGTATGGTTGGTTTAGTAGTTGGGCATATAGACTAGATGTACACATAAGCCGGCTGCTTCCGTACGTAATTCACTCAAAATAAAATAAAATCGGTCTTTCGGTCTATTCGGGTTATCTATAAGTGATACCCGAATTTCTGATCTAATTTCGGTCTTTTCTAATTTGCTACCCAAATTTCTAACGGTCTTTTCGGTCTCGGTCATTTCGGCTTCGGTCTCGGTCTTTTCGGTTTCGGTTTTCGGTCTTCGGTTTTTATGCCCACCCCTAACCGCATGTACCGCGGTGTGGCTCGTGCACCGTCCCCTTTGGACGACACGCTAAGAGCATCTCCAGTCGCGGCGCCCAAACGGCCGCCCAAACGCCTTTGGGGCGTGCCGGACACAAAATCGCCCCCACTCGCGGCGCCCAAACGCGAATTCGGTTCGGCGCGGCCCAGTTTTGTGTCCGGCACGCCCAGTCCACACCCTCAACTTGGGGAGGCTTGGGGCGGCCCCGGACGGAAGGAAACGCGACGCCACGTCGGCTCCCGACGCGCGGGCCATGCCTGGCAGTGAGACAAGAGGCTGCATTAATGCCGGGCGGCGTCTCGGTTTCCCAGCCGGGCGCAGCGACGCGTCGCTTCGCCTCTGCGGCGAGGAAGCGTCTGCGCCACGGCGGCGTCAATGCAGGCGAGCCGTTAATGGTGTGGCAGGCGAGCCGTTGGACGGCCGGAGTTAAGGCGACCTCATCCGTTCGCCTCCCCGGCCGCTATATAGAGCGGGTTCCTCGTCGTCTCCACCATCTCCATCCCACACCTAGCCATGGCCTCTCCCCGGCGCGCCGCGCAGGAAGAGAGACGAGCGCAGAGGGAGGCCCGTCGTCGCCGCCGTGACAGCCAGGTTTGGCAGAGCGCCATGGCTCGCCGCGGCTGGCCATCGCAGGAGGCAGGCTCGTCGGCCGTCAACGCTCCGCCACCTCCTCCACCGCCTCCTCCGCCACCGGCGAACCAACTCACGGAAGCCGAGGCGCGCGATCTCGTCCGCACCAACACGCCGGTGCCGGCGAACTGCGTCCTCCCCGAGGGATGGGCCACGAACCCAGTGCACGTCCCCGTTGCACCCATGCTGGCTGGCCAGGCGCGGCTCGACTACGTCGCCTCGTGCATGGGGACGATGGCGCCGGAGCTGCACGACGACCCCAGGTTCGAGCCGAACTCGGCGTACTGGTACAAGCAGGTCGAGCTCGAGCACGCCTACCGCCTCCACTCCTTCTTCGCCCCCAAGCCGCCTGCGGACTGGCTCGAAGACTCCGACGACGCCGTCGACACCGACGATGACGGCCTCACCAACACCACCGACGAGGACTTCGCAGCGGGCATGGAACGGGAGAGGGTTCGCTACGAGGCGGTGGAGCAGGCTCGTCGCGCAAGATCGGAAGGAGGCCGCGTGCAACCTCCTCCGCCGCAACCTCAACAAGAGGCGGAGGAGGTTGACGGTGATGATGACGGCTTGGAGGACTGGCCGCCGACGCCGGAGTGGGATCCCGGCCACATGCAGCTCGCCATCGAGGCCGACATAGCCTCTGCCGCCGCCACCACCGCCTCCGCCGCCACCACCTCCAGCTCCGCAGCCACCACCTCCAGCTCCGCCGCCACCACCTCCACCACCGGCTACCTCTACTGCCTCTGCTCGAGCTGCCGCCGGGGTCCTGTGCTCGCCGCCGCAAGGGCCGGCGCCTGCCCCAACTGCCGGTGCCCGGCGTGCCACCCTACTTACTAGATCTAGTCTAGGTCTAGATTTAAATTTGAATGAATTATGTTAGTTTGAATGAAATTTCAATGAAATATATGCATTTTCGTATCAAAATTTCATATTTGAATAATATTTGGGCGTCGCGAGTGGGGAGCGAGGGCGCCCAAATGGGCAAGGTAGTCCGGACGGCGCCCAAAGAGCCTGTCCGGACGGCCTTTGGGCGCCCATTTGGGCGCCGCGAGTGGAGATGCTCTAACAACGCATGTTTATTTGTATATATATTGTGCCACGTGCCTATCCATATATGTAGTGGGAGGAGAACCATATCCTAGCGTGCTACGTGTCCCGATAAAAGTGCTCTCTCGTTTTGTAAGGCTCTACGCTCCCACCAATCTCAAAGATTTCAGTTGACCAAATAATTAGATCAGTGTGAGTTACACGACACATAGTTTATCGGAATATTTCTGAACTTTTAATAGCAAATCAATGATATTTGATCAAATTTAAAGTTGATGTTGTTGTTCTAATAGTTGATCAAACTTAAAACGTGTGGGCAGGTCATACTGTTGCAACATGTGCGCGCATTTTCATTTCAAGTTACTACATTTTTACAAAATTATAAAATATTTTGGATATTTTAACGTTGACTACATACAGATGAAAATGTGGGAACAAACACAATAAAACGTGTCTATATACATGTGATTTAGAAAAGCTAGAACCTCTTACAATTCAGAACAAAGAGAGTAGTAAACAAGAACAACCACAATGGCGCCAATAGATATTACAGCTTTTATAAATCACAATATTTCTATTGACAAGTTGCTCGCATTTCTCGTTTTAGAGAAACGAGGGGCGACGATGTTGGGGATATGATGGTTTTGAAAACTGTAATGTTGGTTAGAGGTAAACACCTCACAAATAATCCAAGTGGTAGCATCAACAGAAACCATTTTATTCCTACAAAACTTTAAAAATATTGTGTTACCATATGCATCATAAACAAGTTACGGTAAGTTAAACAATATGGTCTGAAAAGGCTAAGTCGTCTCGTGTCGCTCTCATGGGTGCAACACTGGAACCACAAGTCCACAACACATAGGCACAGATACTCTGAACTTCTTTCCTTCCTCACCACCATTCCGGTCTTCGCATAATTGTTGTGGCTTGTGACGATGTTTATTAGGCATTATGGAGACACGACATCTATTTAGAGTGATGATTGATCCTTATGAGGTGCATAATCGAAGTCCCTAATTGAATAAAAGGATTGACTGGCTACATGTTTGGATGGCGTGGCGGTTGAAAATAGTGTGTTGTGCAAGAAGCGGAGAGGACTCGAACCAGAGGGTCTTGACAGCACGAGGCATATGGAGCAACACGCCTTCTTTAGGGCCCTTTTTGGCTGACGTCTTGACAGACATATGTAGGAACCACGACATAGTCTAGGTCCTATTTGGTTCAAAGGATGCGCAAGGGAATTTTATATATTTTCAATCTGTACGAATTTTTTTCTATGAAGTATATTTGGTTTAAAGGAATTAATCTCTCAAAATTTCTATATATTGATTTGCTACACTATAATTTCATAGGATTTCTAGCACGAGGCTATACAAGTTTTGACAAAATTCTTATGTGTTCATGGAAACTATGACATAACTCAATCCCTATAACAATTTCATGTGTTTTCCCCGCCGCACAGCCAAACAACTTCTATTACTAATTTATACGTTTTCGATTTCTATATGATTTGAAGTGTGCGGACATTCCTACGAACCAAAGAGCCGTAGTCTCTCCGTGTAGGTGAGCTCCGCCGGTGCAACAAGGCCACCCCTTCGGAAGTTTTGGACTCTATTTCGTAGGCGGATAACCTATCCGGGGCTGCATCTCGGCGAAATCTCTGGATCTATCTTTATCTGAAAGATATGCAAATATGGCGGCCCATGAGGATCGTTACACTAGTGTAAACAGGGCCACTGGTCCCGGGTCGTAAGGGCCTCTAGTACCGGGTGTCCACCCGGGACTAGCAAGGCGACACTAGAGGCCCCCCCCTCTAGTACCGGGTCCGTTACGACCCGGAACAACAGGCTCCCACGTGGCCGCCGAGGCGCGGGCGTGGTGGAGGACCTCTAGTCCCGATTGGTCATACGACCCGGGACCAAGGACCTCACACGTGGCAGCCTGTAATTTTTTGTTTTTCCTCCCAATTTAATATTGAAATGGTGCAAAAAAAAATGCGTTTAATTAATTAAAAACAGAAACTACATATAACATATCAAAATGTTCATAAATAAAAATATGTTCACGTCTATCCGGTTACATTGAGGTGCTCATAACCGGGACTAGAGCCCGTCTATTCGATTACACGTGTGTGGAGATCATAACCGGGAGTAGAGCCCGTCTATTCGGTTACACGGGAGATCATAACCGGGACTTCACCGCTATTCTCCATTGTATGTTCCTTTTGTAGGTATGACTTCGCTGAGCAGAAACCCCGCAAGTTCCTCTGCTAGTGCTTGAAAGCGCTTCTTTAGTGGCATACTCTCGCGCAATGGCTCTGCCTATAAAAGAAGGAGATCAATACGAATATTAATCATGACTATCAAAAATTATGAATGACACTGGAGATCAATTGATGAATATGATTGTTCACGTACGTCTAAAAATTTCTTTGGGTCCCGCTCAGTGACCGAACGACGAATCCACTCGCAAACGAAATATCCACAGAAATTGGTCCCCTGTGGTTGCCTCTCGATCCACTTTACGAGAATAGAATTCAATCAAATCATAGTCAACATATAGTGGTATTGAAAACTATAAATAAAGAGATGCGCGAACCTAGCTAGACCGTACTACCTACCTGTGGGTGAACAAAAGTCAGCTGTTCTTCAAATGAACCTGAACCCTTTGTCCTCGCTTTGAATTGTTTCCAAACCCTGCCGGCAAAAAAAAGAATAAATGAGTTATTAGTTGCTTGATATCTCTGAAATCAATAAGAGAGACTGATATAGTGCGATAATGTTTGAAATTACCTTTGGAGCGTATCTAGAATGCTTTGGTACCTCTCCTCAGGCCAGTCCAATGAGTCGTAGACTTGAACTCTTGATCTATCAACTTCAATGACTAGCAGAATGTAATGATCGCTGCGCATGATTATATACACGTCAGTAACTCATCAGTTACACTTAATTTGTACAAGCGAGTAACACTCTCTTACCTGAAGAAGTAAGGAAACATTATCTCCGTGTTGAAATGTTGCTTCATTAGGGTATTTAGCAAGTTCTTCTCCGTGTCCTTCACGTGGTTTTTTAGTGTCCTTGCATTAACTCGTACTGGGTTAACGAACCCAAAGCCATAGATGCCCTTTCTACCACATTCATCACTCTTCATTCTGCATAATACCGTAGTGAGCATAATTAGCGATGGCAATGAACGAGCTGAGAGCTAAAGACTTTATCTTTTTTGGAAATAAATGAATTGAATCACTTACAGACAGTAGGCACCGACGAGAGCCAAGTCGAGGGAGTCAAGGTTGTATAAGTACCAGAGTTCTTCGAGCTGAATTGTGAACATGTCTTCACCCGCGAAATGATTTTTTGTAACTTTCACACAGATCAAAAATTCATCAAATTGCTTTGTGGTTTTCATGTACCAACTATGGAGTTGTCGCATACATGTCGGTAGACACTTTATCTGATCACCTCGCAGCAGGGACCTCCCCCATTTCCATTTCCATGAATCATCTACATCAGACGGAAAGAGATTTTCGTTGTCCAGTTGAGCAAGAGTAATACCAGCATCTGCAGCAAAGTCCTTCTTCAAGGATAAAGTAGGAATTAGGTCCGTCACGGAGCCATGACCACTGGGTATAACTACGAGCGGGGCTATCGACTGGTTTGCCTGTTGTCCGAGCTGGGCAACGTCTCTTTTCCCTCTGGCACTACTACTTCTCGTCTTGGGAGAGCTACTACTTTTACTCAGAGCTCGTAAATAGTTATCTGGCTTATTTTTCTCATATTGCGATGGTTCCGTGATGAATCCAATAGCCCACTTGTTTTCCTTTGCAGTAAATGTTTGCTTTTCCTCGGGCTTTTTCCGTGCAAGCTGTCTTTTTGTGTCTGCATCCACCCACGCATCCAATTGCTCTTTAGTCATGTCGCAAGCTCTGAGGTCGTCAAGGCTTTTGGGTACTTTTGGGAGGGGCGAACGTCGGGGGTCTCGCCCGAATCCCATGGACGACGAAGTGGCGCCCTTCCTATGTCGGGGCTCAGGAGTCGGCTCATGCGGCGGCGGAGTCGGCTCATGCGGCGGTGGAGTCGGCTCATGCAGCGGCGGAGTGGGCTGACGCAGCAGTGGAGTCGGCTCACGCGGCGGTGGAGTCGGTGCACGCGGCGGTGGAGTCGGCGCACGCGGCGGCGGAGACGACTGATGCAGAGGCGACTGATGGTTGTCGTCCCCTTCATCGTCATCAGGTGGTGAATCATGAATTGGAGGAGACGATGGTGGCCTTGGCGCCCAGCCTTCAAACTAGATGTATTTCTTCCGCCATAGAATTAGACCACCCACGACGTCCCCTAGCACCGACTCATCATCAGCTCTTGGGAACTCAAGGTTCAGTGATTCATATCCTTGTACAACTTGATCCACGCCGACACGAGCAAATCCATCTGGAATGGCATTGCCAAGCCACGATGTTGTAGAGTCAATGGAGAATGCATAGCCGTCCGCCGCCTTCATGGATAAGTTAAATACTGGGACATGCAGCTCACAAGTTGTTTTCTCCGTGATATAATCCACGGGGTAACTTGTCTCATCATCACCGACCATAACCGAGGAAGCCACGCTGCTTCTGCGATGCGATGGGCCGCCTTGACTAGCTTGTTCCAGCTGAAGAGTTGGCGCCCCTTGCTCGCGCATTTGATCTATTTGCTTCTGCTGCTCCTTATAGAGAGCAACCATCTGGTCATGATTTCTTTCTAAGATCATCAACCGGTCTGATTCCTGCTGCTCCTTCCTCCTCTTTGCTCTCAATCGGCTTCTATAAGAGACACGGTCCTCGGGAAACCCTTCAATCCACGGCACTTCTCCTAAGCCTCGTGTTGATCCTCCTTTTTCTTTGGTCCCGAGGGCCTCTGACAGCTCGTCCTTCTCTCTATCGGAAATAAACTTTCCCTCTTTAGACTTGGCAATTAAGTCAATAATTTTTTTTTGGGCTCCGTTGACTACTTTGCTTTCATCAATTATTAACTCCCCTGTTTCCATGTCATACTCCCCTCCATGCGCAAGTAGCCAATTCCTTATCCTTCTGTCCCATTCCTCTGTGACCGGGGTGAGCCCTTTTGCACGCAACTCGGACTCAATTTTTCCCCACTTAGGCTCGGCAACTCGGTAGCCACCTGGCCCCATCTTATGGTGATACTTCTTTTTCGCTGCATTATTCTTATTCGTTTGCGACCTTTTCTTAGCTCGTTCTGATTTCTTGTACTCCAGAAATGCAGGCCAGTGAGGCCGCTGCCTCTCTCGTGTGCCGGTGAAATCCGGAAGTTTCCCATCTTCTTCCCACTCACGGAATAATTTGTTCTTGTAGTTATTGAATTGTTGAGCCATCTTCTTAAGAGCGAAATGCTTGACTTTGTCCGTCATTTTTTTTGTCTTCACCTCATCTTCCAAGACCGGTAGGGTGAAATGTGCAATGAGCTTGTTCCAAAGCACATCTTTGGTTCTCTTGTCGACGTAACTAACTCCCTCTAACTTTGGCTTAATCCATTCCTGAGTGCTGATATAAACGTTGTCCCTGACAGTGACTCCGCATTGATGCACAAACTTAACTGCGTTCGGCACGGGTGCCAGTGGTTGGCCAGTAGTTGCATTCACCTCGTCAATTGTGAGATGCTCATCTTTGCCCATCCCTTGGGCATGGCCTCGTTTAGTGGATTGGTTCGATGCGGAGGTCTAAAAATATGAAACATGTGTGAATACATATATATGCACAAATCAGTTATTGCATCTGCTCAACATAGGCTTAATATACCTCGCCAGACGGCGTGGGTCCACCAATTTCCGAGTCCTCATCTTCAGCTCCTTCCGCGGGATGCCGAAATTCACCGGGTTCCAAAATGTAGGAAAGTATCTCTTCTTCCCCTTCTCTTGTTACGAAGGGAGCATCGACATCCATTGTTTAACTAATACAAAAAAAAAAGATAAAACAATAATAGCATTAGTACAATTGTGGAGGATATGCCGAATAGGTATGCCAACCACGGTGCTGCCTTATCCAGCCTAGCGTAGTGGGCCCCAAAGTGGTAAAGCCAGCCGGCTTTACCTGGTGGCCTGGTGGGCTGAAGCGCAAGGGAAGCCCAAAGCCGGCTTAGAGAAGACCAAAGACGAAGGCCTGTCCGTGTCCGCCTTGGAGAGCAAGTTAGGTCATAGGCCGTAGTAGTTTAGGTCTCTGCATCTAAGACGGTTTGCCTTTCCTTGTAAGAGAAGGCACGGCGCCTTTATAAGCCGGCCTCCTGGTAGCTTTAGGGCTACGTACGAACAAACAGACACGCTCTACAACTCGCATTGTAACCTGTACACTTATTCCCTTAGTGAATTATAGCAGCAGTAGGATCTCGCCACCGTCGTGAGATCCGAAGCTGGGTAAAAGCTCTGTGTACATCCCGTCACCGGAATCCTCTACGTTCTCCCCCACCTTCTACCCTAGGTACATGGCTCCTCATACCGAGGCCCCGTTACCAATAACTCGACAGTTGGCGCCCACCGTGGGGCGTCAGGCGTCTGGAGTAACGTTCCGGGCGGGAATGTTCGGCGAGATCGGAAAGACCATGGCTTCCGGTCAAGCCCGCATCGCTGGAAGACTTGGCTGCATCGTGGCGGGCGAAAGCTGGACGCCGGCAAACGACGACATCATCGCCGGCTTCGTCGTCCCCATCGGCAGCATCAACTTGTTTCTGGGTTTCACGGCAGAGGCGTATGGATTCCCCAGAGGATCCAGCGCGTTTTTGCCCACCCACCACCCATCTGATCATGCAATCAGTGGAAAACCTAGATCCGATCTGGCTTTCCTCCAGCCGGATTACGATCTGAGTGAATCTGATGACCTGAGTGAAACTGATTCCACCTCTTCACAAGAGATCCAGGAATCCGACTTTCACTTCGTCGGGGTCATAGGAACGTCTGGTGATCAACCAACAAGTTCCAATCCTGAGTCCATCCTTCCTGCCTTACAGACAGAGGAAGGCTCAGAAGCCGGATCTGAATCAACTACAGCAATGTCAGTTGATACAGGATCTGATGACTTTGAGGCAAAGGTGGCAGCGTACGCTGCTGGCTTAAAAGAGGTCTTAATGACTGGCCCTGCGGCACCTCTTGCGCAACCAGAAGATGGAGAAATCGTCGCATCAAAGCCTCCTGCAAAGGATGGTGACGATGGCGAGCAGGAGGTTTCTTCTAGCCTCAAAACAAACATTGAAGATCTGATCCAAAAGCCGGCAGAAGGGCCAGCTAAAGGGAACCTTTCTTCAGATCCAACTGAAGATGGCGAGCTCATCGTCGAAAGAACAAGAGAAGAGCATGCCCGTGCAATCAACATGCTCAAAACACCGTTGAGCCCTAATGCAACCGTGGCAGAAGTGGAAAGGCGAGGAAAGCCCTTCTTAGGGAATCTGAAGCCAACATCCTCTATAAGCAGAAGCTCTTACAACAAGAAAAGAAGTTACTTCTGCACGAGAAAGCTCAAGCAGAGAAGGCCCTAGAAGAGGAGGAGTGCAGGCGCATGCACAACGCCGAAAAATTCAAAAACGTTGCTACACAACGTGATCAGCACCTCCATCGGGACCTCGCGCCGAAGTTCGATAAGCCTTCTGCCCAAAAGCCTGTGAAAGCTTGGCAGAAGTATTCCTATAAGCTCGACAAGGATGGAGTCTTGTACTTCTCCACTCCCGCGAAGAATATGGAAGCGGCCAGGAGATCATGGAAGACGACACCATCCCAGCAGAAGAGCGAATCCACTACTCCACCATGCTCCTAAAAAGAGCAGCGGATCAGCAAGCAGTGGCTTCGTCAAACGGAAAGCTCGCTGATGATTCTCGCCTTTGCAAAGGCGGGGTAGCAGGAGGCGCTGGTGATCCTGAAGATCCTGACAAATCTAGCGCCCATGACGGCAAAAGCAAGAAGCCAGTGGATCCGCCTCCAAAGCGCAAAGACGAATCGGGGACTGGTTCTAATAATCATGGCAAGCAGGACAAAGATCGCCAGCGCTCCAAAGACGGCGAGCACAACAAGGGACGCGATGAGGCGAACAAAGATGGTGATAAGGAGAAAAGGCGGAGCTCCGACAGGCGGAACATGCCACCACCACCGGCACGGAAGGAGGAGGCGCACAGAGGTCGCACTCCCAGGAGATCGCGCTCCAGATCACCTCGCCGTGATGGCAATAGGAAGCACGGTGAGCCAAGGCGTGAAAAAACCCATGATAGCCCAATACATGAGCCATCTAGGGCCTCTGATGCTCGTGCTCGCCTTGACGAGATAAGGGCGGCCAGAGAGGAATCATACCTTGGTCCCAAGTGCTTTGGGCCGGCAATCCGCAAGGTTCGCCTTCCATCTTCACTCAGCAACGTCAAGAAAATTGTGGACAAGTACAATGGAGCTGAAAATCCAGACACATGGCTGCCTGATTACATCAATGCCGTCGGGATCAATGATGGAGGATACAATGATGCAGTGCGCTTCCTCCCTCTCATGCTCGAGGGCACAGCCCGTCTTTGGATTGACACGCTGCCAGAAAAAAGCATCCACAACTGGCAGGACATGCAGAAAACATTCACGCAGCACTTCTCCTGCACTTACAAGCGTCCAAAGACATACATCGATCTTCAAAAGTGCACGCAAGCCAAAGGCGAATCTAGCAGGTCTTTCATCGCAAGATGGACAGAGACCAAGAACGCCTGCGAAGGAGTCTCGGAGAACCAGGCAATCCATGCCTTCATGCAAAGCCTGAAGAGGGGCAACATGATGCGTTACATGTTGCAAAGCCAAAACCTTCAGAGGCTTGGCGATCTCCTGGACAGTGCAAACAATTTTGCGGCAGCAGAAGACGATGCTCGTGCAGAAGATGGCAACATACGTATGGACATTGACATAGAGAAGAAAAGCGGCAACAGACGCAAAGGCCATGGGGGTGAGCAAGCTGGCCCGTCAGCTGAAGTTGCTTTCGCCTCTGGAAAAGGCGGACAGGGCAACAAGTGGAAGAGCAAAAAGGGAGACGATGGCCAAGGGCCAAAGCCTCCCAAGATCACATATGATGACATCAAAGATCAACCTTGTGCTCACCACATAAAGTTGGGCAAGTGCACCCATACCAACAGGCAATGCCGCCTTGTCAATGATTTCAAGAGAGACCCTGAAGCTGGCTATAAGCCGAAAAATTTCAAGCGTAAAGGGCGAAAAGAAAGGCGAGAGGATAAGGACAACGATGACAGCTCCTCCGGCACAGAACAGCCAGAGCAAGAACAGAAAAAGGGCGCTAAGTTCCCTAGAGTGCAGGAAAGCATGGTCACTTTTCTTGCCACTCGGTCGGCTAAAAAGGAAAAGGCAGTTTGGAGAGAGCTTAATGCAACAATGCCGGCAGTACCTCAGTATCTCAATTGGTCTGAAATACCCATTACATGGGACCGCACAGATCATCCAGAGAGGGTACCGCAGAATCCGGGAAACTATGCCCTCGTTGTCAATCCAATCGTGGAAAAGTGCAGGCTTTCAAAGGTGTTAATGGATGGAGGAAGTAGCATAAACATCCTCTATCTCGAAACCCTAAAGCGCATGCACCTCTCTGAAACACAGTTGATCAAAAGCGATGTCAAGTTTCACGGCATCGTTCCAGGACGACAGGCCAATTCAATGGGCATGATCGTGCTGAAGGTCACCTTTGGAGACGAAACCAACTTCCGCACAGAAGACATCGCTTTCGAGGTGGTACCTTTCAAAAGCTCCTATCATGCTATCTTTGGTCGTCCGGCTTTCGCTAGGTTCATGGCGAGGCCATGCTATATCTATAGCAAGCTAAAAATTCCTGGTCCCAACGGCGTCATCACGGTCCATGGCAACTACAAGAAGGCGAAAGAATGTGAAGCAGGCAATGCTATCTTAGCAGAAGCCGTCATCAGCGCCGAGGAGCTGGAGCAGTACAAGAAGGAGGTGGATCTTTCAGAGATGCCAGCAGGGAAACAGCCTCTCCCGGCGTCTGCCGCCACCTTCAAAGCCGGAGAAAACTCAAAGAAAGCCAGACTTGATGACACGGATGCTAGCAAGACGACGAACGTGGGCACAAGCTTAGACAGCGCATAGGAAGGCGAGCTCGTCAAGTTCCTCCGTGAGAATCGGGATATTTTCGCATGGTCTCCCAAAGACATGCCAGGTGTCCCGAGAGAACTTGCCGAGCACTCCCTCAATGTCCACAAAGATGCCAAGCCCGTCAAGCAAGGCCTCCGACGCTTTGGACCAGAAAAGAAGCGAGCTATAGGAAAGGAGATAGCGCGGCTTACAGCCGCAATTTCATTAGAGAGGTCGTTCATACAGAATGGCTAGAAACCCTGTACTAGTACCTAAGAAGGACACGAAAGATTTGCGCATGTGCATTGATTTCACCGGCTTAAACAAAGCCTGTCCTAAAGACCCTTTCGCATTGCCGCGAATAGACCAGGTCGTAGATGCTACCGCAGGTTGTGAATTACTATGCTTTTTGGATGCTTACTCTGGTTATCACCAAATTAAGATGAAGAAGTCTGATCAAATCAAGACTTCCTTCATCACACCTTTTGGAACGTACTGCTACATAACAATGCCTTTCGGGCTAAAAAACGCAGGCTCCACGTACCAGCGATGCATCCAACGTTGCCTACACGATCAAATAGGCCGCAATGTTCACGCTTATGTGGATGACATTGCAGTAATGACAAGACAGAGAGGCAACCTCATTGCCGATCTAAAAGAAACCTTTGATAACCTCAGAAAATACAACATGAAGCTGAATCCGGGAAAGTGCTTTTTTGGCGTCCCAGCAGGAAAACTTCTTGGCTTTATTGTTTCTGAAAGAGGAATCGAGGTAAACCCTGATAAAATTAAAGCTATCATGAACATCAAAAGACCGACATGTCTCAAAGATGTGCAAAGGCTAACAGGTTCTGCAGCCGCGGTAAGCCGTTTTATCAGCCGCCTTGGCGATAAGGCCTTACCCTTGTACAGACTGCTAAAGAAAACGAAAAACTTTGAGTGGACTCCAGAGGCGGATGCCGCCTTAGCTCAACTCAAAGACACGTTGGTCAGCGCTCCAACCTTGGCATCACCAAGAGAGCAAGAGCCAATGTTGCTTTACATGGCCGCAACAGGACTTGTCATAAGCGCTGTCATGGTTGTGGAACGTTTGGAAGACGGCAAAGATGTGCCCAGTCAGAGACCAGTTTATTACATAAGCGAGGTGTTTTCTGAGTCCAAACAGCGATATCCACATTACCAAAAGCTTGCTTATGGTGTTTTCTTTGCCGCCAGAAAATTAAGACATTACTTTCAGGAGCACCCAATTACAGTGGTAAGCAAAGCACCATTGGGTGATATCATCAACAATGCAGAAGCCACAGGACGCGTCGCCAAATGGGGAATAGAGCTTGCAGCTTTTGACATTCAGTACAAGCCAAGAACAGCCATCAAATCTCAATCTTTAGCTGATTTTATAGCGGATTGGACAGAAGCGATGATGACTTGCCTCTTCCTGATGAAGAGTATTGGGTCATGCACTTTGACGGCTCTAAAATGCTTGATGGATCTGGGGCAGGAGTAGTGCTGAAATCACCCAAAGGCGACACCATGTGTTACGTTCTGCAAATACACTTCAACGCCACCAATAATGTGGCTGAATATGAGGCACTTATGCACGGCATGCATATCGCCAAAGACCTAGGAGTCACAAGGCTACTGTGCTATGGTGATTCTGACTTGGTAGTTCAACAGCTGGATGGTACATGGGATGCCAAAAGTCCAACAATGGCAGAATATCGACGCACGATAGACGAATTTGGAAGGGCCTTTCAAGGATTTGAGGTGAAACACATCAAGAGAGACGAAAACGAAGCAGCTGATGCCTTAGCAAGAATGGGATCCAAAAGGTCAAAAGTCCCGTCAGATATCTTCTTAGAGCACCTCTATGAGCCATCAATCAAAGGCGGCGACCTAGATAACCCAAAGGCGGTAAAATCTGTGGCTGTCTTCGCAACGCTCCCAGATTGGACCCTCCCTTACATCAAGTTCTTGGTGGATCAAGAGTTGCCAGAAGACGAAGTGCTAAGGCGGCAGGTGGTGCGCAGAGCAAAGGCGTACACCGTCATTAACGGTGAGTTATACAAGAGAAGCACTACAGGCGTGTATCAGAGATGTGTCTCGCAAGCCGAAGGAGTTGATATCCTTAATGAGATCCATTCTGGGTGTTGCGGCCACCACGCCTCTGCCAAAGCTATCGTATCCAAGGCGTTTAGACATGGATTCTATTGGTTGACAGCCAAGCAAGACGCTGATGAAATCGTCAAAACGTGCGTTGGATGCCAGAAATATGCAAGGCAACCCAAGATGCCAGCTCAAGAACTAAGAACCATACCAATCACTTGGCCGTTTGCGGTCTGGGGACTGGATATGGTTGGTCCATTCAGGACAGCTAGAGGCAGCCTTACCCATCTCCTCGTTGCAGTGGATAAATACACAAAGTGGGTAGAGGCAAAGCCGGTAGCAAAGGTGGATGGGGCAACAGCCACCAAGTTTGTTATTGATATTATAACAAGGTTCGGCGTCCCCCACAGCATTATTACAGATAATGGAACAAATTTCGCTGTTGGAGAATTGGCTAGATATTGCGAAGATGTTGGAATTCGCCTTGACTTAGCGTCCGTGGCACACCCACAATCTAATGGACAGGTTGAGCGGATGAATGGCATCGTTTTGCAAGGCATTAAACCAAGGCTCGAGGTACCATTGCATCGAGCCGCAGGAGCATGGGTAGAGGAATTGCCTGCTGTTTTATGGAGTATAAGAACAACACCTAACAGATCTACAGGATACACCCCATTTTTTCTGATTTATGGTGCCGAAGCCGTCTTACCAACAGATGTTCTACATGACACACCACGTGTTGCAGCCTACGTCGAAGCAGACGCAGAAGAAGCCAGACAGGACGGCTTAGACCTTCTCGAAGAAGAAAGGGAGATTGCACTCCAAAGATCAGCCATCTACCAGCAAGACATGCGACGCTATCATAGTAGAAGGGTAAGGCACAGGTCTTTTCGAGAAGGAGATATGGTGCTTCGCCTTGTTCAGCAAAAGGAGCACAAATTAGCCCCAACATGGGAGGGACCCTTCGTTATCAGCAAAGCGCTCAAGAACGGGGCATATTATCTTGTGGACCTACGCGATCTCAAAAAGAAGACGAAACGAGGCCGCAAAAGGAAAAGGAACGAAGAAGCAGAGCTCAAAGAGACAAAGCGTCCTTGGAACATTGAGCAGCTACGTCCTTTTTACACTTAGCAATTCTATTGTAAACATCATATATGTTCATGAAATAAAAGTCTTTGGTTCAGTTATATATTGTGCAAATAGTTTCCGCCGTCTTTTATTTCCCAATGATCATATAGTTCCAAAATTGTCAATGTCAACCCGAATTTGCAAAGTGCTTTGGGTGCTAGCGTGATAATTTCGCCTTTCGGCTTTACAAAACCTTTTTGCGTCCGTCTAAGAGTATTTATCTGATCGCATATGTGTTGGCTTGCTTTAGTAGATGTTCTATGCACCGAAAGGCGGCACGGGTTCTGTGTTTAAACAGTCTGGTCACTGACCCTGTTGCCCAGCAAAGTGTTTTCCGCCTTAGGGTTTTGCTAACATACGAAAAGGCTAAAACACATAAGCCAGACAACTTAAAGACGGATAAGGAACATAGTCACAGCAAAAGCTTACAAAATATTACATCTGCTGTTTTACATGACAAACTTGTTCAAACTTAAGGCCACTGCCTTTACAAAACAACCAGCTATGAATAAAGTTTTTGTGCCTTCACAAAGGCAACATTAATACAAATGTTTTTCCTTATGCAGGGGACTGGGCTGGGGACTGGCGTGCAGCAGTTTCGGCTTCGTTGTCAGAGCCGTCATCTCCACCCTCTTCCTCCATCTCTTCGGAGTCACCCATGCATGTTTGCTCGGAGGCTTCATCACTGGACATATCTTCAGGGCGAGGTGGCATCTCCTTTCGCTCAAAAAAGGTGTCTATTGGGACCATGTCAGCAACATGGGTGGCAAACCCACTAACAGCCGAATAAATGGCACTAGGCACAACCTTTTTGCCATTACCGTCTTTGGTGGGCATGCACTTTGTCACCCGCCAGAGATTAATTTCTGGGTGATGAGCCTTTGCTAGCCCAAGAGCAATTTTGCATCCGCCTCTGGCAGCTGATCGGAGACGCTCAACCATCTCCGCGTGACAAGCTTCGAAAGACGGCAAAAGATCAACAAATCCCTTGATTTTACCTTTAAGCTTGGGGAAGATATCAAGTGTCAGCGCCAAAGCCGAAGAATGCATCTTCGTGACCATCTCCCCGCATTCCAGCAGGAGGTCAAGCCGGGTGTCAGCTGTCAGCTTTTCCCCAAAGCCCAAAGGAACTGAAAAATACATGCAAATTTTCAGCTTACATAAAAGACGAAAAATTCAAAAGACGGAAAGAACAAGGTGTCTGGCTTACTCAGAAATTTCTCGTCCACGGCCAAAGCTTCATCAAGGCGGCGTTCCAGCTGGAATGTAGGTCCCAATGCAATCAGCATTGGCTTGGCTTGCGTCTCTGCCGCCTCTTTCGCTTCCTTCAAGGCCTTTTGCGTATCAGCCAGCTCTTTTTTCAGTCTTTCCTGTTCAGCAGCCGCGCTTTCCTCAATTGCTTTTTGGTTGCGCTCGGCGGTAAGGCGATTTTCCTCAAGCTGTTTGAAGAGCGCAGTGTTTTCGCGGCGAACAATCTCTATGTCGCCAGTTTCATCGACGATTTTCTTCGCCTTCGCAACAACCTCTGCA
Source organism: Poa pratensis (assembly GCA_947311845.1). NCBI lineage: Eukaryota > Viridiplantae > Streptophyta > Magnoliopsida > Poales > Poaceae > Poa > Poa pratensis. The sequence continues at coordinate 20,247,235 of CAMZMU010000058.1, forward strand.
AACATATAAAAAGATTATGAGTTTAGCACAAAGACGCAAAACAAGGAAAGCTGCCAAAACAACAGTGCTCACCTTTATTGGCACGATTTTCGGCTTCTACCCTCTTCAGCACCTGCCTCTGGTTAACCAGTGATTGCCAAAGGTCTGAAGTAAGACGTTCGCTACTCTGCTGAAACAATATGTGTTTAGAAAGGGAAAGCATAATTGAAGGCAAGGAATAGTCTTGGGGACTGGAAGGAAATAATCCATCTATTACAAAGCTATCACAGAAAACCATCATGTTGTCTAAATACACATTTAGCACAACTTAATGCTTGGGGACTGGGGAAGCAGTTATAAGGCGAAAGATCATTTACCTTCATCATTTTCTTCAGAGCCTTGTAGCTCTCTTTCATGGTGACGTACAGCTCGTCGCAGTTATCCTCTAAGTTGAGGATGGTCAAGGTTTGGCCAACAGGCCTGATAGATGAGCTACCCTGTTCTGTTTCCTTCTTGTCAGCAAGGAGAGCTGCGATGGAAGGCAGGAGGTAGCCTTCATCGTCAAACAGCTCGGTCTTTACCATGTTCTTTATGGCATCATAAGCCGGAGCTTCAGCCATCTTCTCATCTGATAAAACAGCCGCCTTTCCGGCTGCCTGGGCCCTGGCCAAGTTCTCTGGCAGAAGCTGAGCGGAAGGCTCTGTAACTTCCGCTTCATGCTGTTCTTCTTGGGAGGCCACAGGGGCAGGAGCAGGAGGCGGCACGACGGGGGTGGTTGGGGGTTCAACATGGGCGGGCTGTGGAGGCTTGGGGCGGGATGCAACCGCCTTCGCCTTAAGTTTGCCAGCCGGCTTGACCCTGCGATGAAAGTAATAACAGTATAAGGCTATAACATAGCAAGCGATGAACAATGGTCACAACGTGAAATGTTCAAGGACTGGTTCGCCTTACCGTTGCTGGGGAACGTGGAAGGAAAGATCTTCATCGTCAATCACATCGTGAACGACGGCGTCTTCAGGAATGGCGGCGGCAGTTTTCTTCTTCTTCTTGCTCTCTGCAGCGGAGGAGGATCCCCTCGCAGTTGGAGCCCTGCGCTTGCGAGACTGAGACTCGGCGCGGGCAGGCTCTGGAACGCGAAACAGTGGAACAAGCTCGCTCTCCGGCAGAGAAGATAACTGAAGAAAGATGGAAACAAAGTGTGAATAACAAAGCTGGCAAAGTATAGTACCTATGCAAGTAAAAGGCGGAAAGCTTACTTCAGGAGCCGGCAAAGACGCAGTGTACATGGGACGAGATTCAGCGTATTGCTTCCTCTCCTTAGCAATCTTCTTGAAGCGTATCAAGAAGGCGTCCTGCGTCAGGTCATTCTCGGTGGTGCGAAGCTTGTCCTTCTTATTGTTGCTATACTTGCACATCAGCGTGGGGTTTTGACGAAGTGGCTGAATTCGCCTCTTCATCCAGCAGATAATAGTATCTGTGCCCGTAAGCTTGGGCACAGCGTGCTTTGTCAAAAACTCAATCCGCCTTTGGATAAGACGGAGATCTGTTGGCAGAACCTTCAACGGCTTCTCATCCCAACTGGCTCGTGACTGAGCGGCAGAGTTGGTGAAAGCCGGAATCCCTATGGTCTTGTCTGCTGGCGCGACGTCTTTGCAATAAAAGAACGTGCCAGTCCAACCCTTCACAGAGTCTATCTTGGGCGCCTTTGGGTACCAGCTTCTATCTTTGCGCAAGTTAAGACTAACTGTCCCTACGACGAGCAGTTCTTTGTCTTCTGTTTGGCGTTTACAGTGAAAGCAATACTTGAAGAATTCTAAGCTAGGTGCTATGCCTAGATACCCTTCAAATAAAGCTTGGAAGCCGGCGAGATACAGAATGCTATTGGGGCCTAAATTGTGAGGTTGGAGGCCGTAGTAATCTAGCACGGACACGAAGAACTCAGAAGGAGGCAGAGAGAGGCCACGTAGAAGATGAGATACCAGGATGACGCGCTCGTCGCCGTCCGGGGCAGGAACGTGGTGGCCTTCTGCTGATCTCCAGTGGCACACTGTCCGTGGAGGAATAATCCCCTCGCGCTCGAGCTCCACGAGATCGGCGTCGGTGATGGTGGAAGTGGCCCAATGGCGCGAGGAGGTCTCCTCGGCTTCTTCCTCGGCATCGGCCGCGTCGCTCTCGTCCGATGCCTGGGAGATCCTCTTCAGATCCCGCAGGTGGCACTGATCCAGATGGCGCTGCCTCCGCCGTCGCGGCAGACGGAGTGCTCGAGGTGGTGGCCGTCGCCGTAGGAGCAGCCTCGGTGTTCGTGCTCGCCGCATGTGTCGCCGCACCGGCAGCGCTGCTCGATCCTTCCGCCGCCGTGGTCTTGGATGGCAAAGAGGCCATGGCGCAACGATTCTTGGCTGCTGGGGATTGCGGTGGCGAGAGAAGAAGAAGAAGAATGGGAGGTGCGAGAAGGAATGGACCGGTCAGATCCAAAAGATAAGGGAAGCCCTTATAAATGGGCTGCTCCGCGATTCGTGCAACGGTCAGGAGAGTGGCGCAATTTTCGCCACGCGTCCGTTCGAACCGTTGTCATCGTGGGTTTCTTCTCCACGACGCCTCGCAAATCGCGCGCGGGAGAAACGCAATCATCACAGGTGACTGTTGGTTCAAACTGTCGTGGACTGACGATCGCTGACGTCATGATGGGACGTGACATTGCCGGAATCTTTCTGACAATGTGACCGTTTCTGCCGTCTTAATTATGCTCTGCAAGCATTCAAGTTCGGCTTTCAGCAAAAGCCGGAATTCGTCATGAGATCCTTGGATTCTTTGGATAGCTTCAAGCTCTGCAGCAGCAAAGGCGAAAGCTGGAGAGCCTAAACCTTTCCGGGGACTACTGTGGAGGATATGCCGAATAGGTATGCTAGCCACGGTGCTGTCTTATCCAGCCCAGCGTAGTGGACTCCAAAGTGATAAAGCCAGCCGGCTTTATCTGGTGGCCTGGTGGGCTGAAGCGCAAGGGAAGCCCAAAGCCGGCTTAGAGAAGACCAAAGACGAAGGCCTGTCCGTGTCCGCCTTGGAGAGCAAGTTAGGTCATAGGCCGTAGTAGTTTAGGTCTCTGCATCTAAGACGGTTTGCCTTTCCTTGTAAGAGAAGGCACGGCGCCTTTATAAGCCGGCCTCCTGGTAGCTTTAGGGCTACGTACGAACAAACAGACACGCTCTACAACTCGCATTGTAACCTGTACACTTATTCCCTTAGTGAATTATAGCAGCAGTAGGATCTCGCCACCGTCGTGAGATCCGAAGCTGGGTAAAAGCTCTGTGTACGATCCCGTCACCGGAATCCTCTACGTTCTCCCCCACCTTCTACCCTAGGTACATGGCTCCTCATACTGAGGCCCCGTTACCAATAACTCGACAACAATAATTCAAAGGAGGGAACTATACAAATATGCAACAAAAACAATTTAATATTGCATCTAAAGAAAAAAATCTTTCAAAAAAAACTTAGGCTGTCCCAATCCCAGCCCAGCCCAAATTTGGGCCAGAACCTGGTCAAAGGTGGCCATCGTGGTCATCGCTGGCCCACCTGCCAGCGCCTACCCGCCCCACCGCCACGTGTGACCGCCCACTGGCCACGCGTGGTCAATGCTGGCCCACCTGCCAGCGACCCAGTTCTGACCCCGCCGCCCTGCCTCGTGTTCCCGCCCCGCCTCGTCTTCACCTCCCCGCCTCGTGTTCCCACCCGGCCGCCTCGCCTTCACCCCCCGTGGTCAATGCGGAGCACGAACAGCCCCCGCCCACCCGGAGTCAATGCTCCTGGCCCACTTGCCAGCGACTCGGGCGCTGGCCCACCCGACGGTTCCCCTCCCGACGGTCCTGGTCTTTAAAAAGGGACGCGCCCGTGTGGATGTGGACACTCCACTCCGCTCCGCTCCCACGGTTCCCCTCCGCCCGACGGTTCCCCTCCGCCCGTCCAGTGCCCTCGCCGCCATGTCGCGCTGGTTCGGGAAGTCCCCGAAGAACGAGACCGGCGAGTCCTCCAACCGTCGCCGCGCTTCTCCACCGCCTCCACCGCCGGCGGCCTTGGGCGTCGTTCCGCAGGGCGTGCGGAGGACCGCGCCACCGGTGCGGGTCGCCCACGCACCCGACGCGCCGCCACGAACCTCCACCACCACCGCTGGAGGGAGGAGGATCCGGCGCCGGCGCTACGTGCCGGAGCCGGAGTGCCAGTGGCACTGGGACAACGCCGCCACGCTGGAGTGGAACGACGTCCACCTCCCCGAGGGCTGGCACCTGAACCCGCAGAGGATTCCGGTGCCGGCGGTCCCGCTCCCTGGGAGGCAACTGGACAGGGAGATCGCGCGCGGCGCCGCCTCCTCCCTCCGGCGCTCCGCAACGACCCCGCCTACGCGGCGGACTCCCCTCACTGGGAGCAGTGGCTCAAGGACGAGCACGAGGACCGCCGCCACTCCTACTTCGCCCCGGCGCCCCGCGCCGTCCAATCCGCCTACCCAGCGCTGCCCGACGCGCTGTGGTTCGAGGAGGAGGTCCCCGAGGATGAGGACGACCCGGAGATGGTGGCCGCGTACGAGGCCTCCAACCTCAGCCTCGTCGAGGACGAGATCAAGAGGTGGGAGAAGGTGAGGACCGCGGCCGCGGCCCTGATGCCGCCGCCGCCACTGCAGCAGCAGGAGTACGACCCGGACGAGGTCGAGCCGTGGCACTACGCCATGGAACGCGAGCAGGAGCAGGACCTTCCGCCGCCGCCTCCTCTGCCTACCGGCCTCGTTGGCCAGTCCTGGGTCTTTACCGGCGGGAGCTGGGAGGCGCACCGGAGCAGGAGCAGGAGGCGCCACCGCAGCAGCAGGCGCCACCGGAGCATCTCTGGACCCCGCCGCCCTTCTACATCCTCGACGACTAGGCGGCACCGGCACGGCGACCCTCCCCCCTCCAATGTAATGGCCTTATAATGGCCTCCCCCCCCCCAATGTAATCGGCCGTTTGTGGCCTAATTATAATGAAATCGGCCCTTAGGCCCTAAAAATCTGTTCTTGTTTGCCAACTCCGGCGCCGGCCCCGTGGTTAGGGTCCGCCGCCGCCGCGCGCTAGATCTGAGAGAGGGAGAGAGTAGTTGGTCGGGGGGGACGAGCTCACCGTGGGTCGGGGGCGAGCTTTGCTTGCTCGGGGACGACGATCTTGCTCGGGGGAAGAGCGGGGACGGCCGCGCCCGGAGCAGGAGCAGGACGGCGACCCACGGTGAGGGCGGCAGCGGCGCGGGGACGAAATCCGGCAGCCTGGCGGCGCAGGGGGCGGCGTCGTCTGGAGCCCGGAGGCGGAGCGTCGATTTGCTGGACTTGGGCAAATTTTCGGCCCGAGCCACTAGAAGTAGCGCCAAAAAGGCCTCTAGTACCGGGCCGTGGCTCCACCCGGTACTAGAGACCCTCTAGTACCGGGCCGTGTTACCACCCGGTACTAGAGGTCCCTCAGGGCCGCGAAAATTTGCGCGCCAAGCCCAGTGGACCTGTAGTACCGGGTGGTCGCACGGCCCGGTACTAGAGGTTAATTTTTTTTAATTTTCTGGTTTCTTACTTTTTTTATATCTTTTGATTTACTTGTCTAAATTAAGTAAAAATTGCTTTCATTTTCCTGTTTTCTGTTTTGGTTTAAAATGAAGTATCACATGCGCTTGGTTTTAAATTAAGTACTACATACGCTTAATTTAAAATCAATTCAAAAATTTATAAATCAAGTACTACATGCGCAGTGGATCATTTCACATCACAAAGTTTGATGCTACATCAAAAATTTATAAATTAAGTACTACATTCCGCCACCGCCATACGCTTGATTTCATTGACATGTCTGTCTTGTCCTCCATACTATAAATTATATAAAAGTTTAATAAATTATTACACATCATGAACAACATCCCTATTTAGTCTTCGCTTTTTCTTTTTGTGAGACCCTTTCTTCTGATCGCTCCGTAACCATGGACAAGGGTCTGCATATAACTTGAGACTTGGGTCAGTGGTCACTTTGAAGGGCGGAATTTCATGAAACTTGTCGTAATCTTCTGACATGTCTGTCTTGTCCTCCACTCCCACGATGGTTCTTTTCCCTGAAAGAACTATGTGGCGCTTTGGCTCATCGGCTGATGTATTCACTTCCTTATCTTTTCTTTTTTTTTGGCTTGGTAGACATGTCCTTCACATAGAAAACCTGAGCCACATCCTTGGCTAGAACGAATGGTTCGTTGTCGTACGCAACATTCGTGAGATCCACTGTAGTCATTCCGTACAATGGGTCTTCCTTTACCCCGCCGCCTCTCAGGTTGAACCATTTGCACCAGAACAAAGGGACCTTCAAAGAAGGTCCATAGTCAAGTTCCCATATCTGCTCTATGCAACCATAATATGTGACCGTGGCCTCATTCGTGCTCTTATCATCAAAGCGGACACCACTATTTTGGTTGGTGCTCTTTTTATCTTGGGCGTTCGTGTAAAATGTATTCCCGTTTATCTCATACCCTTGGAAAGTCCAAATAGTCGAAGATGGCCCCTTAGACAACAAGAACAGCTCATCTGAGACTGTGTGTTGTTGTTGTTCAGATGCGTTTCCAACCAACCGCCAAAATTCTCCATGTGTTCCTTTGCAATGGCGGAGTCATCCATCCCCGGGTTGTTAGAGCGTACAATATCCTTGTGCATCTGGATATACGGAGCCACCAAAGTGGAATTATGCAGAACTGTGTAGTGTGCTTTTGTGAAAGAATACCCGTCCCTGCATATGTATGATTTCTTTCCTAGAGTGCCTTTCCACTTAGTCTCCCCTCATGTCGCGATTCAGGAAGACCAATCGACTTAATGCCGGGAATAAAGTCAACACAAAACTCAATGACCTCCTCTGTTCCATACCCTTTGGAGATGCTTCCTTCTGGCCTAGCACGGTTATGAACATACTTCTTCAACACTCCCATGAACCTCTCAAAGGGGAACATATTGTGTAGAAATACAGGACCCAGAATGTGAATCTCGTCGACCAGGTGTACTAGGAGATGTGTCATAATAGTGAAGAAGGATGGTGGGAACACCAACTCAAAACTAACGAGACATTGAGCCACATCCTTCTGTAACCTTAATAGAGTGGTTGGGCTGATTGACTTCTGCGAAATTGCATTGAGGAACGCACATAGCTGAACAATGGATACTCGAACATTTTCCGGTAGAAGCCCCCGCAATGCAACCGGAAGCAGTTGAGTCATCAGCACGTGGCAGTCATGAGACTTTAGGTTCTGGAACTTTTTCTCTGCCATATTTATTATTCCCTTTATATTCGACGAGAAGCCAGACGGGACCTTCATACTGCTCAGGACTTCAAAAAATATCTCCTTCTCTTCTTTGGTAAGAACGTAGCTAGCAGGACGTAGACGTCCTTTATCCGTCCTCATTGGATGCAGGTTCTTTGGGTCTTTCAAAAGTTGCTGGTCCTCTCGTGCTTCCGGAGTATCTTTTGCCTTCCCATACACGCCCAAGAAGCCTAGCAGGTTCACGCAAACATTCTTCGTCACGTGCATCACGTCGATTGCAGAGCGGACCTTTAGGATTTTCCAATAGGGTAGTTCCCAAAATATAGACTTCTTCTTCCACAGGGGAACGTGGTTGTTAGCGTCCTTCGGAACAGACTGTCCGCCAGGACCCTTTCCAAAGATTACATCTAAATCCTTGACCGCATCATATATATCTTCACCACTTTGGAGGGGTGGCTTCGGCCGGCGATCTTCCTCACCTTTGAAATGCTGCTGCTTGCTTTTCTTTCTTAGGGGATGCTGAGTTGTAAGAAATCGACGATGACCCGGGTACACATTCTTGTTACCTACATATATACTTTCAGTGCTATCTAAACAGTGTGTGCATGCATTGTATCCCTTGTTCGACTGTCCTGAAATGTTACTAAGAGCAGGCCAATCATTGATGGTTACAAACAACAACCCTCGTAGGTTAAATTCCGCTTGTTTGTACTCATCCCACACAGGTACCCCTTCATCACGCCACAACTGTAAAAGTTCATCAACTAATGGCCTCAGGTAGACATCAATGTTGTTACCGGGTTGCTTCGGGCCTTGGATGAGCACTGGCATCATAATGAACTTCCGCTTCATGCACAACCAAGGAGGAAGGTTATAGATACATAGAGTCACAGGCCAGGTGCTATGACTGCTGCTCTGCTCCCCAAAAGGATTAAAGCCATCCGTGCTAAGACCAAACCTTAAGTTCCTTGGGTCACGTGCAAATTCCTTGTACTCTGTATCGATTTTTCTCCACTGCGACCCATCAGCCGGGTGTCTCAACATCTCGTCGCTCTTGCGGTCTTCTTTGTGCCATCGCAACAACTTGGCATGCTCTTTGTTTCTGAACAAACGTTTCAACCGTGGTATTATAGGAGCGTACCACATCACCTTGGCAGGAACCTTCTTCCTGGCGGGCAGGCCCTCAACATCGCCAGGGTCATCTGCTCTGATCTTATACCGCATACCGGGCATTCATTCAAATTCTCATACTTCTCACCGCGGTAGAGGATGCAGTCATTAATGCATGCATGTATCTTCTGCACATCTAATCCTAGAGGGCAGATAATCTTCTTTGCTTCATACGCACTCTCGGGCAATTCGTTACCAGCCGGCAGCTTGTCCTTCACTATTTTCAGTAAACTCCCAAATCCCTTGTCAGATAAACCATTCGCTGCCTTCCATTGCAATAATTCCAGTGTGGTACCGAGCTTTGTGTTGCCATCTTCGCAAGTTGGGTACAACTTTGTTTTGTGATCCTCTAACATGCGCTCCAACTTCAACTTCTCAAGTGTAGTTTCTGCTAGGGTATGTGCATCAACGATGACCCCACGTAAATCATCATGTATGATGGGATCATCTGGTACCTCTTCATCATCAGCTTCCCCTGTTGGGTTACCAACATATTCAGGGTACATGTAGTTGTCATCGTTCTCTTCTTCTTCGTTATCTTCCATCATAACCCCTTTTTCTCCGTGCTTGGTCCAACAATTATAGCCGGGCATGAAACCAGAAGTTATCAGGTGGAGGTGAATTCTGTCTGTGTTAGGGTAATCCTTCTCATTCCGACATTTCTTGCATGGACAACACATAAAACCATTGGCCCCTTGTTATCCTTAGCCACATTGAGAAAAGATTGCACGCCATCCATGTACTCTTTAGAGCGTCGGTCAGCGTACATCCACGGATGACTCATCTGCAAATCACCGCTAAAACCCATTACGATAAACCAACATAATAGGAAACATATCATATTCATTAATACAAGTTCATCACATTAAAACCAAAGTATAGTAGTGACCAAATGTAATACATAGTTCTCATAAAACATAAATTAATTGAAACTAGAATACAACTATCTAAAGAATTTAAATCCAACAACAAATGCGATCAGAATCGCAACTAAGGTAACTATTGAACCAACAGCATAATGATACCAAGCCTCTTGACTAATGACATATTTTCTAATCTTTCTAAGCTTCAAGCGCATTGCATCCATCTTCATCTCGTGAACAGCGACGACGTCGGTAAGCTCGACCCCGTGAGCATCAACGATGTCGGCAATCTTCAAGTCCAATACCATCTTCTCTTCTAGGCATTGGAGACGAAGATCTTCACTTATCTTCAATTTTGCTTTCAAATCGTTGTTTTCTTTTTAAAAAACTCTACAATAGGGTCGGCTGGAATTTCCGGTTCAACTACCTCCTAAATAAAAATATATCTATGTCAATTTGGTCGGCATGATTGTTATAAACACGAAACAAAATAAATAGTGATAAAAATATACCACATCCGAATCATAGACCGGACGAGGGACGACGGGGACGGATATCAAAACCATGACACTATACATAAAAAACATAAGAAAATTATACAAGAAAAATAATTATGCATCAAATCATACAAGTAATTTTGTAAAATAACAGATAAAAGAAGAGGCTCACCGAGGTGGTGCCGGTCACGGGATGGCGGGGGCTATCGACGGCGGTGAGGACCGAGACGACACTAAAATCCACAAATAATAAATTAATTTGAGCTCAAAATACATAAAAAAATGAACTACCTAGCTTAGGCATTTCATCAAACACCTAGGTAGCACTATAAAAATGAAATGAGCTAAACTTGTATGGAAATGGCTAAAATTCGGCCGCCGGGTGAAAGGATCAAGTGTTGCTAACCCTTGGAGAGATGGGTGCCGTCTATCTTGACAAATCTTGGAAAAAAATGGGGCTACACTTGAGCTTGAGAGAGGAAACAATGGAGATGATCTTGAGAGTTCAAAAATGGTGGCTGGCCCGGGGTGGGAGATGATATAGCGGGACCTCTAGTCCCGGGCTGTACCACGGCCCGGGACGAAAGGTCCACCCTCCTGTCTCCACCCTGCCGCTGACTGCCTCGGTCCCGGGTGGTATCACGGCCCGGAACTAGAGGTGCCCTACAACCCGGGACCCGACCTGCGCAGCGTCGGAGCAGCCGGCCCGGTACTAGTTCCCTCCTCTAGTCCGGGATCGAACCACGCCCGGGACTAGAGCCCAACACCCCTCTCCACCAAAGCCCTGTTTCCACTAGTGTTAGGTCAATGAAGATTACGCCTTCGAACTAAAGATACATCTTCCCCAAGGTGAAAACTCTTGCTATGTTATTGACGGATGTAATATCGTTTCTTTTTAGACATCGTATTGATGAGTTATTTTCCATTGGTTAGTGATCCGAGTTCGCTCAGATCATTCACACTTTGACGGTGTATGCCATGCGTCTTGCAAGACGATGTCTACAAAGGGAAGGACCCACGCAGCCAAAGGGACGCGTCATGCTGTGATTCTGTAGCACGGTCGCGAGTCCATTGTACGTACACGACCCATCTCGTAGCCCCACACACGTCCAACCACTCTCCTTGCTCTACGTGTAGCGCGCTCTCTCACACAAGCTCTCGAGCAAATTCCGTACGTACTACGTGTACTGCTGATTGCCCCAGTTTTTTCGTACATGCATGAGGACGCAAGCAGTATGGAAAACAATCACATTTCATTTCACTCACGTCATGCACGCACACACGCGCACGAGCAGTCTGTAGTGCGTCACATGCACCACGGCTGAATCCATGGTACCGCAAATTCCAAGTAAATTTAAACATATTTAAGTAAACTTTGTTACATTGTCGAAATATAAATCATAAAACCCTAAAACTACGCTAAACACTGAAACCAGTCGTCACGATCGTGCATGGCGGTGGCGGGAGGTTCACGTCCTCCTCCTCGTCGGACTTTGTCGGGCCTTCGTCGTGGGAGTCCTTGGGCTCCGGCTTGACGGTCTGCTGCGAAAAGTGCAGGGCCTCGACGCTTCCCTACCACTCATACTCGGGTTTGGGCTTGGGCTCACGCGTTGTCTGTGCGGTGTTCGCGGCTTGGATAGTGTGCCAGTGGGCGACGACGGCACACACACCCCATCGGAGCTGATGTGGCAAATGCTCGGTAGTTGGTAATTCGGCGATGCTAGGATGTCCCGGGCAGCGAAGTCGGAAGCCTGAGCCACCGTGAGATAGTTCCGACAAAAGCCGACGTGGCTCGAGCCGGCCTCCGAACCGTTGAGACTTGGCATCTTTGGGCTCTGGTCTACACGGCTGGTGACTGCCGTGCGTGGGAGTAGAGGCGATAGAGAATGGATTGACGCGGCAGCGCCCGTGGCGGCTAGATAATGACGGGCATTGCACGCACGGTGTGAGAGGCGGTTAAATGAGACAGTCGCTCACAGTTGGAACCGTCACGGACGGGTGGGTCTACAAGAGACGTGGCGGTCATATCTGGTCACCGTGACCCGGTCCAGAATGTTGGGGGAGGTGAAGGGTGCTCAAACAAATTAGGTCCGTTTGAGAAGCCCTTTAAAGCGAGTTTTTTTTTTTTGCCTGGATCCCAATTAAACCGGGGCAGAGGGAAGGTACTCCCCCGATCCACTAAAAATGTCGTGTAAAATGAACTTGTCAAGTACAAATTCATAGCTAAACTTGCGACACGTTTTGTGAACCGTAGGAGTACGTTCCTTGCCTCTTGGCTTGGTCCAATCTGTAGTGCTGTATGCTCTCTGACACGTCCCATACATGAACTGCACGAGATCAACCGCTCCTGTGGTTCCCGGGATCTGAGTGCTCACAATCCTCGCGTGCGCAGTACGTGTGATCATCCAGCCAATGTGCACGTTGGCACGCAGCGCTTGTATGGCTGCTGTATCTCGTTTACCCCCAGTCCCCACATTGTTTCTACATGCAGGGATGTACAGTACACGGTACATTGGCTGGATATCAAATTATAATTGTACTGATTAATTTCTTCCTGATATAATTTATTCATGGATGCATGTACTGTACTGCTCTTATTTTGGTTATTAAAGTAGAACTTAATTAGTACAATTACTATCTTGGTGAATACTAATTGCATTCATGCATTTTGTTTCTTCCTAAAAGCAATTGTGTTGGTTTGTTTATGCTTAAAACAAAAGCCCATGCCTTGTGATAATGTCATGAACAATTCCTTTCATAGAGGGATATATATGCACATCATGTTTTGCATTTCCTGCAAATAGAGTGTACATCATGCAGCATTTGTCAACCCTCTACTTTCGTAGGATGATGGTATACATAAATTTTCAGATTCGTACTGGCATGGACGTTGTGGGACACAGTTTCTTCCCCGATGGTATTTGTCCACCAATTGAATGCGTATTTGTCCACCACAGGTCTCTAAATAAGAAACATCTCAAGCTGCCTTCAATCATAACAACAGTGACATCGGACGGACGCTAGTGTGCGTTTGCGGTCCATGGATATGCCCCCAAATCACCACGAGCTTATCTTCTCTGCAGATTAAATCACAGCACGCATACGGTGCCATTTTCACATGCACGCGGCGATTTTACAGATTGCATGATACTTTTATCTTTTTTTTCACAACCCCACGAGCATGGTGTGCGCACCAAACTGAAATTTTACAGACGAACGATCGTCCACTCTCATATGATGAGTGAGCCCATGAAAATCAGACCCCTAACCCATGCCAAAGTACAAGGTCGAAGAGTAGCAATGATTTGGGTCAAGGGGTCCTACTCTAAGGCCAAAAATGATGATAGAAAAATATTTAAAAAGTGTAAAGTAGAAGAGGAATTCACACATTCTCAATCCTACTTTTATTTTTTCCTCGATCCCATGGTGCTCATATAGTCTATAAATTAAGGCAGCAAGTGTGAGTACAAGTGGTGGTAGATAATGATAAGGAGGGACACTAGCAGTGTTGAGAACTACACTGGTCATCAGGAGCTAGGCTCACACAGTGACACAGCCAAATTCCAAAGAACATAAACCAGTCCCTCCATACACCATTGTACAATATATACACGAGTCTATATGATTTCCCAAAGGTAAAGTAAGCTAAGCCAGAATCCTACGGTACCACTATATAAAAGCTCGAACATACCCGCACCAAAAAGACCCGAGACCAGGCGAGGTGAAGTTCTCTCGCTCGCCGGTATAGTGTGCACATCATCCAGTCCTTCTTATCGTCCTTATGAGCTAGCTCTCGCCAGCTCGGCGCAGCGCGGACAACCGGCCGGGAGCGAGAGAGACACAGAGCAACTAGCTAGAGGGAGAGAGCTAGAGAGGTGCCCCGGCCGATAGATCCATCAGTTGAGTCATGGAGACCCTCCGGTGCTGCATCGCGTGCATCCTGCCGTGCGGCGCGCTGGACGTGGTGCGGATCGTGCACTCCAACGGCCGGGTGGAGGAGATCAGCGAGCCCGTGCTCGCCGGCGAGATCATGAAGGCCTACCCCAAGCACGTCCTCCGGAAGCCACCGTCCACGTGCCCCGCCGACGGCGGCGGCGGCATCGTCGTCCAGAAGCCCGTCATCCTGCCGCCCAATGCCGAGCTGCAGAAGGGCAAGATCTACTTCCTCATGCCGGTGATGACCCCGGCGCCGGAGAAGGCCGCGGCGGCGAAATCAAAGGCGCCCGCGCCCGCGCCAGCGGCGAGGAGGCGGCGGCGAAGGAAAGAATCCGGCGTCGAGGCACCCGGCGGCAACAAGCCGGCAGTGGCGTCCCAGAGCGCGGAGGACGAGAAGGAGCGGCTGCTGGCCAACGAGAGGTACCTGTCGGAGATCATGAAGGAGAAGCAGGCCTCGACGGGCAGGGACCGGCGGCGCAGGCGCGTGGCCGTGTGGCGACCGCACCTGGAGAGCATCACCGAGGATGACTTGTAATCAAAACTTTCACACTTTTTTCTCTTCTTGTTCTTCCATTTTTTCTTTTTTTTTTCTAGTTTCTTACTTCCGATCTCTTCTGTTAATTCCTTCTGTTTGCGCTGTATGTGGCCTCTTTGTTTTTGCCCATCGTTCCCCGGCCCGTCTCCTTTAGAGCATCCCCTGCTCCCTTTACAGGGTGAATGATGCCTTTGTGAAGAAAAAAGATACAATTTTTGCTATGCGCCTTTCTCTTTACGATTTTCCTAATTAGTTGTTCCATTAAACTAGCTGCCGTTTACATGCTGATCATGTTCAAACACCTCCGGGAGACCAGCTGAAGATGTGCAAATCGCACCAAGAACCCCCACTGGCTTCTCTTCTCTTTCCTTTTCTCTCTTCTTCCAGAAAAGTGCAAGTGGGACATTGATATTGATGTAAAATTCCTCCAAGAAATTTAGTATTCCGTGCAGCGGCCTACATTCCATATTTCACTCACCCTTTTGTCCTTTGAGATCGAGTGCGCGCGTGTGAGTGAGAGAAAGTGAGCAGAGCAGAGAGCGCACGTTGTTCTGATGATCATGAGCATATGAAAGTTCTCTGAACGCTAGTAATCAATGAGTAGACCAATGATTGCCAGCGAGGCCCCATTCCCCCTCCACTACCAGAGCCATGGACGCATACTCGCCACCCAACAACCGTTGCAACCACTGCTAAAAACTAAAGCAACAAAGAGATTATTATCAGGGATAAACGTACCCAAAGCCTCTTGCTAATGGAGCTTATGATGCGTTAGTAGCGCTTCGCCTTTTCCTTTAATGATGATTTATGTATGTATGGGTTGCTTATGGTTTGTTGCTATCCTGGCTTTGGCGTTATGGATTTGACATAAAGATGGGCACGTACTCCTTTCTTTCCTTCCATCAATTCAAACGGGAGCAAGACCACTCACTCACTCCCTTATCTAAGGATGTCTTATTTGTTCCTCCTACGAATCAGCGAGGCGCACGTGGACAGTTGAACATATCATTGCCAGGAGCAACAGTCTACAATGGACACGGATCGATTATCTTCTTTGATTTGCTAGCTCATCAGTTAATTAGTAGTATTATATGGAGTATATATTGGAGTATATGTGATGCTGACTCGTGACTGTACAGTACTCCATACCAGCAGCAGTATGCAGGCTCATATTGGAGTATTGATCATACACACATGGGCAGATAAATTAGACACATCATCATCCACCACTGCTAGTCCTGCAGCTGGGCTCAACTTAAAACTGGGTCTGTTTGTTTTTATCTTGCTGGGGATGTGGCACTACAAGATTATCCTTCAACCATCTCCCACGCACTCCCGATTGTTTAATCGTTCTTCCCCATGAGAATGCTGCCTGGGATTTTCCTGGCAGATTTCTAAGCTGAACTGTAGCCTTAACGGGGCGCATAGTCAGTGCTGGTTTAGCCCCTCCAGAAAATTTAGCCGTACCACGCCGTATCAAGTCGCGCGCGCCGCTAGCTAGCACCCCACATTATATCATATAGTAGTATGTGCACAACACAAATGCAGAAATCTCGCCGAATCATTGCTTGAGAATTCCTCAGAATGATTGCAGAATTATAATACTCCTACACTCGGCTCATTCTGAAGCTGCTGCCTTTAGTTTGCTGTAGCACAAAGGGAAGTCGCTTGTTGTCAAGGTCTACTAGTCACACTCTTCTTTTCTTTTGTTTTGTTTGTAGAAAACATGGCATACTCTTTTCTACCGTCCAAGTAACTCTGAAAAACAAGCAACAAGTTCATGGAGGATGGGCAAAACATATGGCTAGCTCCATGCATGTGTATCAGCTATCCAAGCTTGTGGAGTTGTGGCGTCTGAAATTTCTAATGCCAAGTGGTGTGGTGTGGTAGAGCTAGCTCGATGGAGTGTAGGTGAAAGAGACCTTTAAGCATATGCCAAAGCTGAGAAACAATATTAATCGTGCTGCATGTGCCCCTGAGCTCTTCTGAAGGGGTACAGTTAGATGTTTATCACGAATAGTACGCGCCTTTTAGTTGTGCCCACGACAGGTACCGGAACGTGAAGGTGTCGACCCAATTTGTTAGCTTCCGATCGACTGATCGAGCGATCTTGCATTTAGGCTAATCAAAGAGGCTTTAGCTCGATCGCTTTGCCAACTTAAAAGCTGGATCGCCAAGTGCTAGAACGTACGAAGTGCTAGTACGTAGCATTCCGTGTTTAGTATAGTTGCGTGCGTGTGATCGTTGAGATGGCTGGATAGGCAAGATCGGAGGAGGGTGGTGGTGTTTTGAGTGTGTCTGCAGGCCGTAAAGAAGTACTGTTGATCTAGGCTTTGCGTGGGCCAAAATCTTTCTTTTATGTAAGCCAAGCCATGGAATGGACCACAGGCAGCATCATGGCGATCTTCCATTAAGCACAAGCTCTCACACACTACAACCCAACGTAACTATCTCTCTCTCTCTTCCTCTTGTTTGTGGTCACCTTTAATTTGGTGTCAATTCTCAAATTGGAGGTCATGTGCCCCTGATGGCCTTTTGGCCAAAAGCTGGAGGGCTCAACTGCTTCCAGGTAAAAGTGCTCACCAAACCAACCTCGAAACACCAACTCAACGAGGCTGTGACCTGCTAAGCTCAGTTAAATGACATGACAGTGCTGCTAATTAGTGTATTATCTTCATCGTGTGTCTATCCTTTTAGAGAATACCTTCTATTGTCCATGCATGGTATATATTTTTCGCCTAGCTTTATGTTTTCTTTCTAGTATATCATTTTCAAATTACTATAGGAGTTTAGATAGAGTTTATTACACTATTCACATACAAATACACCAATTTGTGTTGTCCATATGTTTGTTCTTTTCCATCGAAATGTCTTAATTACCCCTTCTGCTACCACAACTATATCACTATTCACCACGTAGGATGATGTTTAGAGTGATGCTCGAGGTAAATTGCATGTGTGAAGAATTAATGGGCATTCTCCTAGCAAGAGAAAATTGTATTGATTTTTCACCAATGATATGTCTGGAAATTTCTAGTTCCAGGTTTACGAAGAAAAGGTATTTCACGGTATGCTCTTTTTGAGCTTTGAGCTTGCCAATACGTACTCCCTATATACTAAAATTTAGTGTATGTTAGTTTCGATCAAAGTCAAACTTTGTAAAGTTTGACTAAATATATAGAAAAATATCAACATCTACAACATAAAACAGATATTATTAGAAATATAGTAAGATATGCTTCGATACTGTATATATCAAAAGATACTGATTTTTTACATATTTGGTTAAACTTCATAAAGTTTCACTTTGATTAAAATAATATGCACCACACTTTGACATTGAGAGAGTATAAACTAAAACGACACCCCATCCCCATCCCCGAAGAGGGATCCTCAAACGTTCCTAACCCTGTTTGGTCACTAAAAGGTTGGTCACACGTCTTGTGTTACCAGTGTGTTAGACTCTAATTCAGGTTTGGCTACGCCAGGGGTCTGCTTACCCCTACCCCCTCTTGATGTAGCTGCCAGCGAATATTGACCGATTGAACCTGTTTACCGATATAAATTTCGAAAGGGAATTTATCTCCTTAAATGGTTTTTGTGTAGATGATAACATAATTTGAAGTCTAACTATGTGCTAAAGTGTTTTAGAATTATTCGATAAATGGCACAAGACGGTTGTCGACAGCTCAATGTGAAAATAGAGAACACAGTCTTCTGGCGATATTTATTTATTTATGGTAGGAAAAGCATTCTATCGGGGGGGTTGCATAGTGAAAGGTTTGGGTGGTATCAATTTCACGTACACAAATCATATGCACCCAATTTGCCTTCTTGTTTTTGGTGTGAGATAATCTTTGATTTCCCGTTGTTTGTCTTGTTTGGTTTTAGGTCGGAAATTTCGGTGTGCTCCAAGCCTGAACTTTACCAACATCCTGACAGCACTTCGTTTCCACTGCTAATGGTTGCGCGTGTTATGTAACTCTCTGGAATGGCCCGGAAGTCCAGAGTTAAGTTTAGAACTTCCGATATCTTGAACAACTGTAACGGTCAATAATCGAGGGGACCTACAAATTGCCCCCTTCTTCTCTAAGGGACACCTGCTCGTTTCACTATCTTTCTCCACCATTACTCGAAACTTTTATTGCCCTTTCTCTCTCTACCTAACCCACCAAACTTTATGCCTTTCTAGTAATTGAGTGAGAAGAGCTAGATCTATCATTTCACCAAAGGAAATATTATTCCCCTTGCATTTTATTGCGGGGCTGATTACTCTAGGCGCTTTAACGAAAGAAGCTTACTCGAAAATCACTCTTGGTGTGTGAAGTTTCGTGATGGCTCTAAGAGCCTCCAACTAAGTTGTGAAGATAGCCCCAACCTCTTGTGCAAAGGTTTGGTCACCGCCTTCAAGTGCCCGCAAAGTGGAATCGTGACACCTTGTTTTGTGCGAAAGCACATATAAGGTGAGATTTTGTGGCGTTGGTGGACTTTGTGTCGCTACATCTTTCCAACAGACACAGACTTACTCTCAAAAGGAAGGAACTCCTAGAATACATCATCTCCTCACCATTGAGGTTATCTCTTACCTTTACATACTTGTTGCTTTTGTTCTTATGTAACTTGTGAGCTTGCCATGTAGGTTGTCCGCCTAGTTACGTTTTAGACAACATGTTCAATGGGTTAAAAAAGTTTCATGTATTGTACTAGAAAATGTCCCTGCGATTTTTTTTAAAGAAAAACATACAGGAGAAACACAAGAAAACATGAAGAAAAAAACGAAAATAAAATATTAGAAACAGGAAAACAAAGGAGCTATCCTTGCTGGGCCAGCTCACCAGGCAGTTCTCTTCAGGCATTTCTATCCTAACCAACGTCACGAGCGTTGCATAGAGATAGACGGATCAATCAACCTGCGTGCGAAAAAAATAATCGACAGCCTACTCTAGCAGGCCGGCCTGCGGTGCTATAGCCCAGCTGTCCAGACCGCAGTTAGAAGATTCCATTTATTCCAAAATCACCTGGGCGTAATCGGTACATCACCTTCTTCTAATAAATCTAAAAAAAAAAACCTTCTTCTAATAGGATCTCAGCATACTTTTCACCTGGACGGAGACGGTTTCGGCAAGGAATAGACAAGCAGGCAGGGAGCGTGAGAGGCTCAGTTAGATAATGAAGTCACGACACTTCTGTCTATCTCCTGTGACGCTGTGCTGCTAATTAGCTTACACATGTCACAATTCCTATCCTATTAATCCATTATTCATTGGTATACTCCTTCATCTTCAAGACTCCGAAACTCATCAATCCTCAGGGTATATCATTTGCTGCGTAAGTGTATCTGTACTTTTATCGAACCTCAAATCTGTGGGCCGATCTTGACTATTCAGAACTCCTCGTCCTCCATTTTCCTCCCTAATATACACAACTGGGCTTTATCAAGTCCTTTGATCGATCCGTTTCTTTTTTTTTTATGGACTTGTGCTTGTAGCATGCTCCGAACGATTCTGCTTCACATGACTACTCACATTCTCCTAAAAAAACTATGCACATGAACCGAGGTAAAAGGTTTACTTTTTCCTTATGTAAAAAGAATTTTGCTTAATTAGTTAAAGGAAGGTTTGTGAAATCACTTACCTGCACATAACCATTTATGCACCCAGATTCTTCCTAGAAAAACTGTTGTGGGGAGGATTCCCGAAAGTCTTGTGGTTGTTAGAAACAACCCGAAGACTCCGTGGTTGCCAGGCCGGAGACTCCGGTGTGAAAACACCAGAGATTTCGAACTTAAGGCAACCGGAGGCTCTGCCCATTTTATTGCGAATATTGGCCTGAGTTGCACAAGTGGTGTGCGCCTCTCGTGCCCTGTCCGGAGCATGGATGGAGTCTGGTCGGATACTTTGGAAAGTCTCTTGGTCTGGTCGGAGTTTCCGGACCCCTCGTGGGTCGAAGATTCCGTCCAGGCCGGAGATACAGGTGTAACTTTTACTGTAACGGCTAGATTTTGGAGACACCTATATAAAGCCTTCTTCAAGCTTGGAGAGGGTACCACAGCTAGAATCCTCTCACCCACCATTGTTGCAAGCTCCAAATTCCTAGATCTCTCACTACCCACTCAAACACCTTGTCCTTGTAGAACGTGGGGAGTTGACCTACATCTACAATTTCACGTGGGGAGTTGTCCTTGTAGAACGTCCTGCTCCAAAGTCCAGTCACCGTCCATCGTCGGAATCTCTTCAGTTCACATCCCCTCTCCCGTGCGGCGGCGCCCGCGCCGCACCGGGGAGCTCCCCACCGCCCGACCCTCCACCTCCCCCACCTCTCCTCCCTTCCCGCCGCCGTCGCCCTTGCCGTCGCAGGGCAAAGCCCCTGTGGCGCGGCGGCGGCGGCGGCTTTCCTCGGCTGAAGATCGGATCGGTGCGGCGGCGCACCGCCTCGGACGATTCGTCGGCACCAGCGGCAGCCGTGGGTGACGTGTAGGCGCCGGCGCCGGCGGCTGTGCAGGGGAGGCGGCGGCGCCCGCGGCCCAGATGGGCTTCGGCGGGCCGAAGTTTAATCTGCACTCCACCAACGCCGGCGATGGTGCAATACCTCCGGGCTTGGCTCGTGACACGAGGACATGGTGGTGGCGGCTCCTCTTCCGTCGGAGGGATCGGCCTGGCTGGGTGTGTTGGATCTCAGATCCTACATCTAGCACCGGCGGCGAGTTGAGAGGCGCGGCTGCCGGTGAAAGCCGACCTTTTGGCGGGCGATGGCGACGTCTTGACGACGTTACCTTGTTGAAGGTATCGTCCTAGCAGTCCACGTCTTCTCGCTTGCAATGCTCCGGGGGAAACCCTAAGATCTACGGATCGGACGATGGCGGCGCTGTGGTGTCGTGTTCCCTCTTGGGGGCATCGTCTGTGGAGCAGCGCCGGATGTCGATGTCGGTGTGTCTCGGCGGCGTGGCGCTGCGGGGTCTCGACTTCGGGTTGATGGACTCAAGCATGGTGGCGCTGTCTGGCATCGTGGCGATGCCGACGGCAGACCGGTTTTGCAAGGTCATGGTGTAGATCCTTTCTGAAGATGGGTTCGTGGAAGACGGCAGCAGCGACTAAAGCGTACATGTCGGTGTGCGTTGAGTGTTTAGCTGAACTGGGTTTTAGATGATGTGCGTTGGTGTTAGTCACCCCCATCATAGTGGTAGCGACCCTTGTTGTCGACAGGTTGATTTCAGTTTGTGCTCAACATTGTACTCTGTAACTCTGGTTGGAATTAATAAGTGCGTATGGCTGTGTGCATCACTCGATGCAGAGGCCGGGGAATCGCACCCTCCTTTTCTAAAAAAACAGAAGGAATTTGATTTACCCCATCTGTTACACTGAGGAACTTGTTACTCTTAAGTTTATTGAAACCCTAGAAGGAAGTGGTCGTCTCTGTGGCTTTAGGGCCGCTGAGACTTGTTATGAGCCTCTAATTGAGATGTGGACTACTGTCCCTCAACCTTATTTGTAAATGTTTGGTTGCCGACCTTAAGGGCAACATGCAGTGGCTCGTGGCACTCCACATTGGTGGGGGCACAAATGAGATACCGTGTGCCATTGGCGACAATTTGGGGATCACTTGTGACTCCGCACCGCTCCAACGGGAATTACCTTCCATTGAGACGTGAACCTCGGGATAAATCTCCACGTCATTGCGTGATTATCTCTTATCCTTCCTTTATTTACTTGTTGCTAGCTTATCTTGTTTAGTATCTTATTGCGAGCTTCATCATACAGCTTGTTCACCTAGTTGCATAATCTAGAGAACTTATATATGAGAAAAACCTAAATTGACAAAAGAAAAGAAAATTTGTAATTGCCTATTCACCCTCCTCTAGACAACCTACTCGATCCTTTCATTGTCGATATGAGTATAAACACTTTCAAATTTCATAAATAAACATGATTTTTTCATTTTTGTCTAGTTCATAATAAAACAATTTTGCATTGTGATTTTATATGTTTGTAGGATGCATCATTGACTAAATTCAGAATTTTGTTTCTATTTTTTAAAATTCTAAATATAGTTTTAAAAAAAGGATTGTGGTAGGCCGCACTAGTACAGAAACTTTAATTAGAGACGGCCCCAGAGAGTCAGCTCAGCAGGTTAAACAGTATGTATCTGCGCGGGGTCTCTAATGTACTCTCCATTAGAGCCGGTTACCTGGGACCGGTTGTAGTGAGATCGGCCCTCAGACGGCCGGGAGAATTAACCGTCTCCAATAACGAAACCTTCAGAGACGGTCATATTTAGCAGACGTCTGTAATGGATATACATTAGAGCCGACTATAAATAGTGGCCGCTCGTAAGGATGCGGACGGTCCGAGTTTTCTCTCCGGCTGTAATAGCAGCTATTTGGGTAATATGCGTGTGCTCCGGGATTATTTTCAGGGTTCCGAGTTTTTGGTACTGGTCAACAGTGCTACATAATTCTCTTTTTTTCATCATTGCATCAACAAAACCTCAACCGTGCAGAAATCACATATAACTAAGACATGCCAACAGCTGGCGCATATGCATATACATTATATAACATGTCTCCAATAGCAATTTGCGCCAATTAACAAAGTAGCCCTAATTAATTAGATAAGTGTTTACCATACCCCAACCTTAACAAGCTCTATATGAGTTGGAACTCGATCAGGACCTCCAAGACATTGATCTTTCTTATAATGATCAAAACAGGTCGATCAGTCACAAAATTCTTGCATTCAATGAAGTTCTTCCACCCCAGCTTGTCGAAGTCAATGTGTCCGTCGGTTCTCTTGTTGTACATGATGACGATGATGATGCCTGCTGCTCCAAGTCGTAGTCCAACCATGCCCTCAGCCGGTATGCCAGCCTCTTCTGCTATAACCTTAGGTAGTTTCTGTGCATGGAAGAGAACATAACTATGTCATTTTTTGATAAATTACAGAGGCATGAAAGAGGCAGTCTTGTGGGTACATACCATCTCATGTATGTTCAAGTTTGTGCTCGTCAAGCGAGTCACAAATAGAACTCCAACATAGGCTCCTACTGATAGAAGCTTAACGAGGCGATTCTTCTCATGTTTGTTGAGACAAACTCTTTGGGCTACTATGATTTTGTCATCGTCGTCACTGTGATCTTCAGAACTGTCAGAATCGACATAAATCTCATCAGCTTCATCTTTGTTGTTGCCTCTTTTTCTAGTGGAAACAGATATCCTGGGATGTGGTGTCATGGTAAACACTAGCATATCTCCCGCGCCGAGATTGTTCTTGGTGATGAACTGTTGCAATTGTTTGTCGTGCAAGCGGATCTTGCTACGTCCTTTGTTCACATGAATGTTGTATATGCTCCCAAGGGCACGAAACAACACAGTCTGATCTCGCTGTTGAACGCTAGGCGAGCTGTACATGGTACAAACTGTTCAACAAAAACAGAAAGAAACACATAAATATATGTTATATTAAATCCACAAAACACAAATCATATGTGTATTTGGAAGCCTTGTTTTCTTACCACACACTTGCGTTCACAATACTTTTCTAGTCTGAACACTGAATGAGCATGCCTTTATCTGCCATTTAAGAACCAGAAAAAAAAACTAATGAGAACAAAATTATAACTCTAGAATTATATCGACGCGGCAAGGCTAAGCTGAAGACATGAAAAGTGTACTTAATTTAGGCTACGCATGACAGTAAGTATGAGATATGAATCATTACATGAAGATGCAAAACAATTCATTTATTTTGCAGCAAGAAGTAAATTATATACTATCAAAGAGAATATTAGGCATCTATTAATATGAAACAATGATTTTATTCCCTACGGCATCGACCATCCAAAAGACTACAATTTGCTACTCAGGCCAATCTTCCAGGTTACTAGTAAATCTAGTTTCTTGATTGATACCGGGATACATGGGGATTGAACCAGAACTCGTCCGCGCATATCTAATCGCCGGACGAGGGAGGAGGACCATCTCTTACCTCACGGACCTGCTGGCGAGTGCAACGGGAGGGGCGGCCATGCGGTTTCGCAGCGGCGGTGAATCTAGGTATTTGCAGGGCCGGCGAGGGAGTGGAGGAGGGCGGCGAGGCTAGGGATTTGCATCGGCGGCGAATCTACGGATTTACGGTACTGGCGGCGACGCTAGGGATTTGCAGCGGCGGCGAGGCTAGGGATTTGAAGGGCGGCGAATCTACGGATTTGCGGTACTGGCGGCGAATCTATGGATTTGCAGGGGCGGCGAGGGGGAGGGCGGCGACGCTAGGGATTTAAATGGGCGGCGAGGCTAGGGATTGGCAGCAGCGGGGGGGAGTGGAGGAGGGCCGCGAGGCTACAGATTTGCAGCGGCGGCGAGCGAATGGAAGAGGGCTACGGGTTTGAAAGGAGGAGGGCGGCAAATGGGGAAAAATCCCCTCACCAATTTGGACCCAAAATTTCGACTCGCGCCAAACACAGAGTAGCCGGAGTGTCCGCATATGTTCGTGCAATCAGAAATAATTTTTGTACTTATAAAATTCAAAATAATCAAAAGTATTGAAGGAAAATAAAAATGCAAGTGTATATATGCCTGTTGGGGGTGAGTGAAGCTCCATGGCAAAAAATAAGGTCATATATCAAAGAGATTATATCATGTCCAAACTTTGGTGATACTTGTCAGGCTTTTCTTCTGAGAGGTTATACTTGTCACCATACAACTTCAGTGCAATTGTATCGGAATTTCGTAATTTACCGACCACACCAATTTGGTACTATATATATAACGCACAAATGTGAAGTTTCATATATTTTTCCAAATTGTTTACATATTATGCAAATTAAATCCGTTAAATAACTATAAATTGCAAATGGAACATAAAATAAAAAATAAGGAGATAAAAACATTAAAATAACATGAGAAAAATTATGTGATCAGTATCATGATAGAAATGAATATAAAAACTGTCAGAAACTATTATTAAAAGGAATATCGTGTTACTAAAAACTCGGAACGTTCCCGGACGCTCCGGAAAATAATTGTCTCGATTTTTTCGCATGAAAAAAGAACAGTCCAGAGGAGCAGTTGCGTTGGTGGACGCGGTAGCAGTAGCTTTACTGCGACGCGATAACAGTTGCGTTACTGGGACGCTGTAGCAATCAGTAACCACAAGGGCGGTACCCCGGAGCCTCCGGATCACTAACTTTTGCTGCCACGCGTACGTGCTCCCATAGCGGCCGATGCCACTGCGACGCGGCCGACGAGGTACATTATGTCTCCCAACCGTCCCTTGTTCATCAATGCTGCCATCAAATCAACCCGGGCCCACCTGTCAGTGACACGGGGGTAACTGCGTGTGGTTCCATTTTTTACCCCTTTCTACTCGTCTTCCACGCCCTGTGCGGTCAGTCTTCTGTGCCACAGTCTCTCTCGTCTGACGCGTCCTATGTTTTCCCCTTTCGGCAACTGTTCATCGCCTTCTCCTCTGCTTTGCACCCTCCAAATCGCCATGGCCGTCGCCGCCGGAGAAAGCATCACGCGCGAGTTCCCCGTTGATATCCATGGTAGGAAGAAGATCCACGTTGTCTACACCACCGACAGTGAGCAGGTTAAGAAAACCCTGCTGGACTATGAGGGTTTGCTCCGATGAAAGGTGGGCCGGATAGATTCGTGGGGCTCGACTTGGAATACACCAAGGCCGATGAAAGCCGCAAACGAGTCGCCGTCGTCCAACTCGGCTTGAACAAGGACGTCCTCGTATTCCAGTGCTACGTACAAACAGATCTAGTATATGTACTCAATCTGTAGTGTCTATGTTTATTCGGTTTTAATTTCGCAATGATCAATGTGTTCTTCGGTTTAATTTGTCGATCAATTTCATAATCGGACATTACTTGGTTTGGATCGAAGTTTTTGCTTTTTACATTTGATTTATTGAGATATATATAGTATATAATTTGTAGTAATTAGTATGCGCATATAGCTAGTTTTCTTCTTCATCTATAGCATTTGGTTTATATATATAATAAATAATCTGTAGAAATTAGTATGCATATAGCTAGTTTTCTTCTTCATCTATAGCATTTGGTTTATTGAATTGCTATTGATCGATCGATATCTTATACTCGATCTGTAGTAGGAATTACAAGACCTGTCCGCCGGAGCTGTCCAATTTCCTTCAGAAGAAGAAAATTTATTTTAGCAGCGTCGACATAACAAATGACAGAACGGTCATGCAGAGAAACTGGGGTTTCAAAATCCCAGAAGAGTATCACATCGATCTTCAACACCGCTACCGAAAGAACGGAGAATTGAAGACCGGCATGGCCACCATGGCATTCGATATCATCGATGAGTACTACACGGATATGAAGTCCAAGTTCCATTATTCGTTGCACGATTGCTGGGAGGAGATCCCACTGCGTCAAGTGAACCTCAACTACGTTGATGTCGATGGGTTTGTCGCGTACGAGCTCAACCGTCAGCTCGATGTGATCGCAAAGGGGACGGCTCACCTCCGCGCGGTGGGGGAAGTGATGCCAAAACGCAAGGGGGCGCGGTGCGAGTACAGCAGCGACGACAACGATGAGGACGACAATAGCGACGAGGACGATGGCTGGAACGGCAGCGCCGGCGGGAAGGATGGCGGCTTCATGATCGAGGACGGCCCTAGCAGCTGGGGCGGCTCCTCGAAGATCGCCGGTACTGGCCGGGTGGTGAGTCATCCTCGAAGATCGCCGACGGTGGCTGGGATAGCTGGGGTGGCGAGTCGGCCTCGAAGGTCGACGACGATGGTGGCTGGGGTACCGGTGACGGCTCGAAGATCGCCGACGAATGTGGCTGGGGTACCGGTGGCTGGAACGCTTCTGGATATCGCAAGTGATCGATATCTCTGCATATATATATGCACTGCATGTGCGCAGCGTGCGGGCGCACACGCTCTGTTTGTATACCAGAGTACTTTGTACTTTTGATGGCCTTGTGTATAGATAAGTACCTACTTAATTAATATGTTAATTAGCGCATGTACGGAACTCTGATCTGAATGCATATATTACTTTTGCACATATAGGTTAGTGCCGGTTAATTTTACTGGTCGTCTCAGAAGTTATGTAATTAGCGACACGTAGTTGTATTGGCCGTCTGCAATATGTCTGCGCCGGGTAATTTTGCTGGCCGTCTACGATGTGTATCCTATTAGAGACGAGCATTAATATTCACCGTCACAGATAACATTAGAGACGGACACAAAATAACGACCGTTTGAGGTAGCTCTTCCCAAACGGCTGATTATTTTTTTCAATCCAACCAGCTCTAGGTCCCGTCTTTTAAAGTCAAGTTTGTACTAGTGCCGGAAGCCAAAATGACTTCCCACAAATTCATATAGAACATACAAAGTGCTAGTTTTTTTGCGCTAGATATAGAGTGTTAGTTCATGTCAAAAGGTATGAAATTTACATTCTATGTTTTTGCTGTTACTGCGTATCTTTGTTCCATAGAGGATCTCAAGTGAAGCATGTATGTCCAATATCTTTTGTGCCCAACCCATGTGCAAGAGCGCG
Organism: Poa pratensis; assembly: GCA_947311845.1. Taxonomy (NCBI): domain Eukaryota; kingdom Viridiplantae; phylum Streptophyta; class Magnoliopsida; order Poales; family Poaceae; genus Poa; species Poa pratensis. Next base: position 20,275,044 of record CAMZMU010000058.1, read on the forward strand.
TTAAGCGTAAAAGTAACATGTTTATGTTTTGGTATGCTAAAATAATGTAACGAAACATTTTATGTTTTGAAACAGATGTACTTCCTCCGATCCAAAATAAGTGTCGCAGTTTTGAGCTAGGACTAGTTCAAAACTGTGATACTTACTATGTGGCTGAGAGGTAGTAGTAAATCTTACCATAAAGTTCCACAAGTACTAGTCTAATATAAAAAGCGTGGCAACAATAGATACGACAATGGCTATCTATAAAAATAGCCGGAACCCATCGTTTCTTGCTTGAACGAATTGACCTGTGCATCTTTTGCACACATGACACATGCCACATGCTCGCATAAATTAAACAACATGCCAAACTCGTGAATGCTTGTGGATTTTTCTTGAAATAACAATACTGATACCGTATCCTAATTAATCCCACCGTCCATCTAGTCCAGGCAATTTTGAGTGCTTATTAATCGTACCACAACCAAAACGGTACGTTACGAAGGAAGGGAGCGCGAGGCGATCTTGGGCGATCGTGGCGGCGGCCTAGGGTTTCAACCCTAGCCGCCGCCGCCGGTGATATCTGCAGTTTCATTGTCGCCGCCGGCAAAGATTCGACGGGTCCTCGCCTCCTCTAGGTGCCGTTCTGGCACTAGGAGGGGTGGGGACCTCGGACCTGCGCACGGCGCTTTTCGAAGGTCCTTAATGGTAGAGTTTGGTTTTGGTCGTCATCTTCTTCGTTAATGGAGATGGTATCGTCTGCAATAAGTGATCTTCCACGCTTCGTTCGACGGCGAGATATCCTTCCCGACGTCCATGGTGGCTTTGGAAGATTAAGTCTGTCTAGGTATGGTTCTTCAGATCTTGCTTCGCCAGATCAATCTTGGATTGTTTCTCATGGTTGCCGCGAGGAGGTTTGTCCTCGCAATATCTATCCCGGCTACTACGTCTTCGGCAATGGTGATTCGTTCTCTCGGCTCCCAACGACGTCGACAAAGTGGTTCGGTTATTCGTCCCTGGAATATCAGTGGTGGTGCTCTTACCGATGTTGCTTGATTAATTTAATGGTTGCGTGCGTGCACAAAGCCTTGGCATTGCGGCTCAAAATTAAAAAGGAAGAACCTTCGGTGGTATTCACAGGTCTGTGGTTTGGTGGTGTTGGCGTTGTTCTACGGCTGCCTTCAGAAAAGTACAAGATTATGTCATGGATGAAGAAAGGGTTTGAAGATCTCATAGATTTGCTAGTCTCTTTTAGTCTTGTTTTTGTAATCGATGTAATCGTGTACTCTTTGCTGGTTTAATATATGTGGAAAATTCAAAAAAAAAAAAACGAGAGAATATTCTCGTTTGCCTGGGCCGGTTCCTCCCATGGCCATGGGCCCCTAGAAAGGCAGGAAACTGCATCGATGTACTTTGGTCTTTGAATTGCTTCCACCCATTTTTATTCCATTCTCCCCACCCCAAGCTCGTCTCTGTATAAAGGCGGCAAAGCAATCCGAGCAACTGGGATCCACGATAATCACGAAGCACAAGCACCACAACAGCACAACTCCCCCACTGCCTGAAGTCTCCTCAAAGCCCGCTCCGCTCGACCGCCCCCCTCTCGCCGCCGCCGCCGGGCCGAGTTAGGGTTCCGGCGAGCTCGGGGCCTCGCCGGCCCACCGCGCCGCCCTCCCAGTCCCCGAGCCCCCCGGTGAGCGCACCCGCCCCCTTCCTTTCTAGGTGCGATTCATGCTGTTCCGTTCTAGTTTGCGGTTCCGGTTTATGCGGGCGGATCCATTCGCTGATGCTTGACCGTGGAACGGGGCTGTAATTTGGCGCTGCGAGCTTAGTGCTGGGTTGGACTTTTTTTAATTAGGGGGAATATGTGCTGGCTTGCTTTTTAGCTGGCCATGGGAACAGATTCTTAGTTTGTGCCTTTGAGGGATGCTTAGGTTGTTAATTGATACCATTGGTTGATAACCTGTAGTTGTACATGTGCGGTTGCCAAGCAGCAATCAATGAGACTGTGAGAGCGATGTGTTTGTTTATTGTGTGGACCTTGGATCGTTAAGCGTTGCTGATGTGGGGCAACAACACTAGGCGCTTGCTTGCCGTGACACAACAGGGAAGCCTGCCTGGTTGGCTGGTCCGTAGCTAGTTTCCACACTGGCCACACGTGCTGGTTTTCGGGTTACTTCTTCTGGCGGTCAGCGCCTCAGCGGTTTATTGCTCGAATCGTGTTCCACGCTGTGTTCTCCAACTAGCACACAATCTGTTTGACGAATTATATATAAAGCAGTAACAGACTCAACGTAACCTCTGTGTTTTACTACTTGGTATTATCTATTGACTTTGTGACTGAACCTGGTCTAACTGACTTTTATGCCTTTATAGGTTCAATAGCAACGATGCAAAAGGACACAAGCTCCGGCGATGTTTCTCCTTCTCATGTAGGACGTGTTAGACATCGAAGACGTGCTAGTGAGGTTAGCTGTGTTCTGTTCATATTTTCCTTTCGATTTCTGTTCCTTGCAAGTCTGGCTTACTTTCCACATTCAGCAATTGGTCAGGCTCTTTTAATTTCTCAGTATGTGCTGCATTCACACCTTGTACAGGTCTGTGTTTTCAAGAAAGTTGATATTTGTTTTCATCTTGCAAATATGTTTATTAATTTTATGGCTATGCTACAAACATCTTAGAGCTACACTAAAAAATTACCTCCACTTTCCTTAAAAGGTGACCATACTGTGCGTAGAAAAGATCTTGTACTGCTGTTACTCAGTTACTTTGTTTACTGGTCGTTCATTGAATTTGTTTGATAATGGAGTATTTGTTGAGTATCTTATTTGGAGCTAATCTGATGCTGTTTCTTCAGACTACCACAGGTGGAAATAGAGCCAATGGACCCACTTTGCTTGTCAGTGATCAGAACAAGTATAAGTCAATGCTTATCCGCACATATTCAACTTTGTGGATGATTGGAGGCTTTGTTTTCGTAATTTATATGGGTCATCTCTATATCTGGGCCATGGTGGTTGTGATTCAAATATTCATGGCAACTGAGCTTTTTAACCTACTCAGAAGATCTAGTGAAGAGAAACAACTGCCAGGGTTCAGGCTGCTGAATTGGTAGGCTCTAGGTCATTCTGATGCTCCTATTGTTTTGTACTGGATTTTTTTTTCAATAACTTAGCTGCCCCCAATGTAATGTATTTCAAAAAGTCCATATAATTTCGTGTGAACAAGTATTATCGTTCATTTGCAGGCACTTCTTCTTCACGGCAATGTTGTTTACTTATGGACGCTTTCTTAGTCGGGAGCTTGTTAACACAGTTACTTCAGATCACTTGTTGTATAAGCTCGTCAGTGGTCTAATAAAGTATCAGATGTTTATTTGCTATTTTCTATATACTGCTGGTAAGGCTCATTATTTTTTTGCAATTTGTAAATAATGTTTATTATGTGCAGTTCATTTAAAACATTCATATCGTATTAATACTATTCTGAGTTATACATGTTTCTATAGCAGAATTGTTTTATTAATTGAACAACTAGTACAGAATATTGGAGGAATGAAGGTTATACATTATTTTACTGTTTTGGATGTGCATTAGGGGTTTGCATATGTCAAGAACCAAAAGTTTGTGTACTGCAGGCCTGCACATGTAATCTGAACAACACAATGTTCTACTAAACCCGGGTTTCTTTCAATTTTGTTATGTGCTTGGTTGCATGAGCTTCTCTTAGATATTCCTTCCTCGTGTAACCTGCTTGTCTTATCTCGTCTTGTTAATTTCTAATTAATATCTGGCATAAAAGTAATATATAATTCCTGTTATCCAGGATTTGTATGGTTTATTTTGACTCTGAAGAAGAAGACATACAATTATCAGTTCAAACAGTATGCCTGGACGCACATGATTCTTTTAACGGTTTTTGCGCAGTCTTCTTTCACCGTGGCAAATATATTTGAAGGGATGTTCTGGTAAGCTATAGCCTATATATGTACCTTACCGTACTTCTGGTTACATTTTGACTTACTGATTTAACTGAAATGTTTGGTTATTTTGATCCACTCATGACATTTGACATGTATTATTTTGTATGGTTTAAACATTCAAGATTCCTCGCCTTAAAAACACCTGAAGTTGTTGAAGTATCTTCAAGATTCCTAATTTCTTGTACAGCTGTAAAAAATAGTATTGCCATGAAATCCTGAACCTCTTCAACATAGTAGGAATTGCCCATGTTACCACCCTACGAGCCTTGACAAAAATCTGTAGCCTACAGTTCTTACTTCAGTTACAATGGTAACGTCACTATGTTGGCCATATTGACCTATTTGAGATTTTGTTCTAGTAGGAATTTGTGTCTGTATCTGGAGTTCTGGACCTACCACTTAAAAACATTCAGGTCTCCACCATAACGAAAAAAAAGGGGGAAACATAGGAGTGTTGGTGCAACAGGCAACAGCTATACCATGTTTTTATTTGACTAGCAAAGTGCCCGTGCGTTGCAACGGGTCTAAAATAAAGAGATACGTGTCAACAATATAAGAAATAATTAAACCTATATCAGTCAAAAATATAGCTTTTAATTCTAGTTTTTACTTTATATCATTTGAACAAGTTTCGCTTCAGACTTAGTTTCTCTTATTCTCTGAAATCATTAAATCATAATAATATTGAGAAGGAGGCGAAGCAAATTATTTCAATTGGGCATGACTCGGGATTTCCATGCCAATTGTTTTATTTGACCCACAACCGAATTACTCTTTGGAAACTAACGATCAAATAATGAGAAACTGATAAAAGTGCAACTTGCAACCACATTTCACAAAATGAACTTCTACTTAAAAGTTGAGAGAGTCAAAATAAGGAAAGAGAACATGATGTCATTAGATCTGCTCCAAGTTTCAGTCAGAAGTACATGTAAGTTTGAGTGAAGCTATATTTGACAAAACAAATTGTTGATCATGACAGGGGTGGGCATTTTAACCGAAAACCGAACTACCGAACCGAAAGAACCGGGACCGAAGCCGAATAGACCGAAACCGAAAAATCAGTACTAAATTCGGTCTGCAATGATAGAAAACCGAAATTAGTTTGGTTAGTTCGGTTTTAACATACAGCCAACCGAAAAGACCTAAGAAACCGAGACTATCAGTAACAGGCAAATTCCATGCATTAGGCCCAGAGCCCACTAGTCATTTTGTCCATGTAAGGCCTTCACGAGGGCAATCATCAGCCTTCAGGCTGCACGCACCTTATCTAGTCCCTGGTCGTGCACCTTATCTAGTCGCCCAAGACAAAGACATGGCAGCCATCAGCCTATGAGATCTGGAGATGCTTCACTGCTTCTGCTCGATTCCGGCGACCAGCGCCGACGCCGGGGCATCTCCTCCCTTTCCTCCTACTTCTTACCTGATACGACCGCCTCCACCTCAAATTCCGAACTGGCCCTCTATCCCGGCTGGCCGGCGTCGTGCCCGATGACATACAGCCCTACATGACCCTTCTCTGCTAGGAGCGGCCGGCTAGCGTACTTCTGATTTTTTTGGTTGATTTCCTTTTACACCGACGCATCTGTTCTTCAAATGGGTAGATTTCCTTCTAATCGGTTTATTCGGTCAGCAACCGAAGACCGAACCGAGATATTGGTGCACCGAATCCTCGGTTAGCAGTATTTCCAGAAACCGATCGGTCATCGCTTTCAGCAAACCGAAATAATGTTTAGACCAAGAAACCGAACCGATCGGATCGGTCTAACCGAATGCCCAGCCCTACATGACACACATAATGCCTTGTTACGAATCCTGACAAATACCGATCTCTTTCCTCGGGCCATCCATCCCTTTTACGGGAGTACCAAAATCGGCAAAAGGAGTACCATAGTTGACGCGTAGCTACTCCACCACCTCATGTACCACAGTATGTAACCGCATATTGTACCGGAAAAGGCGGTAGAATTCATCACTTACAATTCAAAGAGGTGGTTACAAAAGATAAACATCACATAAGAGAATTTACGGCAAGCACGATATGTAAATACAAGGGAGAGAGCGCATATAGCCCCGGAGGTAATGCCAACATAGGACTTATCACTGCATGAGAAGTGTTTGTGTTCACGTTCCTCAAGTTCATCCCTGAGATTTATCTTATGTACCTCCTCTTGAGTTTGATGTCCCTCTTTTCTGCATATAAGAGGGCGAAGGAAGATATCTCAAAAAACAATTAAACTGCCAGCAAACTTCATACGGTGTTGCCAAGGTCAATAAATAAAACAATCATGCGAAGGCTGAAGTTTAGTTAGTTGTATGTACCATAAATTGATTCTGGTTAAGTAATAAACCTCACATGAGAAACTTTGCATCATATGAATATGCATTGGTTCAGTATCTCCAGGAAGTAGGAATCCCCGGTTTGCACCTTTGCATCATACGAATTCAGAAGCATCTAGTCTAGAATTAAAAACAAAAGCATCCAAAGACTCACCATAAGTCCAGCAAACCTAACATCAAGACGATTGATTGTCGTGAAAGACCATGAACCGAATAAAAATCATAGGGTAATAACCCCACCAATTAAATGCCTGCGGAAGGAACCAAATAATGGTAAGATCAAGGACACACCAAAGTAGCATGATAAATAAGCTGATTTAACACAATTATATGCTCTTCACAATTAGAGCACTCGTAAAATTCTATCAGCCTGCAGACTCCCCATAAGAAGTAGAAAAAAATAGTCTGTTTACAGTCACAAAATATTGATCAGCCTGCAGAATCTGCACATAATGCATATACCTTTTTGTCTGCCCTCATGTATGACTGAATTAATTGATCACTTATGTCAACAGGCATCTACAAATCTTTACTATTAACTTTCACAAGATCAGACAAAAAGAGCAGACATGCAACAATACAAGCCTCCGTCACCGTATCCTCAATAGTAAATATACAACAGAAAACAGTTGACAGAATGTGTATTGTGTGCATACAGTTATTGGTGAAATCGGAATACCTGGTGCCAGGTTACAAATTTAGTAATGTTGAGCTATTGCTGAAACTGAACATCGGTACTCCTGCAAAATTTATTAACCTGGACCCAAGTTAAAGGCTACTTACATATGTCAATCCCTCATGCTTCTTGAGCAGGTCGATCATAGCATGCCTCTTTGCACCCTCTGCAATGCCTCTTGGCTGGTGCTCCTGCAAAATTAAGCACAGTAAACAATCGTCCCAAATATCACAATTCTAGAGACTGGACACAAAACCAGCTACATCGGCAACCAGACATAGCACAAGCCCACGTCAATCCACAGCAAGAACCGTGAACACAGCATCAACTCCTCGAGGTGGATGATGGCAGGAGCACCATCGAACGAATCAAAAGCCGCAGAGGGAAAACCAGTGGCCCGTGTTCGATTGATCCCCCTCCAGAATCATCAATTCATGACGGAGGCAATACCAGTACGAGCCAAAATGACCTCTACATTAAGAAATGATTTCAACACGAACCGAACAGACGCCCAGATCGTGGCCCCAGCAGAGGAGGCCGAAGGAAGGACCGGGCGCGGCGGCGCGAGGGCTCACCGTGTTCTCCAATCAGTCGAGTGCGTTGACGTCGGCGCCGTTTGCGACGAGGCACTCGGCGACGTCCTGCCAGACGTGTAGCACGGCGACGTGGAGCGGGGTGCGGGAGTCGTAGTCGCGGGCATTGACGAGCGCACCGTCTCCTCGAGCAGCTTCCACACGGAGGCCGCGTCGTTCCGCCCACGCTGCTGCCCGTCGCTGCCGCTCCCCGACGACCCGCACGCGCCGCCGCCGGATTCGGCCGCGTGCGCATTCGCCGCCTCCTCTTCTTCCACTGTAGTGGTGCGGCGGTGGCGCTGTGTCTTGCGGCTGCCGGTGACCTAGATCGGAGATGCAACGAGGTTGGCCGAGTGAGTGGCGGCGTGGAGCCGAGGTTTCGTGGAAGGCTTCCGCGGCGGAGAAGTGGAACCTAGTCTCGCTGTGCGATGCCGTTCCTGGGCTAGGCTGATAGATTGATTTCGTCGCTGCATTGAACACGGGAAAGATTGGATTCGTTTCCCGACAAATTGGATCCGGTAATTAAGTCTCTGATTAAATTCCAGCATGCGGTGTGTGCGGGAGAAAAAATGCGAGGGAGGCATACGGGAGAGTTGGACGAAAGGTTTTTTTGGTGGCAGACTAAGGAACAAAACTCTTCTTTTAGATAGGAGAGATTTTTGTGCCTTCCTATTTCCATTTTGCACTTGTCTATTAGGGGAGATAGACTTTTTATTTTTCAGGCTTAAGTTAAGCTACTTTATATAACACACAAATTGTCCATTTTGTTATATGCATGTTAATTAAGCGAGTTATTATTTTATCCTGTGCATTTCACAAACTGCATACATCTTCAATGCTATGCTTGCACAGGTTTCTTCTCCCTGCTTCGCTCATTGTGATCAATGACATTGCTGCGTATTTATTTGGTTTTTTTCTCGGGAGAACGCCATTGATCAAGTTATCTCCAAAGAAAACATGGGAAGGTTTTATTGGTGCATCAGTGACAACTATAATCTCTGCTTTCCTGGTGAGATGAAAGCCCTGGTTTATGTACTTAAAAGATTATTAGTAGCATGCTTAACTTTCCCCTTTTTTGACAGTTAGCAAATGTAATGGGTCATTTCCCGTGGTTGACGTGTCCAAGAAAGGTGACTTATTATTTTCCTTTCAGAATGTGATTATAGCTGTACCGGCAAATCACTGGGCTGTTGTTGAATTTGTTCTTAAATTTACTATGGAAATGTTTGCAGGACCTGTCAACAGGGTGGCTTGTTTGTGATCCTGCTCCTATGTTTAAGCCAGAGCATTACTTTTTGGGAGATTGGGTGCCACAGTGGGTAAGAACATCCTCTTCAAATTGTTACTTTTACCACTATTTTTTTCTAGTATACGCTTGTCCGCCGCTTGTGTGCTTACAAAGTTCACTACCATAAAGCTCAACCTAAGATTTTACCACCACCCCGACCCTGCGCCCATGTTGCCCCTGCCTGAGTCAGTTTACTCCGCTTTCATCCGACGTGGCCACAATGTGGTTTTTTGACTTGCGGTTTTAGATGACATATCAACTATCAAGTAACCAAAAAAAATGATGGGCCCACATGTTACCGTGAAACTTCCTCCATTTCTTTGTTCTCCATTCCTCTTCCTTCCTACTGCTCTCCCTCACGAGTCACGAGTCACAATCCACCTTGCTCTGCTGCTCCTGAACACTGCCTCAGTCATCCCCACTCCTCACAGTGTAGCGGAACCTGGCATCGGCACTGCTTTCCTGTCCCCGTTGTCCAGACTGAGCGTCCCCTTCTTTCTCCTCTTCCTCTGGTTGCTTTTCTTCCCTTCTCTCCTGGATGCCTTCTCACTCACATGGACAGCAGGAAGATTGGAAGAGCATGTTTGTATTTTGATTAATCGGGAATCGCAGGAAGTTGTGTGAGCCTTGATTTGCATGGATTATGAAGACGTGATTTTTTCCTTCGGTACTCAAATAAAATTTCTAACTATTCTATTTAGGGAGAAAGGTGGGCTATACAAGAGTCCACATCGTCTGTGAGCAGGTTTAGTGAGTTGTTGAGCAGAGTCATCTCCGACAGTGGCCACAAACGAGTGTCCGGTGGTGTATTCTCACCGCTGCCAACAGGGAAGTGCGCACATTGGCACTTTGATGAGATCATTCGTTGGCGTGGTGTTCGGGAGGAAGGGAGAGAAGAGAAACGGGTATTGTGGATGGCAGCAGCAAAGTCAGAAGGATCAGCAGCAGCCAGTCATGTGCTCACGCGAGCAGTGGCGCCAAAAAAGAATCTTAAACTGAAGAATGCCACATGTCCAGATAGAGTATTGTCTCTCAGGAGTTATGGGCTTCTTTGCTGTTTATACTGTAGTAGTGTACCAGTAGCAGTAGTTGCTGTCCAAGCCATGTTAGTCTTAGCCATGTGTTAGTTGTAGAGTACGAGTCATTATTAGTATTCTGTGACAGTGACATCTCTTGATAATTGGAGACGGTTAACGTCATGTTAGAAAAAAAACTGCCTGTCTCCCCCTTATAGGGCCATAATCCCCTTCAGGCTACGCCATCTTGTCCATCCTCTGCATAGCTGAACGGAGGTTCACAATCGGAGACTTGTTGACTTGTTGTGTCAGCTGATGTGTCCGACAAATGGCATCCATGGAGTTTGATATGTATGTGCAACCATGGAGCTTTGAGTAAGGTCAAACCTGGTGTTGAATGTTCAGACGTTTACTCCCTTTTTTATCACAGAAAGGTTAAACAACCATGATCAGGTCATGCGCATATGATCAAGTTGCTCATTTGAATCAACAGGCTGTTTTAGTTTGTTGTCTTCTGATGCGTTCGTATCATGTTTCCAAAGTTTCTGAATTAAATCTGTATTTTTCTCTTGGCAGTTTCCATGGAAAGAAGTTTACCTATTACCCGTGCAGTGGCATGCTTTAGCCCTTGGTTTATTTGCATCAATAATAGCACCATTTGGAGGATTTTTCGCAAGTGGCTTCAAGAGGGCTTTTAAAATAAAGGTGCATACTGCTTCGTTATTTTTCTATCTTTAGGATTAGCGAAGTATCAGTTATACTGTTTCATTACAGTTATCTACAAATTTTGTAGGATTTTGGTGACAGTATACCTGGGCATGGTGGAATTACTGACCGAATGGATTGTCAAGTAAGTTGAAAGAACCCTCTTTATGATTCAATATCCTAGCCTATGTAGTTTCGCTGAACAATAGATGATCTCGTGAATTTTCCCAGATGGTTATGGCAGTTTTTGCATACATATATCACCAATCATTTATTTCGCCCCACAATTTCTCTGTCGACGCAATCTTGGATCAGGTCAGTCTCGTGTCTTGTTTCCATACGAGCTTCTTATCCTGGGTGATTCTCATGCATCACCTATACCTTTGTCCATCCAGATTATAAGAAACCTAACCTACGAGGAGCAGAAATCCTTATACCAGCAACTTGGGGAGATGATCGTCGAAAGGCAATTTATGTAAAGCTGAGAATAGCACACAATACGGTTTGTGTGGTTCGTTATGTAGCTCTAGGTTCATGTACAGCATCATAGCTCCTCTGTACCGTGATAGAGTGATATTTCCCTATCCAAACCGTTGTACAGAATGGAGTGTGGATGGGGTTTAGGTTCTTGATTCGCTCTCCAGTTATGCTGTGCTTCTTTTATCCTCTCCGCAAACCCTCTCATTCTCAGTTATCATCTGTGTTGTAAAAACAGAGCTGGACAAAGCTTATTCCTCTATATCACTTGGTTCATGGTTGGCCTCGCATCAAATATCTGGAGAATGTGAGACAACACAGCATTCATGTTTCTATTTTGTACCTTTTTTGCTGACATGATTCTGTCATAACAATTCATTTAGCTTGTCAGTGTTCTACTGCTAGCTTGCGAAGTCAACTTTGACCTGACCTCCACATCAACGGTGTATAACCCTATTGGATGTCACGTCTTTACACATGTCCTACTTTGCTGCAGGTGCATCATGCGGTACTTGACTGTTTATTTTAGTATATCAAGTGGTAAGGGGTCATTACATGAAACAAACAATTTATTTTGCAGGTTATACCTTTTTAATTATGATTCGGAATATGTAGAGAATATTCTCTTTTATTCCATTTTGTCTATTCTGTTTGACATGCATTTTGCCTATATTTGCTGGCAGGAAGTAAGTGGACACTTTTGTTTTTTCTTTTTTTTTAAAAGAGCAACCATATCTTTTCCAGTGATGCAAACTCCTTTGTGTCAAGCTAACCATATAGTAAAAGTTAGCCGACAATGCCCTATTTGCTTAGCAGGAGAGGAGGATATTAAGCATCTTTTATTTTTGTGTCCACGAGCTAAGTGTGTGTGGAAGTGTTTGGGACTTGATCTATGACTAGTTGAATTTAGCGTGGCGTCACGCCACGCCTTTGGTGATTTTTTTGTACAATATATATATTTTTTGTTCACCAAAATGTTGGCTAAATTGGAATATTCAAGCATGTTTTTATTTTGTTATGAATAGGTAGCATTTTTTTGTGTGCATTTCTGATATATTGCGTATAATATTCAAATATTTAGTGGTCTGAAGTGCTTAAACATGTTTGTATTTCGACGTCAATATTTAATTGAAATCAGGAAATTACATTTGAATTTGATTCCACATTTGTGGGAAGTTTGTTCGTATGGTGTCAAAATATTGGCGAAATCGCAATTTGCAAACATGTTTTTAATTTTGTTATGAATAGGTAGTAATATTTTTGAGCATTGTTGATATATTTTTTAGAATATTCAAATATTTAGTAGTTTGAAATGCTGGAACATGTTTGTATTTTGTTGCAAATATTTAATTTAAATTAGGGGGAAATGCATATGACTTACTTCCAAATGGTGGCAAAATTTGAATATTCCAAAAAAATTTTACCATAAGTAGTTTGTAGTATTATTCTGATTGTTTTGATATTTTACTCGTATTTTTCTAGTGGATATATTCAGAGCTGTTAAAAGATGTTTGTACGTGAATTATTTTTTGTGGCTTTTAAATGCTCAGATTCGAAAGGCATTGGAAACTATAAAATTTGTAAACTTGAAAATTTGATCAAATGCTGTAAATAGTCTGCTTTTTTTTCTTCTTTGTGTTAGTGTTGATATATTTGTCATATTTGTGAATATTTGGAGAAGAAACTTCAATTTTGGAGATGCGCACATTCAAAAGTTGTTTGTGTTTAAATGTTTTGATTTTTGGAAGAAGAAGTTTACGTTTACAATTTTGTGTTCTAATTTGGTTGAATAGGGTAGGCCCACATGTATGAAGTTTAACAGTTTGTTAAATTGTTTCTGAAAAGAGAAAAAAATCTGATATATTTTAGAGTATGTCCAATTTTTAACCAAATTGGAAGGTTTTAAAATGTTTATGTTTGTTTATCAATTTGTAATTTCAGTCTATAATGAGTGCGAAAGCACATTTATTGAATTGAATTTCATAATTAGGGAGTTTGTTTTGTGAAATGTAGCTTCATGTAATTGTCCATATAATTGGACCAATGTTTTCATATTTGCAAGAAGAAGCTTACGCTTACAATTTTTTTATTTTTATCTAGTTAAATAGGGTAGGCCCACACGTCGGAAGTTTAACAACTTCTGAAATTGTTTTTGAAAAGAGAAAAGATTCTTATATATTTTGGATAAGCAAGTTGGAAGGTTTAAAAATGTTTATGTTTGTTTCATGCTGCAGTTATTTTCTTTTGATTTTGGAAGCGTTGGTCATCATGTTGCAGGTGTGCAATGATTCTTGTCAACTTGTTGTAACCAACTGGGAGTCGTTACATAGACTTGAAACTATGTTCAACATTTGAACTGATGTGACAAACTTGCATGTATTTTGACATGCCGAGGGGAAATGTTTGTGACGATGTTGAAGCATGTAAAAGAAGGAATCAAACGTTTTTGAATGGTGATCGAGGAGGTCAATACTTTATCCATCACAGTCGGTTGACGCTTAGAGTTGCCCTTTGAAAAATGAAGAATTTTTGTAAAAATAGTGAGTTGACGATTTCATCTTATGAAGTGTGGCGTAGTCGATTTTTGAAGGGGAAAAAAGTTATTTCAGATACCACATAAAAACATGTAGGATAATTTCGGGAAAAACAAATTTAACCAACATTCTTGTTGAAATCATTGCAGGTATGTGCAATATTGAAATATTTGGTAGTTTGAAATGTTCGAGCATGGTTGTATTTCGGCGGTAGTATTTAATTGAAATTAGAGGAAATGCATTTGAATTACCTTCAAATGGTGACAAAATTTGAGTGTTGGAAATTACATGTTTGCATTTCGGCGTCAAAATTTAATTGAGATTAGGAGAAATGTATTTGAATTGTCTCTAAATGGTGAGAAAATTTGAGTATTCCATTTTTTTCTTTAGCATAAGTAGCTTGTATGTAATTATTTGAATATTTGCATATATTGATTTCTAATTTGTCTGAATTTCAGAAATTAGTGAAAGGAGGAAGCTGTTCGTATGTTTTTTCCCCGTTTTCCAAATGCTTAGATTTGGAAGCCGTTGGAAATTGTGAAGTTTTCAAATTCGGAATTTTGTCATATGGCATAAATAGTAAACGTTTATTTTCTTGTGGTACTGTTGACATATTTGTCATGTTTGTGAATACCGTGACGGGAGAAATTGAAATGTACACATTGAAAATTTGTTTACATTTTAATGTATTGAAATTAGTGTGGAGTATTACCGGATGCAAATTATCGCGGAGAAGATCGGGTTTTTTTAATTATTTTTTGAACTTGCAATTGGTATTTTTTTTTTGGCAAAGTAGGAAAATTATCTGGGGAACTAATTTAACAAATTTTAAATAAAGCTGACATTTTTTAGTTCATGTGGAACATTTGAAGGTTGCATAAATTTAAAAATTCCCTATATTGTGAAATGGGCACAATGGTTTTGTGCTGCATTGTTTGTGTGGGAAGTCTGAGGAATTGCTAAACTTGGAATTTTTTTGGTACTTTATTTGCACTGTTTTGTGTGCAATGTATTTTTTTTTTGTGTGAAGATTTTAAGAATTTGGTAAATTTGTTTCTTTGCTGAAATATTTTTTGCACTGTTCTGTATCACGGATTTAAAGTTTTCAAATTTTTTTTTTTTAGTAATTTTGGGTGTTTGTAAAATTTCCAGCGGGCGACCCATACGTTAGGGGCTTTTTTTTAAAAAAAGAAAAAGGGAAAATCTAAAATCGTCCGGCTGACAGCAGGGCCCCACAGTGACGCCAGCAGCTGGCGTTAGCCGCCGACGGCGGCCGCGCTGCCAATCTCGCGGGCGAGCACGCGAGCAGGCGCGCCGGCCTGGGAGCGCGCGCACGCGGCAGAGGAGGCGGAGGGGAGGCGGACGGGCGGTGTATCGGACCGTTTGGTCGGCTCAGTCGCCGGCGGCGAGCAGAACGGTGGCGGCGGACGGCGACCGCCGCGACGAAGATTCCCGCGCGCGTGTGGCCTCCCGGCAGCTAATTTCCGGCGAGGAAGGAGAGCCGACGGCGGCGGACCTGGCTGTGGCCGCCGATTTGCGTGGGGAGGCGTGAAACGGCGGGGCCGCGCGCCGACGTCGCCGGCGATTTCCGCCGTCGCGCGCGCGAGGAGGAGGGGAGGGGGAATTTGGTGATGGTTTTGCAGAAAGGACCTTCAATTTTGCACTAATTTCGGTTAGGTACTTTGTAGCGTTAAATGATGGACTGCGGGTTGTTTCGTCGGTTGGGGAAGGGTTTTTTTGCAAAACCGTCACGGGCGTGTTATGTGGATCGTCCGATCGCCGTTCGACGGAGTAGATCCACGCGTACTGTAGCTACTGTAGATCTACAGTACTCGAGCGCTGAGAGCTCGAGGAATCGCTCAGCTTTCATATAGTTAGATATTAATGAAGCATGCCAAGTAGACAAAGCTGGACCGGCAGTTTATGATTTTCTCTTACTTACTCTCCCAACCGCGGTCTAACTCAGTGCTTGGGACACAATCATCGCCGGAAATATTTATGGTGGGAGAGACGTCAGACAGTCCATGGTTAGCAAGTACAAACCCGGAGCGGACCGCCATGGCGATCTCTTCTTATGTCAAATTATAAAGCTTCATATTCGGTGAAACCAAAGATGAAGAAGGAAGGGTGGTCGAAACCACCAAAAGATTATGTTAAAATTAATGTTGATGTTGGATTCAATATAGATAATCTGAAATGGACAATCGAGGCAGTGACCAGGAATGACAAGGTCAGTTTATTGCTGCATGTAACTCAAAAATCGAGTATGTCCATGATGCATTATCAGCTGAAGTGCACGCATTGAAGCAAGTGCTTCAATTGGCGGAATCCTTAAGATGCAATAAAGTTATAATCAATTATGATAACCATGATGTGGTTGTAACCATGAAGGAAGGAGGCAATTCCCAAGGTGTAGCTGCAGCCATTTTTTATGATTCTTATTACATGACGAAGGAGGTAGGGAGTGTGAGATATGAGCATTCTAGTAGGGATACTAATCAGGTGGCAAATGAGCTTGCTCAGATGGCGAAGTACTCTGATCCTAATGTTTGGTTAGAAAATCCCCCTTCTAAAATTGTACCTCTTCTAATTAATGATTTAACCCTTATTATTAATGAATAAAGAGTTATCATTTTGTCAAGAAGCTCCTTGAATAAAGAGTTACCAATTAAGGAGTCTGTTTTCTTACATGTCTCGACTCTAAGGTATTTCCTGGAGCCACAAACTACTCGGTCACACCTTCTCCAACATTCCAAAATTCATATATGCGTTCTCCAACATTCCGGAATTCACATATGTGAGTTCCACACATAAATATTGGACGATAAATCATGCGCTTTAAAACTAGCCATTAGCGCATCTCCACCGGCACCTCCAAAGCACCACTAAAGACCCATTGGGATGCTACCGATCCCTCGGCTTCGCTTTTACTGCAAGAGCTATCTGCGCGACCATCTCAGACAAACTCGTCATCGTACCTTGCAGGTTGTCGATCGAGGTTTGCTGATGTTCGAGGCAGCGCTGTAGGTGCAGTACCTCACGGCGAAGACGGCTCGCGATCTTAGTTTCCTCGCGAGCTAGTTCTTGCGGTTCTTCCAGCAGAGCCACGTCTTCAGCCGCCGCCAGCTTGTGCTAAGACCTCATGCGGATGATCGACATGTCGAAGGAGAGTCGTTTAGATCTTGACCGCAGAGCGATGATCTGCTGCCGGGGTTGGCCAGTTGAGGGATTTTACCGCCGACCTGAGTTGTCGGGGAACCTCAGATCTGCGCCATCACTGGAGACAGAAAAACAGTCACACCGGCACCCTTAATTGTCCGGCTGGACTTGATTTCTGTCCGGCACCCCCCGAGCGGGCCTTCAAATTTGGTGGCGGACTCGGAACTGGCGGACAGCGTTCGGACACGCCCTCCGACAAGAGGGAGCCATTGTCATAGACACAAGCCGGACGCCAAATTCTTCCTCTCCTTCTACATTGCCGCGCTGGCCGCCAAAACTCTCAAAATTGTTCCCCCATTTTACACAACCCCCTCAAATTCTCCTTCCTCGTTGCCGCCATGGGAACGCAATCGGAAAACAGTGGGTTGTCATACGAGATGGCTGCAACAAGTTACATGGTTGTCATGATCAAATTATGATGAGAAACGAGAGTGACAAGACCCACGACAACAAAGTAAGATGCTCAAATTCCTATCTATTTATGTGCCTTTATCTAGTCTTAGTTTCCTATTTATTTGACATGTGCCTTTTCTCTAGTTGAAGGATGTTCTTTTGATGTATCGAGAAGTGTACAAAAAGCCCTTTATTTTGATGCATTGTTGGGGCCAGTTTCAAGATTGTCCAAAGTGTACGTCACTTCGAATCTTGATGAACCGAAAAGGAGGCAAGGGGGCGATGATCTAGATGAATCCCATTTGTCGGGGGCCGGCGTACTAGATTGGCCAATTGGCAACAAGAAAGCAAAGACGTCCAAGATGGCGGTGACATCATCTACTACCACCCTCCAAGAGTTGTTTGACTCGTACATGAAGGAGGTCACCTCGTCCAAAACTCTCAAAACGAAGATGCATGAAGAGAACAAAAGAAAGGTGGGCACCTACTTTGGCGTCCAAAACCAAAAGCTTAAGGCGATGCAACTCGATAGGGAGCTAAAGATCCTCTCCACCAACTCCACAAACATGAGCTCGGATCAACAAGCTTTCTTTGCCGAGAAGGTCACCTGCATTATGAAGGAGAGGATGGAAGGGCTATGAATACCGAGACCCAAGAATGATTTGCATATTCTTGGCTTGATATATTTTGGTTCCATCTTAGTGACGGGTCTAGCCGTTGGCCGAAACTTTGGTCACCGACCTTGGTGTTGGCCGTAAATTTTGTGGCCGTACTTGCTGTTGGCCGAGACTTTTTTGGCCGTACTTGGTGTTGGCTGAAACTTTCGTGGTCATACTCGCTGTTGGCCAGCATTTTGGTAGCTAGATTCGGTGTTGGCATCGAATGTTTTACAAATGCAAAGAGTTGATTAAAAATGGGTAAAATGGGCCGGCCGTTTTGGGGTGTCGGTGTGGATAGCACCCCGAAATGAGCCGACAAGCATCCAGTAACCCCAAAATGGACATAATTTAGAAGGTGCGGGACAATATTTTGGGTGCCGATGGAGATGCTCTTAGATACACACTATGGGCGTGTTTGGTAGCCCACCGAGTCCCCAACCAGGCTCCGGGGGTGCAAATTTCGACCATTTGGTTCCCTGGGCTGGCTCGCGTTCCTGCACCGCATGAACCTTAAATCAGCCTCGGGCCAGGCCTGATAGGGACAGCCGAATTGGCCGTTTCCACTGAGCCACCCTTGACTGCTCTGTTCCTCGTGCAGGGAAGGGGAACGCGGAGCCGAGCTCGTCCAACCTCGGAGATGGCGCGAGCTTGCGCGCGCTGGCGAAAAAGCGGCGGGACATATTTCGGTCACCGCCCAGCAATTTTGCTCGCCTATTTCACCCCCTCCGCCTCACCGCTGGAACTCCCGCCACCATCCCCCTCCCCCCTCGAGCTCTCTCCTTCGCAGGTTTTCACAGCCGAGCGGCGGCTACTCCTCCGGCGGTCGGTGCTGGTCATCGGCGGCAAACATTCTTCGTCCTCTTCTCCGAGATGTCCTCCTCCTCCTCGTCCGTTCCTTCCCAGGCTGTCCGTAGTTTCAGTGTAAGTCCTCCTCCATTTCTACCCTAGATCTGGTAGTACGTGCTAGTATCTGGTAGATCTTAGTAGTATGTGCTAGTATCTGGTAGATCTGAGTAGTATGTGGTTGTATATGCTAGTATGTGGTAGTAGCTCCTGATGCGGTGCTTCATTGATCTTGTAGTTTATGCTTAGCTCTTGATGCGGTAGATCTTTGATGTAGTAGCCATATGATGCTTACCTCTATGCGCTTCATCTTTGTTCTATGATCTTTTAGGACCCTGATCTTTCCTCCACGTCTGTGCTGCCATTGCCCTCGAAGCCTTTGCGGTACGTACCGGCGCCTGATTTGTCCGTCGCACCGCAAAGGGAAAAGTTGCCTCATGGGTTCCTCACACTGCAAAGGGGGTAAGAACGTGCCTATGCAGTGGCCATCTGCATTGTCCACCTTCGTCCTCACTAGGATGGCCGAGCTCGTCAAGGGTGGGCTCGATCTCGACAAGGGCATCAAAGACAAGAGTTTGGAGAGCATTTGCAAAGATGTTCTCCTTTTCTGCGGCGCCGTGGTGAGCACCACCCAGTTGTAAAATCATCTCAGGAAGTGGAGGTACAGGTGGACATATCTCCGCAATCTGGCACAACTTGAAGGAGTGGAATGGCGTGAAGAGTCGAGCAGCTTCTACATGGACGATACGACATTCCTCAAGCATGTCACTGTAAGTTTCCGCAATACAGATTGTTCAGTTCTTCTAACTCTCTACTTGATGTGTCCGGGATAACAGTTCCATCATTTCAGGCTCACCCCAAGGACGAGTGCTTCATCAACACGCCAATTGAGAACTATGACCAGATGAAGATCATCTTCGGCAGACCGCGTGTGCAGAGTCCTCTCGCGGTCAAACGCTCCACCTTGCTCTTAGCTACCTCATGGATCATGAAGAGGAGCGTGCCGCCTATCTTGCCGGGTCTGAGGTAGACAGGAAGAAGTGGTACTACACCTACTATCGCAGCCTCTTCCGGGCGATGGGGTGCTGATGTTGTTGCTACTGATGTGCTTGTTGTTATGCCCTCTATTACGTCCCTAGTAGGTAGAACATCCTAAAACTGATGCCAAATTTGTATATTTTGCGAGGCAGTATACTAAACCCTCAGATGATGAACTTGTGATGCGAGGTGGTATACTAACCCTCCTCAGATGATGAGGTGCATCACCAGCAGTTGTTGTGCTGAATTTGTGATGCACCATCTATTTTGCTAACTAGTAAGGGCATGTTTACTTCAAGCCTATGATTCACTGAACATTGTTGGTATGTTCACCACTCAGGCAACAAGGTAACCACATCATGGCAGTTGCATATAATCGAACACCATGAAATTAGCTCTGTGAAACAACTCACGCAATCAAACAGCGCGTGGTTAAAATTTTGCACCCAGCCGAACGGGCCTGGCCAGAACATTGTTGGCAACCAAACGGGCTGCAGAACTTGGCTCAGGCCGCGTTTCACTTGAGCCAGTCCCGCCAGGGCCACGGAGATAGGAGGCCCATTTTGGGTGCGAGCAACCAAACACGCCCTATGTGACTAGCAATGCAGTTTCGGACGTCACCGTATCGCACCCGGTCAAGCATGAGGAGCTACAGCAAGAGTGGCCCTCAGGTGACTTAAATCTGGTGAAAAAATTATCCTGGCCGAGAAAAAAGCTTTTGCTACCAACAAGTTGGGTAGTGCTCACAAAGAAGTGCAAAAAGATTTGGTAAAGTCTGTTTTTACTAGTTCAAATAGTGACATTTATGTTCATAATTTTAATCACACAAGTGAGGAGGTATTGCTGGATACCTCTAATGAATCTATGAATTTACAGGGTAATGAGAAGATGGTCTCCAAAACGTGTTTGCCTTCTGAGAAAGAAGCAACTTTGTTTTCGGCTAAGAACTGTGGTTCTGGCCTTGAGGTACGGCAGGATAACCTTGAGGTGTTGTCCTCTCTTTTTCACACCACTGTTTATTCTGGGCATTCTGAGATAAATAATCCTAAGAATCAATTTCTTACACAGGAGAGTGGGTCTGACGAGGTGTACCCTCATCAAATCCCATGGTTAAGTACCTAGGGTTGAGATTATGGGGAGAGAACGTGGTAGTATTGGTGGTTTCGTCGGCTGACAAGCAGAGGCAAAGATTTACCCAGGTTCAGGCCCCTCGGGTGGAGGTAAAGACCCTACTTCCTGCCTGTCTGTTATTGATCGTGTGAGATTATGAGGTTACAAGGTGGCTCCGGCGAGATGTCGATCTCGCAAGAGCTTTGGTGGTTCTGGTATGGCTTGTCCCCGATCTGCACCCCCTCCCAGCCTTTAAATAGGCTGGGTCTCGGGAGTTTGTAATCGACCTAGTTTACACGTAAGGAAAGTTTAAACCGACTATGCCTATCTAATCTTGGAGGGTACTCCATCTTCTTGGGCCTCTTGTCTTGGGCTTCGAGCAGGCTCTTCGATATTGGGCCTTGGTCGTCACGTGCACCAGGTACCCTCACGGTAGGGTACCCGAGATGTATACCCATGTCAGTAGCCCCCGAGTACTTGGCTGACTCGAAGAATCGGGCATGGACTCTTTCGTAAGTGCACGTCATATGCTTTGTATTCTGTATATAATTTGGAATTCCTGTATGAATAGCACATGTTCGGCTATGTCGAGTATCTTATCGACTGTGGTTTCTGCTTATGATGATCAAGGGATAATAGCTTAGCAGGCCCAGTACACTCGACGGATCGGGACTGGTTAACTACACATTCGGGTAAAACCTTACTAGCTTTCAATCAAACTCGAGTCACCGGACTCGAATCTGGAACAAACTGGTCAGATTCGACTAGGCCGCTGAGGTCTTACTGAGTCGATCTGCAGTATAACTTTGAATTTTACCCAACGCGTCCGTCGGGATTTTTCATCATGTCTGTTGACACGGAAACTGTAAGGATTAACGTTGCTGGAACGGTCCTTAGCCCAGCTCGAAACTTCGGCGGGTCTTACCTTTGCACTATGCGTGCAGCATCCGAGGTATTTGCGACAGACGCAACTCGGGAATGTTTCGAGTATGATTTCTGAACTTTGTTGGACGAGTCATGCCCTTTGTCGACTGATATTTGCTGTTATGCTATCGGGTGCGCGACAGCGCTCCCGATGGGAGTAGCCCCCGAGATTGTGCTTTATTGCTTTGCAAAGGAGGATAATCTCAAAAACTCTTCTAAGCATCTCCAGTCGAAGAATTTTTTGAACACACTCCCGATGGGAGTAATATGACTTAGTCGAAGGAATGGTCGAGTGACCAATTTTGCCCTAAGAAAGTTTTGTCACACCCGAACTAATCAGGGCAATCGAGTGACCAATATGCATTGAGCATACTCGAACGTATTTGCTGAATAGATGCTTCAATGCCGTCAGGGATGACGTTTATTTCGACTGCAATTTCTGACACGCGTGGCGTGCGTTATGCTGCGATTGATGGGACGTGACACATAGGTGGGCCCATTTATGCAGAGCTGATCGAAGACGATGCCGTTTGGACTTGATTTGACTATACGGGCCCACTTTTTCCGCAAGCGTGATGATAGCTCCTCTTTTTACGTGCGTAGTGGGCGGAGTGGCCGGCGACGGTTGCCCTCCGCATTTGCCACGCGTACGGTCAGATTGCGCGCGTAACGCACGGTGTGGATCTGAATGGCTGTGATTGCTTTTGATCTGTGGTAAATAGGGGAACGGCGCTGGCATTTGTTTTTTATCTGCCATTTGCTCTGCGCGCCGCCCCTGTTCCATCGTCTTCCTTGTGCTCTGCATCCATTGCTCCTGTGCTAAAGCTTTGCGCGCTCCTCCACCTGCTCGTTGGCAATGAAGAAAGCGGCGGGCAACAAGCGCTCCGCCTCGACTGCTGCCGCCGCGCCCGATGCGGCGGCGAAGAAGGGGAAGAAGACTGCGGCTAGCACATCTGCGGCCGCCGTGGACCTCAAGAAGACCAATGGGGATTTGATGAAATCCACCCTGAAGGATGCGCAGCTGGACAAGCTGTGCGAGGAAGGATTGCTGCCACCTTCCGACCAGCTCCTCGTCCGCGCACCTTCGCCCAAGGAGGTACTTCCCGAGCCTCCGCTAACGAGCGCGTCTGTTTCGCGGAGTTTTTGCCTAGGGGTTTCTCGCTCCCCCTCCATGATTTTGTGCGAGGTTTGCTTTTTGCCTACGGGGTGCAGATCCATGATCTCACCCCGAACGGTATTCTGCACATTGCGTGTTTCATCACGCTGTGCGAGTGTTTTTTGGGCGTTGCTCCGAGTTGGGCATTATGGAAGTCCATCTTCATGGTCCGGCCAAACAACCGAGGCGGCCGAACCTATCCAGTCGGAGGCCTGCAGATCCAAGTGCGCAGCGACACCCGGTACTTCGCCCTGAAGCCAGTCGACTCGGCGCAGGGGTGGAGGAAGAGGTGGTTCTATGTGCAAGTGGACCAAAATGTGGCCCCAGCATTTTCGACTGCTGGTATAGCTGCTAGGACAAAAGCCTGGGATCACGAGCTTTCGTCTGAAGAAGTGGCGGAAGCAGCACCCATGCTGGAGACAATTGGGGGACTTCTCAACAGCATCACGGGTGTGCATCTGATTGCCACCTTTGTGAAGATGCGGGTATGGCCGCTCCGCGCTCGTGCCCACCCAATGTGGGAGTATGAAGGTGTCCTCGACGCCACCCGCATGAGCAAGGAGGAGCTGTCCAGGAGTGAACTAGTGACACATGTGCGGTCCATCACCAGCACAAAACAAAGCGAGCCCTGCAACGTCGACTGTCCTGTCGACCCTTATTCGGCTGAAAAGCCTTTGCCAGAGGTTAGTGAACCTATCGATTTTATGATTTCTTGGTCTTGTTATTCTGCTATGCATCTTTGTGACATTTCGACTATTGAATTTTGTGTTCAGGGCCACTCGACCACCTCGACCCTTCCTCCCCTTCCTGAAGATGGCCCAACTCCTGAAACAGAAGTGACAGTAGAAGCGAAGGGAGGAGATGAATCGCCTCTACCTTCGGCTACCACTTCACCCACAGAGGAGGCTGAAGAGGAAGAGGTAGAGGAAGCACAGGGCAAGGAGCCTGCCGCGACTGAGGATGTTAGCGAGGTTCCTCTTCGCAAGCGCCGTCGGACGGCCCAAGTTATGTCTTCTTCCACGAGCTCACCCGCGAGGGAATCAGATGTGAGGGATGATGGAAACTCAACTCTGTCTCCTACGACCACAGCTGCTCCCTTGGACGTGAGTCCTTTGAGCTCGGCTCCTCCTCCTCTTCAGTCGGGTGGGCAGCTACCTTTTGGAGGCCCAAACTTTGACGAGTTCGACACCGAGGATGAAGAAGAGCATAGGTTTGCTCCTTTTTGTACTGAATTTTTTATGAATTGAGTATTGTTTCTTTATGTTCCATGTCTTTCGATTACTTGCAGTGCTGAGACTTTGCGACCTCCAACTCCTCCAACCGAAAGAGCTCCGACTCCAGACCAACCAGAAGCTTCTCCTGGTGCGACTGAGGTTGTGAGAACAGTAGCCATGGCTACTACCGTTGAAGCCGCCAACATTGCGAGTACATCAACTCCGCAAATTGGAACCTCTGCTGCCAAGCCTGCGCCTTGGGTTGAACACGTAAGTGTCTTTTTGTCGAGTCTTCCTTCTGGACCTATTTATGTATAGCTTATGTTGGTTTCGTGTGCGTGCAACCCTTCTACCTCAACCTGGTGGAATCAGGTAAAGCCTTTGTCCAGGTTGAACAGGAGAGGGATAATCTGCGCGCTGTTATGGAGCAGCTCACCCGTAAGTGTCTTGGGCTTCTGTATGTCTTTGCCTTGTCGATTGTGAATGACATCTGTCCATCTATCTCAGGTGACAAGGCAACCGCCGAATCTCGGGTTAAAGAGCTAGAAGAGGCACTCGCCAAGGAACGCGCGGAGTCGAAGAAGGCCTTGGATGATGCCAAAGACTCCGCCGCTTTGCGCGAGAAGAATTATGCTGAGCGCCTGGCGAGCCTCACCCGAGACGTAGGCGGTAAGTTGAACCTTTCACTTTTTGCTTACTTCTTTTGGCCACTGAATAGTATGTAACATTTTCTGTTACTTCTACTTTTTTGTAGGAGCTGTTGGCGCATCGGCACCTGTAGACCAACCGAGTGTCGATTTGTCCCTTGACCGCGCAATCGGCGACCTGGATGTCGTCTCTACCCAAGCCAAGGACGCACTCGCCAAATCTACGAGCACGCTCGGCGCTGTGTTCAAGGATGTGTTCCCATCCAGCCAACCTCCCTCGACTGTGGATGGCTTTGCAGACATCCTGGGCCCGGGAACTTCGACTATGGCGAACTTTGCTCGCACTTTGACGGTACGTGGCTCAGAGACCACCCTCAAGCTCCTTTTAGGTCATGGGATAGAGGGTGACTTCGAAGCAGCTCTGTCTGCTTTCCCTCGCAAGCCTGGCGGGAAACTGGTGTCCCTAAAACATTTGAACGAGCTAGCCGCAAAGCTGGCTGAAACTTTTATGGCCACCATGGAACGCCGGGCAGCAGAGATCGCCGCTCGTGCGAGTAAGGCTAGATCGGAGTCGATGTCTGAGAAGTAGGGCAGTCGTGCCTTTTTATGCTCTGTAACTGAACTTATGATCATGCGAGCACGCATGTACTTTTGCTACCTGACATGGGTATGCCTATCGGGTACCCTACCATGAGGGTACCTGGTGCACGTATCGACTGGGCCCAACTATCAAAGCCTACATGAAGCCCATGAAGGAAAGCCCAAGAAGGATGAAGTAACCTCCAAGTTTGGCAAAGACATAGGTCGGTTTAGTCTTACCATATATGTAAATCGAGTCGGTTACGAACACCCGAGACCCAGCCTACTATTTAAGGACTGGGAGGGCCATCGAACCGGACCACGTACTTTCAGAGCCACCAAAACCCTAGCGAGATCGACATCTCGCCGGGACCCTTGTAACCATCATATTCACAAAGCAATAACAGACAGGCAGGACGTAGGGTGTTACCTCCACACGAGGGCCCTGAACCTGGGTAAAATCTTTGCCCTGCTTGTCAGCCGACGATACTTCCAGCTCTACCACGTTCTCTCCCCCATATTCATAACCTAGGGACCTTAACCATGGGTCTTGATGAGTCTACCCCTCGTCAAGTGGCGCCGTCTGTGGGAACGAATAGCGCTGGACTCGAAGTTTCGCCGGTCCCAACAGCAAACGGCAAATCGCCGATCACACCAGCAAACGGCAACTCGCCGATCTCATCTGCAAACGGCAACTCGCCGGCCATGTCAGCAAACAGCAACTCGCCGATCCAGGCGACACACGGCGACTCGCCGATCCACTCGAAAAGCGGCAGCCTGCCCGCTTCACCTGCAAAAAGCGCATCTGCTCTTCCAATGAATTTCAATCCGCACTCGCCGGAGCTTCAGGAGGCGTTTTCCGGCCTCGAATCAGGTTTGAGCTTAACTGTTGGAGCATTCAATTTTTTCGTAAACAATCTTGGCACGCAGGACTCGACTGATCCGCAACAACTGGCGCTGGGCGCACTCGAGGCTCCGTCGACTGATCTCGCCCCGTCGTCGATTCCTGAAGCCTGCTCGCCCGCAACAACCATGTCGACCGGCGAGCTCGACAGGTTCATGATGACGGAACTCCAAGGCGAGGAGGCAGAATCAGCATACCGCACCAGCAATGTCGACTTCAACCTACCACTCGACGAGAGTTTCGACTGCGGGATCTCCCTCGATGACTTCAACGAGCCCGCGATTCATAACGACAGCAACGTCGACTCGGAGATCTTCACCAACACCAACCTCGACTCAGAAATCCATAATGGCTTCGCCAACACCGAGATGAGCATAGGCGATGAGCACATCGACAACGAGATTCGCCTCAAAGATCTACTCGATGAACATACTGGCTCTGACATGAGCCTCGATGGCGACGTCGAGTCCATGACTGGAATCGACAGCACATACACATGTCCACGGGTCACGCCCCATCAGGTCTACGTGACCTTCTCCGCAGAATCATCCGCAGACGCAGCCGCTCGCAGGCCTGCACAATTCCCATGCACGGTAACCATGCCGGATGGGGTCACAACCTTGACAATCACGGAGGAGATGGCAGCAAAAGCAGATAAAGTCATAAAGGAGTGCACAATGATGCCACCAAATTCCACCCCAGAGGAGATGTTGACCTTCCAGTACTTCAACTGGCAGGAGTCAATTCGACTGCAAAACTACCGAGCGACGCTCGAAGAGCGCAAAAGGCAAGCCAGCCTCTCGAGTGCCCGAAGAAGGGAGCAATCTCTCGGGTCCACAATGCAACCAACCCCACGACCTAGGTCGCGGTTGGCAAGCCTTCCAGAACATGAAAGGGTAGCAATCACCCGTAACCTGTCGTTCATGACAGAGGACGCTAACGGAATCCCAGTGCCCAAAACTGCTGCGGGTGCATTATTCTCCGTAGGTGCTTACCTCAAGGCAATGCAACCTCCGGCGAATGACCCTAACGCAGCCCTGCATCGCCAACAACTCAAATCGCTAGCTCTAGCGGCACAGGCTATACAGCCAGAAGACAAAACTCCAGCAAGGAATCGCGATCGCGACATAGTCGACTCACGACACACAGCACATCATCGCAGTGGTCGCAGCCACCACTCGGATGAAGGAAGGAGAAGCACGCGCCGGCACAGGTCCAGCAGAAGCAGATCTCGAAGATCCTATAGCAGCGATTCATACTCTGATCGTGAACCAGAGCCATGCGGAGCATTGTGCTTCACTCGACGCATCCGTGGGACGCGGATGCCCAAAGGGTTCAAGTTGACAGGCGAACAACCCAAGTACAACGGTCGCCAAGAACCTTCCGGGTGGCTCGAAGATTACAGACTCGCCGTGGCATGCCAGCGTGGCACGAACACCACGGCGATGCAGTACATACAACTCATGCTCGAAGGAACTACCCGCGACTGGCTCAAGGCGCTCCCTCCATCATCATACGACTCGTGGGACGATTTCCGCAGAGACTTCAGCAAAAACTTCGAGCCTCTATGTGAGCGCCCGAAGACATTCGAAGAATTAAGGCATGCACTCAACGATCAGACGAGTCGTTGAGATCATACATACGGCGGTGGACCGAAATACGCAACAGGTGTACATGATACAAAAGGGTCGCCCCTCCAACAGGCAGCAAAAGCTAATCACTCGACAGGTGAACATGGCTGTCATGGCACCTCCTGCCGTGCCCGAATTTCTGAAGGGATCGGAAACCATCATAAGCTTCAGTCGAGAGGATCATCCCCCAGCTGTAGTTCGACCAGGGCACGCGGCTCTGGTACTCGACGCGCAAATAGGAGGCTACGCCATGACCAAGGTCTTCATGGATGGAGGCAGCGGCATAAACATCATCTTCGCGGACACGCTCCGCAAAATGAACAGGTCAGTCGAAAACCTCCCAAAATCTTCAAATACCTTCCACGGTATCGTTCCTGGCAAAGCAATTAGCCCAGAAGGCACCATACAACTCGACGTTACGTTCGGGGACAAAAGCCACTTCAGGACAGAGTCGATTGAGTTCGAGGTCGTCGACTGGAAATCACAATACCATGCTATTCTTGGTCGCCCGACGTTTGCTCGATTCATGGCGGTGCCACACTACGCGTACCTCACGCTGAAGATGCCAGGACCAAAGGGAGTCATCACTGTCCGTGGAAACTTTCAAAGGTCCGATGCTTGCGACCGCGAGTTCAGCAAAATCTCCGAGATGTTCGGGGTGGAAGAATCACTCGCCGACCTGGCGATTTCCAACGACCGCACACTCCTTCCGGAGCATAAGAAGTTGGCAGTCGACAGATCCTTCAATGCTACAAATGACACAAGGTCGCATCAGGTGCACCCGACCGATCCGTCCAAGACAGTCAACATATCTTCGAGCCTGCCTATCGCATAGGAAGGCGCGCTCGTCGAATTCCTCCGTGAGAACTGGGAAATATTTGCGTGGTGTCCAGCCGACATGCCAGGTATTCCCAGGGAATTCGCCGAGCACTCTCTCCAATTGTTTCCAGATGCAAAGCCAGTCAAGCAAACGATGCGTCGAATCTCCGGCCCAAAGCGAACCGCAGTCGAATCTGAAGTCGACCGGTTACTCGCAGCAGGATTCATTAGGGAAATCAAGAAATCACAATGGGTGGCCAACCCCGTACTCGTAGAAAGAAGCATACAGACATCCTTCGGATGTGCGTGGACTTCACAGCGCTGAACAAGTGCTGTCCAAAGGATCACTTCCCGCTACCCCGAATCGACCAGATCGTCGACTCCACCGCCGGATGCGCACGACTCTCCTTTCTGGATGCTTACTCAGGTTATCACCAGATAAGGATGAAGCAAGAAGACGAAGAAAAAACGGCGTTCATAACCCCACTCGGGGTCTACTGCTACACAACTATGCCCTTTGGGCTCAAAAACGCGGGTGCAACATACCAGCGCATGATGCAGGACTGCCTCAAAAAGCAAATCGGACGCAACGTCCAGGTCTACGTGGATGACATTGTCATTACCACAAGGGAAGAACACACACTACTCGACGATTTGAGGGAGACGTTCGCAAACCTCAAACGCTTCCATATCAAGCTCAATCCTAAGAAGTGCACGTTCGGCGTTCCAGCCGGGCAGCTCTAGGGTACCTAGTCTCTGCCCGTGGAATCGAAGCAGACCCGGAGAAAATACAGGCCATCCTCACAATGCAAAGGCCTTCAAAGCTTCACGATGTGCAGAAACTAGCAGGACGAGTAGCAGCGCTCAGTCGATTCATCAGCAAACTGGGTGAAAAGGCTCTACCATTCTATCGACTGATGAAGAAGGCGGACAAGTTCGAGTGGACGCCAGAAGCTGAAGCAGCCTTCACAGATCTCAAGCGGATCCTCACAAGCCCTCCGATCCTCGTCGCACCTAAGGAACGGGAACCACTCTACCTGTATGTCTCGGCTACAAACAGGGTGGTGAGCACCGTACTGGTAGTCGAACGCATGGAGGAGGGGCACATCCAAAGCATACAACGTCCAGTCTACTACCTGAGCGAGGTTCTCTCCATATCAAAACAGCGGTACCCGCACTATCAAAAGCTGGCATACGCTGTATTCATGTCCTCAAGGAAGTTGACACACTACTTCACCGAGCACCCGATCACCGTGGTAAGTAACTCAGCAATCGGTGATATCCTCACAAACCCCAATGCAACGGGTCGAGTCGCAAAATGGCTCATCGAGCTGGCTCCAAGAGACATCAAGTACGAGCACCCGAAGGCTATCAAAGCACAAGTCCTACCCGACTTCACAACCGAGTGGATAGAGGCCCAATTACCTGGAGCACCAGACGTGTCCAATTCCTGGACCATGTACTTCGATGGGTCCAAGAAACACGAAGGCGCAGGCGCAGGCGTCATCCTCATATCACCAAAAGGGGACAAGCTACGTTATGTTTTGCAGATGGGATTCAAACTACCCTCCAATAACGAGGCTGAATACGAGGCTCTGATCCATGGCATGCGGATGGCAAAAGCACTTGGGTGCACTCGATTGATGATCTACGGCGACTCCAATCTCGTGGTGCAGCAAACAATGAAGGCCTGCGACGCAATCGCGGACAACATGATCGCTTATCGCGACCTGTACAACACACTGGAGGGCAGCTTCGATGGCTGCGAGTTGAGGCACATAGGAAGGGAAAGTAACGAAGAAGCAGACATGCTAGCCAATCTTGGCTCAACTGGCGCACAAATTCCACCTGGTGTCTTCCTCGAGCGCATCGAACACAGATCTATCAAGGAGAAACGAGAGCCTCCTCCGTCGACTACGCCAGCCAAAAGCAAACCTAGCACAGAGGACCCCCAGTCGAGGTACTCCTCATTGAGCCAACTTGGACTCAACCTTTTCTGGCTTACATACTCCGCGGCGAGCTACCAGATGACATAACCGAGTCCCGGCGCGTGACTCGAAGATCAAAAGCATACACCGTTATCAACGGCGAGTTATACAAGCGCAGCATATCAGGTATGTTCCAAAGATGCATCGCATTCGAAGATGGCCAAGCCATACTTCGAGATATTCATGCAGGTACCTGTGGGCATCACGCCAGCAGTCGATCACTCGTAGCCAAAGCCTTTCGCGCAGGGTTTTACTGGCCTACAGCACTCAAAGACGCGGAGGACATAGTCAAAAGGTGCGTCGGCTGCCAGAAATTCGCAACAAGGCCGCACGCACCCGCATCGGCGTTGAAGACATACCGCTGGCCTGGCCTTTCGCCCAATGGGGGCTCGATATGGTTGGGCCACTCAAAAAATCATCGCATGGCGGGCATACTCACCTACTGGTGGCAGTCGACAAGTTCACAAAGTGGATCGAGGCGGTCCCCATCACAAATTCGACTGCTACTACGGCAGTCAACTTCATAAAGAGCATCATCTACCGCTTCGGTGTCCCAAACAGTATCATCACTGATAACGGCACAAACTTCACGGCTGAGGAGTTCAAAACCTTCTGCAAAGAGCAGACATTACGCTCAACTACGCATCCGTGGCACATCCACAATCCAATGGCCAAGTCGAAAAGGCCAATGGACTTGTGACGAGCGGAATCAAAAGCGCCTCCTGGTGCCACTCAAAAGAGCTGCGGGTGCTTGGGTCGAAGAACTACCATCTGTGCTATGGAGCCTACGCACAACTCCCAACACTTCTACGCAGTTCACCATTCTTCATGGTCTATGGTGCAGAGGCAATACTGCCATCAGACGTGCGGTTCAATGCACCACGAGTTGAAGCATACAATGAAGACGACGCAGAAGAAGCACTCGAAGACGCAGTCGACTTACTCGATGAAGCGCGAGACACGGCCTTGGCCCGCACAGCTGTTTACCAGCAGATCTCCGCAACTACCACAGCCGTCGACTGCGCACCAGGTCCTTTGTTGTTGGCGACCTGGTTCTTCGACTGAAGCAAAAGAAGGTGCACAAGCTCGCTTCCCCATGGGAAGGTCCCTTCATCATCACGGAGGTCCTTGGTGGAGGCGCATATCGACTGAAGCACGCGAAGACAGGCGAACTTTCTCATAATCCTTGGAACGTTGCGCATCTGCGCCGTTTCTACGCATAAAGTGCTCACAGTCATACAATGTAATAGGCTATATGTCGGATGGCTGCAGGTTTCAGACGCGCTCTTTTCCTTACCAGGGTACCTAAGGGGACTGGAAGGTTTTTAATGAGGCGGCCTGCAGCCTAACATTCAAAAGAGGAATAAAATCAATGTTCCTTCGACTTCTTTGTGGTTACTACCCGCATAATTCATACCTTAACCGCACCCGAAACCCTCGGGGGCTGTGTTATCGATCAAATGAGCTCTCGCTCTTGCAGAAACACAATGCCTTAGCCGCACCCGAATGCTCGGGGGCTGCGTAACAAGGATCCAAACAAAGACACAAAAACTATGCAGCCGCACTCGAATACTCGGGGGCTGCACAGTGTTGCTTCACAATCAGCACATACCTCATAAACCCCACTCAAATGACTCGGGGGCTCGGCAAAAAATCAAAGTATACAAACTATACAATATACAAAGAGTCAAAAATTACACTCGGGGGCTGCCCCCTACAAAAATTGCACTCGCAAACTATTCTAATCCTCAGGCTCGTCCTTGATGGGCAGCTCGGGACCGCAAAGCTGTTCGCGAGTGCACTCGATTAGTGTCTCCGCAGCTCGGATCGTGTCATCCAGGTCTCTTCGAGAATCTCTCCGGCTGCAGGTGGCTGCAACACCAACCTTGGTCTTCGACTACGTATACGCCATTGCAGCGTTGGCTCCAATCACAAGTCTCTGAGACAGCAACTCTCGAATGGGATTTGTTTGACGGAAGATGTTCAACAAAGCACGAATCCCTTGTGGTTGTGGCCCCGCAGGAAAAAGAGTCTCGTTCAGGCGAATAAACGCTGCCCGGCATAACTCCAGCAGTTCAGCACTTCGCCAGACGCGATCCTTCAGGGTGGCGAGTATGCGGGCATGGTACCTATCAAGCCAAAAGTGTTGACGCCCAGTCGTAGGGTCGTCAACCACGCTATCCAGACGCTCTTCCACGCGAATCTTTTCAGCCTGGAAGTTGTCGACAAAGCCTACAAACACGGGCGCACCAGTCAGATCAAAAGGACAATAGCTACGCAAAAAGCTTGTAAACAGAGCAAGACTCGAACTTACACTCGAGTTGCCTGTTCACAAGATCCATCTCCCCGAGCACATATTCCTCGCGTTGGGTGGCCAACGCGGGTCTCGTCCTCATCGATTCAGCTCACTGGGCGTTCTTCAGATCTTGCTCCATTTCCACAAATTTGGCCTTCATAAATTCCATCACCTTGGCATCATTTCACCTGACCCTGTGATCGGGTGGTGATTGGAGCCTGAGGAACTAGTCGCAGTAGCAGGTTCCGTGACTGTTCAAAGAGCATAATCACAAACACAAAGTTTGTGTCAGAAGCAAAACTCAGCACATAAGCATACAACTCCTCGAGTGAAAGACATTAGCAAAAGACTGTTTGCATAAACAAGGTAGCACAAACAAAGCGCAGACTCGCGCAGTTCAGAAGGTATCATTACAAGGCAAAAAACAAAAGGGTACAGCTACCCTAAACCTAAGAATTCGATTTCCTAAGCAGACGATTGGCAGTCTCGAGTGCCCGGCGCTCCATGGTGGTCATAAAAACCTCGGCCAGTCGCGCGGCGGCTCCGCTCACCCCCTTCAGAGAAATGGGCTTCCCATCTGGCTTCCGAGGGAACGCAGACAGTGCTGCCTCGTAGTCGCAATCTATCCCATGTCCCATAAGAAGCTTGATGGTGGACTCGGATCCGCGTACCGTGTTGGCGCGAGCGAAATCCGCCATGGTGGACGTCCCGGGGCCAAACACGTCGGCGAAGCCGTCCGCAGTCGATGGCACTACGCCAGTCGGGAAGACCACCCCGTACACAGCGCCAAGTGTGCTCGTCGATTTGGCGAGTGCGTCTTTCGCCTGGTCGCACATGGCGCTTAAGCCGCCCACAACCTGTTCCAGCGAAAGGTCGTCACTCGCCATCTGCAGAGGCCGGTGCGCCAACAGCTTCTACACAATTCACAAAAGGCAAAAGTCATTTCATGACACTCGACAGTTATATCATCATATCAAAAGAGAAGAGTACTCACCTCCCATGGCCTGCGCGAGTGTTGCGAGCTGGTCAGCATATCCTCGCTCGCGTGCAGCGGCTGAGTTGGTGGCGGCGGCCAGCTCTTTCTTCGACTCTTCGCGCTGCGCTGCGAGTGCATCCTCCAGCTCCTTCTTCTCGCCTGGTTCAGCATCAAATCACATACTCGACAGATAGCATTGCAAAAGAAATTCAGTACACAAAAGCAAAAAGAAGAACTCACGACTGAGCCGCTCTAGCTCGGCGCGCATGGTGTCCCTCTCCTGCTCCACCTGGACATAAGCCTTGGCGGAATCTGCCAAGGTGTGGTAGAAGGGCTGCGAGCACACGAATTCAGAAAAATTTCAAACTCCCATAGACCTAAAACTAAACGGGTCAGGCAAAAAGCTACTTACGTGGTTCATCCACGGCTCGGGAGCCACGACTGATGTCCCGACATCTGGAGTTGCCGCCTTGGCTGTCTCAACGACAGCATCAGTGGCCATTGGCTGGGCAGCCTCGTTTCCAGTCGGTGCAGCATTCGAGTGCTCCAGGTCGGAACATTCTCGACTGGAGGAGTCCCAGGCTGATTGTTTTCAGCGCGAGTGGCACAAAAACGAAGACAAATCAGCACAAATATGGACAAGCACAAATCTCATATCATACTCAAAAAACACATACCTGTGTTCCTCATCCTCCTCATCTTCGAGTCGCCAAAAATTGGGCCTCCAAAGGCTGGGGTACCACTCGACTGAAGAGGGTGAGTTGAGCTTGTTGAGCACACGCAAAGGAGCGGCTTGGAAAACAGGTGGTGAGCCTGATTCCTCGTCATCCTCCAAGCCCTGCCCCTTCGCGGGTGAACTCATAGCAGAAGGCGCCTTCTTGGCCAGTCGACGTCGCTTCGGTGGCGCGGTGTCGACTTCTTGGTCAGCGGTGGCCTTTTCTTCAGATTGGACCTCTTCGCTGCGTCCTCTTCGACCTCCTCCGCATGCGAAGTGGTGGCAGAAGGGATGGGCGACTGATCCCTTTCGGGTCCACCGCCTGACACGAGTTTCTTCAGTCTCGCCATTTTCTGGTAGAGGGGGAGAGAGGTGGCGGTCGAGTGGCCCTGCATCGCATACATCAAAAATTGCAAAGTCAGAAAGCAAAATCGCAAACACACAACATACGAGTGGCAAACTCTACAAATGCAAGCATATCCAAGTAAACATACCTCAAGCAAAGGGTTCTCCAACCCATATGGTTCAACAGGGCAGTCGACGTTGCAAGTGTCGGCTGCCGTCAGATTGGTGATGTGCCGCACATACGTCAGCAGCTCACTCCTTGACAGCTCCTCGGGTTCATTCGGGTGATGTCACCCGCGCCTTCATACTCCCACATCGGGTGCGCTCGGGCACGGATGGGCCACACCCGCCTCTTCGCAAAGGTGGCGATCAGGTGGATGCCTGTGACCTTGTCCAGCATGCCTCCGATCCGAGCCAGCAAAGGGCTTGCCTCCTCCATTTCTTCGGCTGAGAGCTGGTGGTCCCACGCCTTGGTCTTGGCAAAAGCTGCAGTCGAGAAGGCGGCGATCCGTCTTGCTCGACAGTCGCATAAAACCACCCCTTCCTCCAGCCTTGGGCGGAGTCGACGGTCTTCAGGCGGAAGTAGCGGGTGTCGCTGCGCACCTGATACCACAGCCGCCAACGGGGTAGGTGCGACCACCTCCTCTGTTCGGCCGCACCATGAAGATGGCTTTCCACAGCGCCCAGCTGGGTGCGACGCCGAGGAAGCACTCGCACAGCGTGATGAAACACGCAATATGCATAACACCGTTCGGGGTGAGATCATGGATCTGCACCCCGTAGGCAAAAAGAAGACCACGCACAAAGTCGTGGAGGGGAAGCGAGAAGCCCCTGGACACAAACTCCGCAAAGCAAACACGCTCGTTGGCGCGTGGTTCGGGGATACCTCCTTGGGCGACGGAGCGCGGACGGTGAGCTGCTCCGCGGTGGCAGATACCCTGCTCGCGGAACTTGAGCAAATGGGCGTCCTTGATGGTGGACTTCGCCCAGTCCCCGCTGCCCTTCTTCAGTGCGGTGGCGTCGCAGATGCACCGCCACGGTCTTCTTGCCCTTGGCCGCATCGGTCGCGGCGGCGGCGGCACCACGCTTAGCACCTCCTTTCGCCATTGTACAGTGGGGAGAGTGGAGAGCAAAGAGCTTGGGCGCAGAGCAATGGAGGGGCAGCGCGAGGAAGAAGACGAGGGGCGGCGCAAGGAGCAAATGGCAAGTAAAAAACTCTGCTAACGCCGTCCCCACTATTTACCACAGATTGCAAAACGATCGTAGCCAAAACAAATGCATACGCTGCGCGAAATCTGGCCATACACGTGGCAGCCACGGAGAGCAAGCGTCGCCGGCCACTCCGCCCACTACGCACGAGAATCCAGGAAACCATCATCACGTCCCGTGAAAATCGCGCCAGAACGGTCAAATCAAGTCCACGCGGCGTCATCCCTGGTCAGCTCTGCAAAAACGGGCCCACAAAAACAGGGTCACGTCTTATCAAGCCTCTCCAAGCACGCCACCGCTTGTCAGAGATGGCAGTCGCAAATCGCGTCATTGCTGACGTTATTCATATTGCATAACTGGCATACAAGTCACTCGATGATATCTTCGGCTGGTCTCTCACATAAAGTCGAATGGTTCTCCGGCAAAGGTCATAGATACCAGTCGACAGATTCTCGACTGCAACATCATACTCCCATCGGGAGCGTATCAAAAATTTCTTTGACTAATGTGTGCAGGATAAAAAGATTTTGAGATTATCCTCCATTGCAAGCAATAAAGCACAATCTCGGGGGCTACTCCCATCGGGAGCGCTGTCGCGCACCCGATAGAATAATGGCAAAAGTATCAGTCGATAACTTATTCGACTCAGTTCATAAGCAAAATCGTACTCGAAATATTCCCGAGTTGATCCGACGATCCTTAGATGCTGCATGCATAGTGCAAAGGTAAGACCCACCGATCAGTCGAGCTGGGCTAAGGACCGCTCCAGCAGCATTATCCTTAAATTTTCCGTGTCAGCAGACATGATGAATTATCCCCGACGGACGCGTTGGGTTGATTCAAAATTATACTGCAGTTCGATTCAGTAAGACCTCAACGGCTGTTTCGAGTCTGTCCAGTTTGTTCCAGATTCAAGTCCGGGGACTCGAGTTTGA
This sequence comes from Poa pratensis, assembly GCA_947311845.1. Taxonomy (NCBI): domain Eukaryota; kingdom Viridiplantae; phylum Streptophyta; class Magnoliopsida; order Poales; family Poaceae; genus Poa; species Poa pratensis. Next base: position 20,312,216 of record CAMZMU010000058.1, read on the forward strand.
TTGAAAGCTAGTATGGTTTTGCCCGAATGGTAGTTAACTGGCCCCGATCCGTCGTGTGTGCCGGGCCTGCTAAGCTAATATCCCTTGATTATCATAAGCAAAAATCATAGTCGATGAAACACTCGACATAGCCAACATGTGCTATCTCATACAGAAATTTCAAATCATATGACATAAAAGCAAAAGAAAATAACGTGCATGATGTATGAGTCCATGCCCGACTCTTCGAATCAGACTAGTACTCGGGGGCTACTGACATGGGTATGCCTATCGGGTACCCTACCATGAGGGTACCTGGTGCACGTATCGACTGGGCCCAACTATCAAAGCCTACATGAAGCCCATGAAGGAAAGCCCAAGAAGGATGAAGTAACCTCCAAGTTTGGCAAAGACATAGTCGGTTTAGTCTTACCATATATGTAAATCGAGTCGGTTACGAACACCCGAGACCCAGCCTACTATTTAAGGACTGGGAGGGCCATCGAACCGGACCACGTACTTTCAGAGCCACCAAAACCCTAGCGAGATCGACATCTCGCCGGGACCCTTGTAACCATCATATTCACAAAGCAATAACAGACAGGCAGGACGTAGGGGTGTTACCTCCACACGAGGGCCCTGAACCTGGGTAAAATCTTTGCCCTGCTTGTCAGCCGACGATACTTCCAGCTCTACCACGTTCTCTCCCCCATATTCATAACCTAGGGACCTTAACCATGGGTCTTGATGATTCTACCCCTCGTCACTACCTTTGTATGAATTTATGTTCCTCGTTATGATTCTGCCTGTAAAGCTGTGTGTTGTTGCTCGTCTGAGCTTTTGTGACTAGTTTCTCATGAAACTTTATTGATGCTTGGAACAGAAACGGCCAGCTGCCACTTCATCCAGTTCGTCGCGGCATCATGCCCCTATTCGATCTCGAGGCCAGGCGGCAAACGATGCCGCAGTAATACGTTATATGAAGGCTCGACTCGCGAAACAGGAGCAAGAGCTGGCGAGTGCCCGAAGCGAGCTGGAAAGGATGAGGGCAAGGCCTGCCTTACCCACCCAACGGGAGGAGTATGTGCTTGGCGAGATGGAGATCGTGAACAGACAGCTCGAGTGTAAACATGACTGCCTTGATCTTATGAGTTCGCGGCCTGTTCTTTTTTGTTCACCCCACTTGTGTTGTTGCAGGTTTTGTTCAAGATTTCCAGGCGGAGCAGGCTCGCGTGGATGAGCACTTGAACATGGCAACTGACGAACCCACGACTGGCCGTCAGCACTTTCGATTGGACAAGCACCGAGCACGCATACTCGCGACTCTGCAGGATCGGGTGTGGCGGAGCACTATGCTGCTTGAGTTATGCAGGTCGGCCTTCATGCGAATCAACCAGATGATTTTTCCAGCTGGGCCGCAACCTCAAGGAATCCATGCGCTACTCGAGCTCTTCCGGTCAACAGGTTCCATTCGAGGCTTTATCACCCAGAAGCTTGTGGATGGCGCCAACGCGACCATGGCGTATCTCCGAAGTCAACGTCCAAATTTGCAGCTACGTCCACCCGTGCCTGGATCGTCCTTGTCCCAGTCGAATCTTGACGAAACATTCGATCATGCGAGGACATTGGTTGATTGCTATCATGCGCAACTTATGGGCCCTGTTCTTCCAGTCAAGGACGAACCAGAAGATTAGGGTATTTATGTATAGGAAACAGCCCCCGAGTGTAAATTTCGCCACTTGGTACATATTTGTTCACTTGTATGTATGCGAGCCCCCGAGTGTATCGAGTGAGGCTATGAATTTTATGAGAGTTGAAGTTTCAACTTATGCCTGCAGGCTCAGCCCCCGAGTGATTGATTGGAGTTGAGCAACTTGTTCCCTTTATGTATGAGTTATACGACCCAGCCCCCGAGCATTCGGGTACGGCTGGAGTGTTATGTTTGAGAAAGGAGCGGAAGCTTATGATTTGAGGTAGCTCAGCCCCCGAGTCTTCTGGTGAGACTAAGTTTATGCCGATAAGTTATGCGAATAATAAGTATGGAGAAATATGAGGAATTCATTGACTATATTCCATTTATGAATGTTAGGCTGCATGCCGCCTCATTAAAAACCTTCCAGTCCCCTTAGGTACCCTGGTAAGGAAAAGAGCGCGTCTGAAACCTGCAGCCATCCGACATATGTGCCAATTACATTGTGCGACTAAGCAATCTAAGCATAGAAACGGCGCAGCTGCGCTACGTTCCAGGGATTATGCGAGAGTTCGCCTGTCTTCGCGTGCTTCAGTCTGTAAGCTCCACCACCAATGACCTCGGTGATTATGAAGGGCCCTTCCCATGGAGAAGCGAGTTTGTGCACTTTCTTTTGCTTCAGTCGAAGTACCAAGTCGCCAACCTCGAAAGATCTTGTACGCAGTCGACGACTGTGATAGTTACGGAGGTCCTGCTGGTAGACACCTGTGCGTGCGAGCGCCGTGTTGCGTGCTTCTTCAAGTAAGTCGACTGCATCTTCGAGTGCTTCTTCTGCATCTTCTTCGTTGTATGCTTCGACTCTTGGTGCGTTGAACCTTACATCTGATGGCAGGATTGCCTCTGCACCGTAGACCATGAAGAATGGAGTGAATTGTGTCGAAGCGTTGGGTGTTGTGCGTAAGCTCCATAGCACAGATGGGAGTTCTTCGACCCAAGCACCCGCGGCCCTTTTGAGCGGCACCAGGAGGCGCTTCTTGATTCCACTCGTCACAAGTCCATTGGCTTTTTCAACTTGGCCATTGGACTGCGGGTGTGCCACTGATGCGTATTGAGTGTGATATCTTGCTCTTTGCAGAAGGTTTTGAATTCCTCAGCCGTGAAGTTTGTACCGTTGTCAGTGATGATGCTACTTGGCACACCAAAGCGGTATATGATGGATTTTATGAAATTGACTGCTGTAGTGGCAGTCGAACTTGTGATAGGTACTGCTTCGATCCACTTGGTGAACTTGTCGACTGCCACCAGAAGGTGAGTATGCCCTCCATGGGAGGATTTTTTGAGTGGCCCAACCATATCGAGCCCCCACTGGGCGAAGGGCCAGGCCAGTGGTATTGTCTTCAACGCCGATGCGGGTGCGTGCGGCTTTGTGGCGAATTTCTGGCAGCCGATGCACCTTTTGACTATGTCCTCCGCGTCTTTGAGTGCTGTGGGCCAGTAGAAGCCTGCGCGAAAGGCTTTGGCTACGAGTGATCGACTGCTGGCATGATGCCCGCAGGTACCTGCATGTATATCACGAAGGATGGCTTGGCCATCTTCAAATGCTATGCAACGTTGGAACATACCTGATATGCTGCGTTTGTATAGTTCACCGTTGATGACAGTGTATGCTTTAGATCGTCGGTGACGCGTCTTGACTCTGTTATGTCTTCGGGTACCTCGCCGCGGAGTATGTATGCGAGAAAAGGTTGAGTCCATGTTGGCTCGATGAGGAGTACCTCGACTGGCGGGTCCTCTGTGCTAGGTGCTTTGCTCTTGGCTGGTGCGGCTGATGCAGGAGTTGTTCGCTTCTTTTTGATGGATCTGTGCTCGATGCGCTCGAAGAAGACACCAGGTGGCACTGGTGCTTTAGTCGCGCCAATGTTGGCTAACTTATCTGCTTCTTCATTGCTCTCACGCCCTATGTGCCGCAACTCGCAGCCTTCGAAGCTGCCCTCCATGAGGTTGTACAGGTCACGATAGGCGATCATGTTATCTGCAATTGCGTCGCAGGCCTTCATAGTTTGTTGCACCACCAGATTTGAGTCGCCGTAGATCATCAGTCGAGTGCACCCAAGTGCTTTGGCCATCCTCATGCCATGGATCAGAGCCTCATATTCTGCTTCGTTATTGGACGGGAACTCGAACCCCATTTGTAAGATATAGCGGAGCTTGTCGCCTTTTGGTGATATGAGGATGACGCATGTGCCTGCGCCTTCGTTTTTCTTTGAGCCATCGAAGTACATAGTCCAGGAGTTGGACACATCTGGTGCTCCTGGGAGCTGAGCTTCAATCCACTCGGTGTGGAAGTCAGGTAAAACTTGTGCTTTGATGGCCTTCGGGTAATCATACTTGATGTCTCTTGGTGCTAGCTCGATGAGCCATTTTGCTACTCGCCCAGTTGCGTTGGGGTTTGTGAGGATGTCCCCGATCCCTGAGGTGCTGATTACAGTGATCGGGTGCTCGGAGAAGTAATGCGTCAGCTTCCTTGAGGACATGAACACGGCGTAGCCAGCTTCTGATAGTGCGGGTACCGCTGCTTTGATGTGGAGAGCACTTCACTCAAGTAATAGACTGGACGTTGTATGCTTTGGGCGTGTCCCTCCTCTCTGCGTTCGACCACCAGAACAATGCTCACCACCCTGTTAGTTGCAGAGACATATAGGTATAGTGGCTCGCGTTCCCTTGGTGCGACGAGGATTGGAGGGCTTGTGAGGACTCGCTTGAGGTCCGTGAAGGCTGCTTCGGCTTCTGGCGTCCACTCGAATTTATCTGCTTTCTTCATCAGTCGATAGAACGGGAGCGCTTTTTCGCCTAGCTTGCTGATGAATCGACTGAGTGCCGCCACTCGACCCGCTAATTTTGCACGTCGTGGAGTTTTGAAGGCCTTTGCATCGTCAAGATGGCCTGTATTTTCTCGGGTCCGCTTCGATTCCTCGAGCTGAGACTAGGTACCCGAGGAGTTGCCCGGCTGGAACGCCGAACGTGCACTTCTTCGGGTTGAGCTTGATGTGGAAGCGTTTGAGGTTTGCGAACGTCTCTCGCAAGTCATCTAGTAGTGTTTTTCCTCCTTGTAGTGATGACGATGTCATCTACGTAAACCTGGACGTTTCGCCCAATTTGCTTCTTGAGGCAGTCTTGCATCATGCGCTGGTAGGTTGCGCCTGCGTTTTGAGCCCAAAGGCATTGTGGGTAGCAGTAGACCCCGAGTGGGGTTATGAACGCCGTCTTCTCTTCATCTCTTCCTTCATCCTTATCTGGTGGTAACCCGAGTAAGCATCCAGGAAGGACAAGCGAGCGCACCCGGCGGTGGAGTCGACGATCTGGTCGATTCGAGGTAGTGGAAAGTGATCCTTTGGACAACATTTGTTGAGTGCTGTGAAATCTACACACATCCGAAGGATATCTGTGTTCTTCTTTTCTACAAGTACGGGGTTAGCCACCCATTGTGATTTCTTGATCTCTCTGATGAAACCTGCTGCGAGTAGTCTGTCGACCTCTGCTTCGACTGCAGTTCTTTTGGGGCCGGATATGCGGTGCATTGTTTGCTTGACTGGTTTAGCATCTGGAAATAATTGGAGAGAGTGCTCGGCGAATTCCCTGGGAATACCTGGCATGTCTGCTGGACACCACGCAAATATATCCCAGTTCTCACGGAGGAATTCGACGAGCGCGCTTTCCTATGCGATAGGCAGACTCGACGAGACATTGACTGTCTTAGTCGGGTCAGTCGGGTGCACCTGATGCGACCTTGTGTCATTGGTGGCATTGAATGATCTGTCGACTGCCACCTTCTTGTGATCTGGCATAAGTGTGCGATCGTTGGAGACCGCGAGCTCTGCGAGTGTTGCTTCCACGCCGAACATCTCAGAGATTTTGCTGAACTCTCGGTCGCAAGAGTCAGATATTTGAAAGTTTCCTTTTACTGTGATTACTCCTTTTGGTCCAGGCATCTTCACCTGGAGATATGCGTAGTGTGGCACCGCCATGAATCGAGCGAACGTCGGGCGTCCAAGTATAGCATGGTATTGTGATTTCCAGTCGACAACTTCGAACTCAATCGACTCTGTCCTGAAGTGGTTCTTGTCCCCGAACATTACGTCGAGTTGTATGGTGCCTTCTGGGCTTATTGCTTTCCCTGGAACGATACCGTGGAAGGTATTTGAAGATTTGGGCAGGTTTTCGACTGTCCTGTTCATTTTGCGTAGCGTATCTGCGAAGATTATGTTTATGCCGCTCCCACCGTCCGTGAAGACCTTGGACATGGCGTAGCCTCCTATTTGTGCATCGAGTACCAGAGCGGAGTGCCCTGGGCGAACAACCGATGGAGGGTGGTCCTCTTTGCTGAAGCTTATTGGAGTTTCAGATCCCTTCAAGTACTCGTTACAGCAGGAGGTGACATGACCGCCATGTTTACTTGTCGGTGCGAAGTTTTTGCTCCCTGTTGGAAGGTCGACCTTTCTGTATCATGTACATCTGCCCTTGGGGTGGAGGGTACTGTGGCTCTTCCACCCGAGGTATGTGCTGTATGGCACCCGCGAGGTTTCCGCCTGCAGCAGGCTGTGGTGGTGGAGGTGGTGCCATCAGAACAGGCACGTTGTTTGGCTGAGGCACGGGCGCAGGTGCTTGTGCGTTTGCGGCTGTTGCCTTTATGCGATTTACGTAATCAGTCGCCATTTGGTCGAACTCCCTGCAGTTTCTCATCGAGTGATTGGATCGTAGTTTTCCATCATCCCCCTTGTACCGGTGGAATCTGCAATCAGCGTCCATCTTTTCTTCGAATGATCGCTCAGATTGTGCTCGTGACTTGCGCCAGTCCTTCCTCTTGTAGCTATCACTTCGTTGGCCGCGGTCTCTATTGTCCCGGCGATCATCTCGACTATCTCGCCGATCTTCCGACCGCCGGTCGCTTCTGTCCAGGTCATTGCGGGGTGTAGAGAACCCAGCCGCCATTAATTCGGGTCTGTCGTCGTCGTAGTGACGTTTTGAACGTTTGCGCCTTCGATCGTCTCTGTATGAGTCTCTGCGGCTTCGACTGCCGCTTTCATGATTGTCACGGGGTGAGGACCCGCGTGTTGTGTGCGCCATGTCTTCTCCGTCTGCCCACTCAGTCGCGGTCATCAAGAGGTTAGCCACAGAGGTTGGCTTTTTGCGACCAAGTGCTTCTTTGAAGTCATGCCTGGCGAGGCCCATGATGAAAGCATCCATGGCCATATCTTCTGAAATTACTCCGACTGAGTTGCGTATCTCAGTCCATCGTCTGATGTATGATCTCAACGTTTCGCCTGACCGTTGAACGCAGGCTCGCAGTTCTTCGAATGTTTTTGGTCGCTCGCAAAGAGGCTCGAAGTTTTTGATGAAGTCCGCGCGGAAGTGGTCCCACGAGTCGTATGTTGATGGAGGTAGAGCTTTGAGCCAGTCGCGGGCTGTGCCTTCTAGCATCAGTCGTATGTATTGCATGGCTGTGGTGTTTGGCGTCGCTGGCACGCAACAGCCAGCCTATAATCTTCTAACCATCCTGAAGGCTCCTGTCTTCCCGTGTACTTGGGTTGCTCAGATGTGAGTTTGAACCCTTTGGGCATCCGTGTCTCGCGGACGCGTCGAGTGAAACACAGAGCTCCGTGTTGCTCAGGTTCTCGATCAGAGTATGAATCGCTACTGTAAGATCTGCGTGATTTCCTTCGAGTGGTGGCGGCGACCACTGTGATGATGCTCCTCACGACGCGTGTCAGCTATGGCACGATCTCGACTCCCACCTGGAGCGTTTGGGACCTGGCGTATGGCCTTCGCAGCTAAGGCGAGTTATTTGATCTGTTGGCGATGTAGTTTTGCATTGGGGTCGTCCGCTGGAGGCTTGATTGCTTCTAGATATGCTGCTGCAGTGAAGAGTGCACCCGCCGCTGTTTTGGGTACCGGCACTCCTTCCTCGTCGTATGTCATGAAGGAGTTGCCCAAGTTGCGGGTGAGCGCTGCTCTCTCGTCCGGCGAGAGGTGTGATAACCTTGATCTGGGTCTTGTGTCTGCTCGCCCGGTGGAGCTCAGGGAGAGCTGTCTTCTTCGCGCACTCGATAAGCTAGCTTGCTTTTTGCGTTCTTCGAGTGTTGCTCTAACCTGTCGCAGTCGAAGTGACTCCTGCCAGTTGAAGTACTGGAAGGTCAACATCTCCTCTTGTGTTGCGTCTGCTGGCATCATCGTGCACTCCGTGATAACTTTATCTGCTTTTGCTGCCAACTCAGCAGTGATTGTGAGAGTTGTGACTCCGTCTGGCATAGGAACTGTGCACGGGAATTCTGTAGGCCTTCGGCTGGCCGCAGCATCTGATGACTCTGTGGCGATGGCGACGTAGACCTGCTGGGGTATCACCCGAGGGTATGTGTATGTGTTTTCGAGTCCCGTCATGGACTCGACGTCGTCGTCAAGACTCATGTCGGAGTCGATATGCTCGTCGAGTGGTCCTCCTGGATGGATATCGCAGTCGATGCCTTCATCGCCCATGCTCATCTCGGCGTCAGCGAAGCTGTTATGAATCTCGGAGTCGAGGTTGTTGTTGGTGCAGATCTCGGAGTCGACGTGGTTGTCGATATGAGTCTCGGGCTCGTCGAAGTCGCTGAAGGAGATCCCGCAGTCGATGCTATCCTCGAGTGGAAGATCGATCTCGGGGTTATTTATGCGGTATGCTGACTCGGCCTCCTCACCTTTGAGCTCCTCCATGAGCTTGTTAAGTTCTCGAGTTGAGATGGATGTTGCAGACGAGCAAGTTTGGAGGATCGACGATGGTATGGATGCAGATGATGGATCCGCAGTCGAAGGAATCGCAACCGATGGAGCCTCGGGTGCGGATGTCGCGAGTTGACGTGGATCTGTCAAGTCCTGCACACCAAGCTTGTTGACGAAAAAATTGAATGAACCAACGGTTAAGCCCAAACCTGACTCGAGATCGGAGAAGGTCTCCTGGAATTCTGGCGAGTGTGGCTCGAAATCCATCAGAGGATCTGATGTACTTTTTGCGGGTTAAGCTGGCGTGCTGCCGCTTGTCGAGTGCGTCGGCGAGTTGCCGTGTGTTGCCCGAGTAGGTGAGTTCTGGTTTGTTGATGCAGCCGGCGAGTTGCCGTTTGTAGATCCGATCGGCGAGTCGCCGTTCTCCGATGGAACCGAAGGAACCGTGAGTCCAGTACTATTCATTCCCACAGACGGCGCCAATTGACGAGGTGTACCCTCATCAAATCCCATGGTTAAGTACCTAGGGTTGAGATTATGGGGAGAGAACGTGGTAGTATGTAACACCCCACTTTTGGTACTGTAAAATTTGAACCAAATTTTCACTTTTGCATCTTCACTCATGCATCATGGCATCATTTGTTTTATTGTTGAAGTTGAAAATCAAGTGATAAAAACAAATTAAAACAAATGGGAGCAATGTCACAAATTAAATTTAATCCTTGCAATTCCAAATGTGCTTGTTCTTGGCAAACACAAATACAAATGCCAATCCATATTTGTCAAGGAGGTTCCAAGGGTTCAAAATTTAATCCTCTGCACTGGTTCAAAAATTCAAAAGTAAATTCATTTTGGTTTTACCAAAAATGCCATAAACAAATCCTATGAACAAAAGTGGTTCAAAACTTTTATTTTGCCACACCAATTTTTGTGGTGCTGCTACCTGTTATTGGGAGGCTCCATGATTTTTCTCAGATTTTTGTGAGTTGTCTCAATGCCCCAATAAAATCAGTGAAAAGCTACTGGATATTTGAAAAGAAACAGAAAAGGACCTAGTCGTAAATAGAAAAACGCAACCGAGGGGGTTCTTGCAAAAACGTCTTCTTCTCCTGTAGCGACCGCGCGGCCGAGCCGCACCGCCTCGCGCGCCATGGCGACACGGCGATGCCGGGGCCCCTCCCTGCGCCTCGACGCGCTAAAAGGGCAGCCAGGCCCCCCGTGCTCCTCTGCTCGACACCACTCCACCGCCCTCCCTCTCCCTTTTCCTCCGCCGCCATGGCCGAGCCATAGTGGAGCTCGCCGTTGCCGCCGCCGTCGACTGAGGCCTCCCGGAGTAGATCGAGCACCACCATTTGCTCCGCCTCGTCTCCCTCTGCATCCACGACGAAGGAATCGAGCCGGGGAGACCTAAACCGCCGCCGCCATCCTCTTCTTCCTCGCGGCCGTCCGAGCGCCGCCGTGGACGATTCGCTGCCGTCGCTGCATCTCCGTCCTCCTCCGTCACCGCTGCGGGTACCCACGCATCGAGGGTAAGCTCACGGTCCTCCTGGACATCCCCTCGCATCCTAGCTCGACGTAGCTCGTCGTTTTGCCGTTAGGCCGTAGACCGTCGCCGCCGTAGTTCGTCGCCGGAGCAGTTCCCGGCGACCATTTTGGTCCATAGCGATGCCGCTCGCCTCCCCGTAGCTCGACGAACCCGATGCGCTCGCTCCCGAGCACATACGCGAGCCAGAACGACGGATCCGTGCGCGCCGTCGCCGCGGTCACCGCGCGCGCGCGTCACGGTCCTGGCATCGACGCGGTCAAGCGCCGTGGACCGCCGCGTTGACGTGGATGCCCTCGTGGCCACGGGCCCCACCCGTCAGTGGCACGGGGTAGCCCAGCCTGGGTAGAAAAACGCTTCGGCCAATTCCTCTGTAAAAGAATAAATCGTTTTAAATGAATTAAATTCAATTGGAAAGTTGTAAAATCCATAACTTTTTAAATACTTGTCCAAATAATGCAAATAATATATGTCGTGGTGGTGTCACGGCAGATGCCATAGGATGGCTTAAGGTGGGGGCTCGCTAGGACGTTGGGGGATCCGGGGAGGGTGTGCGCGCTCAAGAAGCACGCATGAAGAACAACGAAGAACACGCAAGAACAACCAAGAACGAGCAAAACCAAGAACAACCAAAGCACACCGAGATGTACCCTGCTTCGGGGCCCTCTTGTGGAGGTAACACCCCTACTGCAGCACTAGCCTACTCTCTTTATATCTCAACGATCACAAGTACAAAGTGCTCCTTGAGCTGTATGAAGCAACAATGGTGAGAGCTCTAGGAGGAAGATGGAGCAAGGGGGGAAATGAGGCTTCTTCGTCGTCGTCCCTCGCCCTGGAGGATGTGCTGGTCTATTTATACACTGACCGGATTACCATTCTGCCCCTGGCCGGAGATGACAATGGCATGGACAAGAGGAACAGGACAAGCTCTGGCTACTGTCACTCAGTCCAGCTCATCATCAGTCCAACGGCAGGTCTATCTTTTCCTCTTTGAGCTTAAGCCAGCGTAGCCCACCGGAGCCTAGGCCACTGCCCTTTCCCGAAATAGCCGAGTCAGCGCCTAGGGCCTTGCGATCCGGAAAACCCGTGGCTCGACCTGGCTGTCTTCTGAGCCTCGGGCAGGAGACCTGCAGGACCCGTGAACTTTCTGACATTACTTGGCCCTTGTGCATTATCCGACATTGCCCTGTGCCGGATCCTTCCTGACCAACCCGGCTAGGTTAAGCCGGATCCCTTCCTCTGATCCGGCTAGACTTTGTCTGATGCCTTTTGGCCTCTCCCTGTACTTTAGCATGATTGAGAGCCAACTGACTCTCCCAAGTGATCCGGTCCAAGGGATCCGGTCCAAGTGATCCGGCTTACCTTGATCCGTCCCACTCTTTACAACTCCTAACACTACCTCTTTGCCCTACCCGGGGGCAGCCCCCCGACAGTAGTCCCCGAAGCTGGTGCGGTCCTATAGCCTCGGCTGGAGGGCCGTAGCAGGTTTAAAACAAACGCCATTAACCGAATCCCATATCACACAATGTCTCAGGATTTCCCGGGACACTTGGCAGGGAATCTCTGCGCAAAGCCTCATAATCCGGGTCTTTGATTTGACTTGTCACTGACAGCCCGTTATCCGGATCCATCAGGTACTTGAGTGCATTTGACTAAATGACCACGCCTCCTCGGTTTCTCCGTTGACCGGCGCACCCGATCCGGCGCGACCGCTTCCAATTCCGTGACCCACCATGTGCTTGAAATATACGGCCACAGCTGCGACCACAGAGTTTCAGGGCACATCTGATCCGGCCATGCCCCGAAAACTGCGCGGTAGTGCGTCAGTTACCAGCGAGCGGCTATAAATAGGGGTGTGGGGTTCCTCTTCTTCTTCCCCGCACTTCCCACTTCGAGAACTCCATCCGTGCCATTGACGCTGCTGCGATCTCGCCTTCGCGACTTCGCCGCGCCGGAGACCTCGACAACGCCGAAGAAAACTTCGCTGGAGCCGCGCACCGCGCCCTGCACCGCCGTTTCTTCACCGAGCTTCTTCCTCGCTGCATCGCAACCGTAAGCTCCTTTTTCTCCGGCCATGGCGACCTTGAGCGAGCTCATATCCCGCTGGGAACTTGCGCCTGTTTCTTGTAGATTCATTCGTGTACGGGTCCATTGTCACGCCTTAGTGCATTCCCTAGATCTCCTTTCTAGGTTTTGCACTAGATTGCCCTAGTTTGGCTTGCCACCGCTTGAGCCGTTCCACCATATTTTTACTCGGGATTTTCTCTCTATTTTACTGCTGCGGTAGATCTCGCGTAACCCTAGATTCTCACGTAAAGGTGTTTGTAGTTACCAGCCGAATTACTTTTCCGCAGTAACTAGACAACTTTATCCGGGATAGCTTCTATCGAATCGCTTTACATCTGATTCGGTTATGCCATTATCCGATTCGTTCTGGATTAGAAATTCCGAATCTCCTAACTCGGCTATCTCCGATTTTTTGCAGGACTGATTCGGATATGCCGAAGCTGCCCCCCGGCAGTTGGGAGGGTTCCGATGTTACAACAGATGACCTGGAATGGCTGCTGAGCACCCGGCGTATAACACCTGAAGTTATATGCTGAAAACCGGGGAAGGAACTCAAACCGATCACCCAACCGGGTGAACGCGTTGTATTTCTAGCGCACTTCGAGCGCGGATTCGGACTCCCGGCGAGTGACTTCTTCCGGGCTTTCCTAGATTTCTTTGGCCTGCAGCCTCACCACCTTCCGGCTAACGCCTTTGTCTCCTTGTCGGCTTTTACCTCCTTTATCGAGGGGTATCTTGGTCTCTGGCCGACAGTACAAGCCTGGGCGAAGTACTTCCACCTCCGTAAACAGACTATCCCGGGCAGTGACCCGAAAGTGATGACCGCTTGCGGTTCGGCTAGCATTACTCCGAGGGCGGGCTCCATCTTTCCTCGGATCACTGGCCTGGATACTTGCAGGAAATGGCAAAGGTCTTTCTTCTACGTGAAGAGCGCTGAAGGCCATGATGCTCTCAACTTGCCCGAGTTCAGGATCGAGCCCCCCACAGCCGAATTGAACTTCAGATATGATCCGGCTGACACTCTTGCGGAGCTTCAAATCATAGATAAGACTTTGGAGGATTTTCTGGAGAAGGGCCTGCTCTCGGACGATCTCCTCCGGACCTTCGTCTTCCGCCGTGTTAGTCCTCTTCAACAACGTGAGCACAAGATTTGCCACATGAGTGGTTTGCTAGATCCTACCCGGATCAGCAAACATGACCTCACCAGAGCTTCCGTCAAGAGACGGGTAAACGCCATCGCCTACACCGAGATGTCGGACAAGTGGCGGTGGGGCGTGGAGCCGTTCCACCGAGATGCACTTCCCCCACAGGTTTGTTCACCATTCTCCGAATCAATCTATACTTCATCAAAATACCATCGGACTAATCCATATTTGCCTTGTCCATACTGCAGCTGTTCGACCGCCAAATCACCGAAGATGGAGATCTCTCCACCAAAGTGTGGGGACCGGATCGCAGCCCGCTGCGCGAGGGCGAAGAGGATGCGGATACGGACGATTATTTGCCGATTCCGCGTGCCAAGCCCATCCGCAAGGGTAAGCAATCGACTATTTACACCGAAGATGAAGATGATGATTGCTGGATCTTAGATCCCATTGATGCTATTCCGATTTCATGGTTACCACCTTGTGTTCCAGCCAAACCGGATGCTCAAGGGACATCTCGGAAACGCGATGACGCGTCCGGGTCAGATGTCCCTCAAGCCAAGAGAATGAAGAAAGCCGCCTCCAAGCCGAATTGGCTCAAGCCCATGCCTACCACCAAGGGGTAATGCCAGCTTAACTTCATTCGCTTTCCTCTCTATTATCCGAGCCACCTTTATCCGAATTAACTTTTTACTTTGCTCTATGTAGTGACGTCATCGTCACCGAGCAAACTCATTCATCCATTCTTTCTCCCATTCCTCCACTGGATACGGCCATGGAGCACCAGTCTCGTGCCACAACTGCCAATACTCCTCCGCCGACTCTCGTTCCAGAGTCGGTTATTGACCTGGAGAATGAGGAAATCTCGGGTCCTACCCGAGATTCAACTTGGCCACGTCCCTGAAGGAGTTGGAAAAGGAAAAAGCTAAGACTTCGGCTAAGTCTTTGACTAAGCCGGATCCTCGCCCTACCCCCAAGGCTCTGAATCAAGAGCAGCAGCAGAAGAAGAAAAAGCAGCAGCAACAACCTCTCGAGAAGCAGCAGAAGCAGCAACAGGAAGTGTCTAAACCACCACAACAAGCGTCCCAGAACCAACCGAGGCAGCCAGATCCAGCCAAGACCCCGGGCGCATCGCCTCTACTAAGCCGACTCAAGCCGCCTCTGGCACGACTCCAACCGCCTCGGATAAGCAGGTGGTTGCTAGCAGACAGGTTTCCGCCACTCCATCAGCGACTCGGGTGCATGATCAACTCTCTGAGGCGATCACTCGCGCCCGACTTAGTGGCCAGGTTCTGCCGAATCTTCGCACTCCGAGCGGCGACAACCTCGGCTCCGCAGAGCAATTCGTTAAAGCTTGGAATACTGCGGACCTTGCCGAAGGCTCAACTACTTCAGCGTCGCCACACCCGGCTGGCCCTAGCCGGATGTTTCAATCTCTACACTCTGTGCAGGCCTCGGTCGCTGAAGCTAACCGGGTCTTCGAGTTAACTTTACCGAATCCTGCTTTTATTTCATCATGATCAATCTGCACTATTCCCAGTCCCCGAGATTCGGGTCGAACGACTGATACTCCTCCGAGTAAGAAAGTCATTCGGCTTGAATCTCAAACTTGATCATGAATTTTGTCTTAGCCGAAAAAATCGTGGGACTCCCAGTCCCCGAGTCTCTTTTCCAATTGAGTCGGTCAACTTTCTTTTTTATCAATCTCGGGCCTCCAGTCCCGAGATTCGTTTTGGCTCCATGCTGCTAGTCTCGGGTGCCAGTCCCCGAGACTCTTTTTACGCCATTAACCCTTTTTCTTTCAGGAAACCACGACTGCTCGCAGCCGGATCTTTAAGCAGCTAGTCCTGCAGCACCAGCCCTCCAAGCTTCCTTCGATGCGCAAGGTGAGGAGATGAAAAAGAAAGATCAGGAGCACAAGCGCGCTTTATCGGAGGAAAAGTCAGAAGTGACTCGGCTCCAGCGGGAGCTTGACCGGGTTGGAAAAGTGAAGGCCAAGCTCAAGAAAGACCGGGATACGCTGCAAGAGGGAGAAAGACTCGATCCAGAAGGAGCGAGATTCTTTCAAAGCCGGGCTTGCGAAGCGGGCCGAATTGGACAAGAAAATCCAAACGGTCGTTGCAGACGCTGAAGCCGAAGCTAAAGCGGCGAAAGATGATCTGGCTGCTCACAAGGCGATCAGCGCGAAATGGCGGGCTGATCTTGCTAGCCTCAATGAAGACATGGATCGTAAGTTTGCCGAATCTCCTCTTCCTCTCTGCTCTTATCCGACACATAATTTCATGTTCCCTCTCGTTTAATTCGGTGTTAGCTTATCTGAATGTAGGAGAGTTTACCAGCATCCGGCTTCAAGCCGCCAAAGCTGTGAGAGATGCCCGAGCTGAGAGAGCTAAGTTAGCTGGAGCTCCCCTACCAGAGACGTGGGATATCGAAGATCACATTACTGCACTTAAAGCTCGGATTGCTCCTTTGAAGGAGTCCCACATTGATCTGTTCAATGCAAGTCTCAAAGCTCACCGAGTCTTGTTTCCTGAAGCTCGGCAAGTCCGGTCTGCGGACGAGCTAATCAAAGACCTGGATCAGGCGGAGACCCGGTTAAAGCAGTGGAGATCTTCGTCCGCCCGCGCTGGTGCTGACGCAGGTTTGCTATTTATCATGTCTTGGTATGAGCTGATTGATCTCGCCAAAGTGCGCTCCCTTCGCGAGGGTTCTTCATGGGCTTCAGATCCGAACCGGATCAAGATCCGCGAGGAAGCTGCCAACTTTATGGCCGAATTTGCAAACACCAAGCATCTTGATCCGAATGCTCCGGTCTACTCGGATGGGGAAGAATCTGAAGAAGAGGAATCGGACGATGCCTCCCTTGACGAATACGCCGAGTCTGAGGGCGAATCTGGTGATTCGGCTAACTCTGCCGAACAACCTCGTATCAAGTCCACCAAAGTACCAGCTTCTGACTCGGCCAAGACTGCCGAACAACTCCAACCAAGACTTCCAAAACGCCAGCCGCTGACTCGGCTGAGACTGCCGAACAAGCTCCGGCCAAGACTTCCAAAACGCCAGCCGCTGACTCGGCTGAGACTGCCGAACAAGCTCCGGCCAAGACTTCCAAAACGCCAGCCGCTGACTCGGCTGAAACTGCCGAACAAGCTCCGGCCAAGACTTCAGTTGATCCGGATGTTTCCGAGTCTGCCAAGCCTTCAAGCTCTCCGTCCAAGGTCATTCCTGCAAGTGAGGGTCCTCTTTCAACCGAGGTTCCTCCAACATCCGAGTCCATCCCTGCAACCGAGTCTCCTGCAACCTAGGCTCCTTCTTCCTGAATTATCTTAATGAAAAACATTAAATCCCCGGTATGCCGGGAGCAGATGTAATATACAATTTAAGTTCTTCGAGACTACTTTTATTTTGCTTAATGTGATCCGGACTAGGTTTATGTTGGATCATCTTAAACCGAGTCCCCGAGTCTGTTTTCTTGTTTACTATTTTTGCCGAATCTTTGCTCTTGTCTACCTTTTAGGTGTTGACAGTCGAGTCACAAGATAGGAATCATAGCATACAATACTTGAAACATGCGAGTTGTGGTTTAGAATCATCTAACATAAACAAAAAAGAAATAACAGGGGTTAGTAAACGACATGTGCCGAATCGGTTTTGGACCGAGTCCCCGAGTCCATTTTCATGTTTCCCATATTCCCACCTCTGCTCTTGACTACCATTTTGGTGTTTGTCAGTCGAGTCACGAGATCAACAACACAGCATACATTACTTGAATTTTGGGACGAGGTTCAAAACAATCCGACACATGAACGGTATGGACAAAACAGTAATAAAAAACACATGCATAAGGACGAGGCAGTCCCCGAGTCCAGACTCGGATTGCCGAAATTTCATTTATGATAAACTGAGATACATACATTGCGCCCCTTAAGAGTAAAAGGGTCGAAGCAGAGCTACATTCCAGGGTCGCTTGGTTTCTTCTCCGGGTCTGTCCAGGCCATCCTCCTTGGTTCCTGTGCGTCTACAAGGTAGTACGAGTCATTGTGCATAGCCTTGCTCACAATGAATGGTCCCTCCCATGGAGGTGATAACTTGTGTCGGCCTTTGCTGCGCTGCACCAGCCTTAGTACTAGATCTCCCTCATGAAACACTCGAGGGCTGATCTTCCGACTATGATAACGTCGGAGACCCTGCTGTATACTGCTGTCCGAGATAGGGCCAATTCTCTTGCTTCCTCTAGCAGATCCACTGCATCTTCCCGGGCCTCTTTTGCCTCGGTTTCGGTATACATTGTCACCCTTGGTGCATCATATTCTATGTCAGTGGGTAGCACTGCTTCTGCCCCATATACCAGAAAAAATGGCGTATAGCCAGTTGACCGATTCGGCGTGGTCCTTAGACCCCATAGTACTGATGGTATCTCATCTATCCAGCACCCCGGAGTCTTTACCAGAGGTTCTATTAACCGGGCTTTTATCCCAGCTAATACCAAAGCATTTGATCTTTCCACCTGTCCATTGGACTCTGGGTGTGCCACTGAGGCTATGTCTAACCGGATCCCCTTATCCATGCAGAATCGGGCAAACTCTCCCACAGCAAAGTTCGTGCCATTATCCGAGATGATGCTATGGGGGTAACCGTATCTCAAAATGATTTCTTTCAGGAAAGTTACAGCCGAATGACCATCCACTTTCCGGATTGGTTTCACCTCTATCCACTTGGTGAACTTATCCACCATCACCAGCATATGTGTCATGTTACCCTAGCCGGCTTGAATTCTCCCACCATATCCAAACACCACACAGCAAACGGCCAAGTGATAGGAATTGTTTTGAGCGCCGATGCGGGTAGGTGTGTCTGCTTGGCAAACCTTTGGCATCCTTCACATTTTCGGACTATGTCCTCTGCATCTGCATGAGCAGTGGGCCAGTAAAACCCATGCCGGAATACTTAGCCACCAGGGCTCTTGTACTGCAATGATGCCCACATTCTCCTTGATGTATCTCCAGGAGCATCTCCTTGCCCTCGGCTGGCTCCACGCAACGTGTAGCACCTCGGTTGCACTCCTTTTGTATAACTCCTTGTTTATGATGGTGTAACCCTTGGACCTCCTCTGCACTCGCCTAGCTTCGGTTTCATCATTTGGCAAACTCCCCTCCGACATGAACTTCATGATTTCTTCAGCCCATTCCGGTACTGGATGCAAAGGGAATAAGTGCTCATCTATTTCCACTGGTTCGGCCGCCATTATTTCTTCTATCAGTCTCTGTCCATTCCCTAAGATTCGGTTAGCACCATCTTCCTCTCTTCCCTCTTCCCTAAGATTTGGTTAGCATTCCCGAGTCTCGG
The DNA here is from genome assembly GCA_947311845.1 of Poa pratensis. Classification (NCBI taxonomy): domain Eukaryota; kingdom Viridiplantae; phylum Streptophyta; class Magnoliopsida; order Poales; family Poaceae; genus Poa; species Poa pratensis. The sequence continues at coordinate 20,330,739 of CAMZMU010000058.1, forward strand.
TGCGCAGTCCCCGAGTCTCGCCATGCAGTCCCCGGGTCTTCCCAAATGTACCCGACATCAACATTCATAGGAACAGCTTCAGATTCTTGCTTTGGGATAAAAATTGACTCGGAATCAGGCGAAGGCTTGATTGAAGGGATCCTTAGGTGATTCAAGGATATCCCGGGTGGGATTGCATCCCTAGACGACCCGAGTTTTGACAGGATATCAGCAGCTTCGTTCTCCAGCCGAGGTATGTGCTTGTACTCGCAGCCTTCAAAAAATCCTGAAATTTTCTGGACATGAAATCGATATAGTGCCATATTGGCATCAAGGGCATCCCAATTTCCAGAAGACTGCTGCACCACTAAATCTGAATCACCAAAACATTCTATCCGGCGGATGCCGATGTCCTTAGCCACATTAAGCCCATGGATCAGTGCCTCATATTCGGCCACATTGTTTGATGCTGAGAAATGAATCTGCAACACATATCGCAACTGATCTTGCTTCGGTGATGTGAGTACTATCCCAGCACCTAGTCCGATTTTGGTTTTGGAGCCATCAAAGTGCAACTTCCAGTAATTGTAATCCGGCTTGGGTGGCTCATACTGCATCTCGGCCCAGTCACAAAGGAAATCCGGTAAAGCCTGAGACTTGATAGCATCTCTTCTCTCATAATGCGGGGTGTAAGGAGACACTTCTATTGCCCATTTGGCAACTCGGCCAGTCGCATCTTTGCACCCAATGATCTCCGAGATTGGAGCTTCGCATACTACGGTGATCGGGTGCTCCTGGAAGTAATGTTTCAACTTCTTGGCCGCCAGGTATACACCATATGTCATCTTCTGGTAGTGAGGATAATTCTGCTTTGAGGTTGAGATCACCTCGCTTAAATAGTACACCGGTCTCTGCACGGATTTACCCTCCTCTTCTCGCTCTACCACTATCACCACACTTACGACCCGGTTAGTGGCCGCAATGTAAAGTAGCATTGGCTCATTCGGCAAAGGTGATGCCAAAATTGGTGCAGTGGACAACATCTTTTTTAATTCATTGAAAGCCGAGTCTGCCTGCGGGGTCCATGTGAACCCGGTGCTCTTTTTCATCAATTGATACAAGGGCAAGGCTTTTTCTCCTAGCCGACTCACAAACCGACTCAACGAGGCTAGACACCCGGTGAACTTTTGTACATCTTTTAGACATTTAGGCAATTTCATGTTTTCTATGGCTCGGATCTTAGCCGGATTCACCTCAATACCTCGGCTCGATACAAGGAAACCGAGCAACTTTCCAGCCGGGACACCAAAGGTGCATTTATCCGGATTCAATTTTAACCGATACTTTCTCAAGTTCACAAATGTTTCCTCGAGATCCTCGAGGAGAGTGTTTTTCTTTAGTTTTGATGACGATATCATCGACATACACTGCACATTTTTGCCCATTTGAGAGTGTAAGCATTTCTGCATACATCTCTGATAAGTTGCACCGGCATTTCTCAAACCGAAACACATGACACGATAGCAATACGCCCCATACGGGGTAATAAAAGCAGTCTTTATTTGATCTTTGGGGTTCAGTGGTATCTGGTGAAAACCAGAGTACGCATCAATAAAAGACAACAACTCACACCCAGCAGTAGAATCGATCACTTGATCAATCCGAGGTAAAGGAAAGGGATCCTTCGGGCACGCCTTGTTCAGGTTGGTGAAGTCGATGCACATGCGCCACACCTTGACCACCGCTGGTTCGTCCTTCTTCTTCTCTACCAGAACCGGATTGGATATCCAGTCTGGATGCAACACCTCCATAATGAATCCGGCTGCAAGTAGCTTAGCCAGCTCATCAAGCACCACTTTTCTTCGATCGTCTGAAAGACGACGAGTCGGTTGCCTCACCGGCTTCACATCCGGCCTGACAAATAAAGAGTGCTCTGCCAACTCCCTCGGAACACCAGGCAGGTCCTTAGCCGACCATGCAAAGATATCCCGATTCTCACGGAGGAAGTGACAGAGCGCGCTTTCCTATTTCTCGCCCAATCCGGCACCAATGATGGCCATGCGCTCCGGATTCTCCGGGTCAATGGGGATCTTCTTTGTCTCCTTGGGCACCTCAAATGTTGCACCTGCATCCGGATTGGTCATAGCCAGCACGCCGAGCTGAGCTGACTTCGCCATCGCCACTACTTCATGCATCTTGCTCTTCTCAGCTTGGATCACCAACGACTCGGCTAAGGTGGAACCAACCGTGGCACACTGTATGGCCTTCTTGTAATCTCCCGCAACGGTGATGATACCATTCGGGCCAGGCATCTTCATCTTGAGGTAGGCACATGAGTGGATATCATGAACTTGGCTAATGCCGGCCTGCCGAGCAGAGCATGGTATGGGCTCTCCAAGTCTACCACCTCGAATTCGAGACTCTCAAGTCGGTGATTGTCCTTGGTACCAAACAGCACATCTACCCAGATCTTACCCATTGGGGAACAAGACACCCCGGGTACTATACCATGGAAGGTACAACTGCTCTGCTGCAACTGATTCGGCGAATAACCCAACTTGACCATTGTGTCCCGATACATGATGTTTATAGCACTGCCATTGTCAATCAAGACTCGAGTGAATTTCACATTAATCTTGGTCCAACCAAAGTCGGATCCACCACCAGTGCATAGTTTCCTGGGCTTGGCATAACCCTGGGATTATCAGCCCTGCTCCAAGTGATCTCCTGCTCGGACCAGTTCAGGTATTTTGGGACTGCTGGTGTGACTGCATTCACCTCCTTCGCCCTTCGCAGCTGACTTTTCTTGTCAGTTGGCTCGGTCACAAAAACCACATAACTTTGATGAGCTCCTTGTAATCATTTCCGGGGTATCCACCTTGCCGACTCGGACCAGCATTGTTGTTGTTGCCTCCCATATTTACCAGGTTAACCGGCTTTGTGGCTGCCGGCCTTGGAGCTCCTGCGTTCACCGGGGTTGCATTGGCTCCGGATAAAGGCGTATTTGGCCTGAAATTCGGTCTAGGAGCACCTCTCTGAGGTGGCCCTCTCTGACCTTCCGCCTGGATGCGATGATGCCAGCTACAATTCCGAGTTGAATGATTGGCCGGCTTGCGTGGGTCTGTTGTGTGATAACGGCAAGGCCCATCTATCATTGCCTCAAAAGTTAGAGGTGGACTCGGTCCATCCCACACTTTCTTTGCCCAGGCACCTTGATTCGGCCTCCAAGCTGGACCCTCATTTTTTGGTCTCTGGCTATCTCTGCTCAGGATGATCCATATTTACTGCAGCAACCTGATCTGAACCGTATCTATAATCCGGATCTCTCCTCTTATAACCGAACTCATGTCGGTCACTGGGCCTCAATGGTCCTGTTCGGTTGTTGACCGGTTGCCTCCTGCTTGTTCCCACCGCATCCAACGCTGGCTGCGTCGGATCGCCAAGAGCATATGTATCTGCTATCCGGATCATTTCCGCCAGGGTCTTTGGCATATCCCTCTGGAGCTTCTGCCAAAGCGGGGTGCCATGTCGGCAACCCTGCGCAAACCAAGAAATGGCCTGCTCCTCCACGACACCTTCACAAGAATTGCGAATGTTGCTCCACCGAGTCAAAAATTCTCGGTCTGTCTCCCGCTCTTCCTGCCTGCACGCAGACAAGAGCTGAGGTCGGTTTGGCCTCTTGTAAGTGCTGGAGAAGTTGCTGTAAAACGCCTGCTCCAAATCCATCCAAGAGTTGATACTACCCTCTGGTAAGTTATTCAGCCAAATCCGGGCTGGCCCTTCCAACATATGCGGGAGATACCGGACCGCCCATCGGCGATTGCCCCCCGCAATGTGCACCGAGGATACATAGTCTATCAGCCAATCCTGCGGCTTAGTGCTGCCGTTATACGGCTTTGTGATTCGGCCAAGCTGAAACAACGGCACGTTCGGCTCGTTCATGATCCGAGGCCCAAAGCATGGAGGACCTGGTGGGCCTTGCTCTTCCAGCTTCTCGGACTGGTAAATCCTATCCAACTTGAGACGCTGATCATCGGATCCAATGTCCGAGGTCCCAGCCTGGATGCAAGTGCATTATCATACGTTTGGTATCCGGCTCGCGCCATAGCCGAATTACCATCATCATAGCGGTAGCCCGCCTGGCCACCACCTTGCTGCTGCGCTTGCACCATACTTGCTGCTCCTGCCGGGGTTGATTCTGCCCAGGAGGACGAGGTGGTTGACCTCGGCCAGCCGAATTACCCCTTCCGGCTCCCGGATTGCCTTGACCGCCATTGTTTCTGCTCTGGCCACCTCTTCCTTGAGCAGCTAGCTGCTTGCCGGCATACTCAGCATCATAGGCCTGCAGCTGTTTGCTCTTGCCCGAATTCACGCTTTGGGCCCGGTCAACTCCGACATGCGGGGATGACGCTTGCCCCTTGGATTCTGGCTAACAGCCTTAGCCGACACTACTACCCGAGAACCACCAGCGTCCGGATTAGCTTTCCGGTAAGCCTCATTCTGCCGGTTACACACATCAACCAGCTCATTGACCCTCTCTGCCTGCTTGCGCCAAGCATCCCCGGTTAATGTGGTCAACTCGGCTCGCGCTGCCGCTGCAGCCCTAAGATTCTTGGCCGGGGAGCTATACACCGGCTTGCCTGTACCCGATCTATGACTAGTAGCCTTACTCGAGCTCGATCTTGCGGCTCTAGCTAACTCGTCATTGAGGTCCTTACCCCTGTTACGCAAATCTGCTCTCTTGCGTGGGTGAGGCACTACCGGAGTGAAACCATCGGTGATACCATTGGCAGCATTATATTCTCTCATGTCTCTATCAAATGCTTGCCTAGACTCCACCACTAACCGGGCTTCTCTTTGCAACCTCAGGCGCTCTGCCTCTAACTGAGCTATAGTAAGCTCTACGTTTGCCCCAGGTGCCACTGGCCGAGCTAACTTTTCCAGGACATCCTCTAAGGGAGCCTCCCTACTTGACATGCCAAGTGGGCCAACCGGATCCGGTTTCTCCTTTGGGAACTTCGCCGTCCGAGCGGCTTGTCAACCGGATCGGTTGGCGTGACCAGTCCTCGGGCATGCTATTGCCGGCATCTCCTTTGCCTGCTCCAGCACTTGGTCCGGTCATCATCACCTCCACGCTACTCCCGGGGCGAGCGCTACGCCGTCCGAGAGCTGCGCGGAAAGAAGGAGGGTCCTCGGCCACGAGCACCTGCGCCGGGTACTCGCGGACAAGCTCGGTGGTGACGTAGGTGAGGAAGCTGCCGAACTGGATGAAGCATCCATCCACAGGGAGTGGCCCTCCCGCGAAGCAGCCGGCGTTGTCGCTGATGAAGGTGAACCCGCCGTAGTTGCAGACGAGCCCTGACAGCACGCGCACGCCGGAGCTGGTGACGGAACCCGTCCGGATGGAAACCCCAGCCAACGCCACTGCTTGCCCCACGGTGGGCGCCAACTGTCGTGGTGGTGTCACGGCAGATGCCATAGGATGGCTTAAGTTGGGGGCTCGCTAGGACGTTGGGGGATCCGGGGAGGGTGTGCGCGCTCAAGAAGCACGCATGAAGAACAACGAAGAACACGCAAGAACAAGCAAGAACGAGCAAAACCAAGAACAACCAAAGCACACCAAGATGTACCCTGCTTCGGGGCCCTCTTGTGGAGGTAACACCCCTACTGCAGCACTAGCCTACTCTCTTTATATCTCAATGATCACAAGTACAAAGTGCTCCTTGAGCTGTATGAAGCAACAATGGTGAGAGCTCTAGGAGGAAGATGGAGCAAGGGGGAAATGAGGCTTCTTCTCGTCGTCCCTCGCCCTGGAGGATGTGCTGGTCTATTTATACACTAACCGGATTACCATTCTGCCCCTGGCCGGAGATGACAATGGCATGGACAAGAGGAACAGGACAAGCTCTGGCTACTGTCACTCAGTCCAGCTCATCGTCAGTCCAACGGCAGGTCTATCTTTTCCTCTTTGAGCTTAAGCCAGCGTAGCCCACCGGAGCCTAGGCCACTGCCCTTTCCCGAAATAGCCGAGTCAGCGCCTAGGGCCTTGCGACCCGGAAAACCCGTGGCTCGACCTGGCTGTCTTCTGAGCCTCGGGCAGGAGACCTGCAGGACCCGTGAACTTACTGACATTACTTGGCCCTTGTGCATTATCCGACATTGCCCTGTGCCGGATCCTTCCTGACCAACCCGGCTAGGTTAAGCCGGATCCCTTCCTCTGATCCGGCTAGACTTTGTCTGATGCCTTTTGGCCTCTCCCTGTACTTTAGCATGATTGAGAGCCAACTGACTCTCCCAAGTGATCCGGTCCAAGGGATCCGGCCCAAGTGATCCGGCTTACCTTGATCCGTCCCACTCTTTACAGCTCTAACACTACCTCTTTGCCCTACCCGGGGGCAGCCCCCCGACAATATACCAAAATGTTCAGTGGAAATAACTTTACATGTTAGCATCGTTTACATGTCCAACTAAATTAATTTAGTTGTTGTTTCATTAAAATAAGAAAAATGGCAGAAAGGGAAATGATTTTGGAAAATCAATAACTTATTAAATATAGATCAGAAAATTAAGTTTGATATACCAAAATGTTCAGCAACTAATGTACCTCATGTTGCACCTTATTTCCAATCAGGGATACTTAATTTTAGTGTTGTTTAAAATGAATTACTAAAATGGCAGCACTAAATCTAATATTGAAAATGCAATAACTTTTTATTGGATAATCAGAAAAATGTGTTTAATATGTCAAAATGCTCATAAAATTATGAACTAACCAGTAACCTCAAATTCATGCATGTTTGCATCATATTTCAGTACTGTACATTTGCAAGAATGTCTAATTCCATTAAGTTTAAATATGGGGATTAATCCAAATAATGCAATAAATATAATTGGGACCCCATTTAACTTGTTGGTCATGTTTAATACTTCTATGGTGCATTTAAAATGTCATATCATCATGTGCTTGTGCATTGCACTTGTTTTATATGGTGTGGTATTTGATTGTGCTTTCCGGTGTTCTTATACATCGATAGATCCAGGAGTCGGGGTTTCTCCACAATACCCTGACGACCCGTATTACCAGCCTGCTGAACAAGGCAAGCGTAACCCCCTCTGAGCATGTCTCCTCCTATGTTTTCCGCAAATATTTTCTCCACGATATTATTGCATGCGGTTCCAAATGTCAATTTGGTTGGATTAGAGTATCCTATAGTTGCATTATGTTTCCGATGCCATTACCAGTTCCCTCCTAATATCCATAGGATTGCTTCGTTGGCCTGAGTTACTTAACTATGTTATGTATATGCTTAGCCATGCTTAGTTAAATGCTTAGTTGTCCGGTGGATATTTCGTTGTTGAAATTGTTGACGGAATGTCCGGATGATGGTGGAGAAATGTGGATACTGATAATAAACATGCTTAAAGGTGGGGATGAGAGGCCACATGGAATGTGGTGGGTTGTCTCGTTCTCGCCGCCTAGGTGCGAGTTCTTTACCTCTTGAACCAAGAATGAGCGCGCTTCCATTCGGTGGGGTATATGGAGCCCTCGTCGACCAACTAACTTGGGCGGGACTAGCCAGGGTCCTCTAGTTTGAGCTTCCATTTGCGCGTGCGTGAAGACGGTGGCCAAGACTGAGATGAGGATGGTGGTGTTAGGAAAATGAGTGGCCACGGGGCAGGGTGTTGTGATCCGCTGCTCCGTCCTCACTGATGATCCTGGGTTAGTCTTTAACAAGGTAAAGGTTGTAACCGTTCCCACTCAGCCGGCTCTCCCCGGAAGAGAGCTACGTGTAGGCAATGAGCCGGGCGGTACCGAAGGTAAACACAGTGCACCCCTGCAAGGTTAAATCTTTTCGAAAAGCCGTGTCCACGGTTACGGACGAACTTGGGAAGTGAAGGTAGGACCATAGAATAACTTGAACGGAATGATTAAAACCTGAGTACTAAAGGTACTACCAAGAATGCAAGGTTGACTTCCTCGAGGGTGATTCGGGGAGGTGCCTCTGTAGATCGGTGCAGTGATGGATGGTGGTTATTGTCGAAGAGGATCAGAAGAAGAGAGTTTACATCTTACCCCTTTGGAAAATATTCTGATTAGGCGATGCCTTGGAGTTATGTCTTTTCTAAAGAAAACTAGCTTTATGCAAAACAGCCATAAAACCTTTGTAAGCCAATCATCGAGCTAGTAGCTCTAGTAATCTTGCGAGTTCGTCGAACTCAACGTCGTTTGCTTTGTTTCAGAGGAGGACTTCATCGACCTTGAAGGTGGGTTCTTCGTGGAAGTCGACGAGTAGTCTGGGGTTCCCAGGTGGCAGCTTGGGACATCTCCGGGACAGCTGGTGCTGGGAATGTTTATCTATGGGCCTCTTAGGCCATAATTTGGATCTTGTTGTCTAGAACAACTTAATTCGCTTCCGCATGGTGTACTGTTGGGTCTGTGACCTCTGGTTGTAATATTTGCTATCTTTCTCTATATTAAGAGTTGAACTATAATGCTTTGAGTCGTAGAGTCTGTAATGTGCCAGTTGTTCCACAAGTCTTGATCTCTCTATTATGCATTGAGGGTTGTGCCTGTGTTAAGGCATCAATCGGGGTGTTGCGTTGCCGATGATCCATACCGAGCAACGCCTGCCAAAGGTTTTGGCCGGGGATTGGTAAACCCGTAACCTCCGGTTGTATCGCTTAACCGGTGACACACAGCATCACTGTATAGCAGTCGGGTCGGGGCGCCACATAGTACTGGTGGTTTCGTCGGCTGACAAGCAGAGGCAAAGATTTACCCAGGTTCAGGCCCCTCGGGTGGAGGTAAAGACCCTACTTCCTGCCTGTCTGTTATTGATCGTGTGAGATTATGAGGTTACAAGGTGGCTTCGGCGAGATGTCGATCTCGCAAGAGCTTTGGTGGTTCTGGTATGGCTTGTCCCCGATCGGCACCCCCTCCCAGCCTTTAAATAGGCTGGGTCTCGGGAGTTTGTAACCGACCTAGTTTACACGTAAGGAAAGTTTAAACCGACTATGCCTATATCTAATCTTGGAGGGTACTCCATCTTCTTGGGCCTCTTGTCTTGGGCTTCGAGTAGGCTCTTCGATATTCGGCCTTGGTCGTCACGTGCACCAGGTACCCTCACGGTAGGGTACCCGAGATGTATACCCATGTCAGGGGCGGTTGAATCTGTCACTGAATTTGATACAGCGACACTGGTTCCAGCCACTGCCGGGGAGGCTGCCGAGGCAGAGAAAAACATTGATTTCTCTGCCGGGCGGGCAGAGGTTGCTGCTTTCGATTTTGAGAAGGAGATGAACATGAATGCTGATGCGGATACGCCGCTGGGGTCTCCGACAGCTTTTAACGTTTCACAATTGAACAACGAAAACCAGGTTAGTGAGCACCCTTTGGTACAAGAGTTTTTAGCAAATGACATGATGGTGTCATCATCGATGGATGCAGCTTGCCATAATGACATAGATGAGCTTCAGACATCGGTTAACAATTCTTTTAGGAATGTGCAGCATGTTGAGAGGTCACATGGCAGTGTTGTTCGTACTCCGTTGTCCAAAGCAAAACCTTCAATGGAAGAGATTGTTGCTTATGGCGGTATTGCCAATCCAATGGTGAATGGTCTTCGATCAAGTGAAAGGTTGAGGATGCAGCCCAATGCCGACGCGACTCAGATGGAGAGGGCAACTATATTGGCCGAGCGTCGTGATTTTCCTTCTGGCTCAGGTATCTTTTCCCAACCGAAACTCTCTTTTGTATCTTTACCTAATGAGGTCATAGTTAGTAGAGCATCTAGGTTGGGAATTTCCTTGGGTCAATCTCCTTCTCAGATTTCTAGTTCGGTTAACTCTATTAAAAACATTGAGAAAGAAAGAGCTGTCACTTTTCTTTCTAACAATTTAAAAATTAATGAGGACGAGGAGCAGAATAGTTTGGTGTTAAAAAGGGCTTACAATTTATCGGAAGATCTAGGAAATGAAGAGGAGGATAACTCTTTAGATCAAATTGGACTTGAAAGAAAAACTGTAGGACGTAAGAGGTTCGTTCAAAAAGGCGATGGCATTTCTGTTAAGCGAAGAAGTGCTAGAATAGAAAAATTAAAAAACAAGGTAAAATGAAGGGTATGATATGGAATAGTGATGGTTTGGGGGATACGGCTAAACATCATATGATCCAAGAGACAGTGAGAGAGCAACGGTTAGATTTTGTTGCTTTATTAGAAACAGGATGTTCCAATTTTACGATACCTTTTTTAAAGAGTCTTGCTGAGGGGTTGGACTATTCTTGGTATTGTCTACCACCCCATGGTCGTTCTGGTGGTATTCTGGCCGGTTTTAACAATTTGTCATTATTGGTACAAAATGTTGTATCTGGTGATTTCTGTGGTAAATTCCAATTGAAATCCAAAAATGATGGTTTTCCTTGGACCTTGGTTGTTGTCTATGGGGCTGCCCAAGACGCTCAAAAACCGGAATTCCTAGCTGAGCTTGTTCGGATTTGCGAGAATGAGACACTACCTATGTTGGTGGGGGGGGGGGGTGATTTCAATATTATTAGACGACAAGAGGAGAAGAAGAATACGAATTTTAATGCGAGATGGCCATTTATTTTCAATGCTATAATTGCAAGCCTTAGCCTGAAAGAGCTTGAACTCTCAGGCAGGCAGTATACTTGGGCTAGCAGGAGAGAGGTTCCAACATATGAGAAGTTGGATCGCTTTCTTGCAAGCGTGGAGTGGGAGCAAAAATTTCCTCTTGTCACGGTACATGCAATGACTCGTGTGGGGTCGGATCATACACCACTAATTATTGACTCTGGTAATCAAGCTCATCTAGGAAACAAATCGGCCTTCTCATTTGAATTATCTTGATTGAGGCAAGATGGTTTTTATGATATGATATGTAGAGAATGGTCATCCATTAACACGGGTTCGTCACCGGTCGAAAGGTGGCAGAATAAAATTAGACACCTTCGTCAATTTCTTCGGGGTTGGGCAAAGAATATTAGTGGCGAGTATAAAAAATTGAAAGATAAACTCTTACTACTAATTGATGAGTTGGATATCAAAGCAGAAACTATTCCTTTGTCTGCGGCTGAGTGTAATGCCAAGAAAGAGGCAGAGGAGGGTATGGCCAAACTTAGATGAGATGAAGAGTCTAAATGGGCCCAACGTGCGAAAGTCAAACATGTCCAAGAAGGAGGGAATAATACTAGGTATTTTCACCTCATAGCAAACGGAAAACACCGGAAAAAAAAGATCTTTCAATTAGAACAAGATGAAGGGACCATTGTGGGAGAGAACAACTTGAAAGTGTTCATCTCTGAATATTATAAGCGTTTATTTGGAGCGCCAGATCCTGCTCTTTTTCTCTAGACGAATCCTATATTGATGACCTACCGCAAATTTCACCACAAGAGAATAACATTTTAACATCTAATTTTACTGAAAAAGAAGTGTTAGAGGCTATTTCTCAAATGGAGCATAATAAGGCTCCCAGACCAGATGGGTTCCCCGCGGAGTTTTATCAAAAAAAATTGGAATGTAATCAAAGCTGATTTGATGGCAATGTTTACACAACTTCAAATGGTGATCTTCCTCTTTTAAAATTGAATTTTGGGGTAATTACCCTACTGCCCAAAAAGGAAGATGCATGTAGGATTGAGCAATATAGGCATATCTGCCTTCTAAATGTGAGTTTTAAGATCTTTACCACGGTGGGTACGAATCGTGTTTCGTCGATCGCTCACAAAGTTATTCGACAACTCAAACTGTTTTTATGCCAGGCAGGAATATACTCGAGGGTGTAGTTATCTTGCATGAAACTATCCATGAGTTAAAGAAGAAAAAACTTGACGGGGTTATTTTCGAAATTGACTTTGAAAAAGCTTATGACAAAGTAAAGTGGTCCTTTTTACAACAAGCATTGTGCATGAAGGGGTTTGATCCAAAGTGGTGTGATTGGGTAGGCCGTTTTTTACAAGGTGGAAGTGTTGGTATTCGTGTGAATGATGATATTGGTCATTATTTCCAGACACTAAAAGGAGTGAGGCAAGGGAATCCTTTATCTCCTATACTTTTTAATATAGTTGCTGATATGTTGGCTGTTTTGATTGCACGAGCCAAAGAAGACGGTCAGGTTGGAGCTCTCATTCCCGACCTTGTTGAAGGGGGGTATCCATCCTACAATGCGGTGATGACACAATTTTGTTTCTTGAACATGATTTGGAAAAGGCGGCAAATATGAAGTTAATTTTATCAATGTTTGAGCAACTTTCTGGGCTCAAGATAAATTTCCACAAAAGTGAGCTATATTGCTTTGGCAAGGCTAAGGAAATGCAAGATGACTATTGTCAAATTTTCGGTTGTGGGGTTGGCTCTTTGCGATTCAAATATTTGGGAATACCCATACATTACCGAAAACTGTTAAACAAAGAATGGAAAATGATTGAAGACATATTCGAAAAGAAACTTGGATGTTGGGCAGGCAAGATGCTCTCATATGGAGACCACCTGGTCCTAATTAATTCAGTTCTTACTAGTCTTCCAATGTTCTTACTTTCTTTCTTTCAAATTCCGGTGGGAGTACGAAAGAGGTTGGACTTTTATCGCTCTAGATTTTTTTGGCAGAGTGATCAACATAAAAGAAAGTACTGCTTGTCTAAATGGAATATTATCTGTCGCCCAAAAGACCAAGGTGGCTTAGGTATTGAGGTCCTTGATATTAAAAATAGATGTCTTTTAAGCAAATGGCTTTTTAAGATACTAAATGAAGATGGTGTTTGGCAGGAACTATTATGTAATAAATATCTAAATGGTAAAACACTTGCTCAAGTGCAGCCAAAACCACATGACTCCCCTTTTTGGAAGGGAATAATGGCTGTCAAAAATGATTTCTTCACTAGAGGATCTTTTGTTATTGGTAATGGCCTTAATACCCGGTTTTGGGAGGATACATGGCTTGGGAACAGGCCCTTGGCTGTCCAATATCCTTCCCTATATATAGTATTGTTCGTCATAAGAATGTTTTAGTGGCTCATGTGTTGGCTAATGATCCTCTAAACATTCAGTTTAGGAGAACATTCACTCCAGATAAATGGACTTCCTGGGTTAAATTAGTTGAGCGATTGATGAGAGTCACTCTTTCTAATGATAATGATCACTTCAAGTGGAATTTGACCACTAATGGAGTCTTCACAGTTAAATCTATGTATTCAGATGTTATGCATGGTCATACCCCTTTCTTGCGCAAATATCTCTGGAAGTTGAAAGTCCCGCTAAAGAAAAGAAAAATCATGTGGTTTTTAAATAAGAAAGTCATTCTTACTAAGGATAATATCATGTCCTTTTGTCCCGCAGAGGAGTCGGTTGAACATTTGTTTATATCATGTCCTTTTGTCTCTCACATTTGGCGACTTATTCATTTTACTTTCAGTATCTCTCCACCCTCTAGTGTAACTAATATGTTTGGTCATTGGCTTGATGGAGTAGATAAGAAAACTAAAGCACGCATACGCGTTGGTGTCTGTGCTTTCTTATGGGCTATTTCGAATTGCCGGAATGATGTGGTCTTTAACAAAATTAGAGGTGCTCATTTCTTGCAGGTGGTCCATCGCGCGGTATACTGGATTCAACTTTGGTCCTACCTCCTCCCAGTGGAGCAGAGGGCTCTTATGGATGTTGGATGCTCTCGTATTATGGCGGTCCTCCGGGTTATCTGCTGTGCTGGCAGCACACTAGAAGACTACAAGATGTGTAGTTCTTTTTTCTTAGCCTTTTTTCGGTGGCTGATTCATATGGCCATGTTGGCTGATCCTTGAGATGTAATAAGTCTTACTCATATTACGTTGCTACTTATTATTAATATAAAATGACTGTGTGCATCATCACGATGCAGAGGCCGGGCTACCCATTTCTAAAAAAAAAGCAATATCAGTACTTCTATAGGCAGGACTGTACTTGTGTACTGTATTTTCTTTTGTTTTGAGGGGTAGCACGCCTGTATTGGCAGTAGGATTACCTCAGACTATCAGCGTGACACCCCCGAGCTAGGGAGCAGAAATGGACGGGCTCACTCGAGCTGGGCTGGAGCTGGAGGCCTCGAGCAGTCCAGCCTGCGCAAGCGACAAGTGGCGCCCTATAAATAGCCAGCCCCACACACGAGACACTCAAGAGTCAAGAACCCCATCAAGAATTAAGCAGCCTTTTCGTCAGGCTGATCACAAAAGGTACAGTATACTTCTTCCGTCCCGTGAGCAGAGGCGCCTTTCCTTTAATTTCTCCCTCATTTTTATTTTTTTTCATCATTTCGATGTGGTTTGGGTTCCTCACCGGAATTCCTCTCCGTAGCACGTCCGTGTTGTATTGTGCGGAGGATAACCGGGCGGACAATTGTTTCTGATCGGAACTTGGTTCTTATATTTGGGGGAAAGGAAAGGCCCGTCCTTTCTTGGAATCTCCGTGAGATTAGGTCTCGGCAGTCGCTTTAGGAGATTTGTTATCGATCTTCTTGCCCCGGCGAGTCCTACCCGTCGGATTGGAGGCGAGATCGGCTTTGATCCGTGGCTGCTGCTGTTGCAGGGAGGGCGAGGAGGGTTTCTTTTGGTGTGGGGGTGAAGATGACGCGCAATGCGGCGGACAAGGCGACGTCCATCGACGCGCAGCTGCGGCTGCTGGCGCCCAAGAAGCTCTCCGACGACGACAAGCTGGTGGAGTACGACGCGCTCCTCCTCGACCGCTTCCTCGACATCCTGCAGGACCTCCAGGGAGAGGACATCAGGGAGAGGGTAAATTGCTTTCTCGACCCATCTGTTTTATCCTGATGTTTTGTTTCTTTTCTGTCATTACCAATTGATGATTTGGGTTGTAATAATGACATACCATTGAAGTTTTTTTAAAGCGTTTCATATGTGATGCATTGCATGGTGTGCGCAATTAGACAGGCTAAAGATGGTAATTTCGGCTGTCTGGGTTTCACCGATCCTCTTCTTAACATGTTTGTGCCCTAAAGTTGGTAATGTTGCAGTTAACGAAACATAGTGCCAAGTCCTTCAACACTGGGGATCTACTATTTGGTTATCTAGTACCATATTCCTGGACTAGCATTCTTTTAGTTCTTGTGTTTTAGCCGTCTTTTAGTTCATTACCATTATGTTCAAAATTAGTCGGTATGCCACGACGTGTGGCTCATATTTGGTTTTATTGAGGTAATGAGCAAAGGATTGGAGATAATGACCATGTCCAAAACGACAACTAAAATAGCACGGATGTAATACTAAGTTTTTTTTTCATTGATCACTAGTTCCATAGAAAAATAATTATATTTTTAATTAGTTTTATTGATGTAACTGCAAAAGGTAATGGGCAAAGGTATATTGGAGACTGACCATGTACAAAAGGATAACTAAAATATGACGGAGGTAATACTAAGTTTTTGTCACTGAATAGAGTTAATACGTGGATATGATGTGTTGCATTCTTCTGACAATGGATGGTATTTCAAACTTCTGCTTGCGATATGTTGATATATGATGTTCCACTTTATTCAAACTTCTGCTTGCGGTATGTTGATATATGATGTTCCACTTTATTGTGCCAACTGAGACAACTTCCCTGTTAGACTGCTATAAGCCTGTAACCGTTTTGCACAGTAGTTTGCTTTACTCGTCGGTTATTTTGGACATCTCTTAGATTTATGTGATATCGGGCTGAAAGTTTGATGTTTGACTTGCTTTCTGTCTTTCACTTTGTTGTGTATAGTTCGATTTCTGTCGATCATTTTTATTAATCTGTAGGAGTTCAGTTCCTTTTGGAGTCTAGTGGGTTCTGCCCGTCTGCACTTAATTTTCCTTTTACATGTTTCATAATATTCAAGTCCAACATACCTGCTAGTTTGGTGTCTATTTTCTTATTGCTATTTTACATAATTTATGACAAATCATATAACTCACCATTTGTTCTTCAACTTAATCCAAAGTCATTGCCGTACAAATGTTTGGAATGCTATGAAGTTTCTTCATTTGTTAAAACATCCCAGATGAGTATGCACTTTTATTGGTTATGCAGGTCCAAGAATGCTATGAGTTGGCTGCTGAGTATGAAAGTAAGCTTGACCCTAAACAGCTTGATGAGATTGGGAATCTGCTAGCCCGCTTAGATCCTGGAGACTCCATTGTGATAGCCAAGTCATTATCGCACATGCTTATACTGGCAAACTTGGCTGAGGAGGTACAGATTGCGTACCGCAGGAGGATAAAACTGAAGAAAGGTGATTTTGCTGACGAAAATTCTGCTACAACCGAATCTGACATTGAGGAGACCCTAAAAAGGCTCGTTGGTCAGTTCAATAAGTCGCCGTTGGAAGTATTTGACGCTCTCAAGAATCAGACTGTTGACCTTGTATTGACAGCACATCCAACTCAGTCAGTTAGGAGGTCTTTGCTCCAAAAACATGGCAGGTTAGTTTCAATGTTTCAGAATTCTTAGAGATAATAAGGTGGGACTTGCGAATTAAAACTTGAAATGTTACTTGTTGCGTCACTGCAACCTTGCACGCATTCAATATAATATATGTACACAGTGCGACAGAAATGTAAGATACTAATGTGTTTAAGAAATAATAAGGTTTTCACTTTCTATTTGCAGGATCAGGACTGTTTAACGAGACTATATGCAAAAGACATAACTCCAGACGAGAAGCAGGAACTTGATGAGGCGCTTCAGAGAGAGGTAACTTTGTCTTTCTATGAACTCTGGTGACTTCCACTAATCAGTTAAGACTTTGATCTTCATTAAACATTATGTGAACATGATTCTGATTTCATATATCTTCTCTTATGTGCAGATTCAAGCTGCCTTTAGAACTGATGAAATCCGACGGGCACCGCCTACTCCACAGGATGAAATGCGTGCTGGAATGAGTTATTTTCATGAGACAATATGGAAGGGTGTTCCCAAGTTCTTACGGAGGGTAGATACTGCTCTAAAGAATATTGGCATAAATGAGCGAGTGCCTTACAATGCCCCTCTTATTCAGTTTTCTTCTTGGATGGGTGGAGATCGTGATGGTATATGGCGTCTCTCACATCTGTTTCCAAGATATTGTTTTTATTTTGCAACTGTTTTAACATTGATGTGGATGGCAGGGAATCCAAGAGTCACACCAGAGGTTACAAGGGATGTATGCCTGTTAGCTAGAATGATGGCTGCTAACTTGTACTATGCACAGATAGAAGATCTGATGTTTGAGGTAAAATAAAAAATATAATATTTAATGCAGTGTTGTATTTGTGTGTTACAGTCTGAGAGTTTTTTTACTTGCAGTTATCTATGTGGCGCTGCAGTGATGAACTACGAGTAAGAGCTGATCAGTTACACCGTTCCTCAAAGAAAGACACGACAAAACACTATATAGGTACATATTTGATATCTTACAATATTAAAAAAAATACGCATCCTTTGTGTGTTACATTATAAGCAGTCCTGATTATCATGCATTACCAAATGTTTTATTATAAGCAGTCCTGATTATCATGCATGACAAAATTCAACGCATTTTATGCATGTTAACACCAATTATCAATATTAAACCTCATATAATTAGGATTTTCTTTGCACCATTTGTGTCGGAACCTGGATAGGAATAGAGAGCCATAGAAACTTGATCCATACTCCATTAATATGAGAGTTGAGGTTGAACTTACTTAAACCCTACAGCATAAATATTGATCCCAACCATTTCTGTATTAGTTTTACTCTGTATTTTTCTTCTTTGTTTCTACGACTCCGATGTATTAGGCAAAGCCAAGTGCGTGCTAACATGCTTGTGTTGAATGCAGAGTTCTGGAAGCAAGTTCCTCCAAGCGAACCCTATCGTGTAATACTGAGTGATGTCAGAGATAAACTGTACAATACACGTGAGCGATCACGCCATTTATTAACCAGTGGGTTTTCTGAAATTCCCGACGAAGCAATCTTCACTGATGTTGAGCAGGTATCTACAAGTGAAGTGCAGAGTTATTTTAATATGCCAGGATAACATACATGTATTTTCTTACTAGATTGTACTTTCAACACCGTATGAGGATATGATAGTAATGTAAAGTTATCGGAGTTGAACCTTTTCCAAGATATGTAGTATCATATCTGTTTCATATATCTTACCGTGTTTTCTTCTTCTGCAGTTCTTGGAGCCTCTTGAGCTCTGTTACAGATCCCTTTGTGCCTGTGGTGATCATACTATTGCAGATGGTAGTCTTCTTGACTTTTTGCGGCAAGTGTCGACGTTTGGATTATCCCTTGTCAGACTAGATATCAGGCAAGAATCTGAAAGACACACCGATGTTATGGATGCCATAACTAATTACCTTGGAGTCGGATCATATCGTGGATGGCCAGAGGAGAAACGCCAAGAATGGCTACTGTCTGAACTCACTGGAAAGAGGCCGTTATTTGGTCCTGATCTTCCCAAGACGAAGGAAATTTCTGAGGTATTAGATATGTTTCATGTGTTAGCTGAACTCCCCTCTGATAGCTTTGGTGCGTATGTAATATCTATGGCAACAGCTCCTTCAGATGTTCTAGCAGTTGAGCTCCTGCAGCGTGAATGTCATGTGAAGAAGCCACTGAGAGTCGTACCATTGTTTGAAAAACTAGCAGATCTGGAAGCTGCACCAGCGGCTCTAGCCCGGCTTTTCTCCGTTGGGTGGTACAGAAATAGAATCAATGGAAAGCAAGAAGTAATGATTGGGTATTCAGATTCTGGGAAGGATGCTGGCCGTTTCTCTGCTGGTTGGCAACTGTACAAAGCTCAAGAGGAGCTTATTAAGGTTGCTAAGACGTTTGGTGTTAAGTTGACTATGTTTCATGGACGAGGGGGTACCGTTGGAAGAGGTGGGGGTCCTACCCATCTTGCTATACTGTCACAACCTCCAGAGACTATCCACGGATCACTTCGGGTAACTGTTCAAGGTGAAGTCATTGAGAAGTCCTTTGGAGAGGAGCATTTGTGCTTTAGAACGCTTCAACGTTTTACAGCTGCTACTCTAGAACATGGTATGCATCCACCAATCTCACCAAAACCAGAGTGGCGGGCTTTGATGGATGAAATGGCTGTTGTTGCCACAGAAGAATACCGATCTATTGTCTTCCAGGAACCACGATTTGTTGAGTATTTTCGCCTTGTAAGTCTTCACTCTTATTTCTGTTCCTTTTAAGATGCCTTTGTTAACTTTCTTTTTGCCAAATACTGTTTTACAATATATCATTTGAAACAAAGCTTTGTAGCTTCTATTTAGTGAACACAAAGTTTTACAATATATCATTTGAAACAAAGCTTTATAGCTTCTATTTAGCTAGCTACTTAAGAAAGTTAGGCTGTTATACATTTCAATTAACTTACTTATATTTTCTATTATTGCCATGATTTGCTACAAAAACTAGGAAAACTAAGCGCACTAGCCCTTCAAATTGCGTATGATAATTGTTGTTCTAGCGATCTGCATAAAGTGATCCTGGTTTTGCACTTTCTATGTCAAATAGGCAACACCAGAGCTGGAATATGGTAGGATGAACATTGGAAGTAGGCCATCAAAACGGAAGCCAAGCGGAGGCATTGAATCGTTACGTGCAATCCCTTGGATATTTGCTTGGACACAGACCAGATTCCACCTACCAGTGTGGCTTGGTTTTGGTGCGGCATTCAAGCACGTCTTGCAAAAGGATATACGTAATCTTCAAACCCTTCAGCAGATGTACAACGAGTGGCCGTTTTTCAGGGTTACGATAGACTTGGTTGAGATGGTGTTTGCCAAGGGTGATCCGGGTATAGCAGCTCTTTATGACAAGCTGCTAGTTTCTGAAGATTTGTGGCCATTTGGGGAGCGTCTTAGAGCAAACTATGAAGAAACAAAGCAGCTCCTTCTGCAGGTGATTATCTAACACCTTTACGCATTCATCCCAATTTTGATTTTGATTCTGGTATGCGTCCAACCATGTACTTTGCAAAATTTGTACATTATACCTTTGTGTGATCAAACGTTTAGGTGATTTTCTAACTAATCGCACTCAACTTAGGCGTGTAACATTCAGAAAATGTCTACCATGACTGAAAATGATACCTGAACCATAGGTGGTCCTGATCCCAGAATTTTTGCTTTCTTATCTCTCACTGCAATTTGACTGTAAAATCCAGGTTGCTGGCCACAAAGACCTCCTGGAGGGTGATCCTCACCTGAGGCAGAGACTGCGCCTCCGTGATTCATACATCACAGCGCTGAATGTTTGCCAAGCCTACACGCTGAAGCGGATCAGGGACCCTAGCTTCCATTCAAAGCCCGGGCCTCACCTGTCCAAGGAGATCATGGAGCAGCCCGGGAAGTCAGCCGCCGAGTTTGTGAAGCTCAACACGACAAGCGAGTATGCCCCGGGCCTGGAGGACACCTCATCCTGACCATGAAGGGCATCGCTGCCGGGATGCAGAACACCGGCTGAAGCGCAAACCCGGTGCTGCTATGTTGTGTGAGCTAATGTGCATGCATGGCGTGTTTATAGTAGTGGTGGTGGTATGGCGTCTTTTATGGTCCGAACCAGTTAGTTAACCTAAATGCACATTGCCTGTTTGGCGTGTTAGTGTGAGTGTTGCTATGTTGAACTCATCGTCTTTGTTCAGAGTAAAATCCTAGCAATCAGCATCTTCCTACCCCGGAAGTGTCTGGTGGGTGAGAGACATAGCTCCTGCGGCAACAAAGCCAGCGAGCGCCGAGCGGGCAGGATGCTATATGCTGGACCAGGACCGGCGTTACTTGTGTTATTACTACTCCAGGACTGGTTACCCAATTGTTTCTGTACTGCCGGTGCTGGTAGGAGTAAATTCTACGGATCGGAGGAAAACCGCTAGTTTTGTATCGTTTAGCAGGACTACAAGATAGTACTAGCCGTGTGGCCTCCTGAACTCGAAACATGACGCCATTATTTCCCCACGTTTCCGCGAATTTATTCATCCTGCCCCGTCCTTGCAGATTTTGGGGTCCGGTAATCCCGTGTGCTTCCCATCATAAACACTCGTGTCCCCCATATGTTGTTTTCCAAGGATATATACAAATACTCCCTCCGTCCCAAAATAAGTGTCTTAGATTTGCCAAAATATGGATTTATCTAGACATAAAACACATATAGATACATCTATTTTTGGCAAATCTAAGACACTTATTTCCAGACGAAGGGAGTATAAAAGACCGTTCACTTTAAAGACGAGGATCCGTCTCCCAACCGATAGCAAACCACCGATGGGAGAGTTACCTTTCATTCAGTTCAAAGCAAGTACGGCTATCACCTCAATGGCAACAACTGCACGGCAATCGTAAGAGCATCTCCAGTTCTCCACCGGGTTAGGTCGGTTAAATGTGCCGGACATGTGTTATTGTAAGCGCCAATCTATTGGGAGTGGTCGTCCCACTGGTGCCCCAATAGGTTTTTTTAAGGAGATTGAAACATGAATGCAAATGAACTAACGATTTTTTCATTAAAATTTAAATGAAATTTAACAAACCTAAACAAAATTTAACAAGGTTAAACGAAATTCAAACTAAACCCTAAATCTAGCGCGCATTTGCCTCTGGCCTTGAGGAACTTGTGTGCTCCTGGGTCGCCGCCCTCGTCAGAGGTGATGTCGACGACCGTATATCTGTCGGGGACTCGAGGTCGATGTAGCGACACGATCTAACGGTCGGCCGGTGGTAGAGGTGCGCCATGAAGGAAGCGTCGATGGCCGTCTGCATGTCGTGCCACTGCGTCTTCCGCCAGTCCACTTCCTCCTCTTCAACTAGACATTGTAGGTCATTTATGTATGTCTTGTAGTAGGGCATTTGTGTATGTCTTATAGGGCATTGTCTTAGAGCATCTTCATCGGCCATTGGGTGCACCGACACGATTTTGTCGCTCAGTCGCGGCCTGATACCGGCGAAATTTTCGGACGGGTCCAATACCGTGTCTGGCAACCCCACTATGGCCTCTGTTTATAGGGGGAAGAGGGAGTGCTAGCAGCCGCGTCAACCGACGCCACGTTGAATACCAACAGGCGGGCCATGCCTATCATTGACTCACCCCCGGTCGGCTTAATTTATTGCGGGTGGCGACGGGTCGTCGTACTCGTGTTAATGGCATAGTGGCTCCCTAGGTGGGCGCATAAACAATGTGTCAAATCGTCGACGTTATTGAACGCCAGGTGCAGAACTCCAACGTGCGCCAACCGGGCAAAGCGGACGGCCCATACATGCACAAACAGTTCTACGAACCTACTACAAGACATACACAAATGCCCTACCGTGCTTAGAAATGGCAAGACATGCACGGTGATCACCGCAACACAATGCCCTACAATTCCCAGTGCACCAATACAAGTTCAATCCAACGACAACAGAATGCCCCACAAATCTACACGGCAAAGCAGGACCGACATAAGCTATAGACTAACGGCTGGCAACCGTCGCCCAAAAATCCCCAACGGACGCCCAAATCCTATCCGTAATCTAAAGTTGCCCCTAATGTACTTCGACATGACCTAATTGGGGGAGGGGGGGTGTAAACGAAACTTACAGAGAACGGCGAAGGTGGAACTGCTGACGCCAGCGTGGAAGAAGGCCTTGGCGCCAGCGGGGAAGAAGATGCATCGGGGATGCAAATCCCCACCATCGACGGCGCCGGCAACAGCTCCATGAATCGCGCTTCCCAACACGTTCGAGACAGAGGCACACGTGTCTCTCCAATATCTGGCCGAGAAAAAAGGCCGATTCGACCGTTCACAGCGGGTCAACTTTTGGCCTGCTTTAAAGTTTGTGTCATGCGGGAATACGGTCCGGCCCAGTTTACAAACGCACCAATTTGCATCCAACGAGTCTGTATGAAGCCTGTGTGGTCAACCAAACACACACCCAAACAAATTGATGCCCGTGCGTTTCACCGCCTAGTAGTTGTAGCTAGCAGCAGGTAAACTGCGTGGCAATGAGGCTACAGATCAATGTTGACCATGTGCTCCCTCTCCGCGACTGACACAAACTAGGACCAGGAGGCGCAGGAACGACGCCGGTCTTGCCTCGTCACTTCTCCAAGAGATCGTCCATTCATTGTGGGTGATACGCCGCCCAGGTGTCCACGTTTCTCTTTGCAGTTTGCCCGCAACGAGTTACAGCCCTATACAGTAGGAGAAACAACGACAGCAGCCTGCCAATATAGTGGTTTACAACTTACAAGTACGTCGTCGGCAACACAGATGGCCGGCGGTCTTCAGTTTCCTGCTTCCAAACGGACTTTTTTTCTTTGCAGTTTGCCCGCAACGAGTTACAGCCCTATACAGTAGGAGAAACAACGACAGCAGCCTGCCAATATATGGCTTCCAAACCATACAAACTATACAAAAGAATCACACAGACGAAGCGACCCGCCGCCCACACGACACAAGCCGAACAAACGCCACAACACACACCACCAGCTCCGGAGCCGCCGCCCCGGCGTAGCAACCAGATCGACCTTCGCGTTGCCCGAAAGCGATCCAGTCATGGTCGACGAACCCTCTGCCCGTGCAGTCTTTATCAAGGTTGCCACCACACCACCATGTTCCGGGGCCGCCGCCCCGGCATAACAACCAGATCAACCTTCGCATTGCCCGAAGGTGATCCAGTCAGGTCGACGGACCCTCTGCCCACACAGTCTTCATCCAGGTCGCCACCAGACCCCCGCTAGACAACGGCTTTGCCTCATAGAGCCGTCGTAGCGTGGGAACCCGAGACCGCCGTCTCGACGTACCGCCACCGTCCGAGGCCGCCGCCTCGGTCATCCGCTCCCCTGACAACAGAACTGCTCTTCCCGAGCGCCGCGAGCCCAACACACCGTGATGGCTAAGAACCTCCAAAGGCGGCGCCTCCAACAAGGAAACGACACGTCTGTCGTCGCCGCCTGCTCGCGAAGGAGCTTAGGCTTTCACCCGGAAATCTTAGCACCGACCACGTCGGGCGGGAACGATCACTCCACAACGACGCCCCCAAGAGGGAAAATGACGCCCAAAAAGCGCCACCGTCGCCGACTCCGACCAAGTCGGAGCAAGGCTTTCGCCCGGAGGTCGTCCCGACCGCAAAGTGAGGGAGCGGCAACACCGGGCAGTGCTGCCATGCCGCCATCCACCAAGCTTGACCACCCGACCATGGCGGCCGCAGCGCCCATGACTGCAACCACCATGCCGCACCGCAACAGTCTTCAATCCGGGGCCGCCGCCCCGACTTCCGCGCCGCCCGGGCGCCGGAGCACGTCGACAGGAGCTCCTGTGTCCGCGCCGAAACCACCACCTCCGCTCTCCCCGGGCAAATCCGCGCCCAGAGAACCTCCGCCGCATCCGCCCCGAAGCACACGAGCCTCCTGGTGCTTCGGGCACCAACGCCAGCGCCTCGGCCCGCCAGGCCCGCTCAAGACCCAGATGGGGCCCGAACCACCTCCGCGCCGCCGGCCAGCGCCCCTCTGCCTCGCTGCGCCGCCGGGCCCACGCCGCACCGCAGCGCCGCCAGACTGAGCCCTCGACCGCGCCCAACCCCGCCGCCGACACCAACGAGCGCCGCCATCCGCGCGAGAGCCTGGGAACCGTGGAAACAACGCCCGCCGCCACCTTCCTCGGGCGCGCCCGGCTTTGCCGGCGCCCCCTCCGGCGGCGGCGATGCGGGTGAGGGGGTGGGGGCGGCCCGGCGGCGGCAGAGCTAGGGTTAGCCCCGAGCCGCCACAGGTGGGCGACGCGGGGTTGGGGAAGAGTCGAGTGTGTGTGTTCTAGGGGAATTTAATTTGGGGCAGCAAATGAGGGCAAAGTTTGAAACTTTTTTTTTCCTCTTCTTCGGCTACAAAAGGCACCTTTGCCAACACCTAAGAATGATGGCACGGAATGGTTTCAGAGTGTGACCTGCAGGTGCATATCCTTTGTTGCTCCTGCTCATGCTATTGGAGGCATCCAATGTTCAGTAACTTAAGCTCCTCTCTCTACCGGGGTGGTTTCCTCAATACAACAAGAATTTGTGCAAGTGTTTGTTACTCCCACTGGTGAGAGCAAGGTTTGGCCGCCAACACCTACTTAATTTATTTTGAAAATTTAAATATTTTTAAAAGAAAATTTTGGTCATTGGCCGAAACGAAAACCGAAATCACTGAAACTCAGCGTAATGGCTGATTTTTTTCTGAAACCACTCTACCCTCGCTCTCTGTAAGAAACCCACGCTGTCATCGGCCTCGCCGATCACGAGGAGACCGCCTTTGCCACTCTCGCGAACGATCCTGATCTATAAGATGATCGCCTGATGCCTGCCCATACAAGGGTCTGCAGCTTCACCGCCTTTCGCTACGCCACCTCGCTCTAATCTGTATAATGTTTTTCAATTTGAATTCCATGGGTATGCTCAGACTAATGTCACGCAGATGCAGTGGGATTTGGTATTATTATTTTTCCTGTCATGAACTCGTTCAATGAAATGCAAAAAGTGGAGAGAAAAGTGTTGGAGGAGTTGTTCTAACACTTTAAGTCTCAATATTTTATTTAAAGTGCAAAATTCTAAAGCATAGTTTCTTAGCATTAAATCGTCGCTTTGGGGGAGTAGAGAATTCTTTGTACCTGAGCTCCAGTGCTCCTGCCACTTTAAAAAAATTGAAAAATAAATTTAAAAGTTTCAAAAAATCTGAAAAAAATCATGCATGTTCTCGATGATGTACCCTGTAGACGTGCAAAATCACAATGCAAAATACTATATATTCCGACCTACACAAAAATGAAAATTTTACAGATCTTATTATAGTTAACAATGCATAGTTTCAAATCTCCCCATTTTGTCTTTTTTGTTTAGACTATAATATAAATGATTATGCATTGAGATTTTGCACGCACGTAGTATACATCATTGAGAACACGCATGATTTTTTCCAGATTTTATTGAAACTTGTAAATTTATTTTTCGAATTTTTTAAAGTGACAGGAGCACTGGAGCTCGGGTGCACAAAGCCGTTTCCGCGCTTTGGGGCTACTAGCAAGAATGGGCAACTTCGGTTTGGCTTTTCCAGCCTAAAGCAATTCCTACGTTTGATGTCACAAAAAAGAAACTAATATATGGGAGAGTTGTTTTGGCTCCCGGGTGCATATGCTCCTGTTATGTTTGTCAAAATTAAAAAAAAATATGAAAACACATCAAAAAAATCTGAAACAAATTTGGCACGAACATATACATGTTTTCAACATTCGTGTAAAATTGCGGAATCAAATGACACTTTATGTGGTCTGTACAAAAAAGACAAAATCCGTGCTTTGGAAATTGTATTTTTATATCTCATGTCGGCCACATATTTTGTCTTTTTTGCACAGACCACATAATGTGTTTATTTGCTTCAGCAATTTTACACGAATGTTGCAAACATGTATATGTTCGTGCCCAATTTGTTTCAGATTTTTTTATATGTTTTCATTTTTTTTAATTTTAACAAATATAACAGGAGCATTTGCACCCAGGAGGCAAAGTGAATTTCTACTAATACTAGAAGAAAGGTACGGATGAGCACACAAAGCGTATCTCTTTCCGGATAAGGAAAGCGATAGTTTCTTCGTTCATGCTGTTTTACTTTTAGGACCAAAAGTAATCAATTGATTCTAAAGTATGGAAGGTGCCTTTTGCAAATTTCTAAGTACTCTCTCCGTTCCAAAATATAAGATGTTTTAACTTTTGTCCACATTCACATGCACACAAATGTATCTATACATGTTTCATGTGTATGTTTATTCATTTTAGTATGGATCTACACAACATGTGTAACACCTAAAACATCTTACATTTAGAAACGGAGGGAGTAGGTGTTGGCTGCTTACTTTAACTAGGTTGTCCACTTCGAGCTATTGGGTTAACCGTTCAGAGCCATTCAGAGGATGAAAACAGCATGTACGTGCCGAGACGCAGACAGAAACTCCCACCTAGGCTGCCTCACATGGACCATGGCCAGCTGATGAGAGGCTGAGACTGAAATTTTCTTGTATGGATTTTTTTCCAAGTTGTGTTTTTTCGCTCCGTGACCTTTGAATTGCCTCTAACGCTTGATCTCGACTGTAAACATTTTATGCTATTCAATCTTGAAATGTGCAGAAAGGTTACACAATTTAGCAGAGTACACTTTACGTAAAGCTTAAGAAAATATGTGTGAAGTGCGGAACAAAAAATGTTGCACTTCCTTCCAAAAAATGCTGCACTTCGATACAAAAAATGTTGGACTTCCTTCCAAAACAAAAACATTGCACTTGATGGAAAAATGAAATGCAATGTTTTGCTGACAGAAAGCCTTGATGTGCATAATTGACGTGGGCCTACCTATCGGGTGCCCCACCATGAAGATACCTGGTGCACGCAAGGATTAGGCCCCAGCAGGCGGCCTACTAGGAGACAACACTCGAGGCCCACGAAGGGGGCCCAAAGAAGACAGAGTATGCCCCAAGGCAGGCGAAGCTTATGTCGGTAGAGACCTACCTTACCTGTAACCGGATCGGTTGCGAACTCTCGAGATCCAGCCTCCAATATAAAGGCTAGGAGGGCCGCCGATCTAGGGTACGCTATTATTCTACCATCGAAACCCTAGCGGGATTGACATCTCGCCGGGATCGCCATTGTAGCACCTCCATAATATCAATCTCAGACAAGCAGAAAGTAGGGTGTTATCCTTCGGGAGCCTGAACCAGGGTAAATCACCTTGCTTGTCAGCCGTGGTAACTACCAACACTTCATCTCTCTCCCTCTCAATCAACCTGGGGTACTCGACCCTGGGACTTGCCGTGCCGTGGCCACCCCACGTCAACTGGTGCCGTCTGTGGGAAAGAAGAGTGCTGGAATCATGGTTGCACCGGCTCCATCTGCGATGACAATCGACGCGCCGACTATCGAGAAGCCGATCCACTTCGGCTCCTTCGAATTCGACCCCCACCCGCCGACCCACCGTTCGGTGTACGCCGATCTCTACGGAGGTATGTGCCTTACTTTTGGTAGCATGCAATTCCATGTGAATAAGTGGGGAACGCTTCGACTCTCCAACCTCGCGCCCTCGCCGGCCGCGGGACTCGCATCTTCGTCGACTACGGAGATCGCATCTGCATCAACCACCGAACCCGCATCTTCGTCGACTACGGAGATCGCACCCGCTTCGACTACTTTGACCGCGTCTTCATCGACTACGGAGATCGCGCCTGCGTCGACTACCTCACCCGCGTCTTCGTCGACTACGGAGATCGTGCCCGCTTCGACTACTTCGACCGCGTCTTCGTCGACTACGGAGATCGCGCCTACGTCAACTACCTCACCCGCATCTTCGTCGACTACGGAGATCGCACCCGCTTCGACTACTTCGGCAGCGTCTTCATCGACTACGGACATCACGCCTACGTCGACTACCTCACCCGCGTCTTCGTCGACTACGGAGATCGCGCCCGCTTCGACTACTTCGACCGCGTCTTCGTCGACTACAGAGACCGCGCCTGCGTCTACTACCTCACTCGCGTCTTCGTCGACTACGGAGATCGCGCCCGCTTCGACTACTTCGACCGCGTCTTCGTCGACTACGGAGATCGCGCCTGCGTCGACTACCTCACCCGCATCTTCGTCGACTGCGGAGATCGCATCTGCTTCGACTACATCACCTTCATCGCCCGCGTCTCCATCGACTTCGGCGTCCGCATCACCATCGACCAACGCGTCTAGCAAGACCCAGCCGGAGGAGTTCTGCACCGACTATGGCATCTATCATGTCGCATCCATCTTCGGCTCCGAGGACAGCTCCGACAGCGAGAGCAGCAGCAACAACGCGTACTCGACCGCGCATTATTACCCTATCCAAGTTTTCATGGTGGGTGCAACCCCAAACAGAGACAACAGAGACCCCGGAGGCAGCGCCCGCCGCGAGGAACCTGTATATCGGATGGAGGTCACAATGCCGGACAAAGTTACAACCTTGGTGATCACCAGGGAGATGGAAATCCAAACCCTGAAGCACCTCCAGGACTGCACTTTCCCTCCTCCGGAGGCAAACCGAGAGGAGATGATGGTGTACCAATACCTGGTGTGGAAGGAAAACGAGAAGTTGCTGCACGAAAAGGCTGAACTAGCTAGACGCAAAGAACTCGCCGACGAGTCGGGTGTCCGGCGTGCAGCCTATTCCTTCTCATCCTCAGGACCTGCAGTAACGCAAGACAACATGCGCTATCGATCGCGCGTTCGCCTGATGACAGATGCAGAGCGAGCGGGGAGCACCCGCAACCTCGAATCATCCTTCGTGACGGAAGACGCAGACGGGATACCCATCCCCAAAACAACTGCTGGAGCTCTCCTATGAATAGGCACGTACCTGAGAGCAACACAACCTCCAGAGGGCGACCCTCGCGCCGCCCTGCACAAGCAACAAATCAAAGCGCTTCACCTGGCGGAAGAAGCGTTGATCACAGAGAATCCACCTGCCCGAGCACGCGAAGATCGAGACCGACGCGATCGAGAACGCGCAACACGTGAAGACCGACCTGTTCGACACTTGCAGGCCGGGGAGGATGCGCGCAACGTCATTGTACAGCGGCTGGTCGACCGCAGCCGCGCCAAGCGACCCGTCACCACCCCGGGTCAAGAACTCTATTCAGAAGGTGACTATGAGCCCTGCGGCGTTCATTGCTTCAGTCTCCGCATCCGCGACTCCAGGATGCCTCGAGGCTTCAAACTCACAGCCGAGACCGTCAAGTTCGATGGTACACAGGACCCGAAGCTCTGGCTCGATGATTACCTTATAGCAGTCAACTGTCAAGGAGGAACCACAACAACAGCGATGCAATATGTACAGCTCATGCTCCTGGGTTCCGCACGTACGTGGCTGCAGAACTTACCTCGTAACTCCTTCGACTCCAGGGACCAATTCGAGGAGGCTTTCATCAGGAACTTCCTTGGAACATACTCGAGACCCGCGACGTTCGCAGAACTGCAAGCCTGCAAGCAGCGAAATAACGAGACACTGCGCTCATACATCCAGCGCTGGACCCTCATGCGCAAGTCCGTCGGAGTCGTTTTAGAAGATAGAGCAATGGACGCCTTCGTTCGCGGTGTCATCCGACATGACCTTCGAGAGGCCTGTGGCCGCCTTCAGCCACCTACCATAGTCGAACTTATGAAGATCGCCAACCAATGGGTGGACGGAGAGGACTCTGTGCGCAACGAGCCCCCTCACTTGCCAAAGGACGAAGGTGGTCCAAGCAACTAGAGAGACAACCGCGGCAACGACCGACGCCGCAAGCGAAAACCCCGTTACTAGGACGGCGAGGCAGTCGAACTAGTAGCGGCCGGGTTTGCTGACCCCCGTGAGGACAGATCCGCGACAACAGTCGCCAGAACAGTCGAGGCCGCGACAACTACCGCAGCGACTGAAACCAGAGGCGCGAATGGCGGCGCCGAACCCGCGACAACCCGTGACCAGACCTTACACCTGAAGAAGAACTCGAGCAACCATGCAAGTTCCACATGTTCAGAAGCGTACCGGTAAGCTGATCTCCAGCCACCTGCTGAAAGACTGCCGGAAGATGCATCGCATGCACGGAGCGTTCACCAGGATCCTGACTACTGTGCCTCCCGCACCTCGACCAACTGGGCAACTAGCTATTCAGGCACCACCGGCAGCAGCACCTCAACCTGCGCATATGGCAGGAGCAATCCAACAACAGCTGTGGCAGGAAGCACCTCCTGCAGCAGGGGATCAATACCCTCAAGCCCGCGGGCAGATGAACATGATCCAGAAGGGACGCCCGTCAAATCAGTGCCAGAAGTGGTCACTCGACAAGTCTATCAGGCTGTGACATGCCCACCGGCCATACCAGAGTACCTCAAGGGGTCGGAGACCAACATCACATTCTCTCGAGAGGACCACCCTCCTCAGGTACCACGCCCAGGCCATACCGCGCTGGTACTCGAAGCACAGATAGGGGAGTTTAACATGACCAAGGTCTTCATGGACGGCGGCAGTGGCATCAACATCATCTTTGCCGACACTCTCCGAATGATGGGCAGGTCTCTGCAAAACCTAGCAAAGTCAGATAGTACCTTTCATGGCATAGTACCCGAGAAAGCAGTTCACCCCGAGGGAACCATCACACTCGAAGTTATCTTCAGCACACCCGATCACTTCAGAAGGGAGATGATTGACTTCGAGTTGGTCGACTGGAAATCACAGTACCATGCTATACTTGGACGCCCGACGTTCGCCCGGTTCATGGCAGTTCCGCACTATGCCTACCTCATGCTCAAGATGCCAGGACCAAAGGGAATCATAACCGTGCGCAGCGACTTCCAGCGCTCGGACAACTGCGACCGCGACTTCAGCAAGATGTCCGAGTCCTTCGGCATGTGATAACCCCCAAGAGCAAGGGATCACTGTAGCACCTCTCAATGTGAAAGTAAGGTATCGATCCGCAGGAGCAAGAAGGAAAAGTTATCTATTCCCTACAACTAAAGTGTCACAAGTTTTAGTTGATTATGCACTAAACAAGTTTAAAGAACAAGGTGGTTGATTTTAATGGATGGAAGTTTTAATGTATCCAAACAAGAATGCAGAAGTGTCCCAATCCTCTTCAATGCAAGAGGACAAGACAAAGATTTTCTCTTCTAGCAACAATGGACATGAATTCATGGTTCACTTAATCCTCTCTCTCTCATCTATAGTGATTATCATGTTATAGATAAAGTACACACAATTGTCATGTTTTAATGGTAGCTTTTATGACGGCTATATGTCCTAAAACACATAGTTGAAAGAAATACTCATTTGTGTTGCTAGGTCACCCTCGTAAGGCTAGCGTGGTTCTCTCACTCCCACATCATACTCTTTCTTTTTACCCCCAGATAAAGGATGTTGGGCGGTACTGTGTCACTCAATACCTATGCCGTGTCACATCGGCCATCCCGTACCCACATACATCATACTTCAAAGTATGACAAATCACAAAAGCTCCAACACAACGGTAAATGCATAACAAATCATCTCACACCACAATATTCACCACAAAGGTATTACATAGATGACCGTAATCATGTTGGCAGCTCATACGGTACTAATTAGTGAAGCTCAAGAGAGAGGAGAGATACAAAAGTTACCACCACAAACCCTAGTCCAGGGGGTGGACTACTCCCCCTTCATCATGGTGATGATGGTGGAGAAGTTCTTGCTGTAGATGTTGATGATGAACACGCCGGAGGGGGGTGGAGCCCTCCGGAGGCGATTCCGGCGGCGTTTCCCCCCTCCGATCTTCTCCGGCGGCAGCCTTCTGTCTCTCTGTTTCGTGGTTTTGTGTTTCTCCGCCGCCTCCTTCGCGAAACGTCGGGGACCTTTTTTATAGGCGTTTTTAGGTCAAGACGAGTCGGTGGAGAAAGATCGAAGGCAACGGAGCCACGAGGGCCAAAGGTGGGCCCCACGCGGCACAGTACCGGCCGCGTGGGCCCCCCGTTTGGCCTCGGCCTCCGTTTGCTCGCTTCCTTCGCCCACAGGTCTTCTTCCTTCCAAATATTGACGCCCGTAAATTTCCAGGTGATTTCGTTGACGTTTGGGTCCCTGAAACATTAAAATAAGAAAACGGGGTTTTCTGCCTGTGCAGGGTTAATTCCATAAAAATAGGAAATAAATGAATATTCCAAAAATCATTATAAAACATTGATATAACCCTTATATGATGCAAATATGATTGGAATATAAGCAATTAAAGTGCAAAGTTCATGTATGCATTTTACATGCATCAACATCCCCAAGCTTAATCCATGCTCGTCCTCGAGTATGAAGATGATAAAACTAACATGGACTTTGCAATTTAATACTTAACAATGATATCAAAGATGATTACTATTGCTACATATAGTCAAATGATTCATTCTTCAAAGGAGTAGCAATATGCAAATAGTTTATGAAGTGATATCAAGTATTCAAGACAAGGATGTTCATTGATAGTTCACAAAGTGTAACAGTAGCAAGTAATATGGACACATGTATGCATAATGATAAGTAGAACATCCTACATGGTCATAGAGTGTAGATGAAAATCTGAATATAAGGTGGACACTTTGGAAAGATGTATATGTGAGTAGAGGTAAAGCATGCATAAGTTTCATCCAACTTCCAAACTCTTCTACTTAAGTTAATGATTGCAATAAGGTATTCATTGGTGTCAAGCTCTCATTGCCCCTATCATAGCATCTTGAATGATTAAGGTTAAAGTGAAAGCAAATATGAGTAGTGTGCTTGATAAAGAATGGGTTGAATGTCTCATGCCCCTTGAATACAAGTACTTACACCATGTGTTACTCAACTTGGGAAACAAAGCAAGTTCAATTAAATATCATTGTAAGCATAATAGTATCATCAAGAGCGTCAACTGGGGTACCTCTTGTCCCAAGATATGGAACAAGCCCATATCAAAATGACAAGACAAACAAACAAAATGAACAATCTCAACACCCTTTTTATTTACCATTTGGAATAGTTTTTTATTGCAAGGTGTATCACAGAAGGTTCACCATAGTATGTAAGTAAATTTCCACCATGAATGATGCATGGCTTAGATTAGCGGCCCAGGCGTCTCTCTAACCATTTACACAAACTCATTTAAACTCACTCTATTTCCACATTTATTTCAACATGATAAGCATCCATAGACAAAAGCACATGATATCAACTAAATGAGATGAAGAGCGTGTTGAAAGCTTGCCATGTGACAGCACATATGGGCTAACTTCCAACCCAAAACATTCATCAAGCCACAAACATCATAATCTTAATCACAATGGGTCAAGTTTTATTATGCAAATAAAAGAACATTGTGCATCAAGTTCGTGAGAGCTATATAACCAATTTTTCCATTGCAATCAATAACATAAACATTTTCATTCAGAGGTAAGATAACACAAACAACATGTTAAACATACTCGGAATAGCATAAAGCCAATAGGTAGATATGGTGGACTCACTGGAATAACTTTGGTTGAAGGTGTTGGAAACAAGTTTTTGCTTGTTGGAGTTTTTGGGCTAGCAAAAGGGAGAAAGTTGACCATCTAGATGCATGCATGAGTGTCCATAGAACTAACTAATCCATGTTAAACCAAGTAAAATAACAATCAGCACCAAAACATGAATAAGTGATAGCTCTACAAAAAGAATTTGCAAACTATTACTCATAAACAAGCTCATGAATCATGCAACTATATGTATCATTAAAAATCAACTCAAACATCCCTTTTCCCAATCTTATAAAAGCATCCAACATATTTCAACCCATATTTCCAGTAGCTCTCTCATATATAAATGATAGTGTGGTGGTCTCTCAAACTCAAACAAAAACAAAAACGACGCTCCAAGTTTATGCGATAAAGTGTTTCGATCGAAAAACAGAAGTTGGACGTGTGCAAACCGAGAGTGTGTAGGTCCAGCGGGGTTGTCTTCACATCCCCAAGCTTATGGTCTTCACCATCCTTGGATAGCTCTTGGTGCATCTCCTCCAATCCCTGTGAAAAAACTTCAAAACACCGTTTCTCCCATCTC
Organism: Poa pratensis; assembly: GCA_947311845.1. Classification (NCBI taxonomy): domain Eukaryota; kingdom Viridiplantae; phylum Streptophyta; class Magnoliopsida; order Poales; family Poaceae; genus Poa; species Poa pratensis. The sequence continues at coordinate 20,365,310 of CAMZMU010000058.1, forward strand.
TTTTCTGTGGGGTGCATTAATAGTGATAAACAAATAGGTTTCTTGCTGCATATAATCCTTGAACAAAAATTCATATGAGATGTCCAGAAAGTGTATAATGTTGTATGCCTACTCATAAACTCAATTGGATCAAAAAGATTCAACTTAAAAGCTCAAAGCATGCATCAAACAAAATGGGACAGAATCTGTCCAGAAAAACAGCAGCAGCAAAACGTATTTTTCTACCCTACCAAACTTTCTCGAAAAATTCCGAAAAATTCATGCATACAGAGGATGAAAAGTTGCAACTACAGTTCAAATATGAGCTCATTCGGAGTTACAGAATAAGAATTAAAAATCATACCGTGCACTGATTCGTGCAGGAATAAAATCTCCGAACGCTATAAGCAACTTTTTCAAACCAAAAAGGGTAAAACTTGGCACTTTATTGAAAATTCCAGAACCTAAACTATAAACAAAGTCTCTTGGTACAGCAAGAGGACACAAAGAAAATCACACAAAAAATAACCGGGTTGCCTCCCGCAAAGCGCTTTCTTTATAGCCATATAGCTAGGCTTGATAGTTTTAATGATGCTCCATAGGAATAAGAGTTGAATATAAAAGAGCATCAAGAAGCAAATATCAAACACATTTAAGTCTAACCCACTTCCTATGCATTGGGATCTTGTAAGAAAATAAATCAATAAAGCACAAAGTGACTAGCATAGGAAGGCAAAGCAAGTGCAACTTCAAAATTTTCAACAAAAAGAGAGAAGACTTAATATTTTTGAGATATATGAAATCATGTCTCCCTCTCTCATAAAAACTTTCAGTAGCATCATTGATAAACTCAACAATATAGCTATCACATGAAACATTCTTATCATGATCCATATGCATAAAAGTATCATTACTCTCCACATAAGCATAAACAGTTTCATTAGGAATAGTGGGAGTAAAACATTCATAATAATCATTGTAATCATCATATATAGGAGGCATATCATAATCACAATAAACTTTATACTCAATAGTGGGTGGACTGAAAATATCATATTCATCATCATAAATGGAGACATAGTATCATCAAACAAGTCAAAGAACCTCCCCAAGCTTAGATGATTGCAAGATATAAAAGAAACCTCCCCAAGCTTAGTCTAGTGCACACAAGAATAGAAACTTAAGCGCTACGCTCCCCGGCAACGGCGCCAGAAAAGTACTTGATAACCCCCAAGAGCAAGGGATCACTGTAGCACCTCTCAATGTGGAAGTAAGGTATCGATCCGCAGGAGCAAGAAGGAAAAGTTATCTATTCCCTACAACTAAAGTGTCACAAGTTTTAGTTGATTATGCACTAAACAAGTTTAAAGAACAAGGTGGTTGATTTAATGGATGGAAGTTTTAATGTATCCAAACAAGAATGCAGAAGTGTCCCAATCCTCTTCAATGCAAGAGGACAAGACAAAGGTTTTCTCTTCTAGGAACAATGGACATGGATTCATGGTTCACTTAATCCTCTCTCTCTCATCTATGGTGATTATCATGTTATAGATAAAGTACACACAATTGTCATGTTTTAATGGTAGCTTTTATGACGGTATATGTCCTAAAACACATAGTTGAAAGAAATACTCATTTGTGTTGCTAGGTCACCCTCGTAAGGCTAGCGTGGTTGCTCTCACTCCCAATCATACTCTTTCTTTTTACCCCCAGATAAAGGATGTTGGGCGGTACTGTGTACTCAATACCTATGCCGTGTCACATCGGCCATCCCGTACCCACATACATCATGCTTCAAAGTATGACAAATCACAAAAGCTCCAACACAACGGTAAATGCATAACAAATCATCTCACACCACAATGTTCACCACAAAGGTATTACATAGATGACCGTAATCATGTTTGGCAGCTCATACGGTACTAATTAGTGAAGCTCAAGAGAGAGGAGAGATACAAAAGTTACCACCACAAACCCTAGTCCAGGGGGTGGACTACTCCCCCTTCATCATGGTGATGATGGTGGAGAAGTTCTTGCTGTAGATGTTGATGATGAACACGTCAGAGGGGGGTGGAGCCCTCCGAAGGCGATTCCGGCGGCGTTTCCCCCCTCCGATCTTCTCCGGCGGCAGCCTTCTGTCTCTCTGTTTCGTGGTTTTGTGTTTCTACGCCGCCTCCTTTCGCGAAACGTCATGGGACCTTTTTTATAGGCGTTTTTAGGTCAAGACGAAGTCGGTGGAGAAAAGATCGAAGGCAACGGAGCCACGAGGCCCAAATGGGTGGGCCCCACGCTGCTACAGTACCAGGCCGCGTGGGCCCCCCTCGTTTGGCCCTCGAGCCTCCGTTTGCTCGCTTCCTTCGCCCACAGGTCTTCTTCCTTCCAAATATTGACGCCCGTAAATTTCCAGGTGATTTCGTTGACGTTTGGGTCCCTGAAACATTAAAATAAGAAAACGGGGTTTTCTGCCTGTGCAGGGTTAATTCCATAAAAATAGGAAATAAATGAATATTCCCAAAAATCATTATAAAACATTGATATAACCCTTATATGATGCAAATATGATTGGAATATAAGCAATTAAAGTGCAAAGTTCATGTATGCATTTTACATGCATCAGCATGCAGCAGCATCTCGAGGAGCTGTCACTCAACAACGACAAGACCCTATTCCCCGCAAGCAAGAAACCGGCACCCGACGCCGCCTTCAGCACAACCAACGACACGAGAGCACATCAAGTCCATCCGACTGACGCCTCCAAGACGGTCTTCGTCTCATCAAACTTGCCTCCCGCATAGGAAAGCACGCTCGTCGAGTTCCTACGTGAGAACTGGGAAATTTTCGCCTGACAGCCGTCAGATATGCCAGGCGTACCTAGGGAACTTGCCGAGCACTCTCTTCAAGTATATCCAGACGCCAGACTCGTCAAGCAATCCATGCGCCGCTTCTCCGAGCCGAAGCGAATCGCCATAGGGCAAGAGATCGACTGGCTACTCCACGCCAAGTTCATCCGAGAAATCAAGAAGTCAGACTGGGTCGCCAATCCGGTACTGGTCGAAAAGAAGAACACGAAGATCCTCCGCATGTGTGTCGACTTCACCTCCGTCAACAAGTGTTGCCCGAAAGATCACTTTCCGCTTCCGCGCATCGACCAGATCGTCGACTCGACTACAGGTTGTGCGCGCCTATCCTTCCTGGATGCCTACTCAGGCTACAACCAGATCAGGATGAAAGTCGAGGACGAGGATAAAACAGCCTTCATCACACCCCATGGTGTCTACTGCTACACAAACATGCCCTTCGGGCTCAAGAACGCGGGTGTCACGTACCAGCGCATGATGCAGTCCTGCCTCAAGGATTAGATCGGACGCAACGTCCAAGTCTATGTCGACGACATCGTCATCAAGACCAAGCAAGAGGACACGCTGCTCGACGACCTGCGCGAAACATTCGCCGCTCTCAACCTTTACAAGATCAAGCAACACCTAACAAAATGCGTCTTTGGCGTACCAGCTGGGCAACTACTCGGGTACCTCATATCCGCACGAGGCATCGAGGAGAATCCTGAAAAGATAGAAGCAAACCTCACAATGCCAGCCCCGACCAAGCTTCGGGAAGTTCAGCGCCTAGCCGGGCGAGTCGCAACGCTCAGTCGGTTCATTAGTAAGATGCGTGAAAAGGCACTTCCTTTCTACCAACTGATGAAGAAGTCCGACAAATTCGAGTGGACGCCAGAAGCTCAAGCAGCCTTTGCACACCTCAAGCATGTCCTGGCGATTCCGCCGGTGCTCGTCGCACCACACGAGAAAGAACATCTATACCTCTACATCTCAGCGACCAACAGGGTGGTCAGCACCGTCCTCGTCGTCGAGCGTGAGGAAGAAGGCCACGCCCACCGCATGCAACGACCCATATACTACCTCAGTGAGGTCCTATCCGTATCCAAGCAGCGGTACCCGCATTATCAGAAGCTGGCCTACGGCGTCTTCATGAGCTCACGAAAGGTGGTCCACTACTTCGCCGAGCACCCGATCACGGTGGTCAGTGCTTCGGGCATATCAGACATCCTCACCAACCCCGACGCGATGGGACGAGTCGCCAAGTGGGTCGTCGAGCTAGGCCCGTGGGACCTGAAGTACACGCACCCCAAAGCAATCAAGGCACAAGTACTCCCGGACTTCACAACCGGGTGGATAGAAGCTCAGCTGCCAGATATGCCCGACCTGTCCAACGCATGGACCATGTACTTTGATGGCTCCAAGAAATTCGAGGGTGCAGGAGCAAGTATCGTCTTGACATCACCAAAGGGCGACAAGCTGCGCTATGTACTGCAGATGAACTTCCCCAAGCCTTCAAACAACGAAGCAGAGTACGAAGCCCTAATCCACGGCATGCAGATGGCCAAGAACTGTGGCGCCACTCGCCTCATGATCTACGGGGACTCGAACCTCGTCATTCAGCAAACCATGAAGGAGTGCGATGCTACTGCAGAGAACATGATCGCCTATCGGGACCTCTACAACATCTTGGAGGGCAGCTTCGACGGCTGCGAGCTGCGGCACGTGGGCCGTGAGAGTAACGAAGAAGCCGACCTGCTAGTCAACCTCGGCTCGACTAAAGCCTCAGTCCCACCTAGAGTCTTCGTCGAGTGCATCAAAAATCGGTCTATCAAGATGAAGCAGTCAGCAGCACCCTCTACACTAACAACGGGCACTCAGGACCTGCCAGCAAAGGACCCCAGGGTACCTGACGCGGAAGATCATCACATCGAAGTCCTGCTCGTCGAGCCAACATGGACGAACCCTTTCCTTGCATACATGCTGCGTCAAGAGCTGCCGGCAGACAAAACAGAGGCAAGGCGCATCACGCGTCGCTCCAAGGCCTTCACAATCATCAACGGAGAGCTGTACAAACGCAGCATATTTGGGATCCTGCAGCGATGCATCGACTCAGAGGACGGCAAAGCAATACTACTCGACATCCATGCGGGTACCTGCAGACATCACGCCAGCAGCCGAGCCTTGGTTGCCAAAACCTTTCGAGCCGGATTCTACTGGCCTACGGCGATGCAGGAGGCTGAAGACATAGTCAGGAAGTGCTTGGGCTACCAGAAGTTCGCCACTAAACCACACGCACCTGCATCAGAGCTGAAAACAATTCCACTCGCCTGGCCCTTCGCTCAGTGGGGACTCGACATGGTGGGCCCATTGAGGAAATCATCCCGTGGAGGACACACACATTTACTGGTGGCAGTCGACAAGTTTACAAAGTGGATCGAAGTCGTTCCCACAACAAGCTTGACTGCCTCAACTGCAGTCAACTTCATTAGATCCATTATCTTTAGGTTTGGGATCCCCCACAGTATCATCACCGACAACGGCACAAACTTCACAGCCGACGAGTTTAAAGATTTCTGCAAGGATCATGGCATCAAACTCAACTACGCCTCGGTTGCGCATCCTCAATCCAACGGACAAGTCGAGAAAGCAAACGGCCTAGTCTGCCGCGGCCTCAAGAAGCGACTGCTGGTGCCACTGAAACGCGCCGCGGGTGCCTGGGTGGAGGAGCTACCCTCTGTCCTATGGAGCCTAAGGACAACGCCAAACGGATCAACCCAATACACTCCATTCTTCATGGTCTACGGCGCCGAAGCAGTCATGCCATACGATCTGCGATTCAACGCACCTCGTGTGGTGGCCTACGACGAGTCAGACGCAGACGAAGCACTCGAGGACGGCGTTGACACGCTGGACGAAGCACTGGACATCGCACTCTCCCGCACAGCCGTTTACCAGTAGAGTCTCCGCAACTATCTTGGCCGTCGACTGCGAACAAGATCCTTCGTCCCTGGAGACCTAGTGCTGCGGCTCAAGCAGAAGAAGGTGCACAAGCTCGCCTCCCCATGGGAGGGTCCCTTCATCATCACGGAGGCCATCGACGGCGGTGCCTACCGCCTGAAGCACGCGAAGACAGGAGAGCTCTCCCACAACCCGTGGAACGTTGCGCACCTGCGCCGTTTCTACGCATAGCATACACATCCATGTAATTCTGCTTACAAGCCTACAAGCAGCAGGTTTCAGACGCGCTCTTTTCCTTACCGGGGTACCTAAGGGGATTGGAAGGTTTTTAATGAGGCGGCTTGGTAGCTTAATAATACAATGATTGGGACAACAAAGCTTTCTCCTTTTACTTTTTTCAGTCAAAAAGCAACAACGACCTAGGCCGCACTCGAACACTCCGGGGCTGCGCCACACAGGTCCAAGTAAAAAACAACGACCTAGGCCGCACTCGAACACTCGGGGGCTGCGCCACACAGGTTCAAGTCAAAACAACGACCTAGGCTACACTCGAACACTCCGGGGCTGCGCCACACAGGTCCAAGTCAAAAACAACGAACTAGGCCACACTCGAACACTCGGGGGCCGTGCCACACAGGTTCAAGTCAAAAACAACAACCTAGGCCGCACTCGAACACTCGGGGGCTGCGCCACACAGGTGCAATTCAAAAACAATGACCTAGGCCGCACTCGAATACTCAGGGGCTGCGCCACACAGGTTCAAGTCAAAACAATGACCTAGGCCGCACTCGAACACTCGGGGGCTGCGCCGCACAGGTTACTACGTCTTCGCACAAAGGAAAACCTTGGCCACATCCGAATGCCCGGGGGCTGTGCCGCACAAGTCACATTACTCAAGGCATGTCAATCGCACCCGAACGCTCGGGGCTGCGTCCAAGCAGTCAAAACAAACTATTGTCTTCGACAAACAAATCACAATTATATACACGGGGGCTGACCCCATGGACATACATCATTCATGTACAACTTAGCTCAACGAGCATACACATTTTCGTCTCCTAATCTACAGGCTCATCCTTGGGCGCATCCAGCGGACCTACAAGGCGCTCCGTCTGCCCCTGGACTTGACCAATAACCTGCCTCGCAAGTGCAAGAGTATCCGCGTACTGGTCCTCCCCGGGCAGTCCATCAAAAAGCTTCTCCAGTTTAAGGTTTGGACGGTGGAGTCGCACATAAGCAAATGCGACATTGGCCCCAGCAACAAGCTGAGCGTGCAGAAACTCCTTGATCGTCTTGCCTTCGCGGAATCTCGTCAACAGGGCAGGAATACCTTGCGGTTGTTCATTATGTGGGAACAACGCCTGATGCACTCGAGCCAGAGTAGCCCTGCATGACTCCAGTAGCATCCCGTCTCGCCAGGCGCGGTCCAACAACACAACAAGCACTCGAGCCTTCGGCCTATCAGACCAGAAGTACCGGCAGCCGAAGCAGTACCGGTAACGGCCGTGTTCAGGCGCTCCTCTACGCGAGCGTTCTCAGCCCTCCAATCTGGGTGCACACCTGCAAGGCAAAGTACAAGGAAACAGATGAGAAATAGTCGAAGAAATAGCAATTCGTAGTCGAAGGTTCTGGCCGCGCACTGACATTCCAGCTGTCGATTGATCAGGTCCAGCTCCCCAATCAAGTAGTCTTCCCGTTCGGACGAAGGAGCGGGCCTCAATTTTAGCGCGCCTAGTTCATCCCGCGCATCCTTCAGCTCCTTCTCCAGCTTCACAATTCGAATCTTCATATACGACATGACGACTTCATCATTTTTGCTCTGGGCAGCAGGCCGAGGTTGCACACTCGCGGATGGAGAAGCGTCAGATGTACCAGACGACCCAGCCTGCCCAAAAGCAAAAAGTCGAACAACATGAGACCCATGATTACAAAAAGTCAAGCAAAGAAGCACACTCGGGGGCTAAAACCCCCACAGCGCAGTCAAGTAGATACAAATTGCAAAAGCAGGCTCAAGTTTGATTATGAAGCACCATCAGTTTTTTACAAGCAAAACAAAAGGAAGGAGCTTAACACTACGGCCTATGACATCGACTCCGACCTAGACCTAACTGCACGCGCAACAACTTCGGCAGCACGCCGCTCCACCGTAGCCACCATATTCTCTGCCAGTCACGCCGCTTCATCCTTCACCGAGCTTAGCGAAGCCGTTCTCCCATCGGTTCTCCGCGGAAAATCAGCTACAACCTTCTCGAAGACACCCGAGACACCGTGACCCAGCAACAGCTTGAAGGTGAACTCCGAGCCACGTACCGTTTGGGTGCGAGTAAAGTTCGCCATGGTGGAAGACTCCGGGCCAAGTACTAAGGCCAGGCCGTCAACGCTGGCGGGTGCTATGCGCTGCGGAAAGAAGCTCTTGTGCACTTCAGCAAGAGCACCAGTCGACTTGGCAAGCGCGTCCTTGGCGTAAGCGCACATGGGGTCGAAGGCGCTGACAGCACGGTCCAGCGGGACATCGTCTTCCGTCGACTCCATAGGCGGGGCTGCGCCAAAGGTACCTGCACAGCCAGCAAACCTAAGTATCTATTCGACTGAATAGAGAGAACAAACTACAAGCAAAAACAACTGTGAAGGAGGCAGTACCTCCAACAGCGTGGGCAAGCGCTAGCAGGCGCTCAACCTGCAATTTCTCGCCCTGGAGGATGGCATCCTCTCGGTCCTTGGCCTCCTTCAACTTTCTCTCAGAGTCATCGTGTTGAGTCTTGAGTTCCTTCTCCAGCTCGAGCACCCGACGCGCAACAGTTTCTTGGTCACCTGCAAGAAGAGGGAAGTGTCAAGCGGATGCAAAGCAGGAGGAATGGCAAGCTACAATCAAATTAAGAGTTACTCACGCTTCGACTGCTCCAGATCGAGGCGAAGCTGTTCCCTCTCCTGCTCCATCTGGACGTAGGCCGCGCCAGACTCCATGAGGTTGCGGCAGAAATGCTGCAAAACGCACGAGAACACATGTAAATTGAGCCTATGCACAACTATACTAGTTGCACATAGCCTCGGGGGCTACTCCCATCGGGAGCGCTGTCGCGCACCCGATAAATCAGAAAGACAGAAGACACTTAGATGATCCTGGAGCGACGCAGCGCTCAAAGAGGACGGCGCATTTGTTTCCGGAACGGAGGGAGCCAAAGTTTTCACGACATCCGTCCTAGCCGTCGCAGTCGGAGAAGGAGAAGCCTCCGGAGGAATCAGTTGTGACTCCGCACCAGTCGGAGCCGACGTCTGCTCCAATACATGAGAAGGAGACGCACCGGTGCCATGTCCAGCACTACACACAAAGCATTACATTCCAATAACCTGGCGCAAGACAAAAACAGAACAAGCCTCACATTCGTAAGGGTGCTCACCTAGTCTCCTCATCTTCCTCGCTCCCGAAGGAGTCGGTTGTGAATATACCGCCAAACTCGGTCGCGTCACCAGCAGGAGGCGCCGTGTTTAGTGGAACAACGTTCATCGGGTCCTTCACACTGGGCGTAGAGGAACCCGAGTCACCGTCATCCTCCAGCGCCGCCTTGTTGGACGGCGAGCCTGCTGACTTCGCCTTGTCCTGTCGGCGACGCTTGGGCGGGTGTTCCTCTTCTTCATCCTGCTCCGTTTCCACCACCCCTTCATCAGGCGAGGTGGTGGCAGAGGGAACGGAGTCATCTTCATCAACCGGTTCCACCTCGGGGAACTCCACCTCGAAAGTCGACCCATTCTCGGGTAAAGGAGGAAGACATGAAGGACTTGGGTGACCCTGCAAAGCAAGCACAATATAGTTCATGCAACAACATCATAGAAGAATCGACAACAAAAAGAGGACAAGTCTCACCTCGGGCAGTCGGTTATCAACCCCATAAGGAGTAACGGGGCAGTCGACGTTGCAGGGGTCCGTGGCCCTAAGGTTAGTCACGGACCTCACCTTGTTCACAACCTCCCTCTTCGACAACTCCTCTTTTGTCAGACGAGAGGATTCATCTGTGCCCTGGAACTCCCACATCGGGTGGACCCGAAGGCGTAGCGGCTGCACGCGCATCTTCACGAATGTGGCAATAAGGTGGATGCCACCCATCTCCTTGCCCATCGTCTTCAACAACTCAGCAACCTTCCCCAGCAGGGGCGCCACCTCCGCCTTGTCTTCACTCGACAGCATGTGCGCCCAGGCATTTGACTTCCTTAGCGGCTTGTTAGCCACGAAGGTGGGGAGGCCCTCCTGTGCAACGCTGACGTAGAACCATTTCTTCCGCCAGCCTTGGACGAAATCGGCTTGCTTCAGCGCGAAGTAGGTGGTGTCGCCGCACACCTGGATGGCGAAGCCGCCAAGTGGGTAGGTGCCGCCAGCACCCACGTTCCTGTTCACGTTCAAGATGGTATTCCACAAGCCTAGTGCGGGTGCACTCCCGGGAAGCACTCGCATAGGACGATGAAGCACGCGATGTGCAGCACGCCGTTCGGGGTCAGATCATGCATCTGGACCCCGTACGCATACAGCACCCCGCGAACGAAATCATGCAGGGGGAAGGAGACCCCCCGATACAAGAAATCGACAAAACAGACGCGCTCGCCAGGCCGAGGTTGCGGGAATACCTCTTTCCCGGGCGCGCACGTCGCCAGCTGGTCCGCCGGCGACAACAGTCCTTCTCCCCGAAGATCATCCAGCTGCTGCGCCTTGACGAACGACTTGACCCAGTCGTCGGGGATCTTCTTCAGCGTGTCCGCGCTAGCGGCGGTGCTCACCGCCGTACTCCCTCTCTTGTTCTTGGTCGCCGCACCGCCGGCGGCGGCGGACTCGCCACCTTCTTCGCGCCCGCCTTCTTCATGGCTAGCGGCTACGCGGAGGGTGTGGAAGGAGCTTAGCAACAGTGGCAATGGAGGGCAAGGGCAAGGGCAAGGAAGAGGACGAAGATAGGCAAAGAAGTGCCAACAATGAGATTGAGATTAATCTCTCCCGTCGCGGTGAAATAAATATACCGTGGTGCCGCCAAATCCGAACCATCCAAACGGCATCGGCAGCAACGGTGTAGCGGACCTGCACTTAAAAATTGGCAAGTCCCTGTGTATAGTGCAAATCACTGGATCGATTCGTTTGCACACACAGTCTAAGATGAATATCATGCAAATGCGTCAAATTTTATTACATCGCATGATCCAGACTTACAATTTTCATTACAAATTGCATAGCTCAAGGCTGGCATTTTACAAAGTTCAGCACAGCGGAATAAAAGTAGCAGTGAGTCTCTATCATCTTAATGTGCCACAGGCGAAAACATGTTGGTTGTAGACTCGAAACCTTATACGAAACCTCTCTCATCGTCTGAACATCCTGCAACAGGAAAAATGTTGCAACAAGGTGGGCCAGAACCATATAAAATGGATCTGGCAAGTGACACTTTGTGGACACTTAGTGGAATAACTCTAATAACCAATATGCATATTTAGCTGGTGGAGTTCAAAGGCTATTTTGCGTAAAGCCAACTTTTTCCTAACTTTTGGAAAACATTTTTCTTCAAATCGAGACATCCATGGCATGAAAACCACTGTCTCTTCTACCCTTGTTCACCCATCAAATTTTACTTGAGAAATTAGAATGTTGGGATTCCTCCGTTGATGTCCTTGATCAGCTGCAACCTTCACTTGGAGTTCTTCACTTGGAGTTCTTCTCTTTGAGTTCTTCACTTTCTTCATATCCCTTTGTTCCTGGGTGGCCGTCCACAAGTGTACTCTTAGGTAAAAACCCCCACATACCATGGTCCTAAGTATAGTGGAAACTATCTTAAGTAAAAACCCCCATGGACATGGTCATGAGTAGCCACTCAACATAAACCAAACAACCAATTCCACCCAGGTGATTCATTAACATAGTAGATGTGTACTCTCAGGTGAAAACCCCCACATACCATGGTCCTAAGTATAGTGAAAACTATCTTAAGTGAAAACCCCCATGGACATGGTCCTGAGTAGCCACTTAACATTTTATAAAACTTTTCATCAATTGCTTAGCATCAATATTTCTACTAAGTTATTTCATAGGTACCTAGACACATAGGAATAGGGAAATTCTAAACATGTCTTGCATAGCAAAACTACTAAGTCCTACACATGCTTAAGGAAAATAAACTACTCATGCATATAGAAAATACTTAGGAATTTATGAATGTGCCACTTGCCTTTGAAAGTTGTCGTTTCTCACAAACTCTTTTCAATGTACTCGGAGCTCTCCGTTTAATCTAAACAATATCAAACAACAATACAACAATCAAAATAAAATACAACATCAAACATACAAACAAAATAACAATACAATAAAATAAGTATGCATGAAATGCAATTTAAAACACAAGAAATTATATTACTAACTTTTCTAGTTTTAATAAATCATGCATGAAGTCAAAATACAAATAAAACAATTTTTCTATTAAACAACTAAACAACACAAATCCCAAAAAGGGAATAAACACAAATTAATGGTTTCTGTATTTAAACATTCTATTAAATATTGAAAAACATTACTACTGGACAGAAGAAATATTTGTGACATTTTGCAAAAGGAAACATAATAAAATAGTTTGTAGGATTTAAACTATACCAAAAATACTCAAATTAATCCTCTGATTTTTAAATCTGTTTAAAACTATTCAAAAATATTTTTAACAGTGACTAAGTTATTCTACAGAACCAAAGGTTTCCAAAGATATTTTATTTGCAAATTTTGGACTTATAAAAATAAAGTTATGACAAATATACTCAAATCCCTCATTTGAAATTTGAATGATTTAAATTTTGGCAAAACAGAAAACAAACAGTGCCAAAACATTCTACACGTCTAGGGCTTTCCAGGGGTATAAAGTTTATCAAAATTGGATCTATGGTTAAAAAGTTGTGAAGGTTTGAAGTTCCAGGGGCTTTTCTGCAATTCTGCCAGTTAATTCTATTCGGGATAAAAACCAGAAAAGGACAGGGTAACGTGGCATGCTCCTATTGGCTAGATCTGGGATCAACAATAGCCGTGGATTTTATGCGGATCAGACGGTCCAGATCCGCTGATACCGGTTAGAGCTTGATCTAATCGCGACCGTTAAAAACAGATCGGACGGACGAGGATCTAGGGTTTCTCACCGGGCGGCGCAGGTTGGCCGGAGACGCGGGAGACGGCGGTGCTGCGGCTCGGACGATGATGGCGTCGACGCTCTGGTGGATCCCCGGACGCGTAGATGGTGGCACGGAGCGCGGCGCAGTACGGCGAAGAAGATGGTGGCGATGTCGGCGTTCTGCGCTTCCTGGAGCGGCCGAGACGCGCGGACGGAGGTGCGGCAGCGCCGGCGACCTTCGGTGAGCACGGGCTCGTTGCTCCGCTGCGCAAAAAAATCGAACAAGGCGTCAGAAGGATGCGCGCGACAAAAGTAAAGAGAACAAGCTAGGTGGGAGGGCTCGGGGTCGAGTGTAGTCGCCGGAATTGAAGGAACACAGCGGCGGCCGATGCGATCTCCGGCGAGCTAGAACGGCAGCCTGGGGGCACGGTTTGGAGAGGGAGGAGAGGGGAAACAGCGAGGAGCTCGTGCGATTTTAAAGGAGAGGCTCGGGTCGTGATTTGATGGTGTTTATGGCTCGTAATCAACGGGCGACAAATTCGGCCGGAAATGCCGTGGTCAACGGCCTGAGGATGAAGACGACGATGACGTCAGCATGACGTCATCCTTTCCTTTTTCTTTTCCGTTTTCCTTAATTCTTTTATAATTTTTGTTTTAACTTTCCAAAATAACTCAAACTTGTTTCTAAAAATCTGTAAAATCAAAACTTATAATTTAACATATTTAAACACACTTTTCCAACATATTTGAAATTTGAATTTCCAAATTATGTTTAAATGTAAATTTGGCACTTTTTGACAATTTGAAATTAGGGTTTTAATCAAATCATTTGTGGCTTATTAAAATCAAATAAATTACCATAAATGTAAAAAAACTGAGAGAAAGTTATATTAAACTTAATTTCTAAATAAATATAATTGAATCCAAATCAATTTTTAAATAAGAACATGTTTTAAATAATTTGGTACCTTTTGCAAATATTATTGCACGGTTTATTAATTAGCCAAAGTTATATGTTTAAAACCAAATAATTTGAATAAAACATTTTATAAGTATTGTTTTAGAGTTTAGCAAACTCCTAATTTAAATCATATAGTTTAACTAAAACCATTTTAGAAATAGGCATACTTTAAATAACTTAAGCACTATTCAAATAAGATTTTTAGAATTTTAAAGGATTAGCTCAAGTTAAATATTTAAAATCAAATACTTGGAATAAGACTTCTTATGAAATGAAGTTGTCTTTGAAAATTTTAAATCACCTTGCCAAATATATTGGGGTTTATGAAATACTTTGCATAAAAGAATTTAAACTAAAACTCAAATTTTGAAATAACGATTACTTGGAAATAAACTATTAAACTTTTTGAAGATGCTCAAAGTCTTCTTATTTAGTTTCTATTAAAATTTTAATATTTTCTTTTAATAAAAATAAAAGTTTAAATTTTTAGTGATTTTTAAACATTCCAAAATATTGGGATGTTACAGACTACCACCCTTAAAAGGAATCTCGTCCCCGAGATTCAGAGAGGCTAGAAAGAAAGATGGGTTTGGGAAAACTGGGTTCGGAGGATCTAGGTGGCTACCACCCTTAAAAGAAACTTTTGTAGGCAAGCTAGAATTCTTGTCTTCATCTCTTGAGTGTTGTTTTGTCGTCCTTAATTTTTCTGGTATAGTATGTACCAGCTCCTTGTTATGATTTGATGTCTTGAAATCCTTGAGTAGAACTTTCCCTCACGGTAGAGCTGTAGAATAACCGAAGTTCATTGAACTACTTTTGATATCCAAGGATAGAGGTGGCATGGAGCTATGATGTGATTGTTCCTTCACACAAAAGAATTAACCAAAATTGGGAAGCATTCTTCTGTTGGATGGCTGATAATACCATAGGGAACTGGTCCTCAGTTACTTGTGGTCAAAAGGATAAGGCATCTGGTTGGGTTTAGCATGGATGTGTGGAGATAGAAAGATACTAAGGAAAAATCTTACTCAAACACAGCAGATCAAGGCAATTCATCTTACAAACAACATCTAACAAACATCAAGTAACAGGTTCAAACATAAACAAATAATCTAGTATTGTCATACAACACTAAGTTGGTACGATCAATACACTATCACGATATCGTTGTTCTAAATAAGTGGTGGTCTCTAGTCTTTCTCCTTCTTGAGTGCTTCAAGTTCTTCTTCAACTTTCTTCAAAAATCTTATTAGTGTTTGAGCTCTGAATCCGGGTTCTTCAATGGCCTTCCATGCATGTAGTGCTTCGTATTGACTCGTAGAATTGCATATGAAGCAGCAGACTCAGACTTTAAGGACATGGTCATCTAGAACAAGAGAAGATAATTTCAGAAGGTTCGACAGTAGATGAGAGTACGAGGAAGATAAAATGAAAAGTTTTCTTTTTAGCAAACTGAATAAAAATAGATTTTCAATCCTATGGTCAAAACCTATTTCTATCCAAACTTAGGGTTCCGAACCTACAGGCAACACAGTGCTCTGATACCATCTGTAGCGGACCTGCACTTAAAAATTGGCAAGTCCCTGTGTATAGTGCAAATGCGTCAAATTTTATTACATCGCATGATCTAGACATACAATTTTCATTACAAATTGCATAGCTCAAGGCTAGCATTTTACAAAGTTCAGCACATCGGAATAAAAGTAGCAGTGAGTCTCCATCATCTTCATGTGCCACAGGCGAAAACATGTTGGTTGTAGACTCGAAACCTTATATGAAACCTCTCTCATCGTCTGAACATCCTGCAACAGGAAAAATGTTGCAACAAGGTGGGTCAGAACCATATAAAATGGATCTGGCAAGTGACACTTTGTGGACACTTAGTGGAATAACTCTAATAACCAATATGCATATTTAGCTGGTGGAGTTCAAAGGCTATTTTGCGTAAAGCCAACTTTTTCCTAACTTTTGGAAAACATTTTTCTTCAAATCGAGACATCCATGGCATGAAAACCACTGTCTCTTCTACCCTTGTTCACCCATCAAATTTTACTTGAGAAATTAGAATGTTGGGATTCCTCCGTTGATGTCCTTGATCAGCTGCAACCTTCACTTGGAGTTCTTCTGTTTGAGTTCTTCACTTTCTTCATATCCCTTTGTTCCTGGGTGGCCGTCCACAAGTGTACTCTCAGGTTAAAACCCTCACATACCATGGTCCTAAGTATAGTGGAAACTATCTTAAGTAAAAACCCCCATGGACATGGTCCTGAGTAGCCACTCAACATAAACCAAACAACCAATTCCACCCAGGTGATTCATTAACATAGTAGATGTGTACTCTCAGGTGAAAACCCCCACATACCATGGTCCTAAGTATAGTGAAAACTATCTTAAGTGAAAACCCCCATGGACATGGTCCTGAGTAGCCACTTAACATTTTATAAAACTTTTCATCAATTGCTTAGCATCAATATTTCTACTAAGTTATTTCATAGGTACCTAGACACATAGGAATAGGGAAATTCTAAACATGTCTTGCATAGCAAAACTACTAAGTCCTACACATGCTTAAGGAAAATAAACTACTCATGCATATAGAAAATACTTAGGAATTTATGAATGTGCCACTTGCCTTTGAAAGTTGTCGTTTCTCACAAACTCTTTTAAACGTACTCGGAGCTCTCCGTTTAATCTAAACAATATCAAACAACAATACAACAATCAAAATAAAATACAACATCAAACATACAAACAAAATAACAATACAATAAAATAAGTATGCATGAAATGCAATTTAAAACACAAGAAATTATATTACTAACTTTTCTAGTTTTAATAAATCATGCACGAAGTCAAAATGCAAATAAAACAATTTTCTATTAAACAACTAAACAACACAAATCCCAAAAAGGGAATAAACACAAATTAATGGTTTCTGTATTTAATCATTTTATTAAATATTGAAAAACATTACTACTGGACAGAAGAAATATTTGTGACATTTTGCAAAAGGAAACATAATAAAATAGTTGGTAGGATTTAAACTATACCAAAAATACTCAAATTAATCCTCTGATTTTTAAATCAGTTTAAAACTATTCAAAAATATTTTTAACAGTGACTAAGCTATTCTACAGAACCAAAGGTTTCCAAAGATATTTTATTTGCAAATTTTGGACTTATAAAAATAAAGTTATGCCAAATATACTCAAATCCCTCATTGGAAATTTGAATGATTTAAATTTTGACAAAACAGAAAACTAACAGTGCCAAAACATTCTACACGTCTAGGGCTTTCCAGGGGTATAAAGTTTGTCAAAATTGGATCTATGGTTAAAAAGTTGTGAAGGTTTGAAGTTCCAGGGGCTTTTCTGCAATTTTGCCAGTTAATTCTATTCGGGATAAAAACCAGAAAATGACAGGGTAACGTGGCATGCTCCTATTGGCTAGATCTGGGATCAACAGTAGCCGTGGATTTTATGCGGATCAGACGGTCCAGATCCGCTGATACCGGTTAGAGCTTGATCTAATCGCGGCCGTTAAAAACAGATCGGACGGACGAGGATCTAGGGTTTCTCACCGGGCGGCGCAGGTTGGCCGGAGACGCGGGACACGGCGGTGCTGCGGCTCGGACGATGATGGCGTCGACGCTCCGGTGGATCCCCGGACGCGTAGATGGTGGCACGGAGCGCGGCGCAGTACGGCGAAGAAGATGGTGGCGACGTCGGCGTTCTGCGCTTCCTGGAGCGGCCGAGACGCGCGGACGGAGGTGCGGCAGCGCCGGCGACCTTCGGTGATGTAACATCCTGAAATTTGGCCTTTCAAAAACTCATTCTTGTGATTTGGAATTAAAATTTCCCTTGGTTTGGCTACCCTTTTAAAAATTCTCGACCATTTACGAAACCTTGTCCAAGTTTGGGATCTTATGTTTTGAATTCTCTCCCACTTGGTAAACATGTTGCTGGCTCATTTCACCCAAAAATGTTATTTCTATATTTTCCTTTATTTTAATTACCAAATTCCTTTATTGTGACTTTACAAAGGAAGTACCCTAAATATGTTTCCAAAATTCTGTAAAAATTACGGGATGATCCCTAGGCAATATATAGCCTAAATGTACAAAAATATTTGATACCTTGTTTACAAAATTAAGAAGAATTTCACCACTTTAGTTTCTGCCCTTTTCCTTCTTTATTTTCTAATGCAAGACAAAATGTTTTCTTTCTTGTGAGCCAAGGGCCTGGACACAACCACAAGGGGCACACACGCCTCAGGGAATTTTATGAACCCTTACCCATTTCCTTTTCTTCATCAAATCAACTTTTCCCCTTTTGGCCAGTATAGTTTATCCAAACTTTTGCATAGAGCAAGTTTCGAATTTGTGAAAACTATAGTCAGCAAAGTTGGAGCATTTCCAATTTGGCGCACGAAGAAAAAAACCCCATACCATTTGGATCACGGAGCTGGGAGATCCAGCCCTATGCCGATGTCGGCGTGCTCTTGGAGGTGCTCACCACTGGCATCGGCGTGCCAGTGGCGCCGCCAGGTGTTCGACACCGGAGCACCGCGCCACGCCGCTTCCCCGTGCCCCCTGCCTTCTCCACCTCCCCCACGCCACTCCACCTCCCCCACGACGCCGGCAAGCCCTCCGCCGCAACGGCCCAGGCGCAAGACGACGCGCCGCTCCGCACTGTGGCCGCCAGGTGTTGACCACCGCTGCGCCGCACCCCTGCTGCTCCCCGTGCCCCCCTGCTTCTCCACTGCCTCCTCGACCTCCAGCCAGCACGCGTCGCCCTCCACCTCCTCTCCACAAGCGTCGGAGTAGCTAGAAGACACGCCGCCCGGAGCAGTGCCGCCACGGCCCGCTTGCCAGCCGCACCACCGCACCCCGTGCCTATCCTCCACCCCTCCTGTGAGCCCGTGATGCTCAACGCCGCCCGCAGCCGCCACCAGCTTCGCGACGCGCCGCGCAGAACAGTCACGGCGAACAGCAATCTCCACCACCGTGCTCCGATAGTTAGCGAACTTCGATTCGCTATAAATAGACCTCCCCGGTACCCCAGAGCACCACAACACCTCCACCTCGCCCCCAAGCCTCCTCCCACGCAGTATCGAAGCCAGTAGCGCTCCCCTTCGCCGGATTCGAGCTCGCCTCCGCCGCACGGCCTCCACTCAATTTCTTCGCCGTAGAAGCTCCTCTGTCCAATTCCCTACACCCACATCCCCACTAGACCATGGAGAGCCCGTAGCCACCCTCGCCGGAGCAAGCTGTGGCCGGAATCGTCGAATCCATCGTCGACAGATCGCCGGAGCCGCTGCCGTGCAAGCTCTGCCCACGCTAGACCTCCCCAGCATCCGCAAGTGCGCCGACGAGCTGCAGACCGCCTCCCCGAGCCTCCCCGCACCCTCTCCCTCGCCTCCCCTGCCCCCTAGCCGCCGGGAACCCTCGCCGGAGAGCTCGCCGGAGCTGCACAGTACGTTTTCTGTTTTTCCCGCGGAATAACGTTTCGTAACAGTGTCACTGACTAGTGGGACCCACTATCAGGTTTTTAAACATTAACCAAAGATTTTTCTGTTTTCCATTTTTCTGTTTAAATAAATGGCAGAAACTTTGAAAATCCATATCTCTCTCAAAAATCATCAAAAAAATATGAATCTTTTTTTGATGGATTTGTTTTTCAAATGTCTGTCTTTTGGCATCAAAAGAATTTCATTTGGAGTTTGTTTGCTTGGTCGTTTATTCGATACCTTAGGGACGGTTTTTAATGCATTTGTATTCCCTGAATAGATATAAACTTCCCCAACGAAGTTGAAGTCGAACCCGAACCCTACCTCTCTGCTGAAGGCAAGCCGTTAACCCGATCTCAAGCTCGGTCGAACTTTAGAAAATTTGCTTGACTGTCTGATTTGATATCTGTTGCATCTCATATGCCGTGTTGCATTTTAATATTGCCGCACTTATATATATATATATATATATATATATATATATATTATATCTGTGGATCATCGCAACACCTTTTATTTTTGTCAAACGAGAAGGCGCTTGCCAGCGGAATCGCTGCCACAGTCATCCGGTTGACGTTTCCTTTATTTTTTTCAAACGAGAAGGCGCTTGCCAGCGGAATCACGGCCACAGTCATCCGGTTGACGTTTCTTTTATTTTGTCAAACGAGAAGGCGCTTGCCAGCGGAATCGCTGCCACAGTCATCCGGTTGACATTTCTTTTATTTTGTCGAACGAGAAGGCGCTGGTCGGCGGGTTCGCCGCCGCAGTCTTCCGGTTGACGTTTTATTTTGCTATGCTTGGACTTTGGTACATGCAGGTGGATATGCTTATTTACTGCTGATATTATTATGTGGTTGCCATGTGTTACTCCGTTAATGTTGATGTCTGTAATCAAACAAAATGACTAAGAAGATAATCACCTCCCTCGACTAGATTGAGTCACATAGTGCCACTCACCAAACACCACCAGCACAACCATGCGTCGTTCATATGGGCGGACCATGGCCGGGTATTTTATCAGCCTCCTTTGATGTCACCCTTTTTGGCAAGTCTAGTCGGTTACCAGAGTTGGTCGGGGCTAGTCTTGCGAAGGTTCCGGGCTAGGCGTCGCTCATGGGTTGGGGACGTGCCGGATTCACTTCTGCATAAGGCATAGAGTTATGTCGGTGGCTATACAGGGAGTGTCTCGGTAGAGTAAACGACCGTGGAAGTATGGGTTTGTACTGTCCGCCATGGTTGGTTCTAGTACTTCGGTACCGGCAGTACAAGCTTAGACTTCAGCGTGTGGATAAAAGTTGCAACCTCTCGAGAGTGTAAATCTGGATGTCTAGCCTTGTCCCTGGGTTATGGGACGTTGTTTGGGTCAAGTCACGCTATGAGTCAGTCCTGTCGAATGTGGAGAAATAATGAATGTGAAACCCAACCCTAAAGCCAGAGTTGGCTGGAAGTGATAGCCAGAGTTGGCTAGAGTAAAACCATAGTTGGCTAGAATTAAGCCAGAGTTGGCTAGAGCCTTGAAAGCCTAGATGTTGTTGGATGAGAAACGTGATCTCATTCCAGCAACCACGAAACTTCCCTAAAAAGGTAAGTAGGTAAGTTATGTCCAACCGTTTAGCTTGGACTCGCACTTCTAAACCCAAACCGATGCCATGCTACCTTCTGAACTTATGCCATGCCATATAGGTAGACCTTGTTTGCTTTTGGGCTAATGTCTTGCGAGTACATTCCATGTACTCACCTGGCTTTTCATGTGGACGAGCATGGATTAAGCTTGGGGATGTTGATGCATGTAAAATGCATACATGAACTTTGCACTTTAATTGCTTATATTCCAATCATATTTGCATCATATAAGGGTTATATCAATGTTTTATAATGATTTTTGGGAATATTTCATAGTTTTCCCATTTATTTGGAATTAACCCTGCGCAGGCAGAAAACCCCGTTTTCTTATTTTAATGTTTCAGGGACCCAAACGTCAACGAAATCACCTGGAAATTTACGGGCGTCAATATTTGGAAGGAAGAAGACCTGTGGGCGAAGGAAGCGAATAAACGGAGGTCCGAGGACCAAACGGGGGTGGCCCACGCGGCTACAGTACCAGCCCGTGTGGGGCCCACTCGTTTGGCCCTCGTGGCTCCGTTGCCTTCGATCTTTTCTCCACCGACATCGTCTTGACCTAAAAACGACTATATAAAAGGTCCCCCGACGTTCTCTGGAAGGAGCGCCGCACAAACACAGAAACACCGAAACGGAGATCAGGAGCTGCAGCTTGGAGGGGGAAAACTCCGGCGGGGCGCTGCCGGCGTGGTATCTATCTTCTCCATCGACTTCTCCACCGTCTCCATGATGAAGAGGGAGTAGTCCACCTCTGGACTATGGGTTTGTGGAAGTAACTTATGTATCTCTCCTCTCTTGAGCTTCACTAATTAGCACCGTATGAGCTGCTGAACATGATTACGGTCACCGTTGTAATACCTTTGTGGTGGATCTTTATGAGTTAATATATGTGTGAGATTGCAATTGTTTTACTTCAGTTATGAAAGTAGATGCATATTATGTACCCCGTTCTTGTTTACTTGTTTTGATCAAGCATGTCTATGAGAGCGTGTGAGGGGGAACGTGTGCATTAGATGGAGTAACGGGGGTGGCTAGTGCGGTGAACGTGAGAGAAAGTTCCGCGATCCACTTGGGTATTTTACCTTACTTTGTTGCCTCACTAGGGATAAAAAGAAATACCTTGCTACCGGAGATGTGGGTGTGACCATTGCCACTACTCCATGACTAGATCTAGCATGTTCTTATTTCAACTTCATGTCATGAAACTTATTGCTATGCTCTGATTTATCTTAATACTAAGGTGTTATGATTTAGTTCGCATCTTAGTGGAGTATAAGAGAGATTAATAACCAAAAGATCTCTATGTTAGGACGTGATGCCCATATGATTATAACTTGTCATGAAACTTTGTTGCAATCTCATATGTTAACTTTTGTGTTCCATTGTCCACCACATCATTAAAGAGAGAGTGCATTTGTGAAACCATGAACCCCAGTCCATTTTTAATCATAAGAAACACCTTTCCAACACCATATACCACTTTTCTATTTTCAGCCATCATTAAATCCGAAAATACAAAAATACTTTTCATCTTGCATACATCATTCAAAAACCCAAAAATATCATTTACCATTGCATCCACCATCATTGCATATTTATTTCTTGTTTGCATTGCATAACTATCCTGATATCATTCTTACACCTTGTGCTTGACAACCACAGGTGAGGTTGAGGACCAAAACATCTAACCTTGTTTTGTAGGTAACCAAAAGAAGGATAAGAAGATAAATCTACCACTTCAGATTCCCCGAGAGTTCGATATTAAACCCTCGAGTCACCCCTCGTGGGGAAAACTGTCTTCCACTTACTATACACTCTGCACTTGGAGTCTCAACCTAATCCCGGTTATTTTTACAGGTATCAAAGCCTTGCTCTTCGGACCATCACACACCCCCTCACTCTGGAGACTCCGGAAATGACCGCGCTTCGCCCGACTACAGCACCGCGAGGGAAGACCTCGACACCATTCCACCAGCGACGCCCCTCGAGATGGAGTTCTAGACGCTCAGAGATCGCATCGCCTAGTGTATCTTACCTTTCCACTTTATCGTACGCTCGAATAATGTAGTGGTAGATTCGTATCTCGCTTTATGTATCGTGTAGCTTGTATCTTTTATCCTGCATCCAGTGTAACTTGGCGAGTAGCTAGAACCGTGTAACCCCGCCAACCGTTGTATAACACCATGCTTGTTGTCTTTGCCAACCCTTGGTCGCATTTGGTTTTTCTTGGATGCCACTCTTTTCCCATGTGTTGCCAAACCTGGTTTCCATTTGGTTTTTCTTGGATGTTACACTTCCCTAAGTGAATGCTCATGGTACCCGCCCCCACGTTCAACCGTTCAGGATGAGGCCCAATAATGGTGCAAGTGGTAGTCAAGGAACACCAGTTCGTCGCTCTGCACGACAAGCTGGCGAAGATCCTGCGCCACCTCAGTCACCTCCTCCACCGCCAGTTTAGGAACCAAGTCCGAGTCAAATTATGATGATGATGGATGAGCGCCATAGCCAGCACTTGACACAGATCATGAGGGAGTTTGGAACCTATATGCAAGCCCAAAATGCTCCACGCCCAGGTCACTCCAAGCTGCAAGATTTCCAGCGCACTCAGCCACCCAAGTTCTCATTTGCTGATGACCCACTTGAAGCCGATGATTGGCTCCGCACCATTGAAAAGAAGCTAGAGCTTGCTCGCGTTGACGAGCTGGACAAAGTACTCTTCTCCACCCACTATCTTGAAGGCCCTGCCAATGTTTGGTGGGACAACCAGAAGACTGCAAGAGGAGATGGACCCCTAGCAACCTGGACAGAATTTCAAGAAGCCTTCCGCAAGGCATACATACCCTCCAGTCTCATAAAGATGAAGCAACAAGAATTCTTGGCACTCACCCAAGGTAACCAATCTATCAGCGAGTACCTCACCACGTTCAACAATCTCGCCCGTTATGCCCCCGACGACACCAACACTGAAGAAAAGAAGAAGGACAGATTTCTCCAGGGAATGCACCAGGCAATCAAGACCCAGCTCAGTGTACTGCAGTTCCAAGATTTCCAGGCCATGATCAACACAGCGCTGATCTCAGAGAAGGAGCACCGTACAATTTACGACTCCCACAAGAGAAAGTTTGAGCCCCGCAAGAACCACCAAGAAGGGACTTCTTCCAAGCCCCGTACCTGGCAGCCCAGCAACCCGACCCCAAACCCTCAGACCACTGGGAATCAGCCCAAGAAAGATGGATACCCTCGTGAAGGATTTTACCACCAGCGCCCCATTGCGGATGACGCAAAACGGGGGAACGCCTGCTTCAAGTGTGGCAAGGCAGGACACTATATCAGGGAGTGTCCCCTCAACAACAACCCCGGGAACAACAGCAACTTCAACAACAACCACCCTGCCAGTGCAGTCAAGGCTCCTCAAGTTGCCCGCGTCCACCACATGTCGGCCGAAGAAGCCTATGAAGCCACGAATGCAGCGCTTGGTACGTGTACAGAACCGCGCTGATTTTATTCAATTTTTGAGCTTCCCACCCGTTCAACTCGAAGAATTATACCTAGTCAGCAAGCAACCCGAATCTCGGGGGCGAGATTCAATTTAAGGGGGGAAGGTCTGTAACATCCTGAAATTTGGCCTTTCAAAAACTCATTCTTGTGATTTGGAATTAAAATTTCCCTCGGTTTGGCAACCCTTTTAAAAATTCTCGACCATTTACGAAACCTTGTCCAAGTTTGGGATCTTATGTTTTGAATTCTCTCCCACTTGGTAAACATGTTGCTGGCTCATTTCACCCAAAAATGTTATTTCTATATTTTCCTTTATTTTAATTACCAAAATTCCTTTATTGTGACTTTACAAAGGAAGTACCCTAAATATCTTTCCAAAAATTCTGTAAAAATTAGGGGATGATCCCTAGGCAATATATAGCCTAAATGTACAAAAATATTTGATACCTTGTTTACAAAATTAAGAAGAATTTCACCACTTTAGTTTCTGCCGTTTTCCTTCTTTATTTTCTAATGCAAGACAAAATGTTTTCTTTCTTGTGAGCCAAGGGCCTGGACACAACCACAAGGGGCACACACGCCTCAGGGAATTTTATGAACCATTACCCATTTCTTTTTCTTCATCAAATCAACTTTTCCCCTTTTGGCCAGTATAGTTTATCCAAACTTTTGCATAGAGCAAGTTTCGAATTTGTGAAATCTATAGTCAGCAAAGTTGGAGCATTTCCAATTTGGCGCACGAAGAAAAAAACCCCATACCATTTGGATCACGGAGCTGGGAGATCCAGCCCTATGCCGATGTCGGCGTGCTCTTGGAGGTGCTCACCACTGGCATCGGCGTGCCAGTGGCGCCGCCAGGTGTTCGACACCGGAGCACCGCGCCACGCCGCTTCCCCGTGCCCCCTGCCTTCTCCACCTCCCCCACGCCACTCCACCTCCCCCACGACGCCGGCAAGCCCTCCGCCGCAACGGCCCAGGCGCAAGACGATGCGCCGCTCCGCACTGTGGCCGCCAGGTGTTGACCACCGCTGCGCCGCACCCCTGCTGCTCCCCGCGCCCCCTGCTTCTCCACTGCCTCCTCGACCTCCAGCCAGCACGCGTCGCCCTCCCTCTCCTCTCCACAAGCGTCGGAGTAGCTAGAAGACACGCCGCCCGGAGCAGTGCCGCCACGGCCCGCTTGCCAGCCGCACCACCGCACCCCGTGCCTATCCTCCACCCCTCCTGTGAGCCCGTGATGCTCAACGCCGCCACCAGCTTCGCGACGCGCCGCGCAGAACAGTCACGGCGAACAGCAATCTCCACCACCGTGCTCCGATAGTTAGCGATCTTCGATTCGCTATAAATAGACCTCCCCGGCACCCCAGAGCACCACAACACCTCCACCTCGCCCCCAAGCCTCCTCCCACACAGTATCGAAGCCAGTAGCGCTCCCCTTCGCCGGATTCGAGCTCGCCTCCGCCGCACGGCCTCCACTCAATTTCTTCGCCGTAGAAGCTCCTCTGTCCAATTCCCTCCACCCACAGCCCCACTAGACCATGGAGAGCCCGTAGCCACCCTCGCCGGAGCAAGCCGTGGCCGGAATCGTCGAATCCATCGTCGACAGATCGCCGGAGCCGCTGCCGTGCAAGCTCTGCCCATGCTAGACCTCCCCAGCATCCGCAAGTGCGCCGACGAGCTGCGGACCGCCTCCCCGAGCCTCCCCGCACCCTCTCTCTCGCCTCCCCTGCCCCTAGCCGCCGGGAACCCTCGCCGGAGAGCTCGCCGGAGCTGCACAGTACGTTTTCTGTTTTTCCCGCGGAATAACGTTTCGTAAGAGTGTCACTGACTAGTGGGACCCACTGTCAGGTTTTTAAACATTAACCAAAGATTTTTCTGTTTTCCATTTTTCTGTTTAAATAAATGGCAGAAACTTTGAAAATCCATATCTCTCTCAAAAATCATCAAAAAAATATGAATCTTTTTTTGATGGATTTGTTTTTCAAATGTCTGTCTTTTGGCATCAAAAGAATTTCATTTGGAGTTTGTTTGCTTGGTCGTTTATTCGATACCTTAGGGACGGTTTTTAATGCATTTGTATTCCCTGAATAGATATAAACTTCCCCAACGAAGTTGAAGTCGAACCCGAACCCTACCTCTCTGCTGAAGGCAAGCCGTTAACCCGATCTCAAGCTCGGTCGAACTTTAGAAAATTTGCTTGACTGTCTGATTTGATATCTGTTGCATCTCATATGCCATGTTGCATTTTAATATTGCCGCACTTATATATATATATATATATCTGTGGATCATCGCAACACATTTTATTTTTGTCAAACGAGAAGGCGCTTGCCAGCGGAATCGCTGCCACAGTCATCTGGTTGACGTTTCCTTTATTTTTGTCAAACGAGATGGCGCTTGCCAGCGGAATCGCGACCACAGTCATCCGGTTGACGTTTCTTTTATTTTGTCAAACGAGAAGGCGCTTGCCAGCGGAATCGCTGCCACAGTCATCCGGTTGACGTTTCTTTTATTTTGTCGAACGAGAAAGCGCTGGTCGGCGGGTTCGCCGCCGTAGTCTTCCGGTTGACGTTTTATTTTGCTATGCTTGGACTTTGGTACATGCAGGTGGATATGCTTATTTACTGCTGATATTATTATGTGGTTGCCATGTGTTACTCCGTTAATGTTGATGTCTGTAATCAAACAAAATGGCTAAGAAGATAATCACCTCCCTCGACTAGATTGAGTCACATAGTGCCACTCACCAAACACCACCAGCACAACCATGCGTCGTTCATATGGGCGGACCATGGCCGGGTATTTTATCATCCTCCTTTGATGCCACCCTTTTTGGCAAGTCTAGTCGGTTACCAGAGTTGGTCGGGGCTAGTCTTGCGAAGGTTCCGGGGCTAGCACTAGTACAGAAAAGGCATTCTGTGGCGCACCATTTTGCTATTCTGTGGCGCATGGGTGGTGCGCCACAGAATAGTCGCCACTAAATAAGCTATTCTGTGGCGCACCCAGCCCGGTGCGCCACAGAATAGCTTATTCTGTGGCGCACCCTACCCCGTGCGCCACAGAATTGTTTTTTTGAATTTCAAAAAAATGGCGGCCAGATCTAGATCTGGATTCCCAAAAAATTCAAAAAAATTCAAAATTTTTGGAAAAAATCACAAAAATCAGAAAATGATATAATTTGGAAATTCCTATGTATTTGAATTTTTTGAACATTTTGAACACTCGAAGTCAATCTCAAATGTTGACTTCCCGCTAGGTCACCCAT
Organism: Poa pratensis; assembly: GCA_947311845.1. Classification (NCBI taxonomy): domain Eukaryota; kingdom Viridiplantae; phylum Streptophyta; class Magnoliopsida; order Poales; family Poaceae; genus Poa; species Poa pratensis. The sequence goes on from CAMZMU010000058.1 coordinate 20,393,051, forward strand.
CCTTAGAGTGCTCCCACCCCAGCACGCTTAACTTCTAAGTTCTATTCACTTCACCTACCCTCCTGCTACTCATGTTCTTATTGATAATAGTATCATATCAAACCTTTTAACCCTTCCCTACATGTATACATGTGTGTGTAGTTTATGTATATAGGTGGGTTTTCAAAAATTCAGCAAATTCAAAAACTTCAAAAGTTTTAACAGGATGTTCAAAAAATCCAAAAAAGTTCAAAAAAATTCAAAATATTCAAAATATTTCAAAAAATTCAAAAAATCCCAAAAAATTCAAAAAACTCAGAAAACTTCAAAAAACCCAAAAACTCAGCAAATCCAAAAAAATTGAATTTTTTTATTTTTTTTATTTTTTTTGATTTTGTAGAAAAAAATTCAAAACTTTTTTTTCTTTTGGAATTTGAGGATTCTGTGAATTGCTGACCGGGTAAACCCTGGTGAAATCGAACTCGGATTTTTCTCTAGTTTTTTTTGACATATTAAACGCATTTTTTCGACGTCGTATGCAAAAGTTATGGTCGTTTTGCGTTTTTTTCTGGATTTTGCAAAAAAGGTCAAAATTCATATTTCAAAATTTCTATACGAACTAGACAGTAACACCTAACCACACCTCGAAGGATTTTATTTTTTGAAATTTTTATCATTTTCTTTGAGTGATTTGAAAACTGAGAAGGCGATCCACGGGGGGGGGGGGGGGGGGGGGGTGTTGTGGGGAGGTAAAAAAATTCAAAAACTATTCTGTGGCGCACCAACCCCATGCGCCACAGAATAGCACTATTCTGTGGCGCACCAGCCACATGCGCCACAGAATAGCACTATTCTGTGGCGCACCAGCTTCCATGCGCCACAGAATAGCACTATTCTGTGGCGCACCAGCCACATGCGCCACAGAATAGCACTATTCTGTGGCGCACCAGCTTAGGTGCGCCACAGAATAGCAAATTCTGTGGCGCACCAGTTCCGGTGCGCCACAGAATAGCCTTATTCTGTGGCGCACCAGTTTTGGGTGCGCCACAGAAGCTTATTCTGTGGCGCACGGCCACATGGTGCGCCACAGAATAAGGATCCATAGAATTGGGTTTTCCTACTAGTGTAGGCGTCGCTCATGGGTTGGGGACGTGCCGGATTCACTTCTGCATAAGGCATAGAGTTATGTCGGTGGCTATACAGGGAGTGTCTTGGTAGAGTAAACGACCGTGGAAGTATGGGTTTGTACTGTCCGCCATGGTTGGTTCTAGTACTTCGGTACCGGCGGTACAAGCTTAGACTTCAGCGTGTGAATAAAAGTTGCAACCTCTCGAGAGTGTAAATCTGGATGTCTAGCCTTGTCCTGGGTTATGGGACGTTGTTTGGGTCAAGTCACGCTATGAGTCAGTCCTGAAAAAATGGAGAAATAATGAATGTGAAACCCAACCCTAAAGCCAGAGTTGGCTGGAAGTGATAGTCAGAGTTGGCTAGAGTAAAAGCCATAGTTGGCTAGAATTAAGCCAGAGTTGGCTAGAGGCTTGAAAGCCTCGATGTTGTTGGATGAGAAACGTGATCTCATTCCAGCAACCACGAAACTTCCCTACAAAGGTAAGTAGGTAAGTTATGTCCAACCGTTTAGCTTGGACTCGCACTTCTAAACCCAAACTGATGCCATGCTACCTTCTGAACTTATGCCATGCCATATAGGTAGACCTTGTTTGCTTTTGGGCTAATGTCTTGCGAGTACATTCCATGTACTCACCTGGCTTTTCATGTGGCCAGAACCTGCTACTCCCGTCGCTGAGTACCCGCTGTACGAGAACTAGGAACCCGTATTCCAGGTAGAACCCTGTGAAGTAAAGCCCGCTGTTGCCACGCTACCGTCTACGTTTCCGCTGCCATCTCGACGTATCCGCTGCCACTCTCTGATCGAGGCTCTTCCTTTAGAAGAATAATGTACATACCGTTGTGTGCGCCTGTTGCGCGACCGTTCAAGCCTCACCCTTGTTGTAATGCTGTACCCTTCGGAACCATAATAATATTTGGTTATGTCTCTGTGTATCAAGTTATCATATATCCAGTGTTTCTGGGACTGGTATATGGGGTAATCCGATCCTCTGGATCGGGGTGCCACAGGTGAGCACGGGCTCGTTGCTCCGCTGCGCAAAAAAATCGAACAAGGCATCAGAAGGATGCGCGCGACAAAAGTAAAGAGAACAAGCTAGGTGGGAGGGCTCGGGGTCGAGTGTAGTCGCCGGAATTGAAGGAACACAGCGGCGGCCGATGCGATCTCCGGCGAGCTAGAACGGCAGCCTGGGGGCACGGTTTGGAGAGGGAGGAGAGGGGAAACAGCGAGGAGCTCGTGGGATTTTAAAGGAGAGGCTCGGGTCGTGATTTGATGGTGTTTATGGCTCGTAATCAACGGGCGACAAATTCGGCTGGAAATGCCGTGGTCAGCGGCCTGAGGATGAAGATGACGATGACGTCAGCATGACGTCATCCTTTCCTTTTTCTTTTCCGTTTTCCTTAATTCTTTTATAATTTTTGTTTTAACTTTCCAAAATAACTCAAACTTGTTTCTAAAATCTGTAAAATCAAAACTTATAATTTAACATATTTAAACACACTTTTCCAACATATTTGAAATTTGAATTTCCAAATTATGTTTAAATGTAAATTTGGCACTTTTTGACAATTTGAAATTAGGGTTTTAATCAAATCATTTGTGGCTTATTAAAATCAAATAAATTACCATAAATGTAAAAAACTGAGAGAAAGTTATATTAAACTTAATTTTTAAATAAATATAATTGAATCCAAATCAATTTTTAAATAAGAACATGTTTTAAATAATTTGGTACCTTTTGCAAATATTATTGCAGGGTTTATTAATTAGCCAAAGTTATATGTTTAAAACCAAATAATTTGAATAAAACATTTTATAAGTATTGTTTTAGAGTTTAGCAAACTCCTAATTTAAATCATATAGTTTAACCAAAACCATTTTAGAAATAGGCATACTTTAAATAACTTAAGCACTATTGCAAATAAGATTTTTAGAATTTTAAAGGATTAGCTCAAGTTAAATATTTAAAATCAAATACTTGGAACAAGATTTCTTATGAAATGAAGTTGTCTTTGAAAATTTTAAATCACCTTGCCAAATATATTGGGGTTTATGAAATACTTTGCATAAAAGAATTTAAACTAAAACTCAAATTTTGAAATAACGATTACTTGGAAATAAACTATTAAACTTGTTGAAGATGCTCAAAGTCTTCTTATTTAGTTTCTATTAAATTTTTAATATTTTCTTTTAATAAAAACAAAAGTTTAAATTTTTAGTGATTTTTAAACATTCCAAAATATTGGGATGTTACAAACGGCCTGCATCCAGCCCTACACGTGGCGGCGGCGGAACGCAACCGTCGCAGGCCACGCCGCCCAGTACGTACAAGAAAAGAGGAAAACCATCATCACGTCCCGGAATTTTCACGCCCTGCGGTCAAATCGCAACTGAAGCGGCGTCTCTCCTTGTCAACACTGACAGTGGGACCACAGCGTCGCGTCCCATCGGTGGCAGCGCACAAGCAAGAATCGTCATGCATGACGTCAGCCTCACAAGGTGGGAGTATCACAAGAGTCAGTCTCGTGATAGCAAAGCAAAGCCAACAGGCTGTCGAGTCCCTCTGACTGACCTTACTATCTTTCGACTGCGGCACATTACTTCCTTGACACTTACAGTAGGCCAATAGGCTGAAAGGGACTCCTTCTTCTGTCGAGTCCCCAAAACATATTTCCTTCACAGTAGGCCAGCAGGCTGAAAGGGACTCCTTCTTCTGTCGAGTCCCCAAAACATATTTCCTTCACAGTAGGCTAGCAGGCTGAAAGGGACTCCTTCTTTTGTCGAGTCCCCAAGTCGTCATTCATTCACTCCCATCGGGAGCACATCAAAAATTTCTTTCAACTGGAGGTTAATTGAGATTAACCTCAATTGCAAGTAATTCAGCTTAATCTCCGGGGCTACTCCCATCGGGAGCTTTGTCGCGCCCCCGATAAGCACAAGACCATGAGGCCATCGAGTCCCGAAGCAAGCAGTCAAAGCTATTACCGACCAAAGCTATTCAGCTCCATACAAAGACTACGACCACAGCAGTCGCAAATATTCTGTACCCGAGATGCGTCCGCCGCATATGATCCTCGGATCCTGCACTCAACGTGCAAAGGTAAGACCCGCCGATCCGTCGAGCCGGCCAGGGCTCACACCCGCTGCGTTCGCCCTGTGATTTCTGTGCCAGCAGGCATGAAGAAAATCCTGACGGATGCGTTGGGTACCCAATTTATCACACTACTGTATCCTCTGTAAGACCTCCGTGGCCTGAGTCGAAGCTTATCAGCTCTTTCCAGGTTCGAGTCCGGGGAGTGGAACTTGAAGTAGGCTAGCTAGGTTTGTGCCCGAGTGCATTTAACTCATCCTGATCCGTCGAGTGAATCAGGCCAGCTATGTCATTATCCCTAGAACCTGTCAACTAGGCACCAAAACATGAACATATACAACGGTCAATGCACTACCGACTCGAAGCAAAACATCGTACAATAGGCAAAAGACGACGTGAACCCGGAGAGGAGTCCTTACCCGACTCTCCGATTCGACCAAGCACTCGGGGGCTACTGACGTGGGCCTACCTATCGGGTGCCCCACCATGAAGATACCTGGTGCACGCAAGGATTAGGGCCCAGCAGGCGGCCTACTAGGAGACAACACTCGAGGCCCACGAAGGGGGCCCAAAGAAGACAGAGTATGCCCCAAGGCAGGCGAAGCTTATGTCGGTAGAGACCTACCTTACCTGTAAACCGGATGGGTTGCGAACTCCGAGACCCAGCCTCCAATATAAAGGTTGGGAGGGCCGCCGATCTAGGGTACGCTATTATTCTACCATCGAAACCCTAGCGGGATTGACATCTCGTCGGGATCGCCATTGTAGCACCTCCATAATATCAATCTCAGACAAGCAGGAAGTAGGGTGTTATCCTTCGGGAGCCTGAACCTGGGTAAATCGCCTTGCTTGTCATCCGTGGTAACTACCAGCACTTCATCTCTTTCCCTCTCAATCAACCTGGGGTACTCGACCCTGGGACTTGCCGTGGCCACCCCACGTCAATAATGCTTCGGATACAAAACCATACCAGTATGCAAACATGGTAAACTAAAGGGCACAAATACATAGATTTTTTCTCTCAAAAAACAAACATTAGGAATGAAAAATTAACATAGATAAAATTTCTATTTTTACTCACATTATTCGAAGTTCGCTTGGAATTTTACGTGTAGGATGCATGCTTGAAGTTATAAATAGAAACCTCGGTAGAGCAGGAGCTAAGGATACAAATGCACATAAGCTAAGAAGATTAATTATCTTCTCTAACGATGAGTACACAGAGACAGAGTTGTAGTAGTTTCAACTTTCAAGCCAACCCCCAAATCAAACATGCACCCACGTTGAGAGCGCTTCCAAAAGCTTAATATTGTGTTTGGATGTAGAAAAGGTTGGCGATAATTGAATTGGACTAGCGATTCCATTTTCAAGATGGAAAGGAAATGGGCTCCAATTCGAATTCCGTTGTTTGGTTGTGAATGGAATTTATGGCTGGAATTAAAGGGTAGCACACGATTCCAATTCATGTTTGTATGTATAAACCTTGAAGTTGGATGTTTTGTTGAGTTTGGAAAAATATAAAAACTTGTTGCATATAAAAAAATTGTATGTGTATATTTGAATATTGATACATTAAAAAAAATTCAAAATCAAGTCACAATAATAACACAAGTAGAAATTAAATATTTTTCAAGTACCAACAACACATGGATAATAATTTTGTCTCTAAAAATAGCATAAGTGGGTGGTTCATGTCTCTTACACGTAGCACAAATAGACAATTCACAAACAACAAAGTGCGTAGTAGTTCATACATCAACCAAACATGAACTTGGCATAGGAAGTGGCTCGATACATTAATCCAAGGTTAAGAGCCATGCCTTCCTTAACCCCTCGGGGAGCCGCCATGAGTGCTTTAAACAAGCGCTCCCATAAGCTCGCAGCATATCACTATCCTCCAAATCTGGCACCTTCTAGGGCATCAAGGATTTCAGTTGGAGGAGTCACCTTTGGCATAGGAAGTGGCTTGGTTGTCTTCAAAGCATCCTGAAATGACATCTTCATTTCTCCATCATGCACAAGATAGCATCCCGAGTACGTTGCTCTTCGGAGGTGCCTCAGGAGTTTCTGCAGGAGCTGGTGTTATAGAAATCCAGGTCCATTGGTATAGCCAGCATCAACAAGATAGTACTTTCCTATTGACAAGTACATTAGTTAGCTAACAATTCAATATGAGAAATGAAACGCAAAGAGAAAGAGTCGTACCTGTGGTACAACAAATGCATCTTCACGATCGATTCTCATATCATCTTTTAGCACTCTCGAGTCTGATGTCGAACCCTCTCAACCAGGTAGAAAATAGAGAAATTCCATGTTCCAGTCAACCACACCTAGCATGTTAGTGCTCATTTCTTGGTGCCTGTTCCTATACCTCCCTTTGTCAGCAGTATTGACAAACACAAGAATATGACACCCATTTAGTGCTCCAAGTGCATTATGAAACCACTTCCACTTGTAATCATCAGGAGGATTGACAGAAGGATCGGGAAGCTTAATGAACTCACGGGTTAGAGACAGGATTGCTGATAACACAGTAGAGAAGTGCCTACTGATTGTCCCTAAAGACCGACAATACGTGCCACCCAACATACTCATTTAAAGTCCATGACCAACAACTTGTAGGAACATAGCAACATCTTCTTATACTGTCATAAACATGTTATCTTTGAGACCACACTTCTCACCAACACAACACAAAGATCATGGAAGTTTTGTTTTATTAAACGTAGCTTATCATAGCAAGTTGTCTCGGACCCATCATAAGTTTTTTTTCAACATGTACTTCCGATATTTAACTGTTTCCTCCTCATCATTGAAGCATCCGAGGTCTCTAGGTGCCCTTTGAGAACTAAGATAGGCTAGTGCAAGACATGAGATTTCAAAATACTTCTGCGCCAACATTATCCTTTTCCTTTTTCTTCTTTTGTTTTCTTCGCCAATAAAGCAATCAACTCTTGTTGAGACATGATGAAAAGACTACAATGCACACAAAATTTGCAACATGATCAATTAAAATGCACACACATTAATATCACAGTACCTAAATTTCTCACACCACTTGCAACAACACATAACATATCACAAATTCTAATCAGCTGCTAGTACAAGCTATTGGCAGCAATCTGCAGTTTTCGAACAGATTTTTTTAGAAAATGTGAGAAAGGAGCTCGGTCGGAGGGAGCGAAGGCAGGCAGGGAGAAAGGGAGAGAGGAGGGCGCGGCTCAGATGACGAACTGGGAAGGCATCCCGCCGCCGTGCCCATCTAGGGTTAGGTATGTAGGCCGCAGGGGGGAGATAGACGGGAACGGAGAAGGCCGGGAGGCACAGAGGAGGGCGGTGCTCGGAGGAGAGGGAGGGGCAGAGGAGGATTGTACCTGGGCCGCCGGCGCCGCCGTGGGATGGGCGAGCTCCAGATGGACTTCGTCGGGCGGCCGCTCCTTTTCTTGAGCGAGCGAGCGAGGGGAACGAGCGAGGGAGCGAGGTGTTTCCGTGCCTTTTCGAGACTCGACCGTCGGAAAGTTTCGGCCGGAGCGGACACCTGCGGCGGGCTGCGCGCGGAATGTATCCAAGTTTCCAGGCCAAAATTCTGTAGCCAGCCCAAACGTCGGAATTTGAGCCTCAATTCCAGATTCCAGGCCATCTTTCTTACATCCAAACGCATTGTAAAATAAAGCAAAACGTTGGGTAAGAGTACATGAACTTCCGTGTAAAATAAGCGATACATCAGCGAATCCTACAAAACGGGGGCAAAAAGAGAAATATGTCACACTGGCTGTTCCAAAATGAGCATTAGAAAAACGTTTTATATTCTCTACTGCTGTTCCAAATGAGCATTAGAAAAACGTTTTATATTTTAAAATGGATGTACTCCTAGTACTAACCAAAAGTAGTATACGCAGATTAGCTTAAGCCGAGGCCCAAAAGTAAACAACACGTCATACATCTCGGATTTACATGGCACAAGCCTTCCTTACCAATTTACCAAATATTCATGATTATAATCCGGCCGGGCACCTAATGCTCATCTCCCGTGCATCCACCAATTCTGTCGTATCCTATATGTATGGTGAATTAGCGACGTAGAAGATCACCATATTGGTTCCCGGAAATTTCAAAAATTCCCTCCTACAAAATAAAGTTTTAAAATGTTGATTCTATTCACATATTCATGTAGACATGTTCTACATGTTAATTCTATCCCCACCTTTGTGTCGTGCCGCCGTACATCGTCATCGACGAAATCAACGACGACGAGCAGGCCTTCGGCAGCAAGCCACATCCTTTCCTTTTTTTATTTTTATATATTATAAAATGGCCGTTTGTGGTCTGCCCGCATATATGTAACCAGAACGCCATTTTGGCGTGCTATCTATATAGTATAAAAACTAAGGCTGACGATCCAAATGGACAAAAACTGCTAAAAGATCTTGTCCATTTCTGTCAGTTTGGATGGCGCGTTAGAGTTGTTCTATAACCAAAGTATGCATCGGTCGAGTGGTCAAACACTTCAGCACTGCAGTTGATCGAGCGAAGGAGCTCATTGGATGCGAGTGCTCACTGCCAGCTGCAGCGAATCTATGCCCGGTTCGCTTTTCAAGGTAGCCTTTTGAAACTGCGTTCACTTGCGACTTCCGATCCTGCGAAGTCTCTTCCCCACCTCCCGAACAAGGCTTTTTCTAAAGCACTTTTTTGGATGTGCCTTTTCCTGCACTGTTTTATCTGCAGATTTTTTTTGGTACTTCCTGTGGGACGGAGGCAGTAAAGTCTACGGTTGCCTTTTGCATGATGGCTCCAACCTCAAAGCAATCCAGGGAAAGTCTTTGTTAAAAGGGAGCAAACACGTGTACTCATTAGCGGTTCATTTCGAGGGTAAATGTATAACCTCATGAACACCTTTGTTTCGGTTGTTCTTGGTGCTATCCGACGGAATCCCAGATTGAAGTGACATGCTTTATACCTCAACTATGCCAAATTACAATAAGATACCCTTAAACATGTTTTACGGCATCGCACGGTCTCTGTCAAAACAGATTACGTAAATTCAAATTTATGGGATTGGTTTTGGTGCGATACCGCAAAACATGTGTATTTGCAAATAGGTACAACGAATAGGTTGCAAAAGGTATACCCGCAAATATAACGAGTAGGTTGTAAAAGGTACACCATATAGGTATAACTGCATCAAAAGGCCGGAACGCAAATAGGTTCCGACTGAGTGTAGTGTCACAAATTTAAATAAGTTTAACACCACCTATAGTTTTTAATCAAACATCACCGCTAGCATCACCACCCGTGAAACCACCATCACTGGCTTGCCTTTTCCATTGTAAGATTTTAATTCTTCTAATCTCCCACCACTTTTTTACCATTGCATCCATTCCAACAATCTTCTAAGTTTTGGGATGCCCAAGACATTCCCCTTCTTTAGGACGTTCTTGTCCCGCGGCGGCGCACCAGGCCGTCCCAGCGGTTTACCTCCTCCTCGAAGAGGCGCTGACGCCGCCCCGTATAGCGTGCGAAGTTCGCCGGGTGCTCCGGGTCCCAACGCGGGTCGTCACGCTCCTCTGGCGTCAGCTCCCGCCAGTAGTGGGCGATGACGGCGGCGTGGAAATTGTGGTTGGCCCGCGTCAGTGGGCACGGCACCGGGACACCGCCGACGGAGAACGCCCAGCGGACTGGGACGTCCGGCGGCGCTGGGTAGCCGTTCTCGCGTAGCGCCTCCGCCTGCTCGAGGAGGAGGCTGCGCGGCCAGAAGCCGTTCGCCGCCGCTCCTCCAGTGCGCCTCCAGCTTCCGGCCATCCTGCTTCGCTGCGGCGGTGGTTGCGAGGGGCGAGGGAGAGGGCGAGATGTGAGAATGGGAGCGGCGGGCGAGACCTTTTAAGCTCGCCGGAGGGCGGTGGCATTAACGCCGCTTCCCTCGAAAAGGCACGCCGCATTGACGCCGCCGTGCAGTGGGACGCGACGGCTCACTGGCGAACGCCGGCTGGGAAAACGAGGTGTGGCCACGCGGCACGCGGCTTAGACCACCGGCAGTTGATGTCGTTGTGCCACTAAGAGGCGTGGGACCAAAATCGCATTTGGGCGCCACGAGTGGGCACCGATTTTTGTCTGGCACGCCCCAAAGGCCTTTGGGCGGCCATTTGGGTGCCCCGAGTGGAGATGCTCTAATAGTTTATATTTGTTTGATAAAACTTGATTGTTAAATTTGGCAAATAGTTGATGTTGGGCTACATCATCCCGCGGAAGTAGCGGTCATTGACGAGCATGTCCATTCTTCTCTTCACCATATGAGTTGGTGAGGGTCGCCCACCTGTTGGTATCCGACGTCATGACGGTTGTTGCGTTCGCCCGACGCCCACAAGCCGCTTCCTATATATCGGGACCGTGGTGGCAGTGTCGAAAATATATTGGCCCCGTCTTGCAAATTTGGGTCTATTGAGACCGTGACTAGACATCGAATTTGTTCTCGGTGAAGGGCTATTTAGAATCCGGTGGAGATGATGCTCTTGGAGCTATTTTCCTTCCCATAACAGAAAGGATCATCCACCGGGGGAACAGAGAGCATAAGGATGACTCCAACGGGGCGACCCAAACGGACGCGCGTTTGGTCCGCGTTTTGTCCGTTTGGGTCGGCAAACGGACGCGCGTCCGGCCCAGGTCCGCCCCTTTCTGGCCACTGCGCCCAACGGGGCCGACGCATTGAGTCCGGCCGGCCTTTTTTTCCAAACATTTTTCTTAATAATAAAGGACCTAATACATAATACATAATAAAATTATCTAGGGCTTCTCCTCTTCGATCGCCGGCGCCTCGCCGTGGTCACGGAGACCAGGGCCGGCATTAAACCTTAGAACTACACTAAAAAACATAAAAAAAAAATTAATAGCCGACCACCGGCCGACAAGGGGGAAGATCAAAGAGGGGCTCCGGCCTTGAGGAACGTCCAGCCGCAAGCCCGTTTGGCCACGGACTTGCTGGCTCTTCCTTCGTCATGGTCGTGGCCAGCCACGGACTAGCTGACTCCTCCTCCTCGATCCTTTCATAGCTACGAAACACGTAGCGGCGCCGGCTTCATTGCAAAATTGGCCGCGCATAGGCGGCCTTGCCGGCGGGGATATGGCATCAGTTGGAGCTGCCTGCTCCGTTGACGGCTGCCTTGGCCTCGCGGTGCCGTTTGCGGCGCGCCGCACGCGCCGCGGTCTCTATGGCGCGGCGAGCTTGCACCGTCTCGGCCTCCTATGCAGCGTCGGCAACGGCGCGCGCAGCGGACATGAACGCGGCCGCCCTCTGCTCGTTCAACTGCATGTGGGCTGCCTCCGCCGCCTCCTCCTCGGAGCTGTGGACATTGCCGCCCACGCCGATGGGAGGCTCGGGCGGCGCGCTGCCCGCCGCGACACCGGCGGCGTACTCTTCTTCGTCGTTGTCGATGGAGTCGGAGTACGCGGCCTCCACCGCCCTTCTCTCGTCGTCCGACAGCGGCGGCCGCGGCGGCTGCGGAATCATGCCAGCCCACGCCGGGCTGGTCACCATTTGGCGGGAGAAGCTGCCGCGATAGCGCCCGCGCGCTCATACGCGCTCGCTCGACCTGGTCCACCAGATGCTGCGGCGGCGGCGGCGGATCCATTCCGGCGCGTGGATCTGTGCTTGGAGGTGGTGGCTGCCGTGGCTAGGGAGGAGAGCTAGGGTTTGTGCTCTAAGGTTTGGCCGGTCGTGCCATTTAAAGAGCTCCACCGCCACAGTTAATGGGGGTAGGTGGCTGCTCTAGCCGTTGTGTCTATGACACGCGGGGCCTGGGCGGACACGGGGAGGACAAGCCAGCGCTCCACGTGTGTCCGCGGCCGACGCAAACCTGGCCCAAATTTGGGCCACGAATGGGTCGCGGCGGACAGAAAAACGGACGCGCGGTCCGTTTGCGTCGCCCCGTTGGGCTGTGATTTTAGCTCCCGTGGACAGGGACGGACGCGCGCGGACTCGATGCGTCGCCCCGGAGTCATGCTAAAGCTCAAACTACACGCGGATCCGTAGCCTAGAAGAGACCAAGGCGGCCGCGCACTCGGAGGTCGAGCCATCCTTCCCTTCGTTTTCCCGCAACAAAATTCCAGGTCCACTATATATGCATGCGTGCCCTCCCATATCCAGCTACAACAACAAGACAAGATTTATATAACACGCAGATTCTCCTCGAATCAACAAACTCCACATGCGAATCAAATTCGACCCCTACGCAAACCCACGCAGAGCCCAGGCCGGTAAAGCGCGAACTGGAAAAGAAGAACTCGTCTACTTGTCCCGCCCAACCTCGCGGATAGCATCATTTGCCCCTTTTTCTCTTGCGGTCCATACGCGTATCTCTGCGTAAAATGCTGCTTTACTACTCTGCTGCTGTGACGACTGACGACGAGTGACCTATCTATCCATCAGCTCAGCATTTAAAGTAGCAGCGACCCCTTCTTCCCCATCGCCTCTCTCCGCTGCCTTCCACTCTCCACTTCTTCGTCCCTACTAGCTGCACCCACTCTCGCCTCGCATGCTCTCCCACGTCGACATGGCACCGGCCGGGGCCGGCGGCGGCTTCAAGCTCTTTGGCAAGGTCATCACGCAGTGCGCCGAGGCGACGCAGACCGCGCCCGTGTTTGTCCCGCAGCATGCCGCCTCCGAGTCCGCGCACCGGACGACGGCGGTCAAGCGGGAAGCACCAGACATGGACGATAAGCATCCGCAGCCGGGAGGGGATCAGGCGCGCCGGACGCAGCTGCAGGAGTCGGCGGAGGCGCGCGCGGCCGCGGCGCCGCTGCCGTGCCCGCGCTGCCGGAGCCGGGAGACCAAGTTCTGCTACTTCAACAACTACAACGTCAACCAGCCCCGCCACTTCTGCAAGGCCTGCCACCGCTACTGGACCGCCGGCGGCGCGCTACGCAACGTGCCCGTCGGCGCCGGACGCCGCAAGAACCGCCCGCTCGGTCCCATCGCCACCGCCGTCGCCGGCTACCACCACCACCAGCACCACCGCGCGGCCGCCGGCTTCGTCCTCGGCTTCCCCAGCCCGACTTCTTCCTCCCCCACCTCCCCGTCGCCGCTGTACACCGACCACCGGTGGCCGCTCGGCCCTGACCGCCGGTTCTGATATGGCCGGCCATTCGACGAGGGCTTGTGTTTGACTCGCTGATGAATGAGACGGGGCGGGGAGGCTTGTACGTGCTGCTTACGCAAACGCAAACGCAGGGAGAAGAGAGGAGGAGAGTTCCAATGGACCTTTTCTTTTCTTCTTCTCATCTTGTCTCGCTAGCTCTCTCACTCCTTAATTCCTAGTACTAGTTTGTTTCTTCTTCCTCCTTCTCGATCTTTTGATTGTTTGTAAGTGTGCGTTGCCTGCGTGATGTAAAATGGAACTGATCAGGTTGCGAACTCTCTGGAAAAATCCTCTGCTTGCGTTGCGTCCCATTGTGTGCGCTCTCCAGTGAATGTGATGCGCGATCCCATGCTTGTCCGTATTCTGATCTCGGAACTCAGAGCTTATCATCACATTGTATTGTACTGAGTAATATTTTTCTCCTACTAATAGATTATTAGTACTAATCCGCAGATGTTTTTGTGGTACTCCGACATTTTCGTTGCACGGATATACATATTAATTCTGCCGCCTGGTATTAACTACTCCACATATAGGTTTTAAAGGAAAGAAGCAGATAAGAGCCTGTTGCTTGCGAGTACTACTACTCGTGTGCCAGTTTAATTTGGATTAAGTACCGTACTTGAGAAGCTTGTTTAATCACCCTGCCCTCGATCGAGGTACTATGATTCTCTGGTGGAGGACAAACAAAAGTGGGTGATCCCACATTTACATTTCGGTAAACTGGGAAGCAGTTTTCACCGCCATCCTTTCGGGAAGTTTCATCGCAAAGAAGTGGAGTGGCGACAAGCACCTGACTAGTCCGCCATGAATGCACTGGGAAAGATAATGGAAGCTTTTCCGCAAAGGACCGGGAGATAATTATTCCAACCGTCAGCTTGTCAGGGTCAATGAGAGGTGCCTTTGAACAGCCAGTCCTCCCTCTTTTGCTACTAGCTTTAATTGCTCGCAAAGTTACTTTTGTAGCTAGGCGCTTGCAAAAGCGTTCTGCAGCAGATTTACTCCTCGCTCTAGCTCGGTCGTCAGCAGTAGTGTGTAGTCGCATGGTTGGGAGTTGGGACTGCGGCGCCGGCACCTTTTCGCTGCTGCTAGGGCAGGGCGTCCCACACACAGACAGAGCTCGTGACGTACGTGGGTGTACTCCTACTAGTACTCCAAGATGGCTATCCAAATGGACAGGACTAGGCGTCCCCGGATCTTTCCTCCGATCCCCGGGTGGACAGGCCGACACGTGTCCGTTTTACTAGTCAACGCGGAAAAATAGGTCGCGTGAACCTCCGTCCCCTCGCATGGAAAAAGCAAAACAAAAAGTCTCTCTCGCCCATGGCGCCACGGCACGATGCAGAACCTTTCCCCGTCGCCGTCGTCGGAAAACACGCCGTCGCCGGAGAAGGCACATCCAAAAAACAGGGTCGTCGGAGTCGAACCAGCGAGCCGCCTGTGGACTGGTCGTCGTCGGAGGTGTTGGTGAGGACGTCGTCGTCGGAGTCGAACCAGCGAGCCCCATGTGGACTGGTTCGACTCCGACGACGTCCTCACCAATACCTCCGACGAAAACTTCGCGGTGGCTTGGTAAGGGAGCGGGTACGGTACAAGACGGCACAGGCGGCTCGGCGCGCAAGAGTAGAACAGGGCCACGTACAACCTCCTCCAACGCAACCTCAACAAGAGGCGAAGGAGGTTGATGGTGATGATGACGGCACGGAGGACTGGCTATCGTCGGAGTGGGACACAGGCGACCTGGAGCTCGTCATTGAGGTGTCCATAGCCTCCTCCACCGCCCTGGCTACCTTAACAGCGTCTGCTCTGGCTGCCGTCGGGCACCTGTGCCTGCGTTGGCGGGCTTCTGCCCGAACTGCCGCCGGTGCCCGACATGCCACTCTACTAGTTAGGTCTAGCTAGGTTTTAATTTGAATGAATTATGTCTAGTTTGAACAAAATTTCAATAAATCTATGTATTTTCGTGTTTAAATGTCAATTTGAAATAATATTTACGCGCCCCAAGTGGGGAGCGACGGCACCCGTAGCCAAAGCTCGTCCGAACGGTTTTTTGTCACTCATTTGAGCGCTGCGAGTGGCGTGTGGGCTTTCACCTTCATAAGAGCGGTTAATCAATGGAATGGTTATTGCTTTCGAGCTAAACGTCATGATGTCCTCTACTAGTTCGATATAAATTGCGACCCGCCATCAACTGGGGCCTGGCGAGAGAGAATGGTGTTCGCCCTACATGCGACGCCACAACCACTGATGAACACTAATCCCGATCGAATACGACGGTTAATAGCACCGGCGAGCAGCAGAGCGGAAACAATTCACGTACGTACCACCAAAAGCTAAAAAAAAACTGGTCACATATATAGTCTTTCAGTTACGCACGCCTAGCCCATAAAAGGATAGTGACTTCATTACTCGAGGAAAAAGAGACGCGCCAAAGAGAGGATAAACACAGCAAGAGAGTTGTCACTGCCAGTCCAAAGCAGCAAAGAAGCTCGTTTAAGAAAGAGGGCAAAAAAAAAAAAAAAAAAGGCAAGGAGCGTTATTTCTGCAAACTACACGTGCTCTGTTGCGTTGCTAGTAAAGCCCCTGGAGACAGCCAGCCCCGAAAAGTGCACCAGTTGCCCACAGTCGGCCAGAACTTTTCTTTTTTTTTGATACAAACCTGGAATATATTAATACTAAAAGAGAAGACAGTTACAGGATACATCCAGATAAGGACCAGCTGTCCCTAAAATACAGAAAAAACCCTGAACAACAGGAAAAATACAACTAGGTCCTTGGGATCTTCTCTGCCTAGATCTTTCCGCTGCCGCTCGCAGCTCCACCCACGGCACGCCGGAAGCGAAGACGAAGACGATCAGCAGCTGAGTCGCCAGCAGGGACCTGTAGAGGAAAACACCTCGTTGATGTCGCCGCATGGACCACCCGGCGCAGACGCCAGGATTTGGACGGTCAAGGCAAATCGGCGGGGGCGACGCCCCGATACCAGCTAGCGGTCGGATCCGCATCCCCGGCCAGAGCCAACAGCAAGACCCGCTTAAGAACGCAGCGAGGAACAGCCAAAACGCCGGAACTCCAGCTTCCGGCACAGCAGCCCATCCTCCGCCTCCACGGCGGCCAAATCGAGCGCGCACGGTAGGAAGAAGAGCTCCAACCCAGTCCGTGAGCTTATTAATGGAGACAACGCCGGAATCCACCTCCTCCGTCGCCAGCCACCATGGACAGCCACCAAGGGGGAGAGTCCGCAGCCATGAGGCGGTGCTCACACCCGCCATAGCCAAGCTCCAAACAACCGCCATAAAGGCAACAACAGCCATAAAGGCTAAGCAGAACCTAGATCTAAACCTACTACTCAAACTACTTTCAGTAAGTACATAGGAATCCCGAGCTTTACTCCCTTCACCACACCGGCCAGCATCGCTGCCGGAGAGAGAAGGAGAGCAAGCCGGGCTCACATGGCCGACTCTCAACGGGGGCGGTGGAGAATAGAGCTGGAGGCTTCGGGAGAGAGCTGAGATGCCGTGTGGGTGGCCAGAACTTTTCTTTCCCGCGGTATAAAGATATAGTTCTGCACAAAAGTTGGCGAAGCGGGCGGTAAACTTCACTCACTGACTCACCCATATCCAAGCCGACTCGGCTCGATCGCCTCCTCCGCGCGTAGACGGTTTTTTTTTAAGATAAAAGGCAATAATGCCCAGATTTGAATTAACAAGGCTCGGAGTTTTACAACGGCAGTTACACACGGTGTTGCGGAGAACCTCTAACAAAGCAGAACAAGATCAAGCTAAAACATGAGAAAGGGGCTATACTACGCCGAGCACCGAACCCTTGCGTAAGACGGTCAGCCACCCGGAGGGGCGGGGAAGGACCACCAGCGAAGAGACCCCAACAACTAGCACCTAGCTTGAAGACGAAGATGAAACCAGGAGACGAAAGACCAGAGCCTCCAGAAGCCGTCGAGCTCGAAGGAGAGGATGCCGAGCACCACAGCGCCGAGCGAAGACCGCACCATCAACAGCGGCGAACCAAACTCTTGCGTAAGAAGGCCAGACACCAGAGGGGCGGGATCGGACAACACCGACATCGGCGAGCACCAAACCATTGCGTAAAACAGCCAGCCACCAGAGGGGCGGGAACGAACCACCGTATCCGCGGGGTGTGCCTCCACCAAAGCACAGGAACCAGGCAGCGTCACTTCAGATCATCGGCAGTGAAAAGGCCCCAACTTTGCACTCAAACAGCCATGTCGAAGACGGGATACCCTGCTCCAAGACGGTGCCTCCAAGCAGGTCACGACGTAGGAGCGCCGCCACCATCGAGTCAAAAGACCAGGGTTTTCACCCGGAGCATGCACGAGGGAGGTGGGGTGGAGCCACAACGTCGCCCCAAGAGGGAAGACGGCGCCCACGGGCGTCGCCGACACCGGCGTCAACCGACGACTTGAGCTTTCGCTCAGCCCAACACCCACCTACGCATCGTCAAGGGTCACCCACGCCAACCCCCACCGCGACGGGTAAGGGACAACAAGCCTACAACAGAGCCTCCAGATCGGTATCTGGGCAAGGAACGGCGCCCTCGCCGGACCTTGCCAGGAACTCCAAACGTCGAAACTCGAGCCGCCCTCATGACCATCGAACACGACCAACACCTCCGCCACGGGGCTTGCCGAAGAACTACCGGGCGTCCGCCATCCGGAGCCGCCGCTCCGGCATCCAAGAGAAGCCAACCAAACCCGCCTCCAGAGCTGAGACGGGCCGCAGGCACGCAGCAGGCCGTCCCGCTGCCGCACCAGTGCACCACCAGCATCCACGCCATAGCCACAAACCGAACCTCCCAAGGGACAACAATCACGACGCTCCATGGGCCGAGAACCAAATCTAGCTCGGGCACCACCGTCCCAGGCCATGGATCGACCCCCATGGTCAGATCCACAGGCAAGGGCGCCGCCAGAACCATGCCACCGCGGGGACCCAATCCCCACCGTGGTGCCGACAAAGACGAGGTCGGCCGTCTTCCCAGGCTTAGGATCGACCCCCTGGTCCAATCCAGCCGAGCTCGACGCCATGGAGAGCAGCCCCACCGGAGACGGGCCGGCCACGAGCAACGTTGAGGAGATCCGAGCCGCCGCAACCTAGAACCTGGAGAGGACGACGTGGGGAAGCTAGGGGCCGAGAGAGAAGGAGGCGAGGAGGCCTCGCCGCCGCCGCGGGCAGGTCGGTGGCCGCCGGCGACAGTGGCGAGGGGGAGGGCGCGAGGAGGGGGGTGGCCGGCGGCGGCGGAACCCTAGTCCCCCGAGTCGCCCAAGCGAGGACGACGCGGGGGTCGGGGGACGTAGCCTTTGCCCTTGGTAGTTGTTTCCGCGCGTAGACGGTCAGGTCAACATCTCCACTCGTTGCCCAAAGCCCCATACGACGTATGGGGCGCGCCGGATGAAAAGAATGATTTTATTCGGAGCGGTCCGTTATTTTGTTCGGAGTTATCAGACTACCCTGAGTCACGGGGAATGTTTCGATAGCGCCGATAGAAAACAGCGCGCTCGCAGGCCATCCTGTCAGTGGGAGAACCAAATCCAACAAATTCTTTCGGCGTCACCCCCCGCAGTTCATTTGCCCCCTCCCACCACCGCCATCTGGGTCGCAGCTCCCACCTCCTGCCTCTCACCGGCGGCGAATCTCGCCGGACTCGGAAAACCGCGCCACACTCAACCCTCCTCTGTCTAACTCCGCCCCCCCCCCCCCCCCCTCCCCAGAGCTCGTCGCTGCGGATGGAAAAGCCTTCGGCGACCTCGTGCGTCCACCTTGCACCAAAGTTGTTAGACCGATTGACTGGTAGGTGCCGTTTTTTCTGAATTTTTGCCGGTGCCGGCGACAGGTCGTTGATTGTATCGTTTTTTATTCCAACAGATGGACAACGACGATGAGTTGATGGTGCACCTGATCATGGAAGAAGAAGCCGACATCGACGCCGAGGAACACGAGAACACTGCGATTCATACTTGTCTCGCACAGATTCAAACCGAGGAGGTCGCCAATGCCAAATCCAAAGAGGAGGCTCGCGTCATGGGTTTCAGGGTTCTCTCGCCGATGTTGATCACAATGTGACACCTGATTGGACTGATTTCATCGTCATGCATATGGAGATTCCAGATGAAGTTGCTCATGCTCAACTCTAACATGATCTGGTGGGCATTTGCAGGATTGGCCGCATCATAGTTGAGCTCCAATTTATTGTATGAATAATTTTAGTTTTATTTTTACTTATGGAACTATACTTTCTTCGTTGAATTCCAATTTATGGAACTGCATTTTGTTTGTTGAAAACCTGCTATGGGGAGTGTTTCGGGGCGGCGAGCGGGGAGAGGCGCGCCATCTTGCCCGGACGCCCCCGATAGCGCTTGTTTCAATCCGATCAAGATATGGGGCCGCTGAGTAGAGATGCTTTCAGTTGCTTTCGTGGGAGTACTCCATATGCCGCCGCATGTTACATTGGTGACTTTTCTCGGAGACGACGCAAAAGAGGCAGGGAAACCGACTGAGCTGGTTGCGTCTAAAAACGACGTGAGACACGAACAATTAACGGGTGGCGCGGTTTCGCAAGTCACACCTCTAACCACGTACGTTGCGTACTTTACATGCGCGCGATGGGTTTCGTCGGCCTTCGTCTAGATTTCCCCAGGGGATATGTATGCGCTGCCCATGATGCGGAATTACGCTACGCGTCGCTTTTGGCGAGCGGTTTAGCTCCGGATAACGACTTGCTCCATACTATGAAGAAGAAATCAATGGATCGTTGTGTTTCTTAATTAATCAGTAGAGTGCAGCGACAGTGAGCTACCCGGCCGGGGCCATGCAGCAGTCGCTTTCCTCCCCAATTAAGCTGTCCAGAAAGAGCCCAAAAAGAGGATACGTGTAGGCATCAATCAACCAAGCTATGGCCTTTACAGTTACATTGATGCATGTCTGGTAACATCACATAGTAGTATTCAGATTTCATTTCTGCCAACTAATCGGATGTCCTCGTCTAGCGGCTACATGGAATTAATATACGTAGATGTGACATTGAACTCATCATCTATGAGGTTGAGCCGACTGTCGAAATATCATCATTTTGTTCCTAAAGTTCTCACATGTCGATGATAACCAAGCAGGACTTTCGTGATTGTTAGTTTCGTGAGCTTATTCTAAAATCTCAATAACTATATCGCGAGTGTTTAGAAAAATATGCCAACAAAATCGAACTCCACTACCGGAAAATGTATCTTTCCCGTGCGGACAGATCTTTGCCGTGTGCACACGTTCGGCGGAACACGGCAAAGTTAGGAACAATCACGGCAAAGAACTGGCCACAGCACAGTACAGAAAGGGCACACGGCAACGAAATACGCACGGCAAAAGGAACAAAAAACGCATGGCAAACAAACCACACTCAGCAAAGACATCTTTGCCGTGCGCCTTAAACCCACCAGCACGGCAAACTAGTGGGACCCGTGACGACCAGGAACCGCAACTTTCCCTCGCTTCCAATAAATTGGCGGGAAACATGTTTGCCGTGTGTCAATATAAGAAATCACGGCAAAGACTTGACAAATTTTGTCCCCGTCTTTGCCGTGTGCCCTGAGTGGCAGTACACGGCACAGACAGGGTTTGCCGTGTGCCTTTCTGTCA
This sequence comes from Poa pratensis, assembly GCA_947311845.1. NCBI lineage: Eukaryota > Viridiplantae > Streptophyta > Magnoliopsida > Poales > Poaceae > Poa > Poa pratensis. Next base: position 20,414,036 of record CAMZMU010000058.1, read on the forward strand.
GGCGCACGGCAAAGAATGTATCACCTTCTTTTTGTTTATATGCTTTCCTTGTTTATTTTCTTTGTTAAGGCTTCTAGCATATCATTTACTTCACTTAATTATGTTTATTTATACTATATATATAAACCCTCCGGTGCAGGCCGCATGCGTCGACACCCCGAAAAAGTGTACCGAACGTGCAGGGCGTCGTCTACCCCGGACCCAGGGCGTCGAAAAGGGGTTGCTCGGTAGGCTTTCCTCCCTGATTATGTTAGCTTAGATCATATAAACATCCCAACCCAACTTTGGGCACATATTAACACATGATTCCATGCCCGGCACCCGAAACGGGAGTTTTCACCTCTAAGTGTCGAAACTTACTACGTAGATAGCGGGGTCGGTGAAGCGGGTCGCACCTCAAAGCTGTATCTTGGTTTCCACAACCTACCAACACACTCTTATACATATATTAGGGACCCATGCAAGTTTTGTTGGGATTCCGACGCTCCGGACCCCCGCTACGGCGAAACCCTACACTCGCGGGGAAAAAAAGTCAAACATGTCGATCTACCCCTTTGACCGGCACCGAGAGGGGGTAGACGCATGAAATTTTTTGCTTGTTTGTGTTAGGTTGTTACATAGAACCATGGGGAACCAACATTTCATGTGGTCCGTCGCATGATTCCATGCCCGGCACCCGAAACAGGAGTTTTCACCTCTAAGTGTCGGAACTTACTACGGAGATAACGGGGTCGGTGAAGCGGGTCGCACCTCGGAGCTGTATCTTGGTTCCCACAACCTACGAACACACTCTTATACATATATTAGGGACCCATGCAAGTTTTGTTGGGATTCCGACGCTCCGGACCACCGCTACGGTGAAACCCTACACCCGCTGGAAAAAAGTCAAACCTGTCGATCTACCCCTTTGACCGGCGCCGAGAGGGGGTAGACTGATGTAGCCCTGGTCACGACCATCACCATGTCAAGACCCTCAACACATCCCATGTCGTCATCGAACTCAAAGGTGAACTCCTTCCCTTATATGACCCACAATATGTCGCCTTCGAACGGTATGCTACTTGAGCATCTACCCCTTTGCTATGCTAGGTATCACTTGACAAGTACGGACATTCGGGGAGATGCCGAGGAAGCCCAAGACTCAAGATCATCCAAGGCGTACGCTTGGAAGAGGAAGAGAAAGCGTCAAGACGAAGGAGAAGAAGTTGGCGACGACAGCACAGCCGGCCACCCAGCCGGGCCTCAACCCGCTTCTGCCGGCCTCCCAGCCGGCCTCCTCCCCGGCCTGGGCCGGGCACGCTCCCGCAGGCGCCGGCCTCCCAGCCGGCCTAGGCCGGCCCTAGGGCCGGGCCCCTGCCAGCGCCGGCCGGCCTAGGCCGGTCGCCCCGCCAGTCTTATCTGCCCCGTGTGTCTTCCGCCCGTTTTATACTAAGACTATAAATACCCCCTTGGCTGTCTAGGGTTAGGGTTAGACTATGTTTTGAGATTAGAGTAGAGCTGTGCTCCTTCACCTCAAGATGGTCTCCTTCCTCCCCTTGTGGGGATGGTTCCTCCCCTAGTGGAGAAGATCCCTCTAGTGGATTCAAGACCTCTACTTCTAGTTTGACTACTTGCCAATCTTTCATCCTCGGGTGACTTTATTGGAGCGGTTTGGTTGACCGTTGAAGAAACAACCATCCAAGATCCCTTCTTGTATCTACTTGCCGATTTCCCACCCTCGTGTGGATTCTATTGGGCCGGTTGGACCGACCGGTAAGGGAAACGGTCCTTGTATCGTGTGTGTTCTTGTGTTCAGGGTGTTCTTCGTGTTCTTGTGTGAATTCGTCCACATCCGCCGTCAATCCGTGAAGATCGGGCAACCCTAGAAGTCCTTACTTCATCGTATGGTATCAGAGCATGGTTGCCACGGATTTGACTTTGTTTCCCCCACAAACTCACCAAATTTTTCTTTGATTTTGAGAAATTCGAAAATTTCCACCAAAAATAGCCTCACGAGCTTTTGGATCGATCTGTGAATCTTGTGCGTTTTAGTAGGTTTTGATCCGTGGATCTATTGCTAAACTTGTTGATCTATCTTCCTTTGCGTTCTCATGGCCAAATTCCATTGATTTCCCCTTCGATTTGAGGTTTTTTGGGCCGTTTTTCCGCCAAAATCGCGGATTTTCGAGGGTCAACTTCGCGTGGGTCAACCGGCCTCCAAACCGGCCTCAAACCGGCCTAGGCCGGACCACAACCAGACCCCGCCGGCCTCCAGGCTGGCCTCCAGCCCGGCCCGGCCGACCTCCCAGAAACTGCATATTCCAGATTTTTGTTTTGGTCATATCTTTTGATTCCGGACTCCGTTTTTTGTGTTCTTTGGCTCGTTTCGAAGCTACGATCAAGGCCTTCATCACCATTGCGGAAGATCCAACATCCACCACCACCAAAATCCGTGGGCAAGCACGAAGCTTCTACAACAAGGGTGAAGAACATCGATGAAAGGTATAACATCGCTAATCTTTACCCCTTGCCATTCCGTTGAAAGCCACACTATATCTTTGCGATTACCATGTCCTATTGAGGCTAGCTCTTGATGATTGCTTGGGCTTTGCACATTTGCACCGTGTAGTTTCTGAGCAAAAGTTGTATGCGCTAGTTGATATATATCTTCCCTTAGCTAAGAGATGGTCTCTTACGAAATAAGGGAATGCTAATTTCACCATTGTATCATTTGTCTTCTTTTAAAAATACAATTTTTACTAAAATATAATTAATTCTCATTAATTGCTAGGGATGACAATAAGGGTTAATGCATTGTACAACTTATAAATTTATCTTTCCTAAATGACGTGGATGGCTAAGAGAATGCAAGCCTTCTCTAACATTGTACATGCTCCATAAACTTGGTCAATTCTATTCTTCTATACGAATTGCAGGAACGCCCTGCCCTCCTTTTGAGAGGTTACTCAAAAAAAAAAGACAGCAGCAGCGAGGAGCGTTATTTCTGCAAACTACACGTGCTCTGTTGCGTTGCTAATACAGCCCCTGGAGACAGCCAGCCCCGAAAAGTGCACCAGTTGCATGCCCAGTGGGCCAGAACGGGGTGCACTTTTTTTTTTGCGAGAAAGGGTGCACTTTTCTTTGCCGCGGTATAAAGATTCTGCACAAAAGTTGGCGAAGCGAGCGGTAAACTTCAACCGCCCATATCCAAGTCGACTCGGCTGGATCGCCACCTCCTCCGCCGCGCCCGCGTAGACGATCAGGTCAGTTGCTTTCGTGGGAAAAGTACACCATGCCGCCGCATGTTGTACTGGTGACTTTTCTCGGAGACGACGCAAAAGAGGCAGGGGAAGGAAGGAAGAAAGGAAACCGGTTGAGCTGCTTGCGTCTAAAAACTACTTCGTAGGTGAGACCATCTCTGTTAGATACCGGACCGATATGTGCGGTTTAGACCGTTTTTACGGTTTGAATAGGCAACCGCATATCAGTCCAGCCTGGTAAAATCTATCTAAAAACCGGATAAGCGGCGAATGCGGCACTATATCAACGGTACCGGGGGGACATTTTGAGTTTCCCCCGTTCCCTCCGCCCCGATTTCGCCCGCCGCCGATAGGATTAGACAGTTCTAGCGAGCAATTTCTCACAACTCCACCGCCAAATGGAACACTGACACGGCGGTGCGCCTCCTCCTCCGCTAGGATTGAGCTACCGGCCTTGGTATTCAAGGAGGAGTACTCCGACAAAGATGACCTCACCGATGGGGTGCGCTCGTCACAGACGACGACGTGGAGGAGCTCGCCGCAATCACCGATTAGGCCAAGCTCGTGGAGCGCATCCAGCAGAAGAGATACTGCCCAGTGGATCGAATGGTATTACAACAACCAATTCACGTGCGGCCTCCAGATGAGCAAAGGGCACGCAGCTGTAACATCCCAAATTTATAATAAGAATAAATAAGACCCAAAATTCAGAACCAACAAAAACTTTTTGAATTATTTCACAAATGATTGTGTTTCCCTTATATTGTTCTGTTTGACCTTGTGTAACTTGATGTTTATGATTGTTTGGCTAGTAAATGTCAACCCAAGAAATCAACCTAAGTAAAAATATATTTAAAACTCTGGTGATCATGTTATGACAAGAATATATTCCATATATCTTTTCCATTCTTATGTTGGCCAAAAGTCTATTTCAATAATGATTTGGTTTTAGCAACAAATAAAATACCCTTTAAATTGAGACAGTAAAAGTATTTCCAAAATTACATGTTTATAAAATATGGAGAACTATCTGTGATCTCCTATCTATTCTTCAACCTTGACATTTTACAATTCCTATTTTTGTAACCTCCTATGTTTCAACTCCATTTTAAAAGGAATACTAGCGGGAAATATATTATCCCACATATTTCTCTTTATCAAACCTTCTTGAAAACTATTAAGTTATGAGTTGATATATCCCTTAAACAACATCTTGTCATAATTGAGTGTGACCATTTTTACAAAATAGTATTGTTAATTATGGAAAAGGTGGTGTGATTTATTCTTGTGGTTTGAATTGTGTGGTCTTGTTTGTGATGTGAATATTGTTGTGTTGTTGATATTGTTGTGCTGTTGCTATTGTTGTGCTATTGATATTATGTGTTGATTGCTTGTGAGGATAATTCCTCAGTGGTGTTAATACTAAAATTAGGACACACTTGGCAGCAAATTGGGGGTGTGACTTGAATAAAAACAAATCCTCTAAAATCATTCAAACCTAAGTTAAAGTCCTAAATTAATGGAAATGATCTTATTGAAATTCCCTCTCTATCTATTCCTCTATTCTATGAAAACAATTATATTTTCTTTATCAAAATTCTAGGAGTGAGATGAACTAATAATCATCCCCACTTCATATCACTCCCTCCTTAAGTAAACCTACTTTTCGATTTAAATCAAACCCCTCAAATCATTTATTAAAAAGGAAATGAAGGTCATGAATTAGAAATGGTCTTCATAAATAATTTCCCTCCCCAATTCTCTTTTTCCTCCAAACAAATGTTTTCTCTATGAAAATAAAACTTATTTGAAGTTATCTTATTTGTCAAAGAAGTTCCAAAAGTTCAAAACCATATTTTATCACATGCTTTAAAAATATTAAAGGAGTATCAAATACAAATTTCCAAAAATGATTTATTTAAACCCTATGAACAAATATTGCTCAAAACATTTTATTTTCAAAAACCAATTTTTGTGGAGCTTCTACATGTATATGGGAGGCTACATGAATTTTCTCAACTTTTTATAAAGTGTTTAAGTGCCCCAATTAAAATCCCTAAAACCTACTGGTTTCAAAAAGAAATAGAAGAAATAGAAGCAGGGACTTGTTTGTGATTGTAAAAAGTATTCCAGGGGGCGTTCTGTAAAATCTTCGTTGACCTCCTGTAGCTGACGGCGCCCGACGCTGCGCCGTGCTGCCGTGCTCGCTGCGTCGCCGTGCTCTCCTCGCCTCGCCTCTGCCTCACGCCTCGACCTGGAGGAGCTGAAGCCTCCACGCCACTCACCTCTGCTCTCCCTTGTCCCCCATCACCCCTGTTGCAGCGATGCGGCACGGCACGGGCGCCGTGTTGCTCACACCGTCGTCGCCGTGCTCTTCCCGCGCAATGTCGACACCGTCTGGACCCCGCTCCTCTCTGCCGCTCTGCGAGACGATAAGAAGCACCACGCCGCTCCTTTGCTCCTCTGCTCCCCCATTTGCCCCCTCTCGCTCGCTCTCTCTTTTTCTCTCCACGGACACGAACCAAGGCCGATTTGCCGTCGCGCATCGCCGGCCATAGAGAGCTCCCCATCCAAATCCCAGACCACCAGCAGCTTCGCCGTGCCCTACTCTCCCTCTCTGCGCGAGGAATCGCAGAGGGAAGCCCTGGATCGAGCAAGCCGTCTTCACCTTCTTCCTCTCCGGCCGCGGACATGCGAGCAAGCTCGCGAGTGCCACGAACCTCCATTCATCACCATTTTTGTGCCATTGAGCTCCCCTCATCGCGCTCTCTCTCACTGGCATCATCTTTTCGTTTAGGGACCGCCGTCGCCGCCGTGATCCCCTGCCGAGCTTCGTCCCTCTGTTCGTGTCGAGGAAGACGAAGACAGGCCGTACCCGTTCGCTCGCCTGCGTGGGCCGCGAGCTGGGCCTCTCCCCGTGTTGCTCAGCCCAGATCCAGCCAGCTCCAGTGCCAGATCCAGCCCGCGAACCTTTTTCTTAGGTTGTTTATTTCCTTATAGATTTGTTTCTGTACCTTTAGTTTAAATCGTTTTAAAATAGTTTAAGTGCAAAGTTGACCAAACCAAAAATCACACAAGTAGCCTGATAAGTTTTGAGTCATTTCTAACTTACAGATCTGAAAAATATCAAATTGTGTGACCCTGGAAATTCCTGATTTGCCACTGGTCGAAATCACTCTTTTAGTCATAGACTGAGTTAGGATGATCAAAAATTTATGAACCCAATTGTTTTAGAAAGCTCTTCACATTACCTTTCAGTAGAAATTGGTCTCATGTGTTTTGGATGTTTAGAACAAAAGTTGCATGCATTTCTAGTTTAGGCCAGCAAGCACTTTGTGCATTTTTAATAAATTATGTAAATAACTTTTTGGATCAAACTCACTTGGAGTAGTTTCTAATAGCAACAGAGAACACAAACCCGAGTTTGCATGGTTGTTTGATTGACAGAACTCCCTAGGTGTAATATTTAGTAAAAATAATGTTTCTGCCTCTATTTGAAAGAAAGTAATTAAAATGGTCTTGTTATTAAAAATATGTTTTATTCTTGCAAATACTTGTTTTGGTACTATTGCTTGCTAGTTACTATGGTTAGCATGTTGGCATATGTTAGTACTGTTAGTGAGTGCTATGCTTGTTTAACTTGTTGTTAAATTAGTTTTGTGTGATTACATTTTTTTTAAATTGTTGGCTAAAATAAATCGTATAGAAAGTAAATAAATCCATATCTCAAGATCTAGGAATCCAAATAAATCAAACTCAAATGCTCTGGAAAGCTTATGAAATTATTTAACTCACTGAAGTGGTTTCATCTCATTTAGTTTAATATTAAAAATGTGTTATTTAAAATGCCACAGAAGGTTTAGATTCTAAACTTGTTTGTTTCTGATACTCAAATAGTCCAAATGATGCCAATCCAATTTTGTTAGCTTAGTACTGTGATAACTTAGCTCCCCTATTTTTGGTAGAATTAATTGACTATTATTATTTAATTGGCATTAGTTTGGTTATTAGAAAACCTTTCTGGACTAAAACAATTATAGAAAAATAATGGTTAATCCAAATGGGTTAGGACCAATTTTGTTAGGTCACATTTAGTCAAGGTTAGTTTCCCCTAAAAGGATTTAATTTTTGAATAACATTAACTCGCGTTGTAGCAAAAACTTGATTAAATAGTTTCTGTAATAAAACAATTGTGTAGGGAGTTTTATAACTCCAAATGAATCAAATCCAAGTGTGTTGTCTCCTACACTTCAGTAGCTTTCTGTAGAAGTTTAGTTTGTATTTTTGTGACCAACAGAACCCAGGTTACGCAATTAAACATGCACCACTAGATTCTGCCATATTTAAAACCTAATTAAATAATGGTCAATTCAATTAAATTGAAATCAAATTGTGTTGCTTTGTGTGTGCAGTAGCTATGTTTGATGCTTGAGAGTTGTTGTGATGCTTGATTGAGTAGTGTGGCGATTGTCAACTTGTTTGTTAGATAATAATCTTCCCTCATGATTGTTGCTTGTTAGTATTGCTTGATGTTGTTGTTGGAGTGTTCTACTGTATGTTGATTGTTCTTTCCTCTTTGCGACGCTAGATTTAAACGCTACCGGAGTAATCGTTGGAAAGGTTTTATGAGAGAAGAATCGAAGTTTATTTCTTTGATCAGTAAGGAGAAGTCCAGGGACATCATGCTGGAATCAGGCAAGCTACTTCACTGAGCTTGCATTTATATACATCTATTTAATCTGAGTTGTTCAAAAGTATCAATGATTTTGGAAAAACCCTTTTTACAAATACATGAAAACTATTTTGCCACCCTATGTAGAAATATAGGGTAGTTATTTACAACTATAGGATGGGAAAAACAATGTTATTCAAAACTCCTTTGAAAATACTTGAATGAAGGTGAAGTACCGAAAGGTCGGTATGAAGGTGAAGAAGCAGAGAATGGTGTTGTTTTGGAAAGAAAAATGCACATTGTGTCCTTGTACTTACATCCCCAGCCGAAAATCTGTGCGACCACATTTACCCACATATGGGCAAGGGCGTAGTCATATAGTTTGCTCGTGTTAGTACTGGATGCCTCAACAACGAGGATGACCTCGTTCCATGAGGGGATGGTCTGAGGACCTACTCCCTGACCTGGTATGAGTTGGGAGAAAGAGGATTGAAGGGCTCCCTTGGGTCTGCCGGGCAGAACTACGAGTCCTCACACTTAGTTTCTGAGGATTTAAGTGTCGATGGAAAGTGTCGTAGAGGCAGGGTCCTATACTAGCATGAGCCAAGGACAGGCTATGGCCGGGAACTCAACTTCGCATACCTCTGGTATGGCGGAACGTGGCTGACACGATGAGTGACCGGATGGGTGTGGGAAAAGCGTACTACCTCTGCAGAGGGTAAAACTATTCGAATAGCCGAGTCCTCGGATATGGACAGCTGGAACGAACTGCCGGGTCCTATGTGCAAGTTTTGGAAAGTTTTGAAAAGTGTTTCGGCTTAAAAGAAACGGAGGAGGAGAAAATGTTGTGTACCTATACCAATGACTTGGTATGAGGTTGTAGAGTGAAATGGACCATGTTGATATATGGTCTGGAGAAAGGAGGAGTTTTCGAAGAAATAACTAAAATAATGATTTCTTAAAGGCTAGTTATAAACTTCTTCTACCTTAGTCAATAAAGCTATAGAGATGTTTTACAATAAAACTATAGAGATGCTAATCAATAAGGATATAGAGATGATTTTCAATAAAAATATAGAGATGGTTAAACAATAATAAAAGTCTTGAAATAAGAATAAAATTAGTGCATACTCAAGTTGGGGTAGTTTGCGAGTACAATCAAATGTACTCATATTGGTTTCGTCCCTGGCTATTGTCTTAGCCAGATTTTAGAGAAGTGCAGCTTGAGGGAGAAGATGGAAATGACGTCAATGCGAACTAGAGCGCTTCCCAGTCAGTTGCTGCCTGTAGGGTTGTGGCAAATGACTTGGGCTCCACGTTGTTTGGTGATATCCGCTGCAAGTACCTGATGGAGTTGATCACTTCAATCAAGTAAATAAATAAATTCGGTATGTATGGATGTTCTTTGGTTACCAGTTTGATTGTGCTTCAGCGACACACTGATCATGGGATCGCTGATGTGTAGGCACAAGGGTATTTCGGACAGCTAGTCCGGGGTCCCCACAGCAGCGCTCCGTCGAAAATGGACAGGGAGAAACGTCGCCCGCACCTGGTCCCGCACGACCTTTGGCCCCAGTCCATGGTCGAGCAACTACTGCGGCGGCGCGCGGCCACCATTTTTATTGGTAGGATCTAGGTCTAGCTGAAATGTCTAGCCGTATATATTTTCTATTTGTACAAACTTGTATGAACTTGCTGTTGCTTGATAAAAATCACGGCACAAAGTAGTATTTCGAAATTTTCGATACTGATCCGCGTGATGAATTTGCAAACCAGAAGAATGGTTTTGGGAACCGAAACCAGTTATTGATTTGCATTTATCCGGGATCGACTAGAAATGCTCCTCAGACAAGAACGGGTCGCGCGGCTACCTCTACCACGTACTCCTTCCGTTCCAGATTAATTAACTTCCATTTGTTCACATGTGGATGTATCTATACGTGTAACATGTCTAGATACGTCCATGTGTGGACAAATGAAAGTCAATTAATTTAGAACGGAGGCCGTACGTTGCGTACTTTACATGCGCGGTCGCTGGGTTCGTCGGTCTCCGTTTAGATTTCCCTACGGATATGTATGTGTTGTGTGCTGGCGCCTTGCCCATGATGCGGAGTTACGCTACGCGTCGCTTTTGGCGAGCGGTTTAGCTCGGATAACGACTCCATACTATGAAGAAGAAATCAATGGATCGTTGTGTTTCTTAATTAATCAGTAGAGTGCAGCGACAGTGAGCTATCCGGCCGGGGCCATGCAGCAGTCGCTTTCCTCTCCAATTAAGCTGTCCAGAAAGAGCCCAAAAAGAGGATACGTGTAGGCATCAATCAACCAAGCTATGGCCTTTACGCGCGCCGATGGTTACGTCCGGTTACAGTTACATTGATGCATGTCTGGTAACATCACATAGTAGTATTCAGATTTCATTTCTGCCAACTAATCGGATGTCGTCGTCTAGCGGCTACATGGAATTAATATAGATGTGGCATTGAACTCATCATCTATGAGGTTGAGCCGACTGTCGAAATATCATCATTTTGTTCCTAAAGTTCTCACATGTCGATGATAACCAAGCAGGACTTTCGTGAATGTTAGTTTCGTGAGCTTATTCTAAAATCTCAATAACTATATCGCGAGTGGGGTGCCTCCTTCCCGAGGTTGGTGGCGGCCTGGGGTCTTCTTCTCCGATGCTTCGTCGGCGATGAGGTTCTTCTCCAGGCGTTGCGGTGGTTCAGCGATCGGCCTCTCAGGTTCTTCAGGCTTCGCTGTTGTGCTGGGCTTCATGGGTTTGTTCGTCTGCGTATTTCTGTGCTTCATTTTTATTCTGTGTTGTATTCTGTGTTGAATACGCAGTGTGGATCCCTTCAAAAAAAAAATATATCGCGAGTGTTTAGAAAAATATGCCAACAAAATCGAACTCGTTAGTACAGAATAAATGCCGCGCACATCATTTTGATACAGATGACGGAGTTTCAACCACCATTCAAAAACACACACACAAAATCGAACTCATTAGTACACAAAATGAACCGGATGGGATACCACAGATCACTCACAATACGATTTTAAAAACCATGTGTAGGTGTTCCGTTGGAGGTTGACCGGATGGTGGAGCGGCCGTGACCATGGCCTCGGAGGCGTGACCCGATGTCCGAACTACCGCAGTAGAAGCTCTCGTCGAGTTGAACATGAGATTTATCGCCACGCGTCCCATTCCGGCATCAGCGAGAGCCCGTATGCTTGTTGCGACGTCGTCGAGTTAGAACTCGTTGGGCGGAAGTGGCGGGACCTTAAGATAAGGTTTTTATAACTTGCAAGCCTTAAGATAAGGTCACAAACGAATTGTTCCTCCACTAGTTAGAGAACTAGAGGGAATATCAATGACATTACTCTTCACTGTACAAACTCCCATGATTTCCTTAACACATCACAACCAATGGACTGGCTGCCTACAAGGATTGATCGCCGGTTATAGGTTGAAATGAAAAAAAATGATGCCATTAAACCGAATAGTATCAGTTCATACCACGCGATCGATCCACGGGCCAAAACCCAATCCTTCTGGATTCACAGAAAGTGCTCGGACCGGGCTTAGAATGGTGACGACCTGAAGTATATTTGGATGTTCACAATTGCAACCCAGCCCATAATTTCCTATGAGTTATCACTGGGCCAACTCGCAAGCTGGTGTCTTTCCGAAGAAAATGCCCGCAGAGCCCACGCCCTCCCTCAAAAAATGAAAAAACAAACTAAGAGCCAGCGCCCGGGTCATTCATGGCGTTGGCACCAAGGACGGGACAAGATCCAACGCGGCCGGCGCCAGTCACACCCCCACGCTACCACGAACGGCCTACCCCGACTCCCGAGTGGCCGAGGCGTGCTGCATCGGCACGGTGCCTGTGACCACGCGTTGCTTGCTGCTCCCTCAGCTTCGAGTCTCCAGCAATGGCGTTGTTTATAGCGTGGAATCCGGAATGTGGAGGGAGAACGAAGTAGTCGGTGCAGCTTACACGTGAAATATATAGTTTGTCAAATACTCCTGCATGCCTCTCTCTGCGACCTCAACTGCCGTGCCCCATGCTTTACGGGTCAACCACATGCCTAAAATCGATCGAATGTGTGTGTATATAAAGGGGAATAGGGGATACGCAACTTGGCAGTTGACACGCAGCTAGCTCCTGTTGGATTTTTGTCAACGCCTCACAGGTTCACAGGAAGATCGATCGAAGGATTCCCCAAGCGCGATCGTGGGAAACTCCCTCAGCTTCGGGAACAATATGACGGTAATTAAGCTGAACTTTCCTCCATGAATGCTTTTGCGATTTAGCACCGTTCATATGTAGTTTTGTCGTCCTTCCACATTATCGGTTCATCACCATTTTTTTCTGATATATATGCTGTCTTGGTCCATGATCTCACATACAAGATCGTGGAGATGTGCGTGCATATGTGCTGCGAAGGGTGCGAGAAGAAGATACGGAAGGCAGTCCAAAAGTTAGAAGGTACATACGACTGTAGTTTCTAAGATCATGAATAAAGAGCACCTTCAGGGGTTATGATGCACTACAGCACTAGTATATACTCTGAACATGCCACTGATCTGGTCACAGGAGTGGACGAGGTGGAGATCGACATGGAGATGCAGAAGGTGACGGTGAACGGGGACGTGGAGCAGAAGAAGGTGCTCAAGACGGTGCGGAGGACGGGCAAGCGGGCCGTGCTGTGGCCGACGTCGCCGTACATCGCCGGCGCAGGCGGCGGCGGCGCCGTCCAGCTCCTCGCGCAGCACCAGCACCAGTACCACCCGGGCGCCGGGGCCCAGACGTACGCGGCGGGCCCTACCTCCTCGTACAACTACTACAAGCACGGCTACGACGACTCGCGCCTCTACGGCGCCAACTCCTCCGTCGTCGGCACCAGGGCCACGGATTACTTCAGCGACGAGAACACCGGAGGCTGCTCCGTGATGTGACCTTGTGATTTTTTGATCACATCTATTCCATTTATTCTCTCTCTGTAAATTAAGCACGATCTCTTGAAAAAGTTCAAACAGATTCCACGATTTCGAATATTTTGTTTAGGCATATTGAGAATTAGCCGTATGTCTGAAGTCTGAACAGTGTAGACTTGGAAGGTGCGGGCATCTGGGCCAATACATGAGCCGCTACGTTCGAATGGAACAATATATTGTTATTCCTGTAGCATAATTAAAGCATTCACTTTTTGTTTGTTATTCCTGTAGCATGCCACTATACGAGCAACTTAAGCATACGCGGTGCTACACGAATGTAATATTCTTTGCTCCGATAGTTTATTCCATGTCTGATAACCGCACGGTGAGCATATGTAAGTTCGTAACATCCCCCGCGTACGTCCGTAAGACACCATCCGTTGGGGTTCTGCCCGTAGGTTTAGGATTACCCATTCGTTGCCTAGAGTTGATGACAGTAGCGTTCAAAACAATACTGCTGGAATTAAAGCAATACTAAAATCTTTCGAATATGCAGTTCCAAAAAAAAATCTTCTAATATGTTAGTAAGTGTCTTCTATTTCATTTGTTACCAAGAAAACAAAATCATGACATCGCAGGAAATAAGGGTGGTGGTGCAGGGACAAGAAACAGAGAGGGAATGGTCACGGGTACTACACAGCCCACCTGGTTTACCAATATCCTAATCGGCGCGGGGGGGGGGGGGGGGGGGGGGGGGGGGGGGGGGTAAGAAGGGAGGCGGTGTGGTGACGAAGTTCTCCGTAAGAGCAAGTACAATAGTACAGCCAACAGCTGGCTATAAGAGATTGCCATGTCATATATAGCCAACCATATAGTCAACATGTACAATAGTTAGCTATAAGAATATGTTACTTTATTAAGATATGGCCTACCTCCCACTCTCACAAAGTGCCTAGGAGCACGTGATAGAGCTGGCTCTTGCATGAGAGCCCACTCCCCTTCTCTCTCCTCCATGTCATCCAACAAATATTATTTTAACCCTTATAGCCTGCTTACATAAGCTTATTGTACTTGCTCTAACAAATCCTCTTCTTTTTTTAATTAGTCTTAGGACATCTTCAACAGCACACTCCATACAAATCAACTCTAACACTAAGCCCCAAACTAGAGCCCCTAGAAACCAAGTAGGGGTTGTCCCTTACTTCTCATGGCCCAAGAAGCGCTACTAACTTTAGAAGCAGCCCTTGTTGTTTAGCCATGTTTTCTTCTCTATACGTGTGAACCATTCGTTATTGGGCCACTTGCGAGGAATCGGCGACTTGGTGGTGGAGAAGCTATGGTGACATTGACAACGGCTGCAAAGTGCTAGGAGAGACATGCCACGTCAACAAAAGGGGAGAAGTCCTCATATTGGATGTTTTGATGAGTGCGTCATTTTGGAGCTTGGTCTCCATGGGGCCCTTTTAAAAAAAATCAAAAATGGCATTTGTAAGTTTCAGAAATAATCAGAAAAAATCAAAAAAAAAATAGATGTAGATAATGATGAACTCTACCCATGCAAAAAAACTAATTCAAACTAATTTGTATTCTAGCCCGAGTGAAAATGAAAAAAGGATGGATCTAGGTCTAGTGAAGAGTGCGCATTTTAAAAATTTAGAAATTTTATCAGATTTTTCGTTTTTGCCAAGCCTAGAATACACGTATTGGTTTTTTGCACATCGGTAGAGTTCGACATTATCTACATTTAGGATTTTTCTTCAATTTTTTGGAACTTGAGATGAAGATTTTGAATTTTTAAAAAAATCGGGCTCCATGGAGCCCTAGTTCCCTCTGGACTTTTTTGTGCTTTAAGGATGTTTTTGGGCCATCCCTATTTTAATGCCCCTAAGAGATTTAGAGCTCGTGTGGTGAAGTTGACTTAGCGGCCAACGACGACTATAGTAAGAAACGGCTCAGCCCAGAAACAACTCCTTAAATGACGGCTTAACAGAATTCTTCTCTAAACGATGCTAGGCCCGTAACTGAATTTCCTTTTTAGTAAAACGATGCTTTAAGCCTTGTAGTACAGTAAACCCACTAATAGATAATTAAAACGTCTCAAACGTATCTATAATTTTTGATGTTCCATGTTGATATTATACCAATTGTTACATGTTTTGCATCCACTTTATGTCACTTTTATACATTTTTTGGGACTAACCTATTAACAAGATGCCACAGTGCCAGTTCCTGTTTTCTGCTGTTTTTGTATTCCAGAAAAGCTAGTCAGGAAATATTCTCGGAATTGGACGAAAATTTACGGAGGTCCCTATTTTATCAAGAAACACATGGAGTCCAGAGGGGAGATGGAGAGGAGCCAGGGAGGCCCCACACGCCCCCTGGGCGCGGCCAAGGGTGGGCCCGCGCCCTAGGTGCGTGTGGGCCCCTCGGGGCTCTCCAGCCGCCGCCCTTTCGCCTACTTATTCCCCCCGATGCAGAAAAGTTCCAGAGGCGCCTCCGTCGTCAACCCTAGCTCGGGAGGGTCTAGAACCTCTTCCCGGCACTCTGCCGGAGAGGGGAATCATCACCGGAGGGCTCTACATCACCATGCCTGCATCCGGAGTGATGCGTGAGTAGTTCATCCTTGGACTACGGGTCCATAGCAGTAGCTAGATGGTTGTCTCTCCACTTTGTGCCATCATGTTTAGATCTTGTGAGCTTCCTAACATGATCAAGATCATCTTATTGTAATGCTACATGTTGTGTTTGCTGGGATCCGATGAATATTGAATACTATGATCAAGTTGATTATTAATCTATGATACATGTTATTTATGATCTTGCATGCTTTCCCTTACTAGTAGATGATTTGGCCAAGTAGATGCTTGTAACTCCAAGAGAGAGTATTTATGTTAGATAGTGGGTTCAGTCTCCAGTAATCTGGGCGAGTGACAGCAACGCCTAAGGTTGTGGATGAAGGAGATATGCCCTAGAGGCACTTAATAAAGATAGTTTAATTGTCATATCTGAATTGTTCGTAATATGTTTTATACCATGCTATAACTGTATTAAGCGGAAACATTAATACACGTGTGCTAGATAAACAACTAGGTCCCTAGTAGACTCTATTTAACTAGTTCATTGTGCAATCGATGATCGAGATTTCCCGATCATGTGACGTTGGTGTCAATTGACAATGGAGTCATATCATTGGTAGAATGATGTGATGGACATACCCAATATTTGTAGGACGTAGTCATTGCGCCTTTGACCGTGAGATCAACTCTTATCGCTATTTCTGGAAGATGCTTTGATTGCATCAAACGTCATATCTTATATAGGATGACAATAACGGTGTCCCTCTCGGGTATCGGAAGGGAGTATGTTGAGATGAGGGATCAAGAGCAGGATTTGCCAATCCGCATAGCAGGATAGATACTCTGGGCCCACTCGGTGAGATTATGTCAATGAGCTTGCAAGCATGTGACTAGCTCACGAGGACATAATATCACGGACGAGTAAAGAATAGTGTTGTCGATAACGATATCAAGCTAGGTATCATGATATCTAAGAACGAGTCTCGGACACACTAAGTATCGCCAGGCAAAAGGTTTAAGACTCGGCGTCTAAGGTTCGAACGAAAAAGTTATTCGTTATCTCACAGGGATTAATCCTGGGTATCCAAGGTCCACGGATTAGTCATTGATCGAAGAACGTGTCTCGATCATGTCTGGAGAGATCTCGAACCGTAGGGTAACACACTTAAGGGGAGATGACATGTTTATTTAGATTGGACATAGAGAAGAAAATTGAGAGAAGAACACCGGAAGTGTTCCGGACACATCGGAAGTGTTCCGGGTGATATCCGACGGAATTCGGGGGCCGACGAAATAGTTTTCGGAGCCGGAATAAATTAGATAATATGTATTTAATATTAATTAGTGTAATTAATAGTTAAATATATTTTTATTTAATTAATTTCGAATTTTTAAAGGCTGCACACCTAGATGGGCCTAAAGAGGCCCATGGGGGGGGGGGGGGGGTTCCCCTCTTGGTGCGGTTTGAGAGGGGAACCCTAGGTGGGCCGAATGGGGCCCACCTAGGGCCGGCAGCCCCCTTGGTGCGGCTGCACCATGTGGGATTAGTCCCACATGGCTAAGCCAAGGGGAGTTGCACTCTCCCCTCCCCTTTATATAGAGGTGCACCCATGCCTTTGAAAACACACCAGAAATTCTCTCTCTCTCCCGTTTAAGTCGTGACTCCGCAATTGGGGTTGTGCACGGGTTGAGGTTTTCTCCACCATATGCACACCGCCGTGCTGCTGGTCTTCCGGTCCAAGTCTTCTACTTCCGCTGCTCGTCCCTGGATCGGAGCCCGGAGGTCGTCATCTCCACCGTATGTGTGTGACTCCCTGCGAGGCACCACACTTGGGGTGCTAGGAGGTGTTCGCCTCCTCCACCATGAGGACGGCGTCGCCCTCATCGTCATCGCCGTCTTTATCGCGTCAAGATCTTCGCTTCCTCGAGGTCGGCTACGTCGTCTTCATCACGCGTCGTCATCAAAACAGATCTTTTGATCGTCGACGCTTACGGTCTACAAGGGTATGTATACCGTCTTCTACCGTATAGTATATCTGCATAGTGTAGATCCTGGCTAGTATAAGGTTATCGTTGTTAGGAATTTTTTTTGTTTTCTGCCAACGATCCCCTTCAGTGGTATCAGAGCCGATCTATGCGTAGATATAGCTATACCGTTTTAGAACCCATGTTCTCATGGGGGCATCGTTCTTTTAGAAGCTATCCTCTAGCGTGCACTTGTTTAGCCGGCGGCATTGAGTTGATGAAGCGGCCCGGACCGACTTACGCGTACGCTTACGCGAGACTGGTTCCACAACTGACATACGGCTTGTACCGTATATGTGGCTGGCGGGTGTCTGTCTCTCTCTCTTTAGTTGGCTTTGCATTTTCAATGGAGGGCCCGAAAGGGATACATAAATAGCGACTATTTGATCGTTGTTGTGGTCATAGGTTCGTAGGTATGAATCGGTTCTATTTACGAAAGCCCCAAGCCACGTAAAATATGCAAAAGATAAAGTAGAAAGCGTCTAACTTTATTTTGCAGGGGCAATGTGATATGGTCAAGGTAGGTTTGATAAATTGTTTATAAACTGTGGGCGCGAAGGAGACCATCGGCGCAAGGACCATATCACGTCGCATTACATTTTGATGTTATGTTGTTGTTTGCATCTTATATTGTGTATATATATATATGGTTATATATTAGTTACACGGCGGTAGTAATATAAGATGATCCCTCCAAAATACCATTAGTGTTCTCCCTTTGGCGTGCACCACCAAGAAAGTTCTACGTTATGAGGCAGGCCGTGACGATCGGGTGTCAGACATATCGTCGTTCGCATACGGTGGGTGTAAGACATGTTTGCACAAGCGTATACGCTGAAGGTTATTATGGCGAGCCTAGCATGTACAGACATGGCCTCGGAACACGGTGACCGAAAGGTTAAGCATGAGTCACAGAGTTGTTGTGATTGACATGTCGATGTCTACCTTTGAAGTTATGTTGCCGGCTCTGACGATGAGGGGTTGCATAATGGATGAGGATCGTGTAATCACTAAAACGATTAGAGGGATATTCGTTTTGAGTGGGAGTTCTGGTAGTTTTATTTTATTAAAACTTGAACCCATATTTATTATGAACAAAGTCTTTATATTTTGCAAAACCTTTGTAGATATTAACCAGTGTAATAGCCCTCTTTAAAAATTAGGCGCATTCCTGCGATTGAGAAACTTAAAAGGTTGGGTCCAAACTTCATAGTTTTATACGGTAGCTTGAGGATACTCCTTGTTTAAACCGTTAGCTCTATGTGATACAATACCGCTAGGAGATAAATCCGGAGATTCCGCTAACAAAAGGATAATTTGGATTATCAAGTTTTGTGCGGATAATTTCATCATAGTCCAGTGTATGCTATGATCTCTACCATAGAGAATTAACTGTGGGTGCGAGTTGTCAGATCGCGAACATATGAGATGATCGCTGAACTCGAGATACACCGCAAGTTGGGTTGATGAAGTTTATCAGTACTTTGACTGTTTTCTTCTCAACCCAGATGGAAGAGAACACTCGCATTAAAGGAGCACGTGGCAGTCATATTTGATGACATTGGTCATACTTGATGACATTAAGACGCCTCGCTCACTCGATCACTGGATGACAGAAAATGTTGCCAGATGCAAATGTTTTTGTCATAGACTATGTCATGCAAGGGGAATCGTTCACCTTCATGAATTCTTGATTGCAGAATCAAGTAGATGAAACAGATCGCCGGGAAGTATCAATGATGATGGTGTATATATGATATACACGTTATGAATGTTTTACCTAAGCAAGTACTGCAGCAGTGACTAAGTTTTGATACTAGTCATGTTTTATGAAAACAAGATTTTCTGCTTGAGTAGCTTGGAAGGATGAGGTGATAATGTGTGTTGATGATGGCAGACAATATGTTGTGATGGTCATAGACACTCTCCCTCTGCATCTACCATTTGATAAATTCTTTTGTGATCGCCTGTTAGTATGATCATTATAAGTGTGTCTCCTCTAGCGAGACGATTGTTCATATATGTTAGTGACAAAATCGTTGTCCTATATTTATGAAGTAATGATCATACGTCGATTTGAATTTAGATGGTAGAAGCTCCCACATTCATAACATTAATGCCAAAGGATAAACTTAATAAAGACACCACATTCTTGTGGCACTAACGTTTAAGTCATGTCAATGTTATAGTCAATGAAGAAGCTCCATTCAGATGGATCTCCGAGTCCTTAGATTTTGATCTTTTGACACTTGCAAGATAACTAAGACACCGTTTTCGGAAAGCGGGCATATAACTTATTGAGAATCATGCATATGGATGTGTGTGGATCAATGAAGTAATTAACGTGTAGTGGAAATCTTTATTTCGTAAACTTCACAAATGATTCGAGTAGATATGGATATATCACTTGATCAAATGTTGGTCTGAAAGGTTTTGATTTGATCAAACAAGTTCGAAGTGAAGTAGAAAAATAACTTAACAAGAAAATCAAATTCCTGCGATACAGATCGAGGAAATGAAGATTTGAGTTATAAGGTTGGCATATCATTGGAAGACTTGTGAAAGAGTTCCACAAATTACGTCGCATGGAACACCATATGTTGTGGTGTGTTTTGACGTCGTAATCACATCTATTGGATATGTGTGGTAAATAAAATCTCTTATCGAATTATTGTGATCATTGGAGTCATATGGTAGAAACAAAACATTCACGTTAGATAATAGGGAAACCATCTAATCCGTGGAGGCAATACCATATGAGTGATGGCATGGCTTTTAGCCTAGATTGTCGTTTCGGTATTTTAGTGTTTTGATGTGATCAAACCTAAAAGCGGATAGATTCATCTTTGTAGTGTATCTAAAATATCAGTTGGATACGTTTCTCACGACAAAGGCAAACTGGTTGCTGGAACGTACCTTGCTTAAGAAATAGTTTCTTATCAAGGATATAAGTGGGAAAGAAAGTAGAGCAAGACGAAGTTAATGAACTTCTCTCCGGAATTCGAGTGGCGCAACGGAAACGGTTCCGGTACCGTCCTCTGCAACGGAAGGAAAGCTGATGATAAATGATCATGATGCTCTGCTCATACTAAGGTCGTAGGCGTATGAGGTTGTGTTCCGCATGTGTGGTACGACAATCTTGTTATGAACGTCATGTTAATGGAACATGACAAACCTACGAACTACGAAGAAGTGATGGTGAACCTAAGTCCGAAAATTGGCTATATGCCATGTATAATCCGAGATAAAATCCATGTACGATTACCAAGTAATGACTTGGGTAAGTCTTCTTGATGGGCTCAGGCCGTTGAGAGTAAATGGAATTTTATGACAAAATAGACACTGACGGAAAGACAACCGTCTATAAGGATCGATTTGTCGTAAAACAGTTTCGACAAATTCAAAAGTTGACCACAACGAGATTTTGTCTCAAGTGGCGATGCCTAAGTCTGTTTAGGATTGTTCTAGCAATTATTTTCAATTAAGAAATTGATGGATGGATAAAGAAACCGTGTTCCCTAATGGCAACATTAAGGAAGAGTTGTAATCGGTACAACAAGTAGGTTTTGTTGATCCTAAGGATGCTGGACACGTATGCAAACTTCAGCTGTCCATTCATGGGCTGAAGCAAGCATATCGGAGCTGGAATCTTCACTTTGATAATGTGATCAAAGGATTTTGGAGTTGTCCAAAATAGTTGAAGAAACCTGCATTTACAAAGAAGTGAGTGGGAGCTAAGTAGCTTTTCTTGATCTTATATGTGAATGGCATATTTGAGTGGGAGCTAAAAGAAATTCCCTGGTCTTATATGCGGAAGGCGTATTTGAGTGGGAGCTAGTGTCATTCCTGATTTTATATGTAATGACATATTGAGAATGATACAGATCCTCTAGTAAAGTATAAATGATTATTTAAGTGATTAAATTTTCTATGAATGAAGTTAGGAGTATTAGGCATCAGGTCTATAATTTGTATAGATCAAAAGGGGCTTAATAACATTAGGTCGGAATATTTTCCTAGGTTAAGATTCTGAAGTGTTTCAGAATAGAACAAGCGAAGAAAAAGGTTCTTGCTTGTATGACTAGGTAAAATATTAAGTTTATCTTGGTTTTCAGTGATAGCTAATGATGTCGACATCCTCTATGCCTCAGCCATAGATTCTATCAGACTGAAAGCTCGACTTGGTGTGACCCAAGTTCTTGGTTGAAGAACGGGTTCTAGAGTGATCCTGGATGGATCAATGAACAAACGTTAAGTATTTTCTTCAGTGTCTGAGAGAACTGAAGATATGTTTTCTGGTATAGGGTAAGAGTGAAAAGACAACTTGCCGTAAAAGGGTTACGATGATGCAAGTTATGACACTGACCCATACGACTAGAAATCTCATACAGGAGATGTCCTTTGTTTTGAAGAAAGACATGGTTAGCTTGCGAAGTCGCATATGAATGCACTGTCGCATAATCTACATAGGTATAGAAATATATGGCAACTCCAGAAGTAGCTAGTGTGATTGGACTGAGCGGTTTTCCGAGCATGTATGGTTCCCTTAATAGATCTCTTAGACTTTTAAGGCCCATGCTACGCGAAGGTTCGAGTCTCACTCCATCGACTAAGATATATTTCACCGTTATCATATGATACGGGATGATGTCAAACGAGTTGACATAGAAATGTTGCAAAGTACATACAGATCTCAATGTGGGAGATCCGTTGACTAAACTTCCTCTTCCACAGGACAAGCATGCACCAAGTTGCTATAGGTGTTTAAGCTTTTACCAAAGTGGTAAACTAGATTAAGTGTTACTCTAGTGCAAGTGGGAGACTGAAGGAGATATGCCCTAGAGGCACTTAATAAAGATAGTTTATTTGTCATATCTCAATTGTTCGTAATATGTTTTATACCATGCTATAACTGTATTAAGCGGAAACATTAATACACGTGTGGTAGATAAACAACCAGGTCCCTAGTAGCCTCTATTTAACTAGTTCATTGTGCAATCGATGATCGAGGTTTCCCGATCATGTGACGTTGGTGTCAATTGACAATGGAGTCATATCATTGGTAGAATGATGTGATGGACATACCCAATATTTGTAGGACGTAGTCATTACGCCTTTGACCGTGAGATCAACTCTTATCGCTATTCCTGGAAGATGCTTTGATTGCATCAAACGTCATACTTATATAGTATGACAATAACGGTGTCCCTCTCGGGTATCGGAAGGGAGTATGTTGAGACGAGGGTCAAGAGCGGGATTTGCCAATCCGCATAGCAGGATAGATACTCTGGGCCCACTCGGTGAGATTATGTCAATGAGCTTGCAAGCATGTGACTAGGTCACGAGGACATAATATCACGGACGAGTAAAGAATAGTGTTGTCGTAACGAGATCAAGCTAGGTATCATGATATCTATGAACGAGTCTCGGACACACTAAGTATCGCCAGGCAAAAGGTTTAAGACTCGACGTCTAAGGTTCGAACGAAAAAGTTATTCGTTATCTCACAGGGATTAATCCTGGGTATCCAAGGTCCACGGATTAGTCATTAATCGGAGACGTGTCTCGATTATGTCTGGCGAGATCTCGAACCGTAGGGTAACACACTTAAGGGGAGATGACATGTTTATTTAGATTGGACGTAGAGAAGAAAATAGAGAGAAGAACACCGGAAGTGTTCCGGACACATCGGAAGTGTTCCGGGTGATATCCGACGGAGTTCGGGGGCCGACGAAATAGTTTTCGGAGCCGGAATAAATTAGATAATATGTATTTAATATTAATTAGTGTAATTAATAGTTAAATATATTTTTATTAATTAATTTCGAATTTTTAAAGGCTGCACACCTAGATGGGCCTAAAGAGGCGCATGAGGGGGGAAGTTCCCCCTCTTGGTGCGGTTGAGAGGGGAACCCTAGGTGGGCCGAATGGGGCCCACCTAGGGCCGGCAGCCCCCTTGGTGCGGCTGCACCATGTGGGATTAGTCCCACATGGCTAAGCCAAGGGGAGTTGCACTCTCCCCTCCCCTTTATATAGAGGTGCACCCATGCCTTTGAAAACACACCAGAAATTCTCTCTCTCTCTCCCGTTTAAGTCGTGACTCCGCAATTGGGGTTGTGCACGGGTTGAGGTTTTCTCCACCATATGCACACCGCCGTGCTGCTGGTCTTCCGGTCCAAGTCTTCTACTTCCACTGCTCGTCCCTGGATCGGAGCCCGGAGGTCGTCATCTCCACCGTATGTGTGTGACTCCCTGCGAGGCACCACACTTGGGGTGCTAGGAGGTGTTCGCCTCCACCACCATGAGGACGGCGTCGCCTCATCGTCATCGCCGTCTTTATCGCGTCAAGATCTTCGCGACCTCGAGGTCGGCTACGTCGTCTTCATCACGCGTCGTCATCGAAACAGATCTTTTGATCGTCGACGCTCACGGTCTACAAGGGTATGTATATCGTCTTCTACCGTATAGTATATCTGCATAGTGTAGATCCTGGCTAGTATAAGGTTATCGTTGTTAGGAATTTTTTTTGTTTTCTGCCAACGATCCCCTTCAGTGGATGTGCTGTTGCTACTAGGGGTAACATAACAATGCTATGTCCACGATCATATGTACTTGTTTACTTTACGCACATTGCTTAATGCGATTATCCGTTGTTTGCAACTTAATACCGACGGGGAACACAAATGTCAACCTGAAGGTGGATTATTAGTCATAGATGTGGTTGGATAACGGTCTATGTATTTTGTCGTAATGCCCAATTAAATATCATGGTAGCCATCTTGTCATATATGTATGCATTGTCATGCGCTCAATATTTTGTCAATTGCCCAGCTGTAATTTGTTTACCCAACATGTCGTTTATTTTTATGGAGAGACACCACTAGTGAACTGTGGACCCCAGTCCATTCTTTTACACTGATTAAACCACCAACTGCAAACAATTGTTCTCTTTTACTTTCTGCAATTAAATATTGTTTTCCACACCATACGTTTAATCATTTGTTTTCAGCAAGCCGGTGAGATTGACAACCTCACTGTTTCGTTGGGCAAAGTAGTTTGATTGTGTTGTGTGCACATTCCACGTTGGTGACCGAGAAACGGCACCGCCAACAACCTTCTGAAGTGCTACTGCTCCTACTGGTTCGATAACCTTGGTTTCATACTGAGGGAAAACTTGCTGCTGGACTACATCACACCTTCCTCTTGGGGTCTCCCAACGGAAATAGCATCAATAATGCAAACCAGCAGAAGTATACATACGGCACAAAAAGAAAAGCGTGCTTTGCTTAATGAGAATGTTTAGATTTATTCTGGTTTTGTAGGCACAACGATTCTACTAAAGGGAGTGGGGAGGTTATAGATTCATAGCAGTTTGAAGTGGCAAAACACTGTGGCTTATTAACAAATAAGAAAATCTCAAAAAAGAAAACGAAATGATGATGTAGTTCGGTTGAGGGACAGACAAAGGCAAGAATTAAACTAGTACTCCTTCCGTTTTTATTTGCTTCGTGTTGTGAATTTTTTCAAAGTCGTACTTTTAACAGTTTGACCAACTATACATGGGAAAATATCAACATATATAATATCATATGTATGTAATATGAAGACATATTTTAAGGTGCTTCTAAATATATTAGATTTATATTATAGTTGTTGATATTTTTCCTATATATTTGATCAAAATTTACAAATTTTGACTTTGACTAAACCAGAGCGCGTTGTAATTGTAAACTGAGGGAGTAGCTAGTAAGGCTTCTCCATGTCAAATAACAAGTTCAAAGACAACATGACATAAACAAGGTTCTGAGTGTTGAGCTATCGATCAAACACAAAACCAATCTCATATGAATTGCTAGAATTCACAACTTCACACAATCACAAACACAGATGCATATTCATACCGTTCCATAATTCACAACTTGACAGGATCACATACTCACAACTTGATAGATCACAGAATTCACAACCTCACAGGTTTGAAGATAACTAATAAAATTCACCCGATCCTCATCAAAATAACTTCGTATGCTACTCATATCGATATGCCTGGTCCTCCTCCACGGACTGTTGACCTTGCACCATTGTTGGGATCCCTTGTGCCAGCTGCTGCAGCCCGGCCTTGACATAGCCTGTGCCTACTGGTGGATTGGTTAATGTCGGTTGTTTCTACGGAGAAAAAACCTATTATTTCACATCCTCAACAAGGCCAATGGTGTCGTACAAGGGGTCTTTTGTCCGGCCATAGCCTAAGAAACAAATAATCTATGTAGATAGACCCGTTCCTCGTCGGTGTTGACCATTGCTATTCTAACTAAATTTTGGACCTAATGCTAGTTAAATTAAGTATAATTGTACTAAAATTATATACTTATTATCTTTATCATACTATTCTTTTAATGATTATGTGGTGTGCATTACTTAATAAAGCATTATTAACTAGATAATAAATTTTAAATATACATTTTTGTGTTCTCCATTGTATAGTTGCAATGTTTAGCATTGGAAATATATGTGAGTAGCACAATTTTTTTTTGTGTATTTGTGATATCTCCCTTAATAAGATATTGAAATAGAACCACCTTAAATGTAAAAAAAAAGTGATTTTTTTGAAACAATTCATGGATAATATGGTGCATATTTACATTGTTAGTGTGAATGTTCTTCTCTGTTTTGAATATTATTAAATTTATTTGTAGAGATTCAAAAGTATACATCTTAAAAAATATCTTAATAGAGGTGTGTTGTGTATGAAATATAAATTCAACCATTCGCATGACCCATCGTCCAAAGTGTCTTCAAAGTTATGGTTGGTTCAGCACACATAAAATTGATTTAACGCAGTGTGCTTTGTATCACGTGATGTACTGATAGTTCTACACAAGAATTTCCCTCAATTGAGAACCAAGATATATCGAATCCGTAGGAATAGAACGTCCTGAACTAAGTTAATGGTACCCAAACACAAAACACGAACCCGACGTGTCCTCAATGTTCAAGAAGTTTGTCAAGCTTCCCGTCCCGCTAGTTACAAGGATTAATCGAATAGTGTGGCTGTAATTTATTAAAAACAAATACAGTAAAAAGGACCAATTGGTAAGTTATGGTGAAAAGTAAGTAAATGATGTTGTAAATAATGTTAAAAGAATGACCAGGGGTATCGGTTCACTAGTCATCTCTCCATAAGATAAAAAAATGTTGGGTAAATAAATTACAGTTGTCTAACTGACAAAATTGTATTTCAACTATTATGACAGGATTTTCATGTCAATAACATTATGTCAAACATATATAGACCGTTAAACACATCTATATCTAATACTCCACTTCAAGATCGCTTATATGCTTACATTTCTAAGTAGTAAGTTAAAAACAGATTATTGTCTTATGATTCACACATAATGTAAGCAGTAAACATTATCACCAATCAATAGAAAGTTGACAACAAACCATTGTTTTTGTGCTTTGGTCTATCGCTAATTCAATACCCCTAAGAGATTTAGCGGCCTTAGTAGAGCTCGTGTGGTGAAGTTGATTTTTTTGGCCTTAGGCCCTCCTGAATATAGTTGGAGCACCATGCTCGGCTAGAGTCTCTTTTACAAGATGACCGCGTCAACTTTTTATTCATGTGGAAGAGACTGGGAAGAAAGTAACAAAGTTGTGGGAGCAACGTTTTGGCTTCCGGATGCATATACACCCTTTACGTAAAATGTATTTTAAATATATTTAAAATGTCAAAAAATATTGCTAGTAATACCTAGTAGGAGTTAGAAACAAGCCATTTTCTTGTTGGGGAATTGGTTGTTTCTTCCACAAAGTTGTGGTCCAGTTGACATCAAGCATGTATAAAATAATTTGTAATCTTCGTAATAAGTGAAGAAACAAAATATTGGGACTTTGTTTCTTAGTGCAAAGTTTGGTACTCTCTCCTCTTTGAAAGTTGTACGGTACTGGACGAATGCACAACAGGCACCGGGGCGCGGTGACCAGAACAAGCACGCTCTTGGGTCTTGGCGTGGCATATGCCAATCGGCAGGGAACGGCAGCAAAAGGCACACCCAACTCGTGTTAACACCTCACACCGCAACATATTGTTCGCCTCTCCCGAAGCTGACCGGTCGAGCATCGTTGCAATTTGCAAATGGACTCGGATTCCACCAATCCCCCTCGTCGGCCTTCTCCCCCTTAAATCCCAGCGCAGCGCAGCCTTCCCTTCCACCCGAGGCTGCCAATCGACTCCGTGCTGCCGCGCCACCTCGTCTCCTCCGCGCTTCGTCCATGGCGGCGACGCACCGGGTCTCGGCCGTGATCTTTGACCTTGACGGCACCCTCCTGGACACAGGTACGCTCTCGGATCCGTTACTGCCGTTCGATGCTTGGCGTCCTGTAATGGGGGCAGCTAGCTCCATCGATATGTACTATGCTCGAGCCGATTTGTGTTTCCCTTCTCCAAACCTACCTGCTGCATTAGAAATTCACAACTGGTTGTGCGAGGCGCTGACATTACAAGGAGGGATAGTAAAATTGCAACATGGAGTTTGTAAATTGTGTGTGGTGTGTCTGGGTGCAGAGAGGGCAACACGGGACGTCCTGAAGGAGTTCTTGGAGACCTATGCGAAGGTCCCAGATGCTGCCAAGGAGGAGAAGAGGCTGGGGCAGATGAACAGGGAGTCTACAACCGGGATCATCGCAGACTATGGCCTGCCGCTCACGGTCGAGGAGTATTCAGAGGCAATATACCCGTTGTACATGAAAAGGTTTGCTGCAGTTTTATCGAGCTGATCAAGTCTGAATATGTCAATCACGACTGACTGAACTTGGACTCGCTGTTCTCCAGGTGGCAGAGGGCGAACCCGCTCCCAGGAGTTAAAAGGCTTCTCAAGCATCTTCACAAGAACGGAGTGCCGCTGGCACTTGCTTCGAATTCCATCAGGAGAAACATCGATCACAAAATTCTGAAACTAGGAGGTCTGAACTTTTTCTTCAATCTACAGTACATCATGTGTTCTTTTCTGAGAAAAATAGTGTACAACATGGGATAACTCGCCAAGCCTTTTTGGTATTTGCACAAATACCATTTGGAATGCAACAGATTGTTCCTTTTTACTGACGGAAAGAAGTCCGCTTATATAATACAAAGTCATTAATTTGGTGAAAGAAATTATGGCTTGTTTCATCTGTCATAACTATCTTCTGAGTGTCCTATGCTGACAGTCTGCTATACTTAACTAATCATCTGACAGTCTGCTATACTTAACTAATCATCGGCTGTCCCGATTTAACATTGTTTACACAAATGTGAACGCTCAGCAGTAAGGACTTTTTTTTATAAAGGGCTAGATTTATGTATATTATGAAAATATGAATTGGTTACTCATCCATTAAAGTCTCCTCTTATGTTTTTCAGAACTAAAAGACTGCTTTTCAGTGGTTCTTGGTGGTGATCAGGTCCCTCATGGAAAACCCTGCCCTGACATGTGCGTACTTTACACATTATACCGAATGTTAATTGCTACGTCCCTTGTTTAGCTTGTAAGCATTGTGCTATCTCCATGCAACAACATAAGGTGTAGGTTTACAGTGAATTTACCTTTTGTGTCCCAGGATTACATTCAAGTATGGTACCGTATCTTAACACTTCACAAAATTAGATAAAAACCATCTATAGTTTTGTGCATACAATTAATTGCTGATTCTATATAATCTCTGATTTCTAGATTTCTGGAGGCTGCGAAGAGACTTGGTGTAAATCCGTCATCATGCTTGGTCATTGAGGATTCCCTGTAAGTATAGAGTTAAAAGTACTCATTTACAAGCTTTTCCCCCAATGAGAATAATTTTCCTTTTCAAAGTGAAATCAAACATAGTTCAGGTTTCATACAAGAGATGTAGCATATCCATAATAGAAAACTTGTCGATGTTGCATTAATAGTATAAGGATCAGCCTTAAATAGCTAACCTAGACATAGCCGTGAAATAGTTTTTGTAAGAAAAACAAATTTAGAAGCTACTGTATGTATCTTTTTATTTATATTCAATTTTTTCCATGAGTTACTTTGCAAGACAATTGCACTTTTCAGTAGAAACCGATCCAAATCTCTGCTCTCCGAAGTGAAGACATAATCACAGAGATATTAAGTTGCTTTTATTAAAACAAGATAGCACCTGTTTTGTATTTAATTGAACTTACTGCTTTGTTGGCAAATGTTGTTAGTGTTGGAGTTCAGGCTGCCAAGGCCTCTGGAGCGAAAGTAGTTGCTGTTCCATCACTCCAAAGTCAAAGGCAATGCTACTCAATTGCTGATATCATCCTCTATTCGCTGCTAGACTTCCATCCTGAGCTTTGGGGACTTCCCCCATTTGAAGATTGTAATTCATTCTCCATTAGCCACTGATTTTTATTTTAGTTGATTTATTTAATTATTAAGTCTGCTGGCTGCCATTTCTGTTTCAGGCATTCAAGGTGCTTTGCCCATGGAATCACTACTCTCAAATGCTCAAATAGGTGATTTGGTTACAAACAATACTCATACAATTGTAGCAGGTCGGACACCTTCCTATAACTTCTGATATGTCAATAACTGACAATATTACAATCCTTGGCAGATAGTAGTTTGCAGAATACTGTAACGTCACAATTTTTTAACTCAGAAATATATTTCCAACAGGCGAGGCTACCTATGATTCTATTCCTGATCAACTATCAGGAATTTTCCTTGGTTGGGCCAAGTCAGAAGCATATGGGGTCTCGAAAGCGGTGGTCAGCATTGGGTGGGACCTTTCACTGCGAAATGTTGAAAGAGTGATGGTTAGTACAAAGTTTATATTGTCTTGTCTCTTGACTATTCTGCACTTCTTTTGACAGATAACTGCCCATTGTCAATTACGAACTTGAAGGGCTATTTTGTTTTTTTGGAGTCCTGTTGTCTGTAGGTTAACAATTGGATTTTTATTATACAATTTGCTTATTGCTATGCAATTTTTGCTAAAGAATTGGGAAGTGAAATAATGTGCTGGCCTTCCTTTTCCTTTTCAGCGGATATGTTTTATTGATTCTCTCTGCAAGGCCAAAACAGAGGATCCCGTGGAGCTGCTATTAGTTGGTTATATCCGGATGCTCGATAGCACGGTACTGACTTTGTGACTTACATAATTATAAGTTCGTGAATTTTTGAATTTTTATTATGCCATGTATTCTACACCATTTGCAGTATTTCCTTTTGCTAATCTACCATGGACCCTCCACGGCATGCAATGCTGAAGTCTGTTAGGCATCACCAAGCATATTGAATTACAACTCTGTCATACGAGCGTGGATTATCAAAATCTTGTATGCAATTCCAAGCATGATTATAAGCTTTGTTGCAGAAAAACCTATCTCAAGCATTGAGAATTACTGACGAGGACCAAGCCACTGCAAGGGATGCACTAGACCTCCCAGCTTTCTTTGAATATACAAAGGCAAGGAGTGCATTGAACCTCCCAGCCTTGTCTGAATATGCAGAGACACAAAACGGCCTTCTTCTCGCCTGACATATCATTTATAACCATCTCCTAAAGCTATTATTATTAACAAGACAAGCGGATTATGGGTAAATATCACGTTTCATCCTTAAAGATGTGGTAGGGATTGCTAGGAGAGGTGGAAGAGATGCTGGAACGACGCTTGGGTCTCAACATTCAGGAAGGTGGAATCTCCGGATATAATCAATTTCGTCGTGCCCTTTTGACAGGCTCACATCAGAGGATTAATTGTAATTAATTGTAATATTTCGGTTCATCTTATTTATCATTGTGTGTGCCTAAATGACAGACTGTCAAATTTTTGTACCCGCACAGACAATGAAGTGGGTTAAATGATTCATCTCGGGCTGACAGTTTTGAGCATGTAATGTCTTGAAATAAATTACTTTCTGCTTCACGAGCATGTAGTGTCCTGTTTCACGTATGTTTGTTTGTGTCACCGGAAATGCCTGACAGTTGGGTGTGAAAAACGTCGTGCTGCATACCATAAAACATGAATGAGCATTGGAAGGCAGATATACTTTCTTTTAGGATGAATACTTAAATATAATCTATAGATATACACAAAGTAAATCATTCTAGTTTTTGCGGAGCCTACTAGCCTTTTCCCACATTTCTATTACAGTGTCCGGACAGGTTCTTTTGAGCCGATTGTACCCTTCGCATGCCACCACATCATTTAGGGTGTGTTTGGTAGCCTGTGCCACTCCACCAAGTCTCTCTCTCCTCATACAAGCTGACTTTATACAGGCTCAGCTGAGATTTTGCATTGTGTTTGGTAGCCTGTGCGAGTAGAGACATGTTGAGCAAAGATGCTGTTTGGTAGCCTGTCAGTCGAGATAAGCTGAGCTGAGATGTTGTTTGGTAGCCTGTTTCTGGATTTGATGTTGTAAAATCCTTCCTGAGTTGGTGAGATTGTAAAAATCTACTTTTTATGCAATTGATAATGATTTCAACATAAATACGTTGTTAAACAAAACTAGCAAGGTGGCCCTCGCAAATGCGAGGGCATCATCTTTAGCGTATTAAATAGGTCTATGAATTTTGTTTATGGTGTCAGAGATAGTATAAATATGGAATTCTTAATTACACGGTTGTATAGACACCAAAAATGTGATGGTAAGTAAAATAATATGTGTGAAAAGTAGTTTAAACCTATTTAATTTGTGGCCCAATATTGATCGAGTGCAATATTTAAAAAATGTCATGTCACTGTTTTGTAATAGGATTTCTATTCCGATTTATTTTTACTCCTTCCATATTGTTCCTACTTTTCAATCCAGGCGATCTAAAGTTCTACTCCGATGTATTTGGCATGTCATGTCACACAAAGTTTTAATTAGAGTTTACTACATATCTTTATTCTCTACTATATCCATGGCACCACAAAATTTTGCCCAGCTTGTCATCAGTTCTCGGTAACTATCATCATTATGCGTCGATACGTTAGGTCAATTATTTGTTTGACATATCTAAATAGCACAAACCAAATAAAAAGTAAAAAACTTCCATGGCAAAGATATGTCCACTAAAATCATAACGATTTTAAGTTTACATCAGACAAAAAAGTGTCTTTATTTTCAAAAGGTCACACGGAAAGAAAAGTTTAATTTTGATTTATGGGTGATAAGTAGAGAACCATTCTTCAGATTTATAACGATGCAGGTAACATTCTAAAAAAACATAGGATCAAACATTCTCCAACATTCTTTTTGAAATTTCTCCAAAGGTAAATAGGTACACACTGTCCGCGCTAAACTTGAATACTTGTGTAACTTTTTATCCACATCAATGTAATGTGTGGGTACTGATACTTCATACTTCTATAGTAGCATCATCATTCTCTCTAGTTACCAAATTTGAAACTTACCACTATGCACATCTTGCGTGGCCAGTGAGCGCCAATCCTTACATGCCTACCCACATCTATGTTACACTGTAGAATATGTGCTTGTACAATTGAGAAACACGTCATATTTATAGATATCTAAGCAATCCATGCATAATTACATCACAATTAATTATATGCACTGGAATCAAATTGTTAAAAACAAACAATGGGTCAGATGAATAGCGGAGATTGTTGTACTTCCAGTTCACCGGAGATCAAATTACAGGTTTAGCGTTATATACACCTTACCAAGAGAAATTAAACTTTGGGTGGACGAAGCGTTTAAACTAAACTGCAGAATGCGTGTTGTCGGACTATACGTGTGGTGGTGTGATTATTCATTGTATTTGGTTTTTCTAAAAGCCAAACTCAGTTCTAGAATATATAATTTTTATTCTACCTTTCAATTGTGGTACATGCATCATTAATTTCTCGCCACTCATCAAATGTTATGAGTGCTTTGCTTGATCAAATTGCAACACCTGCATTGATTTTTTTTACCAGGGACACTGATTACTATTCTTAACTTAAGTCGAGCATGCATCAGTTGTGTATGATATTTATACATGCCTACAGTTTGCCATGCGGAGGCCGGGTGTAATGAAGCGCCTTTTATCCCAGAAAATACATACATACAAAAATTTGATTTGTCACATTCTACTATTTCTCAGACATTGTTCATGGTCTCCCGAAATCCGTTCGTTAGTTATATAATCGTGCACACTGTTTTCTTTGTCTTCATCCGTGTAAGACCTAGGTTCATGGATGGGTGCTTCATCCTTTGATGTCTTTTCGGTCGATCGGATTAATATTTTTTAGCTGATCGCTAGCAAAATAATTCTTGCAGCCCAATGCCATGCACCTCAGCCTGTATATCTCCTGCGTTAACTGAATTGGCTTGGCTTTTTGATTTTTTTCATCTATTGTCCGCAATTGTCTCGTACATTATATATAATCCAGTACACAACAACACACCTTTCTGGGTATTCTCCCTTCAAAATAAGGAAGAATGATGAGAGCGGATTTGGTGCACCTGGTACCAGTGACGATCCCTTTTTTAACAAATTCGAAAATGGTACTTTTGAGTTTCCAAAAATTCTCATTCTTTGAACGTGAATACATATACATGGAATATATATTTGTGCAAATTTTTGTTGGAAATACATTTTATTTAGGGCTACAGAAAGATAACAAATTTGAGACTGTATGAAGTATAGTAAAAATCCCCTATTTTGTCCCAATTTTTTCATTTGTCTGTAGCCTAAAATAGAACATATTTTTAAACGAAATTTCGTGCTTATGTATAAATATGTATATGTATCCGTGTTTTCTAGAATTTTCTGGAACACAAAATTGCGAATTTCCAAATTTAAAAAAAAAATCACTGGTGTGTGGGTGCCAAAACAAATTCCCGAGAATGATTTAAATTGCATGTAGTATAGTTATGTTTTTTTGGGGAATGATTATATTTGTGCTAGTAGTACATGTTAATGAATCAACTTTCCAATTAACTGTTACATAGACGTGCGTGTGCATTGGACCAAGTTTTTTTTTGCGGTAGATCCAAGCTGTGTACGTGAATTAGTTGTGTCAGGTGTGAATATGTCCACACGGACGTGGACTCTTCCTGGTCTTTTGTTTTAGAAAAACTACCGATCATTTTGCTGAAAAAAAAACTACCGATCAGTTTTGACTTGTGCACGTTAAAACTGTCATGTGTTACGCAACTATTTATTTAATCCGAGCCATCAATTTTAGATCTAACTATCAAAAATAATTTAGGTGATGTGGATTAACGTGGCGCTTCGAAAAACTCTCTCATTTTGCTTTTAGTATATAATAGATTTGGACAGCATCTAGATATACAATAAATATTAAATGATGGGGCATCATATTTTTAGCACATAAATAATATGTTTCGGCACATAAACAATATATTACAGCAACCTAAATCACATAATTCAGCACACGAATTAGGTAGATATAACATAAAAGGTCCATAGTACATACATCATCCATAATAAATTCATATTAAAAAGTTTGCAGTACGAGACATTACAAAAGAGATGATATCTCAACTCCAAGTGAAACAAGATCAAGATTCTTTGCTAGGATGCGCTTAAACGAGGCTTCACGGACTGCAACTTCCATTTTCACGAAATTAAGGCCTTTACCCTTGTGCTCTGTCAAATAATCAAGAACAGCCAAACATTGATCCATCTCAAAAGGAAGGTCCATTACAGCCTTGTACAAATCTGGGTGTGTCTCGGTATGGCAAGTGTTATTGATAGCACCGGACACATCACGCAATGCATCGGACATGTTGCGACACTGAAGTTCATCTTCTTCACTCATAACCCTCTTCCTCTTGTTATTTGTGGCAGTAGGTGAAGGAGTAGAGGCAGGAGTAGATGCACCAATACCACCAGTATCAAAGTCCAAAACAATAGGAGTAGCAGCAGCAATACCTTCGCCATTCAATACAGTAGGTTTCCCTAAAGGTTCATTCGACCCCATTGCAAACTTTCCCGTGGCTAGCTTATTGGCAAAGCAAGCTTCCATATATTCAAAGTTAACAAGTGGTTTGTTGAGTAATTCAGCATCCTTAGGAGTATCCTAAAATTTATGTCAAAAAACAGATTTCAGCATACTAAAGTAACAGGTTTTAGCACTAAAATAACAGGTTTCAGCAACAAAATGACAGATATCATCACTATATAATATATTCCAGCAATATATAATCTATTCCAGCACAAAAATAGGACATTCCAGCAATATATAATATATTCCAGCACAAAAATAGGAAATTCCAGCACCAAAATATGACATTGGAACATCCGGAATTTCCTCCCCACTTTCAGCCATCTACACCAAAATAACAGCTCCAAAATGAGATATTTTCAGCAATATTATGACATTGGAACATCAAAAGAACAGATTCCAGCAGTATATTATGACATTCCTGCACAAAAATGACAGATTCCAGCAGTATATTATGACATTCCAGCACAACAATGAAAGATTCCAGCAATATTATGACATTCCAGCACCAAATGACAGATTCCAGCAATATATTATGACATTCCAGCAACGAAAATGAGATATTACAGCAATATATAATGTATTCCAGCAATATAATAAGAGGTTCCAAGCAATAATATGACATTACAGTGA
This sequence comes from Poa pratensis, assembly GCA_947311845.1. Taxonomy (NCBI): domain Eukaryota; kingdom Viridiplantae; phylum Streptophyta; class Magnoliopsida; order Poales; family Poaceae; genus Poa; species Poa pratensis. The sequence goes on from CAMZMU010000058.1 coordinate 20,450,079, forward strand.
CAAAGTGACAGGTTTCAGCACCAAAATAAGAGGTTCCAGCACCACAATTCATAAAACGCAAGTATTACATGTACTAACACCATGGTTCATCAAATGTGGGCACACCCCCTATTCGTCCACATTTGTTGTTCAAATTTGTTTCTCTTTTGCTTCCAAGTAACATTATCATAAGCAACATCATTGTGGTCCTCATCATTGGCTTCTGGTTCAAATTCATCCTCCGGTGGAAAAAATTCATCCTCACCAAACTGAAGTATCCAATTATGGAGAATGGCACAAGCGATCACTACTTTTACTTGGGTCTTGTAAGGATGGAATGGCTTATTGTAAACAAACTTCCAACGGTTCTTGTATGCAGCAAAAGCCCTTTCAACCGTTATCCGTAACAAAGAGTGTCTTAAGTTGAACAACTCTTTATAGTTCTCAGGATGATTCCCTCCACCATACTCTTTCAAGTGGTACCTTGTTGTACGGTATGGTGGAAGGAAACCCGGTCTCACAGCATAACCAGTATCAACAAGATAGAACTTTCCTATAAAATTGCAACTATTAGTTATAGCAAAAAAAGCTATTGACTGCTAGGGAAGGTATATGTTTCTGCTTTAGTTATTACCTGGAGGAAGTGACAACCCATCATCCCTCTCCACCGCATCCGCAAGTATGAGGGCATCATGGGCTGACCCCTCCCAACCAGCAAGAACATAGGTAAACTTTAGATCAAAGTCTAACGCAGCCATGATGTTTTGTGTAGTTGATGTAGCCCGAGTCACGTCCATCACCATGTCAAGTACTCCAACACTCCACAAGTCACCATGGACATCAAAGGTGAACTCCTTCCTCTATGTGAACCTCGATATGACACTTTGGAATGGTATACTACTTGACCATCGTCACTTTGTATTGCTAGTCATGACGAGTACGACTCCACGGGAAGATGGCCAAGGCGCACGAGGAATGGAGTCCGACAAGACGGTGGCTTGGAAGAGAAGAAGGAAGAGAAGCAAGCAAGGTGAAGAAGATGGACAAGAATCGGAAGACGAAGAGGAAATTTGCAGGAAATCAGACCGCCGGACCATCCGGCGCCATCCACCGGATGATCCGGCGCGCCGGATTCCTGCCGGATGCATCCGGCACCCCTCTGGCGGCCCTCTGGATCGTTTGGTCGAAAACGCCGGACCATCCGACGCAAACCAACAGATGATCCGGCGACCACGGTTCAGCAAAGTTTCATGCGCCGGACCATCCGGCGTTTCAAATGCCGGATGATCCGGCGACCCCGAGGCCTGCGCGCAAGTTGGACCCGTGAGGCCTTGTAACCTCCCACCTTTCCCCACTTCGTGGCTTAGACTATAAATACCTCTCTCCTCCCCTAGGGTTAGGGATAGAGTATGTTTTGAGATTAGAGTAGAGTTGTGCTCCCCACCTCAAGACGGTCTCCTTCCTCCCCTTGTGGGGATGGTTCCTCCCCTTGTGGAGAAGATCCCCTTATGGATTCAAGACCTCTACTTGTAGTTTGACTACTCGCCAATCTTTCATCCTCGGGTGACTTTATTGGATCGGTTTGGTTGACCGTTGGAGAAACAACCACCCAAGATCCCTTCTTGTATCTACTTGCCGATCTCCCACCTTCGTGTGGATTCTATTGGGCTGGTTGGACCGACCGGTAAGGGAAACGGTTCTTGTATCGTGTGTGTGTGTTCTTGTGTTCGGGCGTTCTTCTTGGTGTTCTTCGTGTTCCTCGTGTTCTTGCGTGAGTTCGTCCACATCCTCCGTCAATCCGTGAAGATCGGGCCACCCTAGAGGTCCTAACCTCATCATATGGTATCAGAGTAAAGGTTGCCACGGATTTGACTTTGTTTCCACCGCCAAACCCCCCAAATTTTTCTTGTTCTTGAGAAATTCGAAAATTTCACCAAAAATAGTCTCACGAGCTTTTGGATCGATTCGGTGAATCTTGTGCGTTTTTGCAGGTTTTGATCCGTGGATTACTTGCTTTACTTGTTGATCTACCTTCCCTTGCGTTCCCATGGCCAAATTCCATTGATTTCCCCTCCGATTCGGTGCTTTTCGGTGCGTTTTTCCGCCCAAATCGCGAAAATCTAGATCTGAAATCTGCGTTTTCGGGCCACCGGACCATCCGGCAGAAAAAACGCCGGATGATCCGGCACCCCCCGCAGACAGAAAATTCCTGCATCTTTTTCTTTTCGGTTTTGGCCATAACTTTCACTTCCGGACTCCGTTTTGAGTGATTTTTAGCTCGTTTCGAAGCTACGAACACGCTCTACATCACCATTGCGGAAGATCCATCATATCTTGAAGCCAAATTCCGTGAGCAAGGACGGAACCTCCACATCAAAGGGTGAAGATCGTCGACGAAAGGTATAAACATCGCGAATCTTTTCCCCCTTGCCATTCCTTTGATAGCCATCATACCCTTGTGTTTATCTTGTCCTATTGAGGCTAGCTCTTGATGATTGATTGGGCTTTTCACATTTGCACCGTGTAGTTTCCGAGCAAAAGTTGTATGCGCTAGTTGATATATCTTGTGTTGGCATCAAAAGAAGTGGGTGTGCAAAAGAGAAAAAGAGTCCAAAGAGACAAGAGAAAAGAAGCAAAAAGTGCCAAATCAAAAGAAAGAAAGAAAGAAACACCACTTGCCATATCTTGTAGGAAAGCGCAAGCTCGATGAACATCTAGTAGGTGCTGCATTGTTGTGCAAATCTTGTAGCCCACCAAATAAATTGCAATCGAGCTAGTAGCTCTCCTTGTACTTGTGCAACACGAGCTTATAGTCTTCGCTAGGATCATATGGTTCTTTAGCTCACTTCTTGGTTGCACGAGTCCCATTTATCTCTCCGCGCATATGTTTCCTTGAACTACATTCCTATCTTTTGAGATTGACTTGTATTTGCTTTGTGATCATCGTGGTTCTCTACTTGCTTTGACAATATCTTGGTTTCCGGTTGGTTCAATTTGCTTTCCACCTACCATACCTTCCTACCAACTTTTAAGCCGTGTGTGTTTTGGAGTTTGCTTTGGATACTTGAACACAAGCATTTTACTTTGTGATCATTTCCCTTGGTTGTCCACGACGTCCAATACTATCTACAAGGTGAGAGGTTGTGTTCTAGTTCCTTTGCACTCCACATATATACACTTGTCTTGTGAGTTGACATGTCTAGGGAGAGCGAATGCAACTATGAAGCCTATGAGGAGGACTACACGATGAGTCACATGTACTATGATGCCCCAAGCATTGAGGACATGGGGGACTACTACGACTACTACAACGACAATGACCCCCATGACATGATGGATCATCACCAAGACTTCCGCTACAACTACTCCGACTACGACTCCGACTATTCGAGCGTACACGACAAGGAGCGGTACCATGACGTCGAGCAACCTTCATCATATGGTATCGACTCCAAGTACATACGAATCTACCACGACTCCGACTACACAAGCTCCAACGACAATGAGGCGCAAGTGTCTTCACATGCCTCATCACATGGTACCAACTTCGACAACAACGACATGGTGGAGAGCCACTCCTACGACTACAACTCCAATGACATGGTGGAGAACGTCTACGACTACTACTCTTGTAGCATGTGCGACGACTTCGACAACATGCAAGAGGAGAGGACCCCCATCACCACCATGTTCAAGAGCGGCACCACCAAGCGTCATGGCACAACCTACTATGGTTCAAGCTCAAGACGGAGCACCGACAAGGCCACCATGCATTCATCCTATGGAGCTCCATCTACTTCAAGAAGGCGCCATGACAAGGACATCGCCAAGAGTGCCAAGCATCGACACTCTACATCGACAACAAGACGGCATCCCAAGAAGTGCATTGACAAGGCCAAGTTACAATATCTCAAGGACACCATTGACAAGCTTGCCAAGAGCATACATCCTTCATCACACTCTACAAAGCGCCACAAGAAAGATGCCATGGTGGACCACAACATGTCCAAGCTTCAAGACGACATGGACACGCTCGCCAAGCTTCGGAACATATCACCAAGTTCGAGTGGGAGTTCCAAGACAAGGCCACCAAAGCAACAAGCACGCCGACGCCAACATGAGGAGAAGCATCCGAATGACTTTCGGCGACACCCCACCACTCAAGAGCGTCAACGTCGACATGAAAAGAAGACGGCGACAAAGGCGCATCCTATGGTGTCCCCTCGTGCTACCACTTCAAGTGCGCCAACAAGAGCTACAAGTCCCATCTTTGATGAGATCATGGCCGACATCGACAAATTCTTCGAGCAAAGCCTACGTCGACGCCGGAAGAAGCATGGTCACAAACGTGAGGCCGCAACCCCATTAGCGCCTTTCTCAAGCACTTCTCATGATATGGCCTCTACACCAAGTGCCATCACCACATTGGCCCCCATATGGGAAAATGAAGACCTTCTATGTGACAATTGCCAAGGCCAAGACCATGATCCACGAGAATGTCCCAATCTCTTGTGCCCGCTATGCAATAGAAGAGGTCACATGATGTGGGAATGCCAAGTTGGTGAACAAGACGGTGACCAAGATGACGACAAGATGGTCGAGCATGGGATTTTTCCTTCGACCAAGGAGGCGAGCATGGAGAATGCTATCACCTATGACCATGGGTCAAGTGATGATGATGCCGAGCATGGGATGTTCCCTTCGGCAAAGGAGTCGAGTGATGATGCCTACACTATGGCATTGACCTTGGAGGCGTATGGAGACGAGGAAACCGAGCCTATCCCTATGAGCTTGCGTTATGAGATGGTACCAATCCCATGTGAGCATGAGAGCCACTTAGCCCACTTGAGTGAGAGTGAGAGTGAGTTGAGTGCCTCCACCATATGTGAGTTTGAGTGCTTTCACTTTGAGGGAATGAGTGATACACCACTTGAGTTGAGAGAGGTAGTTGATAGGTCTTGTGAGGCCATTTCGATTTCTAACAACTTACCACCTTCCTATAGTGTGTTTTCTCATTGTGTGCTAGGTTCCTTGGATGATGAGACGCCTATCTTCGACTTGACGGTGCCTCAAATGGAGAAGATGTACATGGAGGATGATGATGCCACCCCATGTCTACTTCAAGATGACCAAGTCGGCTACATGGAAGCCCCTACTACTTCAACACCTACTTCACATGAGCGGGAATACAAAGGTATGGGTGTTGATGTGACCATGATCCCGCTAGTGGACATGATGAACTATGATTGTTTGCATGCTATGGATGATTCTATTGATGTCACATATGATGCGTTCTTATTCCCATGTGATACTTTGTTTGAAACCAATGTTGATCATGTGGAATCACCTATTTGTGATAATTTTTCCATGAGCATGCCTTGTTACGAATGTTTCCATTTTTCTCCCATTGTGGCTTGCAACATGTTGAACAATTTCTCTTTCACATGTGTTGCTTGCAATAATGTTAAAATGCTTGCGAATGAGATTGCCCCCATAGCTTTCTCACATTTTGGAGATGTTTTGTTTTCTCTCATGGACCTTGTTCCATCCCTCACTTTGCATAGTGACTATCCACATATGTCATATTTTCCAATTGATTTTGATGTGGTTGGTGATGTGCAAATGAAGAGACACTTCATGATGGATGATGTGTTCATATACCGTGCACATAACTTCTTCATATGGTGTCTTGTGTGTGCCGGTAAACGCATGATAATGTCAACCTCAATTGAGCATGAGTTGACAAAAAGAGCTCTTGAGAGCATATATGTGAGTAGTGGATCCAATCCAACTCTCAAATCTTTCTCATGTTTTGCATCAAACAAGTTGAACAATTTCTCTTGCTTATGGTTTGTTTGCAATCATGATGGTGTTTTTGGTTTTCCCTTTGACAAGCATGTATACTTGATCTTTCACATGGATGACTTATGTGTTGCAACAAATGTGAGCAATTGTTCTTTGAGACGGCTTGTTTGCAACCATAATGACATTTTGTGCATATCTTGTCATGAGTGTATTGATTTCTACCAATTTGGTGTTGCAACAAATATGTTGAAAACTTGCTCTTTCATGTGTTTTGTTTGCTACCATGATGATATTTTGGACATTCTACATTGTGTGTTTTTGCCAAATCCTCCTCTTGTTGCATCAAGGTTGATGACAAATTGTCCCTTTCAATGCCTTGTGTGCAATAATGACCATATGGTTCAAAATGAGATACCTAGAGGGCATCCTCATATTTTCATGGAGTTTTTGTGTTTCCACATTTTGAAGATGTTCAATTGGATTGCTTGCACTTTGACCTTGCACTTGCACTACCTCTTCATACTCTTGTGTTGTGCTAACGATGCTATGACAAAGAATGGACGTGTCATTGTTGATATGCTCCTCTTTCTTGCACACACATGTTTTGCTTGGTCTTTAGTGTTTGTAGGCATGGTGAATTCCAATTCTTCGACAACACATCTACCTCCTTTGCATGGCAATGAAGAGCAAGAGTCGAGGACGACTCTTTTTAAAGGGGGGGGGGGAGATGATGTAGCCCGAGTCACGTCCATCACCATGTCAAGTACTCCAACACTCCACAAGTCACCATGGACATCAAAGGTGAACTCCTTCCTCTATGTGAACCTCGATATGACACTTTGGAATGGTATACTGCTTGACCATCGTCACTTTGTATTGCTAGTCATGACGAGTACGACTCCACGGGAAGATGGCCAAGGCGCACGAGGAATGGAGTCCGACAAGACGGTGGCTTGGAAGAGAAGAAGGAAGAGAAGCAAGCAAGGTGAAGAAGATGGACAAGAATCGGAAGACGAAGAGGAAATTTGCAGGAAATCAGACCGCCGGACCATCCGGCGCCATCCACCGGATGATCCGGCGCGCCGGATTCCTGCCGGATGCATCTGGCACTCCTCTGGCGGCCCTCTGGATCGTTTTGTCGAAAACGCCGGACCATCCGGCGCAAACCACCAGATGATCCGACGACCACGGTTCAGCAAAGTTTCATGCGCCGGACCATCCGGCGTTTCAAATGTCGGATGATGCGGCGACCCCGAGGCCTGCGCGCAAGTTGGGCCCGTGAGGCCTTGTAACCTCCCACCTTTCCCCACTTCGTGGCTTAGACTATAAATACCTCTCTCCTCCCCTAGGGTTAGGGATAGAGTATGTTTTGAGATTAGAGTAGAGCTGTGCTCCCCACCTCAAGACGGTCTCCTTCCTCCCCTTGTGGGGATGGTTCCTCCCCTTGTGGAGAAGATCCCCTTGTGGATTCAAGACCTCTACTTGTAGTTTGACTACTCGCCAATCTTTCATCCTCGGGTGACTTTATTGGATCGGTTTGGTTGACCGTTGGAGAAACAACCACCCAAGATCCCTTCTTGTATCTACTTGCCGATCTCCCACCTTCGTGTGGATTCTATTGGGCCGGTTGGACCGACCGGTAAGGGAAACGGTTCTTGTATCGTGTGTGTGTTCTTGTGTTCGGGGCGTTCTTCTTGGTGTTCTTCGTGTTTCTCGTGTTCTTGCGTGCGTTCGTCCACATCCTCCGTCAATCCGTGAAGATCGGGCCACCCTAGAGGTCCTAACCTCATCAGTAGTGCCATCTTTTCTACCCCTAAAGGCGGCCGAGATATTTTTTGGGACTCTTGCAAGCACATGTGTCCCATCAATTGGTTCAATACAATCCTAGTTCATAAACACAAGTAATTCTATTATAGACAAGTTTTATACGAATATCAATGTTCAGTGTTTTGAGATAAAAGAAGTATTACCTTGAAATAGGGATTGAATCGGTTGTTTTCCAATATTTTAGGGTGGGTTTGAGTCGAGGGAGGCCGGATCATCTCATCTCGCAACTCTCCAACAGCATACAATACAGCCTTAAAATACCTACTGATTAATTCGATAGATCTCCTAAAAATAGGTTGTAGTGCCCTAAACCTTGTGTTGTGGCCAACTATTAGGAGAAACATGGCTACTTGTTCCTCGATAGAAGTATGAATGCTATCCAATAACAATTTTCTCTCTCTAAACAGAGTACACAAACGAAAAAAGGGAGCTTTTTTTCATTCGTAACTGATTTAGGCAATTTGTGTCATTAGAATGATATATGTATCTCAGATTTGCTTCCCTAGCTACATCCATATCGATCCTACGACCTATTGTTATCATTGGAGTTTTCCTAACTCGCCTTGAGATAAACACCATATAAGCACCCATAACGGCTGCAAGGCCAGCTGCTTCCACAATTAGTTGCCGACGTTTTTTTGCCATATCATCCATCTGCCCAGAACAAATATTCACAATTGGTACAGATTCATGCAATGAAAAACATACACTATCCACAAAAATAAATATGGCAGAATCATCCATCATCCAACAACAAATATTCACAATTGACACAATTTCATGCAATGACACAATTTCATCCATCTGCCCACAATTGACAGCAAAGTAAATACAAATAAAGGCATGGAGAGAGTAGAAAATAGTGCTACCTTCGCTGGTCAAACAGCTTTGCGTGTGGGAGAAATTGTGGGCATGGCCCAGATTGCTTACACAGGCTACCAGCTAAAAGCTAGGTGGGGAGAGATTATCTGGGCTCACCCAGTCTACCAAACACACCCTTATTTTAGTAGAAGATGCAATAAATCGAGTGCAAGCATCTTTTAACCCTGAACAACTATGTTGATCGGCTAAAGCCAATGTAGTTGCAACAGACTCGACATCTAGCCCTTTGCTGAGGATGCTTTCGCACATAAGCTTCAGCCTTTCCATGCCATAGTGATCCGCAGCCACAAGAAGATGTCTAGTCATCTCTTTCTTATCCAAGTCGTCCATAAGTTTCAGCTTTTCCATGCCATACTGATCGGCAGCCACAGGCAAGAAATCGTTGTAGACGAAGTGGAGCAAAACCCTGAAGACAGCAGGTTGCATGTCGTCAATGACGACGCGGTTTGCATCCTTCTCCCTCATCGGCCCGTAGAGCCTCGCCTTGAAAACGGAGACCGCATCGCTAGCACGAGCTTGTGGGCGGGGAATTCTTCTCCTTGAACCTAGAATGTCACATCCGCGCCCTCCTTTGTCTCCAGTAGCTTCCCGAGTTGCTCCGTGATGTCCGGCGGTGGCACCTCGGCGACATGGCTGTACTTAGCGGATAGCTCATCAACCTCCTCGATAACATATGGCTCCTTGATGACGGTCACAGCGCATTTGATGGTGAGACGATCGTGAACAACATAGTGGCCTTTGTGAGTTATTGCTGGGACGATCGTCAACAACATAGCGTCAACAATTATATGCTGGGACGCTGGTGCAAAATGATGGACACAGGCAGGACTGAAGGCCAGATCAGATCAGATCAGGAACGATGAGCCAGGGCCTTTGTGAGTTATTGCCTACTGTAGTTGGCAAGGCGATCGTCAATTGATCAGGGAGCGGGCGGAGACGGCGGAAGTATTTCGCAGAGAAGATTTTCAGGCTTCCATTGCACACAACAAAAAGCTGGACGATCCTGCTCGCGGCAGGTGAAGCACACCATTTTAGCTGCTAACCATCTCATGGTTCAAATCTTCGGTGGACTTACAGGGAAATCACACGAGCATGTTTCACGTATGTTTGTTTGTGTCTAGCCTCTAGCCTGAAATGCCTGACAGTTGGGTCTGAAAACCACGTGTTGCATACCATCAAACATGAAGGCAGAGCTATACTTTTTTTTAGGATGAATACTTAAAGATAATCTATAGATATACACAAAGTAAACAATAATTCTAGTTTTTGCGGAGCCTACTTGCTTTTTCCCACATTTCCATCACAGTATCCGGACAGCTTCTTTTGAGCCGATTGTACCCTTTGCTTGCCACCACATCATTTATTTCAGCAAAAGATGCAACAAATCGAACGCAAGCATCTTTTAGCCCAGAACAACTATGTTGATCGGCTAAAGCAAATGTAGTTACAACGGACTCGACGTCCAGCTCTTTGCTGAGGATGCTTTCGCACATAAGCTTCAGCCTCGCTAGCACGAGCTTGTGGGCAGGGAACTCTTGTCCTTGAACCTCGAATGTCACATCTGCGCCCTCCTTTGCCTCCAGCAGCGTCCGGAGTTGCTCCGTGATCTCCGACGGTGGCACCTCGACATGGCTGTTAGCGGGTAGCTTTAGCTCGTACTCCTCGATAACATATGGCTCCTTGATGACGGTCATCGCGCATTTGATAGTGAGACGATCGTCAACAACATAGCGGCCTGATGCTTCCATGTTGCCCCTATTTATGTGGTGCACGGCAAGTTCGTTTGGGGAAAGATTGAGCCTGTCGTTTGTCGCCATCGACGAAGAAAACCGCTTGGTTGTCCAGTCGAAGAAGCTGATTGCGGAGGATACCCGCGCCATGTCTCTGGTCGGGTCCATCTCCACCACCTCCAGATGGACCACTATGTCGTCCTTGCTATCTTCCGCAGATCCGTCCGGGTAATAGTGGAGGCGCCACTCATGGCCGCCGACAGAGAAGACCGACGACTCGATGTAGCGGCCGACGCCGATGCCTCTGTGAACGCTGTAATCGGAGATCTTGAACAAGTGCTCTCCCTGCTCCAACTCCGCGTCGCACGTCGACGCGCTCAGCATTATCGACATTAGAGTTTTCTTCTGAAAAGAAGCGTATCTATCCCTGGTGCGTATTTGATTCTTGAGGTGATTTCTTTCTCTCTTTCTTTTCCAGACAACGCCTTATATTTGTAATGTTGAGTTTGTGTCGAGCAGGCGTCTGCCGAACGGTCATTGGCTGGCTCCGGAACCCAGTCGAACACGATCAAGGCACGATCCTGTCCTCATGGACTCCTAGCTAGTCCTAACCGTTGCAGCCTCGACGACTGGCTGGCTACTGGAACGACGAAGGGATGCGAGACAGACAGCCGGGGATGGAGGCGGCGAGTCGGCGAGATGCGTACAGGTGATCTGAGTAATTGTAGACGGGCCACATGGAAAGCGATTTAAGTAACGAAATCGTCCAACCGCGACTCTTGTTAGAAACGACTATGCCCAGAAAAAGCTACTCTAAACGACGACTTAACATAAGTTTCCCCTAAAAGACGCTAGGCACTTGACTGAATATCGTTTTCAGTATGACGATGCTTAGTACGCTAATCATTTAAATATTTAATCAACCGATAAGCAAGTATTTGGTGATAATCCTAAGCCTGGTCAACTTGTCAAAAAAAATCTTACCAATCTTACATGTCTCGTCAGCGCTGGCTATGCCATTCCCGGACGTGTCCTGATAGATTGCTAACCAACACAGGTTTGCTGTACTTGCCATTTTGCGGTATGGCCATTTATGTTACAAATTCTCTTGTATAGCAGTGGGCAGTTTCCTCCTGGGCAATTTCTGTGCTCAGTTCCTCCTGGGTATGCCTGGCTTATAGTTCTATTCGAAAAAGTAATCTTAGTCATCTTTTTGAAATGGCAGAGCGCAGTTTCGTACCTTTTGTTGACAGGATTTCCATGCAGAAGAGGATACTTGTTGTCACGGCAGAACTAAAGCCTTAAAGTATAGGAAACCCAGTAATAGATGATGCAAACAAGCAGGGGTATATGTACGGCACAAAAAGAAAAGCTTGCTTTGCTTATTTAGAATGTTTAGGTTTATCTGGTTTGCAGGCACAACGATTCAACTAAAGGGAGTGGGGAGGTTACTGATTGTAACAGTTGTAAGTGACAAAACGGAGGCTTACTTACAGAGAAAAAGTTTCCAGAAAAGAAGATATTGATGATAGGTTCAGGGCTGAGTGAAATGTATCTACAGTCGTCGAAGTTACCGGCCATGTCCAAAATAGTCGTGAAACTCAGAATTCACGGTCCTAAAAGTTGCTCCGGATGTCCACCTACGGTACGCGTATAGCGCTGACGTGGCAATGAAGCAGGACCGCTGTGGTACACTAAGTTACCGGCGATGTACAAAACAGTCATGAAACTCAGGATGTCCATCTTTTTTTAAAAACATGGCGGAAATTTTTTTTAGACTGGAGAAAATGTTGAACTGATTGTTTTGTTCAGAACCGAGAAAAACAGTTTCGAACCCGCGACTAGGCTCTCAGCGGTGGTTGTACCCAAGCTGAGTAACAATCGGGTCCATGCCCGATTCGATGATATAGAAGGGAAGTGACGCTCCTTGACATCTTAATTTTTTGGTACATTACTAAAATAATTTTTGTTTATTAATTACCGCGCCAGACATTAACGGATGAACCGCCAGCTTCACCGGTCTGGTTTTCTAAACTATGCACTGAAGTATCTCTGGAACATTGAAATAAGGATGATATTTGTGAATGTGAATGTTGCCGCATATCACTGAGTGCGACAATGAGATCAATAGAGCTTCCATTATCAATTTTTTCTTGTAGGTAAAAAATATATAAGCACAAATATTAGTCAGCATTTTTTATCCAACTTTTTATAGTAAAAGTGTTAAAAAATATTTAATCCAGGATCACATGTATCATCAAATATAATTCTTGGAGTAAAATGTTACGGGCTTACTTTCGATGAAATTTTAATCTTTTCGGTAGATACTGAAATAACTTATTTCCGCTCAAATTATTTGAGAAATTTAAGTAGTACATAGATTCACATCAATTCCATGCTTTGTCAAAATTAAGTTTTATTTTAACTGAGTTCAGGGTCAAAATTAAGATATATTACGAGATGTGATCGATGGTTATTCCTTGCTCAATGAAAATGGCAAATATTTTACCTTATTTTTCTTTTAGAAAATAGGGTTTCCCCGTTCCATTCATTGAATGAAACAACGCAAAACAGCGAGTGCAATATTTCCTTGCTTTTTCTAAGAACATGGACATCCTGAGTTTCGGAACTGTTTTAGACATCACCGGTAACTTCGAGAACCACAAGGAGTCTGCTTCATAGTCAAGTCAACGCTTTACGTTAGTCATTCGTATTTACAACCATAAGTGGACATCCGGTGCAACTTTTAGTATTGTATTGGCGCAAATCCTGAGTTCTTAGATTGTTTTGGACACAACCGGTAACTTCGAGGACTATATATGCATTTCACTCTTCGGAACTGATCCACATGGTGGGCCATAGCATTTTTCAACCAGCCGTGTCAACAAAAAGGTGTAGGATTAACCCCGACTTTTTTTAGATAAAGGGGTGCGGATCCCCGGCCTCTGCATCCAAGAGATGCACACAGCCCACCGCAATTATTTAACCATCCAAAGAAACAAGTTCACAATTCATGGGTCACTTAAGGTGGCTACAAAGATCAACCACTCAAACAAAATATTATTAAGCATCTAGACGTCTAGGCTGAAACCATCCACTCCGGCTGAAGATAACCCGCACCACCGTGAGAATACGGGTACATCCGGCATCCATAAGCCCACGCTGGTCCGCAGGGAGTAGGAATGACCATGAGTGGATCCAATAGCACGCCTTGTGAATAACCTGCATATAATGAGTTGAAGTTGATTTGTTAAAAACAATGTCATTTCTACAATTCCAAATAGCCCACAAAATGGCCGCAACACCAATACGAATACGGGCTTTTGTGATTTAACCCCGACTTAACGATGTGTAGACGCACATTCCCTAAAAAAAGTGTAAACGCACATCGAACGAAAAAAACTGCCCTCACCTGGCTCTCGGCTCTCACCATCTCGCACTTGCCACCTCTAGAGCCCTGTTCAAAGGCCTAGAAAATATTTTTCATTTCTCAGTTAAACTTGCTCAAACGAGAAGGCATACAGTTCGTAACTTGGAAAGGTAGCACGGTCTAGGGTTATTACTGGCCTGCTAATTAGGAGGACTAGAAATATCAAACGGATGAAAAGTAGAGCTTTAAAGATCAGACAGCTAGGAGTGCGAAATAACTATTGTGGTAGCATCCTAATCCTTCCGCGAATTGAATCTTTAGAATCATACAGTAACAATATACACATAGTTTCAAAAGAGAAGGGAAATCAACAACAAACACATCCGCCATGCCCTTATCTAGAGTTGATTAGCTGAGTTCTTACAGTTTACATGCGGGGACCATCATCAGAAGAATCAACATGTTAGAATTAGCATAGCATGATCCAGCTATTCACTGTGATCATCTTCTTGAAGGTGAAAAGTAAGAAGAAATGGTGGAACCCCGTTTCTTGGTGCTTGCGTGCTTTGAAGGACGGATCCACCCCTGTATTTCTCTCTGAATCTCCAGCGGCAGTTCCCCTACTACGGCTGGATCAATGTCTTCAACATTGACCATCCATGTGTTACCAGCAGAGTGATCTCCAGCAGTGTTAATATTGTTTTTACCATGTCGTTCAGCCTCGCTTGCTCCTGAAGAGCTCTCATGGCCTAAAATGGTGAATATTTGGCAACCAAGGAAATTTTCACGTTGGCTGTAATATGCAATGATCAATACATGTAAGCATAGTAAAGCAGTTGCCGAACCTTGATTACTGCAAATTAAGCCGTCAAAATTTCTTTTTTCATGGAAGGCAGATTGACTTTGCGAGAGATACTTCAAAATAGACCCAGATCCCTGTATGATTGTCAGGGAACATCTGGATGAGTACTCAGGTTAAATAAAAGGCAAGTATGTCACTGAAGTACTGAACTACAATAATTACAAAACCAGGCATGGAAACTGCAAGTAAACCTCTTTTAGGGCCTATCAAGACAAGTTTCTCACTTGACTCAAGAATTAGCTCAGCATGCCAATCACCCGTTTCAGTTGGAGATGAGTGTTACTGTGTTACAATGATGGTTGGTTACGAATTATGATGGAACGCAGAAGTGGCAGATACTATACCCTGCTTCTAGTGGAAAAGGACTAAATAGCCAAGCCCAGAAGCCATAGGCCAGGGACTACCTAGCGAGATGCTAAAGCTCACAGGAGAATGCCTGAAGCAAGACAAACTAAGAGGTAGGAATTACCATGGAGTTCTAAACTTAATATCGCTAGTAAGGAAGTGAATAAGACGAGGACCTGGAATCATACAGGAGGAATGGAAACTCAAAAACCTGATATTCAATTCTGGAATTCAGATATAACATCGTAACTTACTGACTACTTGGTACAATTTGCTCAAATTTCAGTACCAACACAAAACATTAAATTTTACCTTTTTTTAACCGATGCTACATGGTAACCTCATTTCCATCAAACATGGAGAACACAAACAAACAAATGTTGATGCACTAGGCTAGTTGCTATGGGCAAACTTCACATTTGGGAGATAGGTTAGATTCAAGGCATACTAACTGTCAAAATACACCATCCATTCCAAAACATAAGGCATAAAATTGAAAATTTTGTCTTAAGTCAAACTTTTCTATGTTTGAACCAAGTTTACAGAAAATATATGAACATGTAGAGTAGCAAATTAATATCATTACATCAATGGTGAAATATGTTTAATATTTTTACTTTTTAATATTCTAGATATTGATTTCTTTTCTATAAACTCAGTCAAATTTTAAAAAGTTTGACTTAGGACAAAATTTATACACCTTATTGCAATGGAGGGGATAGAAATTAACAACCCATGAAGCGCAAGTTTGGGAGGAAAAAGATAACTGACCTGAACTCTGGGTAATTTCTTTGACACGTCTTTTTCTTCAATTGCGCTACATTGTTTGGCTAAATTACTGTTGTCACAATCTTCCATTTTAGACGATGGTTCACACTGTTCCTCATGAACTGGCGTCATGTGTACCGTGTTATCTGGAGAAGTATGTTTACAGATAAGTACAGTGAGGATAAAGTGACGTTACTAGGGTTGACAATATTGAACAAATTAACCTCGAAAAAAATTGAACAAAGTAACCTTACCACCAAATGCTGTTGACTCGGGTGTAGAGGAAGAATCAAGGATAGCTGATGGTGCACAGGAACTTGGGCTCTTGATATATCTTAAGATTGAGTTTGTTCCCTGAAAGAATTAGAATAAGAGAATATCTTTTTTATGCTTGTATAATAATATTAACTTCAGCCTGCACACTTCATATGGTTCCAAATTACACACGTGTCCTGCCACATGTGTTTCATATTAGAAAT
Source organism: Poa pratensis (assembly GCA_947311845.1). Lineage (NCBI taxonomy): Eukaryota > Viridiplantae > Streptophyta > Magnoliopsida > Poales > Poaceae > Poa > Poa pratensis. The sequence goes on from CAMZMU010000058.1 coordinate 20,466,126, forward strand.
TTCACCTTTATGATTGACTGAAAATAATACTATGGCTATAACAGAATACGGATTTAGGGATGAATTTGCTATTCCATTTTCCTTTAGCTATCCATCTTTTCTCCTATGTGTGAGAATAGAAAATACTGACAAACTTTCTCGAAACAACAGAGCTTTATATCAGCAAAACAATGTCGAAGTGTTTGTCATAAGCAGGTAGCAATTAATGCAATGTCACCATGTAATCGTTATTTGGTTTGACACAATACCGTGAAATAGCTACTGCATCTTATCGAGGAAACAAAATGATCATGTTGTCATCCTACTTGTTTCTCTAGAGGGGAATGGTTATTTAAACAGAAGAATGTACATATTACTGAGAAAGTGATCATGCACATACACTTGGTATATCAAATATTTTGCTTGCTGTGACAGAAAGAGATGTTATGCTCCATCCAGTGTTCCGAGAACCCCAAAAATCATGAAGGCCATATTCAAATAGCTTCATTGCATCTTCTTGAATTTTGCAAGTCCCATAGCGCAATGGGCAAGATTTGGAAGGGAATTTCTTCCGAATTGCACTCATTTTCCTGCATATTGATTTGCTTTTATTGTAAATTAGCAAGCTGAAACTAAAAAACAGTGAGAAAATTACACAATGTACCTTCGATGCCCTAGCATGGAGAGTCAATGTTTGAGCAACTCTCTTGTTGCAGCTCAAGTCAGACTGAATCCGTTCACTCAATTCTTCACAAAGCTTATCCAGCCAGCTCTTAACCTAAAACGTATGAAACAGACTGTCAACACGATGTTTTCCCTCGTAAATTCATACACAAAATGATGTATTTTGAGACATCCTCGTACGTGGGATTCAACTCACTGATAACCTATTTAAACTTGGGTAGCATACTTAACCGAGAGGTTCTTTAGATACGAGCTTCAGGAAAAGAAGAAGAAAGTTGGGTAGCATGCAGTATCTTACCCTTCCCTATGCCATTAATGTGTGATGTATGGCATCATAATGTTCTAACATAACTCAAAATGTGCAACATGCCAATAATCAAGTTAGTAGTCCCTGGTACAAGGCAGGTTGATAACAGTCTGTTTAAGCCCTATAAGTGTGGGAAAGGGTCAAAAGACACTTAATATGATATTGACCAAGGGGTGTGCAACCACTGCATAATACCCGTAAATCTGTGTCACTAATTGACAAATTCTTCTTACATCAGGTGATGGTCGGAGTTATGAGATGTATATCACTGAGCAAATAATTTTTGAGGTTTCTACTTACTGAGCACATCCATATAGTTGTGGGAGGAATTCCTGGATAATCTTTTTTAGATTTTATAAGCAGCTCCAAAGCAGAAAAAGTTGTTCGAGAAGAAAAATATGACAGGCAGTAAGCTTCCTTACAGAAGAGTTATTCTTTAATGCTTTTGGGCCAGGAAATGTCTTTCCACAACCATGGCTCTTTGGTAAAGACGGTCCTCAAACTTCTTCTCCGCTAAACCCTCTTGCAGTCTTCCATAACCACGTTCTGTGCAAGGTGAGGTGCTTATCAGATGAGTTTTACAGGATATTATATATGATTCATATAATTATAAGTCTGCAAGCATAGCAGCATGCAAATTTAAGTCACACACTAAAGTAAAAATGAATAGAAATTAAGAAATCCAACTCTTTCAACGTGGTATCCTTAACATCAGGCACCTGAAAAATACCACAAAACAAACAACAATTTACCCTGTATTTACTCCATAGTACTCCTGTAATTTTTCTTCTGTAAAACCTAAAAGGTCACCAACTGTCTCGACCCCCAGATCGTCCTGCAAGGAGCTCCCAAGCTTGCCCCCAAGTTGTTTCCTGCATAACATTGCCATTTTATAATTCAGTAAATCAGTATCACACAGTTCTCCAATGTAGAGACTAAAGAGATATACAGTAATACAAAGTTTACTTGTCACGTGTCATTACATCTTCTTCACAGGCAATGATGCTAGAAAGTCCTGAACTGATGAAGATGGAACAACTGTTTGTTGAGCAGGTTTGTGCATCCCACTGACAAGTTTAGCTAACATCTGCACAATATAACAACCTTTGAGTGGATCATTGCAACAGGAAGAAGAAAAAAAATCAAAAGGGCAATTAACCGACATGGATAAACTGAGTCCAAGTTTAGAGAACTTATGAAATAATACTCTATGGATTACTCATACTTAAATTTGGAGAATGAAAGAAACCAATGTTGCAAAAGGCATACTTTGATCAACAAAAGGAAATTCATCTACTCACTATTATGACTCGTTATAAACCTTATTGTGAGCAATGCCAGCAGAGCATGTAAACTGGGTTTCCTCCAAGACTTTTACTCGTAACTGTGCAACAATTATAGCTCCACATGCCAGCAATTTATCCTGGTAATCAGCATCTGCTCGACAAAGCCATGCCTTCACATTGTCTTCCCTGTCACTGACATCCTGGACATATAAAGGTCTACGGTCACACTAATGTCAAATGTAACAGCAGCCCCAAGTAATTTATGGAAAAATAATCTTACACAAGGAAGGTCCAGGATATTTGACTTTGTGGCCTCCTCAAAAATAAACTCTGATGACTCCGGAGGAGATTCTAAGAGCATTTCCTTGGCTGCATCAGTAAGGTCAAGATAGACTTCATCAATGGATGCTCGCTCGCACTTCCCCTTGGTCGAAAGGATCGCTACGACCTGAAAGATTGAAGTCAAAACTCAGAACTGTCCATGCCATTGAACCGTCTTAGTAAATTATCACTGATTGGCACTATCAGTTGTTGCAGTGACAGACGGACCTCGGTTCCGGCACTTCTGTAAACATTAAGATCGGCCTTGTCACGAGACACTGGAACCTGAACCAGGTTTAAACCTGGGCAAACATTCTTGGCATCATCCCCACGCATGGACCTGGATCCAGAAAGCATCACAAAATGTTCATCGGGAAGTCTGTACAGAGGAAATAAATTCCACGGAGACGGGAGGAAAGCGGCTCTCACCTCTTCACGCCGAACTTGCGAGCCTCGTAGCTCACCGCAATCAAACCTCCGCCTTTCCAGTCGTTGTACTGCACCACGGCGGTCGGCTGCCCCCTGAGCGCCGGGTTCCGCCGCTGCTCAACTGCAGCAAGCAAGAGTTACTCTCCTCAGTTCAGAGAGACTGCGAGGAGGGAGAGAGGGGTTAGGGGTAGGACGGTGACCTTGGACGTAGAAGCAATCCAAGTCGAGGTGGGCGATGACCCGCGGCTCCTGCGGCTCCGGCCTCGCCACCGGCATCTCTCCGCCGCGCCAAAATTCCCCTTTCCCCGCCGCGCCAAAATTCCCCGCCGCCTCCCGCGACTCTGCCCTCGCTTTCGCTTGCCTGTTTCCCCTTCTCTTTTCTCTTTTATTTTTCCGGCTTCTGCCGCGCGCGATCAGAGCCGTCCGTGTCGTCAGTTGGAGAATGGAGACCGCGTGGCGAGCATCCCAACCTCTAGGCCCCACTCCTCCCCTTCTCCGCTCATCCCATTCCCCTTCGCCTCCACTCCCAGCGAGCAGAAGCCTCGGCGGCGACCGGACCTTTGCCGCCAAAGCCGGCGGCCCCGTGGCACCAGGTAAGGGCGCTATTCTGCTCCTCCGTGCGGGTGAAGAAACCATTTTTTTTGGGCGTATGTTCCAATCAGTCAGCAGTACATGCTTACTGGAATATGTTTCGTGCTGCAGATTACAGTATGTTTTCCTTGAGATATGGGACGCCAGCATTTGGTTTAGCGTTGGAGAGGACTGCTGTTCCACATCCTCGGAACTCGGAAGTTCAGCTCTGTAGTGGCGAGCTCCATTAGTCTCTGTTGCAGATTTGGTGGTTCTGCTGCTTATCCTGACCTGATACCGCGAACTTGTACTACAGGTGTGTGGTGCCCGGGGGTCCGAGACCAAGGTATCCTCGTGTGTGGAAGAATGTGTGAGGTTGTCAAATGTGTGAGGTTCTTCTGCATTTCGCCGTTGTAACTATATATAAGTAGAGTCTGTTCTCGATTGCATTTGTGCATATTCCTGCTGAGGTGCTAGATTGCCCATAAGTCGTGTGTCTTTTACAGATGGTTTGTCTAATGTAAAGGAGGAAGTTTATGGTGCTCTTGATTCGTTTGTTGCGTGAACTGGAGTTTCCTTGATAGCCGTAAAGAAGGCACTGAACACACTTGAAGATGAGAAGGAATGGAAACGAATAATTCAGGTATTATATCGGTTTTCATAGTTGTTGGTGCCAAGGGTTGATTATTTTATCTGATGTATTTCTATCGAAACTGTCGGTAGAGGACTACAATTAGCTCCTCCCTTTTAATAGTACTATTTTTTCTGTCTTACGATAATAATCACATGGTCTCTGATTTAGGTTATTAAGTCGATGTTGAACAAAGGTCAAGGGAAGACCACGGGAAGCTATTACACTCTGTTAAACGCTTTAATTGAGGACGGACGAGTTGAGGAAGCAAGAAGAGCTATTTGGAAAGATATTCTCGAGATATATGGAGGGTTTGCCCCGTTCGTTTTTCATGAAGATAATATCCATGTATTACGGTTTAAGATCATACCAAAAGATGTTTGAGGTAGGAAAACTAAATATAGTGTTTTTATATTTAATGTACAATTATACATGTATTAGGCGATGCAGCTTGTGGACACCTTGGATTTGTATAGGGCAAAGCTTAAATTTGGTGTTTCCGTGCCTGCCTCATCAAAGCAGGTAATAAGAAAGTGTCTGGTAAGCTTAGCCTAGTTTTGTTATCATGAATCGTAAAATGCTGAACTATATAATGCCATAATGCCTGAAATTATTGCAGTAAGAAATTGGCAGGCCGTTCGGGTCCATTCCCGGTTTAAAAAAATTATGATAGCATGCTTTTGGGAAGTAAAGAAATAATATTTTTACCAGTGTTTCTCAAGTTCTTTCTAGCATTCACGAAATACATTTGAGAATGTAGTTTAAATAGACTGGTCAGAGGGCCAGTGGTTAGCTAGCCGGTGCTGGCTGCCCAGCGACCCGGGTTCGAGTCTCGGCTCGGGCGCTGCTTGCAGCTCCTTTCTTCTATAAAAGTAAGCCCTAGGTGCTAGTGCCCTTGGGTCTCGTTTTTTTTTTTAGAATGTAGTTTAACTGTTTAACATGGAATTAAAGAATGTTGTATTTAAAATATTAGATCAAAAGTTATGTATGTAGTGTAAGGTGTTTACCATGGAATTAAAGAATGCCATGTTTGTTCTGAACCATAATCCTTAACAATTCGGAATCTATGTGGTGGTTTATTCTGTTTACTCTGTATTAGCATTCTGCTTGCATATGTCCATGCTTCTAATTGGATTTATACATATAAGTAGACACGATTATGATAGCACAAACTTGTTCATATTTCTGAAACCCATATTTTGTCAATATTTCAGCAGATGGCGGATGATCTGATAATATCTTTCCCTGGCGCAGGCTTCATGTAATTACCTCAGAAAGATTTGTAGTGATTAAAGGCGGTGTCTTTGACAGGATACAGTTGATGTACAGTGGCGGAGCTAGCAATCTGGCAAGCTCTGGCTTCTGCCACACCTAAATTAATATAGTTTGCATAGTATGTATATGTCATTGTGCATAGATTAGTTAATTTTGTGTAGTACTTCTCATTCCGCCACATCTAAATTTTGGTTCTACCTCCGCTGCTGTTGATGTACTTGCCTAAGTTGCATTCACATATCCAGCAAAAGTTCTGCATTGTGCTATTATGCGAGAGAAGCTCAGTTGGGATAGATACCAAGCCGTACGTCAAGGTGCAATGTAAGCAACTTCTGCTAAACTGACTGGTCGTTCCTGAGACGAATGGTGGATTCCTCACTGCGTTCACATGAGATGTTTTTTTCTAAACGAAGCATCCACGTTCATGGGGTATATGGCCTTAATGTGTTCGTCCTTTTCAGGATGAAGGGGGAGATGGTTCTCTGACACCGAAACATGCCTTATGGACAATCCGCGGAAACATGCACAAGTATTATTTGTAGCACTACCAGCGGGCAGTAGTATCTATCTCTGAAATGGTTGTACTAGAAACCTCTAGAAAATCTTAAAGAGTGAAGTTAACTCAGAGAGTAGCATTTCTGTCTACTTGTGAATTAGGATCAGCATTTTAGGGGAAAAAGGATCATTACTCTCTCATTGGCCAGCCTCAAGTTTACACATCTTTCTGAAGCCTGGATTTTTTTTTTTTTTTTTGCGGGGTCTGTGGTTTGGAGTTTGACTGTTTGTGTGCCATAGATCATCATCATGTCTAAATCTTAGCTCTGTCGAAATGGTCTTCAGCTGCATGATAGGCTTTCTGGCTATGAACTCGTAGGTGCCGATTGCGTATTGGATGTATATTATGTTTAGCACCTAGAACACTTAACTGGACTGGGGAAACATTTCCGTCCAAGAAATAACTTTAGACGCCAAATCTTACTTACTCCCTCCGTTCTCGAATAAGCTAACTTTACCGTCAGCAAGTTTGTCTCCCAACTGCTCGGTTGTTTGTCGGCATTCACCATCTATTTAGTTCGAACCATTTGATAGAGGGAAGGATAAACATTCTACAATATGCGGATGACACCATTTTTCTTTTAGAAGATGATATAGAAAGCGCAAAGAACCTTAAATTCATTCTTTGTGCTTTCGAACAAATATCGGGTTTAAAGATCAATTTTCATAAAAGCGAGCTGTTCTGTTTTGGAAATGCTTTGGCTAAGAAAGATACATATAGTAGGCTTTTTACTTGTGCTGTAGGGAAGCTTCCCTTGACGTACTTGGGAATGCCTGTTGATGAAGTGAGAATAAGAAATAAAGATTGGGCAAGACCTGAGAGTAAGATGGAGAACAAATTAAGTTGCTGGCAAGGGAAACTTGTTTCCATTGCGGGTAGAGTTACTTTGATTAATTCAAGCCTTAGTAGTGTTCCTTTATTTATGTTATCGTTCTATGAAGTTCCTGTTGGCCCTAGAAAACGCATGGATATTTTTAGGGCCAGACTGCTTTGGCAAGAGGAAGAAGGTATTAGGAAATATCACCTTGTTGCTTGGGATAGAATTTGTCGCCCAAAGAACAAGGGGGTTTAGGGATTTTGAATCTGAAATTTATAAATCTTGCTCTTCTTGGTAAATGGCTTTGGAAACTGGAGACTAGTACCGGGTTTTGGCAAGAGTTGTTAATGAAAAAATATGTTAAAAGGGAAATGCATCGCTGGTCTGAGATGGAAGACGGGCGAATCTCTGTTCTAGGCTGGCTTGATGCGCTGCAAAGAGCTATTTTATGCCAATTGTAGGAAAATTATTCATAATGGGAGAAGCACTAGATTTTGGGAGGACTGGTGGATGGGAACGGCTCCTCTTAGTGTCCAGTTTGCTGATCTCTATGATGTTTGCTTTGATAGGAATATTTCTGTTGCTTCGGTTCTTAGCAACAGAGGTAGAAGTGTTTGTTTTCGTAGAACTTTGTGGGGAGAGAAATTGCAGCAATGGAATGGTATTCTGGTAAGATGTGATGAAATCCAACTTACCGAGGAGAGGGATGGTTTGGTTTGGAATCTAACTAGTAATGGAAAGTTTACAGTTAAGTCATTTTATAATAAACTTGTCTGGACTGATACAGATTTCCCACACAAATTCCTGTGGGAAGTTAAGATACCTTCGAAAATTAGAATCTTTTTGTGGCTTATCACACAAAAAAGCATTCTCACCCGGGATAATCTCAGAAAGCGAGGTTGGCCTGGGAATATTGGGTGTTCCTTCTGTGGAGAGGATGAATCGATTGATCATCTGTTCCTCACTTGTCTGATGGCACGTTTTATCTGGAATGTTATGAAGTGTGCTTTCATTTTACCTGATTTGCCTTCTGAAGTTCAGCAAATTTGGACCGGCTGGATCGATAACTTTGTCGGACGAGGCATTTAGTTTTAGTTGGCATTGCTGCTGTTTTCTGGGCAATATGGACTACCAGAAACAACATTTGCTTTCAGCGAGTTAAAGTTTCGGATCCCTTGTCAGTGTTGAAACTAACTGGACACTGGTTGAATATGTGGTCGCTTTTGCAGAGAAAGGAGGCACCAAAAAACCTGCTGTTGTGGGGAACAAGACTCTTCGAACAGGTGGCAAATGAGGTGTTTGACGCGTCGAGAGGATGGAGACCTTTGCAACAAAGGATCGGGATTGGATGAGAAAGAAAAACCGTTCGGAATTACTCTTGTGGAGGCAGATTTCCTGTATCTGCTCTTTAGTTCTGGTGATCTGTTTCCCAGTTGCAAAAGCCTATTCGTAGGTGGTTTTGTAATGCATGTTCGTTTTCTTTTCTGTTGGACCTTTGGGACAGAGTTGATTCTCTACCCACACACTTGGTGTTTGTAGTCGGTTTCTAATAATGGAAATCGGAGGGGCAGCCCTCTCTTTCAAAAAAAAAAAATTTAGTTCGAACCAGAGTCCGTAATCGCTATATTTGTATCCTGGGTTAAACCCAGCCGCCGTGTTCCGTCTGGCATGTTGTGCTACTCTTGTAAACCCTGGATATGGGGTAAACATTCCTCTGAAAGTAGCTAAGTCATATATGTTCGACTTAAGTTCCTGAATCTTTTTTCTTCTGTTACTTGCCGGAGCTTGCGATAGAGGGCCACAGTGTATTCTAGTACCTATTTTGTTGGGTGGATGTGTGAAGGGGCATGAAGAAAACGGGAAGAAAAGACAGAGAACGCCGACTGCGAGATCGGCCGGTCGAACAGAGCATTTACCGGATAAATTCATATATTAATATGGCAACAAGGCTCACTCCTGGTGTCCGGTGATCCTTTATTTTTAAAAAGTCAAAAAAATACATTTAAATTTTCAATTTTGCTAAAAAACACATGTATTCTCAATGATGTATCATATAAACGCTAAAATCATAATGCTAAATACTTTGTATTATGAACTACACAAAAATGATAAATGTACATATCTTAGTATGGTGAACAATGCATAGTTTCAATCTTCAAATGTTGTCATTTTTATGTAGCTCATAATATTAAAAAAATCGCATTGTGATTTTGCGCGCCTATAGTATACATCATTTATAACAAGCGGATTTTTTTCTGATTTTTAAAAAAATTGTACTCCCTCCGTCCAAAAATAAGTACTCCTTCCGTCCAAAAATAAGTGTCTCAAGTTTGGCAAAAAGTGGAGGTATCTATACATGAAAATGTCTAGATACCTCCACTTTTGAGCAAACTTGAGACACTTATTTTTGGACGGAGGAAATATTTTTTAATAGAGATCACTGACGGATCGAGAGCCCAAAAATCACTTTTCCTAATAGGTACTATTTTTTTACTGTAATTGATACGGTACGTATCTCTTGCTAAAAATGTAATCCCTCCGTTCTAAAATATTTGTCTTTCATTTGTCCAAATTCGGATGTACCTAGACATGTTTTTATGTATAGGTACATCTAAATTTGGACAAATGGAAGACAAGTATTTTGGAACGGAGGGAGTACTACTTCTTCGGTAGATACCTTTTCGCCAAAATCACTTTAAGGAGGCGTGACACGTTTTCCGCAGATCCAGACCTAGTGAAGAATCACTCAGCCTCACCCCCAGGGGACGGAAAAGCAAAGCCCCCGACACGGCATGCACTGCCGCAACCAGCCATCGCTTTTCCACCGTACCCGGACGGCCCCCTACCGTCGGCGTCGCACGGACGACGCAGGGCGAGCTCCGGCCGATCGATCGGTCCCTCGTCTCCACCGACGGCGTGGTCGGACAAAGATTCACGCTCCGGCCCGGCCTCCATGCATACTCCGGGGGGAGGGTGCGAGCGAGACGCGTGCGTGCCACCAAAACAACACCAGCATGCTTTCCTCTTGTCTCAAGGCTAATCCTCCTACCACGCACGAGCACGATGGACGGAGTAACCAGCAAAGCGACTGTGTGTGCACTGATCGATACGCACGATAAAGGGTCTGTTTGGTTATGCTTTTCCAACCTGTTTCTGTGTCAAAAAGGTAAAAGCTAACCAAACGGGTATTTTCTACAGCAGATTTCACAAAAGCATCCTGCTTTTCCTAGTGTTATTTCCAAAGCAGGTATACCCCTACTTCCGCTGCTTTCGATTTCAATTTTGTATGAAAATTACCCACCAATGCCACCCGTAAGTCGTACCGCTTCGACCTTATAATTTTCATGCTCGTACAGATCGAACGCATCTCCCCTAATCGCTAGTTATTTTCTTTCTCCTGTTCCTACTCGCATGGCGGCGCCCATGCAGAGCTAGGGTTGGCTGCGGCTCGTTCCTCCGGCCGGCCGACGGCGGCACGGCGGCTGTCGCACTGTATCTCCCCTTCTCCGTTCCTTACCACCGACCCCATCCCCGCTCGTTTTGGCCATCTCCGGCGAGGTCTCCGGCCAACTCCGACGAGGGTCTGGCGATATCAAGGTGGCCAGAGGCGTTCCGGCGTGACTCCGACGAGGTCCGACGTGTCTTCCCCTATCTCTGGCGAGGTTTCGGTGAGGTCCGACCAACTCCGGCGAGGGTCCGGCGACATCAAGGTGGCCGGAGGTAGTCCGACGTGGTGGACCGGCGTGGCGACGGCTCTCCCACGGTCTTAGGGGTATTAGAGATGATTCGAAATAAAAATTCACAGTTTCACAGTTGTTTCAGCCAAACGACTTTCAGCTTTGCCACAGTTCTTATCTCACAGCGGGTTTTTCACAGCTCACAGTCCACAGTAGCTTTTTTGAAATTCACAGCTGAACCAAACAGACCCAAAGCCATGGCTCATATTCCGAGGTTCAGTGCGCTTGATTGCACCTCGAGAGGCAGGATTTTTGGAGGCAAAGAGCTACCCGCAGCACAGTCGATTCTAGAGCGGGAGGGGGAGCAAATCTGTTTCTCTTGTCCTTCTTTATACTAGTTGACATGTACGTGCAACGCACGTCTCCACAAATGCACCAAATATACGTGCGTATGCAAAGTTTTTCTTGAACCAATTTTAAATCATTTACGAAAGTCTTTCTAAACCATGCAAAGGCATGATATACTTGTCCCAGAGTTAAAATAGAAGGGGAAAGTATACAATTTGATAACTTTAAACCAAGCAGTCCGGATTTTTTTTAGTCAATGCCAATCGACTAAGATGAATTTATGAATGCTAATATAGGTTCTGCATCCATGTGTGTTTAATTCGAGTCAATGCCAATCGACTAATATGAATTCATGAATGCTAATATAAGCTCTCCATCCATATGTGTTTAATTCGAAGCTATTTTCAAAAATACATATATTGTTTTGGTCAACTAATGTATACAATATTTTTCTGGGACTTGCATATAACATGCGTAACACAATGCACACCCTATATCCACCACTCATTCCCTAGAAATCTTCATTGATGATTTATGAAGATAAAATTTGAAATTTAATATATAAATCTACCAAATTATAAATGGATCTTTCCCTACCCAACGTGGAATCTTACCAATGTGAACAACGGTTACTTTATGAATAAAAGGCAGCATTAAGAAATAGTAAGAAAACATATATGAGAAAAGCCAAGGAAATACACACACGGAAATGCATGAACCAAACTGTTACATGTTTTGCACCAATATACAGTGAGTAATCTACAGTATACACATATGACTTGCCTGTTAAATACTTCATTTCAATTGCTGAAGCAAAGTACCAGTGCCAAATTATAATATAGCTACCAATTAGTTTAAACATTACAGTGCTATAAATTTTAAATTGTTGTTGGTTCCTTCTATTTGTGTATTGTGTCTGGGTCGGATCAATGCGAGAAAAAAGAGAATACTATTCAAAATGCATGCCCACTTTATGTATTCAAATGATAGTGAACAATAAATATGCCCTTTAATCAGATGTGAAGAGACATGCATCCATTCAGTAAATGGTCTAATTGTAAGCATGAACTTGTATGTTGTGCCACTTGGAGTGACCTGTTATACCAATTGATCCACAATGAATTCCCCAATGCTGGGAACATGTATCATGTGAATGGCCTTGTGATACTAACTATTTACTTCAAAAACAACACTTCAAATTTAAAAGTACAATAGAGCAACATCCTATAGCAATGAACCTCACCTTCATTAAGGATGCGTGAAATCATTAGCACACGGAAGAGCACCACATGGTCCTGCAAAGGAGACAACCAGACAAAATATTTGAGGTACATGACTAAATGAATTGGAGTATATCATTACTGTTTTGCAGATTTTTTTGTTTCTTTGATGACCATCACTGACTAAATTAACTTAATATGTAAGAAACTCACTGGTATAAGCCAATAAACAAAATTATCAGTGTCTAAAAACACCCCAACTCTCCGCAATATATCATAAGTGGCAGCAAATACCTTAATATGAATAGGTGGTCATATTGTCACCCTTCTCAATAGAAACAATCATTATATTTCTATTACTGAACATGAATAACAGGATTGTCCAACCCAAAATTGTTATTTTAGACTTGCTACTGCTCTCAAACTATCCTAATACACGAAGTGTCAGTCTGATATACCCTGTAGAAGCTATCCAATTCAGCAAACTTGACAAGTATACGCGACAAATATTTCAGCTCTGGTTCCATTGAGTTGGATTCCAATCCAGCTGCGCACTTCCTTTTCCTACATCCCCGGAGGCTGCACTGCATCGTGCTCTTCATGCACAGAAGAGAAGGCAACGCAAATTCAGATAATGTACTTTTGTTCTTCTCTTCCCAGTGTACTGTCTAGAACCTACAGCTATTAGCGTAGCGTTACTCTGGATGTACATGAGCAAAAGAGCAGCAGCAGCGCCTCATGATGACCCACAAGTATAGGGGGTGTATCGCAGTACTTTCGATAAATAAGAGTGTCGAACCCAACGAGGAGCAGAAGGTGCTGGCAAGTAGTTTTGATCAAGAATTCACTGTAAAAGCTAGCAGACAGGTTTTCAGTAGTATTCGAAACAGCAGGTAAAAACAGTGCAAGTAAATAAACGAGCGCGACAACAAATGCAGCAAGTGGCCCAATCCTTTTGAGTGCAAAGGACAAGCCGAGTGTGTTACTTATAAGAGACAAATGTTCCTGAGGACACATGGGAATTTCGTCAAGTGCTTTCGCTTCGTGCAACTGGTTAATCTTCATTGTTTTGATAAGTGTTGTGTGGGTGAATCTATGCTAACGCACCGCCCTTCCTAGGACTAATACGCACTTGTGATTATACCCCCTGCAAGCATCCGCGAATGCAGAAAAGTAATTAAGATAAATCTAACCACAGCTTTAAACTCTGAGACCCTACGCTCCCTCGTGCACTATCTTACTAACGGGGGTTCAGGTTTCTGTCACTCCGGCAACCCCTCAGCTAGCAAGCTAGGTACACGATGCATTCCCTAGGCCCATAAAGGTGAAGTGTCATGTAGTCGACGTTCACATGACACCACTAGAAGAATGACACCACAACTTAAATATCAAACCATTAAATATTAACGCAGCATTATTTCACTACTAACAACATGACTTCCCCATGTCCTCAAGAACTACAAACTACTCACAAGACATCATATGGATCATGATCAGAGATGATATGGCAATGAATAACAATCTGGACATGAACACTAATCCACCAAACAAACTCAATAGCATCAATAACAAGGAGTAATCAACACCGGGAGTCTCCCCAATGAACTAGACAAGGTACAGCCCTAGATGTTACAGCAAGATGGATGTGGAGTCGGTGGAGATGATGGTGATGGCGCAGTGGATGATGGTGATGATGATCCCGATGAAGTCCAGCGTGATGACGATGACGATGGCGATGATTTCCCCTCTCCGGGAGGGAATTTCCCCGGCAGGATCCCCCTGCCAGAGAGCTCTTTCTCTCTCGGTGGTTTCCGTCCCGTGGAGGCGGCGGAATATTTCGTGGACGTACCCCCCGTGCTTAGGTTTTCGGGAGGCAGATATACGCGAAGAGGCAACCTGGGGGGTGGACCCAGGTGGCCACGCCATAGCTGGGCGCGGCCCACAGGCCAGCCGCGCCCAGGTGTGGCGTGGGGCCCACCTGGCCCACCTGGCTGCCTCCTTTTGGCTGCCTCCGGCATCTGACATGATAAGACCCCCAGAATTGGTTTCGTGATTTTTGGAGTTCCGCTGATAAGTTGACTTGACGACGCTTTTTCCAGCAGAAACCTGACTCCGGAAGGATAATTCCCAATAATCATCAAACATGCAAAATAAGGCAAAATAACATAAGTATCGTGTATTAATATGAAATATAAGGATAGATAATGACAAATTATGATATAAAATAATGATGCAAAATGGACGTATCACCTCATCCCCTCCATCGCCATACGTTTCAGAAGCAGTGTGTTGCCTTCTCCTTACTGTCTCCATTGCGGCGGTCAGAATCGGGAGCAGCTCCTCGTCCGAAGACCCATATCTTCCTCGTCCTGAGCCAACTCTGCCCTCCGCAGGTGCGGCGTCGGCCCCCTCTGCTCCTTCCCAAGCCCGGCGTCCGGCTTCTCTGCCTCTCCCCATCCTAGGTGCGACACCGACGTCGTGGCTTCTTGGGACACAAGTAGACAACGGCGGCCAAATCCGGCACCACGACGTGCTACAGTCCTGCATCGGCATAGCATCTCCCCTCCTGCCACGTGCGGGAGAGCAGCCCCGGAGTGCTGATGTGCCGCCTTACCCTCCTGCTGCGGTCTCTGCTCCGTCCACCTCGTGTGGAAGAGCTGCCTCCCAGAGGAACGCAGCGCCAGATGCCGGTGGGGGCACGCATGTGATGGCCCTTCACGTAGTTACCTGCGTGAAAAGTAAATGGGTTAGGTTGAGACTCCAAGTGCAGAGTGTGTAGTAAGTGGAAGACGTGTTTTCCCCACGAGGGGTGACTCGAGGGTTTAATATCGAACTCTCGGGGAATCAGTAGTGAAGATTTATCTTTCCTATCCTTCTTTTGGTTACCTACAAAACAAAGTAAATGTTTTGGTCCTCAACCTCACCTAGTGGTTGTCAAGCACAAGGTGTGAGAATGATATCAAGATAATATGCAATGCAAACAAGAAATAAATATGCAATGGTGGTAAATAAATATGCAAGGATGGTGGTAGCAATGATAAATGATATTTTTGGGTTTTTATGATGAATGCAAGATGTAAAAGTGTTTTTGTATTTTCGGATTTTTAAATGGCAGAAAATGGAAAAGTGGTAAAAGTGTTGGAAAGGTGTTTCTTATGATTAAAAATGGACCGGGGTTCATGGTTTCACAAATGCACTCTCTCTTTAATAAAGTGGTAGACAATGGAACACTAGAGTTGACATATGAGATTGCAACACAACAGTTTAATGACAAGTTATAATTATATGGGCATCACGTCCTAACATAGAGACCTTTTGGTTATTAGTCTCTCTTATACTCCACCAAGATGCGAACTAAATCATAACACCTCAGTAATTAAGATAACTCAGAGTATAGCAATAAGTATCATGACATGAAGTTAAAATAAGAACATGCTAGATCTAGTCATGGAGGAAGTGGCAATGGTCACACCCACATCTCCGGTAGCATGGTATTTCTTTTTATCCCTAGTGAGGCAACAAAGTAAGGTAAGATACCCAAGTGGATCGCAGAACTTTCTCTCACGTTCACTGCACTAGCCACCCCCCGTTACTCCAACTAATGCACACGTTCCCCCTCACACGCTCTCATAAACATGCTTGATCATGACAAGTAAATAAGAACGGGGTACATAATATGCATCTACTTTCATAACTGAAACAAAACCATTGCAATCTCAAACATATATTAACTCATAAAAAGATCCACCACAAAGGTATTACATAGATGACCGTAATCATGTTCAGCAGCTCATACGGTACTAATTAGTGAAGCTCAGAGAGAGAGAGATACATAAGTTACTTCCACAAACCCATAGTCCAGAGGTGGACTACTCCCTCTTCATCATGGAGACGGTGGAGAAGTCGTTGGAGAAGATGGAGACCACGCCGGCAGCGCCCCGCCGGAGTTTTCCCCCTCCAATCTGCAACTCCAGGTCTCTGTTTCGGTGTTTCTGTGTTTCTGCGGCGCTCCTTCCAGAGAACGTCGGGGACTATTTTTATAGGGTTTTAGGTCAAAACGGAGTCGGTGGAGGAAAGATCGACGGCAACGGAGCTCCGAGGCCAAAAGGGGGGTCCCACGCGGCCAGGTACATGGCCGCGTGGGCCCACTCATTGGCCCTCGGGCCTCCGCTTGTTTGCTTCCTTCGCTCCCACGCTTTGTTCCTTCCAAAAACTGATGCTCGTAAATTTCCAGGTCATTTGGACGTCGTTTGGGTCCCTGAAACATTAAAATATAGAAATAGGGTTTTCTGCCTGCGCAGGGTTAATTCCATAAAAAATAGGAAACATATCAAATATTCCCAAAATCATTATAAAACAGTGATATAACCCTTATATGATGCAAATATGACTGGAATATAAGTAAAATAATGCAAAGTTCATGTATGCATTTTACATGCATCAACATCCCCAAGCTTAACCTATACTCGTCCTCGAGTATGAAGGTGATAAAACTAACATGGACTTTGCAATTTAATACTATCAATGGATATCAAAGATGATTACTATTGCTACATAGAGTCAAATGTTCATTCTTAAAAGGAGTAGCAATATGCAAGATAGTTTATGAAGTGATATCAAGTATTCAATGCAAGGATGTTCAATGATAATTCACAAAGTGTAACATAAGAGAAGAAGTACTATGGACCACATGTATGCATAATGATAAGTAAGAACATCCTATAATGGTCATAGAGTATTGATGAAAATCTGAATATAAAAGGTGGACACTTTGGAAAGATATATATATGAGTAGAGGTAAAGCATGAATAATTTCATCTAACTTCTGAACTTCTCTACTTAAGTTAATGATTGTAATGTGGTAATCCTTGGTGTCAAGCTCTCATTCCCCTATCATAGCATCTTGAATGATTAAGTTTAAAGTGAAAGCAAATAGAGTAGTGTGCTTGACAAAGTACAGGTTGAAAGTCTCATGCCCCTTGAATACAAGTACCTACTCCATGTGTTACTCAACTTGGAAAACAAAGCAAGTTCAAGTTAAATATCATTGTAAGTAATAATAGTATCATTAAGAGCGTCAACTGGGGTACCTCTTGTCCCAGGATATGGAACAAGCCCATATCAAAATGACAAGACAAACAAACACAATGAACAATCTCAACACCCTTTTTATTTACCATTGGATAGCTTTTTATTGTAAGGTGTATCACAGAAGGTTCACCATAGCATGTAAGTAAATTTCCACCATGAATGATGCATGGCTTAGATTAGCGGCCCAGGCGTCTCTCTAACCATTTATACAAACTCATTTAAACTCACTTCATTTCCACATTTATTTCACCCATGGTAAGCATCCATAAACAAAAGTACATGATATCAACTAAATGAGATGAAGTGCAATGTTGAAAGCTTGCCATGTGACAGCACATATGAGCTAACTCTCAACCAAAGACATTTGTCAAGCCCACAACATCATAATTTTAATCACAATGGGTCATGTTTTATTTATGCAATGAAAGTAAAGTGTGCATCAAGTTCGAGAGAGCTATATAACCAACTTTTCCCATAACAATCAACAACATAAGCATTTTCATTCAGAGGTATAGATAACACAAATATCATGATAAACATACTCGGAATAGCATAAAGCTAATAGGTAGATATGGTGGACTCACTGGAAAAACTTTGGTTGAAGGTGTTGGAAACAAGTTTTTGCTTGTTGGAATTTTTGGGCTAGCAAGAGGGAGAAAGTTGACCATCTAAATGCATGCATGAGTGTCCATAGAACTAACTAATCCATGTTAAAACAAGGTAAATAACATTTAGCATCAAAACATGAATAAAAGATAGCTCTTGATAAAATACTTGCAAATTATTACTCATTAACAAGCTCATGAATCATGCAATTATATGTCTCCGTGAGCCGCCCGTTCAGCTCCCGCGACGCCCTTGTGCGAATCGCCCGGTTCCAGCCCAGCGCGCCAGCGAGAGGGGGTTGTGGCGGTGGTGGCGGAGCGCTAGGGGAGGCACTGGAGCTGCGGGGAGGACGATGGCAGGGGCGGCCGGGCGGGGGTTTCCTTTTTTCCAGCGACGATGAGCAGCAGATGCGCGTGTGCGTTTCTGGCAGAGTTTTCGTCCGCCTGGTAAAATTGCTAAGTGCACACGCTTTGGGGATTGGTTAATCTGGATGGTTAATTTTAATTAGCCAGTTCAGATCCTATGGTGGGAATCTAGCCGTGTACATCTGTTGGGTGGCTGTAGGGAAGAATATGTTTACTTGTTTAATACTGTAGTAGTAGAGATGTGACAATGTGTTTCTCCTACTCCACTTACCGTCACCATGACATATAATCAAGTCCAATAATAATGGGTTATCTTATACTCCAATCAGGCTAGTGTACGAAAGAAGGTTTGTCTCAAGTTATGACGGTTTGACACTTTGACTACTGATGAACGACGGTACTAATGAGGCTAAACCACCTAGTGTGGGAAAGTGAGACATGGCGTTGACTTGCTACTTGCAACAACACTTGTATTCCATAGTCAATAGACACGGCCAGTGGCGAAGCTAGCCCAACTTTGAAGCCTGGGCACATGGGCCAGGGAGGGGCGTGGCCCAGTAGAAAAATAACCCAAGAGAAGATAGGAGGCAAGGCCCAGGAAGCGAAATTAGCCCAAATCATTAACAGAACGTCGTCTTCTTCCTTTAGATCGGGATTTCATCTACCAAATCCTATACGCCATGGCTAGATTCCTTGGGACATCGTCGATGGAGCCTGGGCACGTGCCCGGGGCGGAGGGATGGTAAAATCGCCACTGGACACGGCGTACTGCTAGATCTTTGGGAGCTTTCTCATCTAATATCCATTACGTGCTTAATTTTTGGAAGTACTCCCTCCGTATCAAAATATAAAATGTTCTACCTATTTTTGCCACACATGTATCGGCAAAAGTATAAGATGTTCTACCTACTTTTGCCACACATGTATCTAGCAAAAGTAGGTAGAATATTTTGGAGGGAATATCTATTACTTCCTCCGTTTCAAATTACTTGATATACTTTTGCTTAGAAATAGATATATCTAGACACTAAATAAGTAGTTTCTAGATAAATGTGTGTCAAGTATTTTGAAACGGAGGGAGTACCATTTAATCTTATTCTAGCTAGGCAGCTATCACTTTTGACTTTACCAAGACAAGCACGAACGACTTGCTGTGAATTGCACCAAACGCAACATCCAAAATTACCTGCAAGGATGCATCATGCATGTGACGTTTGCGAGGTGTTTTTCTTCTACTCCCTCCGTTTCAAATTAGATGATTTTCATTTGTCCACATGAGAATGTAGCTAGACATGTTACATGTATAGATACATCCGCATGTGGATGAATGAAAAGTCATCTAATTTAGAATGGAGGGAGTATGTGCGTACGCTAGTGTTTGTTACTGGTGCGCACACCCTTCCACAAACCGCAACCATGCAGTAGCGACGTCTGTACGGGGCCATCGATCGGTGGAGCAACTCCATGCGTTACGTGCTTCCCTGCTGACTGAAGGTAAACCCGTTTAGGCTATCTTCAAAAAAGTATAAGATTGTGTCATGGAAAAAGAAAGGGCTTGAAGATCTCATAGATTTGTTCGTCTCTTTTAGTATTGTTTTTGTAATCGTGTACTCTTTGTTGGTTTAATATATATGGAAAAATTCAAAAAAAAAACCGTTTAGGCTATATTTGTTTCTAGTATTTTTGTGGGGATTAGTGGGGATAATCCTCACAGGGATTGGGTGAAACTCTAACCCTAAACGGGTTTACTTGTCCTTCTTGGCTCAAGGCTACCCAATCCCTTCAATCCCATTTATCCCCAATCCACTAGGTAGGGGTAGTGTTTTGGGTATTTGAGTAAAATACACTAGAGTTTGGAGATTTGAGGGGAATGTGGGGATAAACTTGCTAAATACACTAGAAACAAACAGTGTTGCCTTAGTTTTCTCGAGAAGAGATCGTCGATCGACTAGCGCAAGTGAAAGAAAAGTGTAACACGTAACGGCTACAACAATAAGAAAGGAACCAAACCACACGCGCGCGCACTAGCCTAGGACGCAAAGCATTTCTTTGGCACGTTAGTTGTCAATCTCCTTCTTACTAATAGGACATTGCTCCAACTTAACTTAGTTAAGAGAGTTGGACGTCCCACCTTTTCCCCATCTACAGTAGAAAAGGCGATTTCGTGGGCGACTCCACGCGCGTCAGCTCGCCGCCGGCGATTCGTCGGATTCCTCGCCCTCCGGCGGCCGCTTCGGTGGCGGGAGGACGGGGAATCCACGGATCCCGGTGTGTACATAGCCTAGGTGTGCGTGGTGGTGTGCTAGCCGGCGGCGCTGTGGTGGAAGCGGTGGTGCCGGAGTGGCGTTTGTTGGCGGTGGTCTTCCCCTCCGGAAGTGCGGCTCCGGTGGAGCTTCGCCGCGGATATGCCGTCCTGCCTCGTTCGCGGCTCCACGGAGTGCTCGAGAGGGTTTCCCCTTCGCCGGAGTCCGAGAGATGGCGGATCTGGCGGTTGACGATCTAGAAGGTGCGGTTGCTGTTGGCCAAGGTGGTGTCGCCGTCCGTTGCGCAGGGTGGAGGTGCTCAGGTACCGAGGAGCGTCGACTTCCTGTCCGTGATGGGGGGCCTCCCAGTCCAAGCTTTCGGAGGTGGTGCGGCGGGTTTCGCCGGCGTAGCGTCTTGCTCGACGAAGACGATGCCAGAGCTCAGAGGGACCTACTTGTAATTTCTTTGTTTTCTGGGCTTTTCTGTAAGAATCTTGGCTGGATGTAACTGCAACTTCCCTCGCAAAAAAAATAATCTCCTTCTTACTCATCCTCCACTTCTCCGTTGTCCTCTCCTGCCGCTATCTATCCTCTCTTCAGCATCGATCTCAAAAGCCTCCAAAGTTCCAACTTCCAAGGAGCCTACGTGTTCTCCTTGCCTCTTCTCCTCTCTTTGGATGTTGCTCATGAACAGATCGATTTCATGCGTACTGTCCTTCGTGATCTTATTGCGCATATATATATATATATATATATATATATATATATATATTATATATATATATGTTCCGTGTTGGAGTAGGTGTAAGTGTCGCCATCATCGGTGCAGCGATCATATCTGGATCCATGTTGATTTTGTACTGTACAGATTACTAGAGAACATGTCGACCAACATTGGCATGAGGCATCGAGTGATTTGGTATGACGGTGACGTCTCCACCGTGTAAAATAGGATATCCCTTTTTTTAAATGCTTCCACCCAAACTTGTAAGTTGAAAAACGAAGGCCTCTTTGATTCTTTGATTCGTAGGATAGGAAAATTGTAAGAATAGGAAATTATAGAATTTCAGTGTCATGCACACTCTAATCTTATAAGATTTTGCATGTACCAAAATTTGTTTAATTTCAACAAAGGAATTGTAAAAAGTGGTTTGAGTGAATGTTAGAATTCCTATGGGATGTAGTACAAAGATTTCTATGGGAAAAATTCCTATAGAAACTAATCTTATGAATCAAACGACTAACATAGGAAAATTTCCTATACGATAAAATCCTTCAAGAATCATATGAATTTCCTTTGAATCAAAAGAGGCAGATTCTTATAGGAATTTTTCCTATAGGATCCAATCGTACAAATCAAATGATCGAGATAGGAAAATTTCCTATAGGATTCATTCCTCTACAAATTCGTTACAATTACTTTGAATCAATTCCTACAAATCTGGCGCCCAAGACTTCCCTTTCCACCCACTCAAGAAGTTTAGCATAGAACTTGAAGTTTGTCTCTTACGTCTTGCTCCATCTGCAAAATGCTCCACCACTGAGTTCTATTGCAAAATCCGAATGTAACTGAACAGGTTCATCAACCCACCTGCCCCAGAAATACGATGCATTTCAAGCTTTCCAAATCCTCTAAAGCATCGGAGCAACACCTACTTCCATTAAATCCCTCTTTGTACCCCAAAATTGTTCAGCCAAGCAATACACTGGTCTATATCACAGAAATGGGTCGTGCAGGGTGCAACACTTGCACACCAAAAATAATTATCTAGTGTCGCCACACCAACCAAGATCCAACTCTACAAGGAGCCTATGGAGCTTATGACTAGATGCGCAGGTGCTGAACTCGATGTGGCGTGTTGGGGCAGTAAAAGTCTTGTACCACTCGTCTTGGACAACTCCGCCGGCTTGAAGTCACCGTCTTCGCCTCAGCAACAAACAACTGATGCTTCCGCCGGTGGTACACACATACAAAGTGGAACTCCAGGCTGTGAGCTCCTAGGACCAACTACCATGAACTTAGGACTGTGCGAGATGGGCAGTGGAGCGATGCGGGTCGATTCCACTCACTAGCATGTGTCCTCCCGCCGCCACTACCCCTACCTATATAAGAGACACATGGTTTGAGGGGGTAATCGTGGAAACGGCCCCTAAATAGGTGTTGACCTAGGATACAACTGAGATCAACCTTTTTTCGAAAAAGTAACGAAGCCCTAGGCTATGCATCGAAATGACGCACACATCTTTCATTTATTACAAGGTTATAGATTGAAAGTATACATCCATTGGCAACTCAAATTCAAACCTTTATTTTGCTATCAATCCCGTTTTGTTAATTTCTAAACATAATGGAAATTCTTGAAAATCCTTCTGTAACGGACAATAGAGTTGTTACTCTGAAACCGAGAGGAATTGTCGATCTGATCACGATAATCAATACCTCTGGGATCATTCAGTAGATCCATCCCGACAACTTGAGATCAACTGTGTGCTACTACCTGTTCAAAAAAACTGTGTGCTACTAGTATACACGTACATGAAAAATGTGTAGTACCAAAAGGAGCATTGCAAAAGGCTACAGCAAGAAATATTTGGAGTGTAGGAAACATTTTTGAGGATCACATGCATATTCTAGCCAAACTCTGATTGCTTCAAAAGGTGCGTACAAAACAACCTCACTGCTCACTACAAAAAGTGGGTAAAGTAGGAGTGGGTGAACCCTGAAGCATGTGCAGCTCACAGACGGTGCTGTAAATCAAATGAAAGTCCATGGAATGCCGCCTGGTTGCTTCAAAAGCGGAGTAAACATCACTCTCTTGAATTATATTATTTGTTCCTCCGTCCAGAGTTCGCGACGACAAAATCCCCTACGTGCACAGCATTTTAGCAGTAGAACAGCTCTGTTCTGCGCCGCGCTATTTTCTCCGTCGGCAGCCTGTGAAGCAGCGGCCAAAGGGTCACGGAGAAACGCATCCCCGTGTCACGTACTCCGTACAAGCAAAGAGCAGCAGTGATCACCGACGATCGATCACCCGAGACACGCAGCGCAGGGGGCTCCTCCTTCTGCAAGTTGCCACCGCTCATGTGGGGGCAAGGCAAGTTGGCCCTCATTGCTCTCGCCTGGAAAAAAGTTTCATTTTAAAACATGAACTATGAACTATGAATAGTAAACTTGAGACAGATTAAATTAAATCCTAGAGTTGAAATCCCTATCGTTCGCTCAACTATCAAATTCTGGTCTAAATCAAAGCCTGCACCTATTTGGCGCATAGGGAAAAAAGCATCTCGACCAGGATTACGGGCTACACAGCGGGACCCACATTGTAATATTCATCTTCTTCCTCAATTTCAACCGTTCACTTCAAATTTATCTCGAATGAGTCCCTCGTGTTGATCACCCCGCCACCGACCACTCTCCCAGTCAATTTGTCTCTTTTTTAGATAAAGAGCTTTATTACTTAAAGTTAAGCATTACACCCGGCCTCTCCATATCAATGCACACAGCCGTAATCTAAGTGTCAAATAAAAAAGAGTGTGAAGCACTAGACGAATTACAATCATGAAGGCAAGCTCGACGCAAGAGTGTCAATTTGTCTCTTATTGCCAAACATGGAGGCAAGCTCGACGCGGATGCGAGCACTCCATCCGAAATTTGTCTCCGTTAACGCATGCCATCGGCAAGTTCATGCAGTGGTGATGACGCCACAACAATATATGTCTCCATTACCGCAGGCCGGCAACAAGTTTTGCGACGGTGGTGACGACACACAACGCGGGGGGGGGGGGGGGGGGGGGGGGGGCAGAGAGAACAAGGAAGAAAAATGATGGCAGCAACAGCGACAGTGAGGTCTCATCGGGAAGGTGCTTGGGGACGCGTGGCTCCATGCGGAGGGCTTGGGAAGTACCACTGGAACTTTGTGGCCCAACATGAAGGAAAAACCAAAAACGTGTCCCCTTTTCGTTTTGTTTTCACTAGGCACAACGTTCGAATCCAACGGCCCACATTAAATCGCTCGGGTTGGTTCTTCGCGGGCAAGACTTGGGTAGGATCTCACCCTTAGGTGAGATCGTAGGATCAACTTTTTTTGAAAATTCAAAACATGTCGAAAAATTCCGAAAAAAATAGACAACACGCATCTATGTTACATATGCAACGTCAAAAATTGGCAGCTCAAAACTCGACCTACAGTTAGAGAAACAAAAATGGTAAACCACACTGTGAATAGTGTCCAGATTTGAGTGACACTATTCACACCGAAATTTCTCTTTTTTGTTTCTCTAACTGTAGGTCGAGTTTTGAGCTGCCAATTTTTGACGTTGCATATGTAACATAGATGCGTGTTGTATTTTTTTCGGAATTTTTCGACATGTTTTGAATTTTCAAAAAAATCGATCTCACCTAGGGGCAGATCCTACCCAAGTCTTCCCCGGTTCTTCGCTGCGTCGCTCGGGGAAGTGATTTGAAATTTGAAACACCGGTCCGGTCGCCCTGCGGAACCCCTCTCTCTCACTCCATTTATTAATCCCGTTTTCCGCGAGAGCGAGAGAGTGGAGCGGTGGACTGACTTGACTGGGATTCACTCCTTTTCTTGCGCCGCCGCGAGCTTCTTCAGTTCTTCCCTGCCCTGCCCGCCTTTCCACGACGAGCCCCCGTCCCTCTCGTTCGTGCTCCTCTGATCCCAGGACGCGCTGCGGACGCCGAGATTTCTACAGCGCACCGAGCACCGGCAATGCCGAGATCCAGGTCCGTGCCGTTCCGAGACCCAAGCTCCATTTCCTCCCGAGGTTTGTTGTCGTTGTTGGGTCGGAGAAAAATCCTATGCTACCTGGTCGCTCCGTCCGGAACGGTGGACCAACCTGTACGCTTGACACGTAGCTAAACGAATCTCAAAGCTCTTGGCCACTTATTCCCCAACTTCTAATAATCAAATCCCTAATCCCACGAGCTCCTGCCCGGACGGTTCGGTCTTCCTGCGCCTTTTCGTCTTGCGACGGCCTGGCAATGGCGATCGACCTCGAAGACGACGGCATCGCGGCGAACGGCAATGGAGCGGACACGGCGGCCAATCCACCAGAAAACACTCTACGCAGAGCTCCTCCCGTGGTGAGTACAGTATAGATCTCAGCTCCAATCTGATTCCCTTGGTTTCATCCAAACTCTCTCTCTTGATTGAAATCATCAAACCCTCTCTTGATTGAGTTCATCCCCGTGCAGCAATCCCCAAGGAAAAACTCGAACTTCACAGTGGACAACATGCGAGATGGAGATAATGTAAAATTACTTATCTGTTTAGAATATATTTGTTCTTGTAATATATTTTTCAGTAGCTGAAATAGATGTACGACATGATTGCAGGCTGATAATCAAAATTCATCATCTGAAAAAATCATTCCAAAAGTTGGGATGTTCTTTCAATCTGAGGAAGAGGCATACAGTTTCTATAATTCTTACGCTCAAACTAATGGATTCAGCATTAGGAGGTGTCATAGAAAGTTCAGAGCAGATGGACACTTGAGGCTGGACCGCGCGTCAGCGCCGCCGCGAGAGAAGGCGTCGAGGAGGGCGGCCGACCTAGCTGGAGCGCCACGGGAGCGACGGCGTCATGAGGGAGCTGCGCCGCCGGGCACGGTGAAGGGTGGCCGTGGCTAGCTGGAGCGCCATTGGGTCCGCGAGCGACGGCGTTATGAAGGAGCAGCGCCGCCGGGCGCCGTGAAGGTCGTTCATGGCTAGCTGGAGCGTCGCGACGGCGTCGTCAACGAGCTACGCCGTCGGGAAGGAGCTGTGCGTTGTGGGATTAGGGATTTGATAAGTGGAAATTGGGGAATAAGTGGCCAGAAGCTTTAAGATTCGTTTTGCTACGTGGCAAACGCACAGCTTGGTCCACGGTGCGGGACGTAGCGACCTGGTCGCATAAGATTTTTCTCCTGTTGGGTCCGTCACATTTCTGACATGACATTTAATCACAGGGGCTCCGAGCTGCCGGCGCAGCGGGGGGCGTCGCCGCGCGCGCCGCTGCACCTCAAGACCACCACCACGGCCTCCTCCGACCCCAACGGCGCGCACCACCGGGACCGGAGCAGCCCCAAGGTCGCCGCCGCTGACCGACACTCGCCCCGCAGCCCGCTGCCCGAGGTACTACTCCTATTCATTTCACAGTCTCTGTCGACGCCAGCGAGACGTGGCTCACTGACTGACTCGGCGGTGCGATTTGCAGAAGAAGCGGGCGGGGACGCGGGTGGCGGAGCTGGAGACGAAGCTGGGGAAGGTGCAGGGCGAGCTCAAGAAGCTGCGGGAGCAGCTCGTCTCCGCGGAGGCCGCCAAGAAGGACGCGCAGGTCGCGCTCGAGGAAGCCAAGAAGCATGTCGGCACCACCACCACCACCACTAAAGGGAGCCCCAAGACAGCGGCGGTTGATGCATCTCCTCCCTCTCCCACTCCACCTGTCCCGCTCGAAGACGAGAAGACAACTGCTGATGAGGTGAAGGTCGTTGAACAACCGGCGGTAGAAAAGGTCGAGGAGGAGAACAGCATAAACTCCCCGGCGACGGACGTGTTCGAGGTCGTCCCCCAGACCGAGTCGGGCGACAAGGAGAACCAGAGCGGCGAAGAGGTGAGTTGCGGAGACAAGGCGGCGCTGGCGCTGGCTGAGGAGGATGTGGAGGTGGAGGAGACCAAGACGATGATCGAGGAGGCTAGCAACAACAATGCCTCTGCGGTCACTTGCGGCGGTGAAAAGGAGAACCCGGAGAAGGAGAGCCCAGAGGTCGTGGAGCTGAAGGCCCAGCTGACGGCCAGGGAGCTGGAGGTCGCCGTCCTCACGGCCGACAACGCCGAGCTCAAGAAGCTGGCCGGGGAGGCCGCGGAGGCGGCCAGGAGGACGGAGGAGGACGCCGTGGCCAAGGCGTTCCTGATCGAGCAGGAGCTCAAGGAGAACGCGGCGCGGGAGGCCCGGATGGGCGAGCAGCTGAGGGCGTCCGACGCCGCGCGCGAGGCGCTTGAGGGCGAGATGCGGCGCCTGCGCGTGCAGACCGAGCAGTGGCGCAAGGCGGCAGAGGCGGCCGCCGCGGTCATCGGTGGGGACGCACATCTCGTCGGTCACCACGGCCTCGCCGGCAATGGCAACGGGTGGGGGTCCCCCGCGACGATGCCGGACGACGGCGACGATGAGGGGTTCGGCAGTAGGCGGAAGGGCGCCGGAATCCGGATGCTCGGCGACCTGTGGAAGAAGAAGGGCAACAAATGAAATGAAGGTGCCAATGACCACCAACGCAATCTGGCATGTCTCTTTGCCTAACTGCTTGTCTCGGATCAGAGATTCACAGCTCGCCATGGCGAGCTAGCTCAGCTCGCTGTCTCCAGCACATGCATCGGTCGATGCAGTAGCTCTAAGCACGCCATCGTTTACTGCATTTTGGTTCGGATTTCACTTATGTTTGTATGATGATGAGGTGATGATCGTGAGATTAAAACTCTGTTTGGTACCGGATGATCGATGCTGCAATGCTAAGTGCAGCACGGTAACGAGCACAGCCAAGATACTAGTTCGATGTTCTGTTGTATGCTGTTGATGCTAGAGTTATTGCTGTTCTAGGGTACATTTTAGGATGTTTTAAGCTTGATGGTGAACACTGAAATTTCTGGCTCTTTGGAGCAATTCCAATGTAGAATCTGTCGCGTGAAACTCATTTCATATACGTTCACTTCCCCGAACCAGCATTTTCATAGCCACCGCATCCGCTGGGGTTGTCAATCAACATAATTACTCAAATGGAATAAGATGCTGAATAATTGCAATGTTGGCTTACTTGATGATTGTTCATGATGGCCTCTGAAGATAACAGTGTAACTCATTTCATATATCTTCAGTTCCCGAACCAGGATTTTCAAAGCCACCGCACCCGTAGGGGTTATCAATCAACATCAACTCAAATGGAATAAGATGCGGAATATACGTAGTACTAGATCATTAAACGTCTGCTTAACTTCATGATTGTTCATGATGGCCTCTGAAGACAGGATTTTTCGGGGATGCGGCCAAAGATTTGAGCAGCTACTCCTACGTAGCACACTCTTCTGCACTCGTTTTGAAACGCCTTGGCGACAAAGGTCGTCGTGTGTTGGACTTGGACCACATTCTGAAACCATGGAGGTGCAAAACAAAACCAACCCTTTGCACTTTGCAGTGCCAAACTGCAAAAAGATGGAGGTTTGGGCCACACGAGGCGAGATCTGCAAAAGACACACATACGTGTGGGGCACACGAATGATGGAGTAGTCCAGAGAAAGTGGCTAACCAAAAGAGTCAGATTAGGACTCAATGTAACCATCATGATTAGTCTCATCTACCAAATCCGAGAAAGATCCAGCACCACATTGACAAAAGAGAAGGTTACCCACTCCACTCGGCTAGCAATCAGTAGTATCAAGTGAAATGATAAACTAGTTCAATTATACAAGAGAATGAGCTAGGCTTAGAGGATTACAAGGCAAGGATGGTTAGTGGCGACGGTAACATGCGAGCTCCCGGGCTGACTTGGGTATAGGCTAATAATTTATCCAGCAGATTCCGAATAAGCCCCGGTCCAGAATGCGGTTTGAACCATTTTATCGATCGAACATGCTTCGCATATCAGTCTGGCACGGAAAAGTTTATCGAGGACACCAGAAATGCTCCCCCCCCCCCCCCCCCCCCCCCCCGCACTATATGAACGATCCTGTGACCGGAGGACATTTAGGCTTTGCCCCCGGTTCCCTCCGCCGCGATTTTGTTTGCTCTCCGTCGGTAGGGTTAGATAACTCCGGTGAGCAGTTATTCGCTAGGTTTATCCCATTTCGTCCACTTCTCTGGTAGATCGATAGCGGGCTCGTCCAGGCGTGGTAGTGGCGGGCATGGCGGGCCCGACGGAGGTCGTGCGTCTCCGGGCGATGAGGAGGAGCGCCGCGTTCACCGCTAGCCTGGTGCGAGCAACTGTGCTCGCCTTCGAGGGTTAGGTGGGCGTGGGCGTTGAAGCATTACCTCAGTTCCGAGCGAGCACGCTTGTGAAGAATAAGACCGCCGTTGTTTAGTTTAGTTCTATCTATGTTGGTTCTATATATAAAAAGGTTGGTAAAAGGGGTCAACTCGCCAAAAACCTTTTGTTTTTAGAGACGAGCCTGGATGTCTCCCCTCTCCCGTCAGAAAAAGAGGGCGATTTGTGCGGCGACCCGCTCGATCCACCTCGCCGCCGTTGAATCGGCGGATTTCTCAACCTCCGGCGGCCGCCCCGGCGGCGGGAGGTTGGGGAATCCCCGATTCACGGTGTGGGGTGTGTTTTGTTTTTGGATGAGGTGGAACGGAATGGAACCATTCCGCACCTGGAGCTGGTTCTTGTGTTTGGTTTTGGAGGTGGAATGGAATTAGGTGGTTCCACTTGAGGGAATATTCCCCTAGATCCGGAATTCACAGGTTCCACCAAATCGGTGGAACGAGGTGGAACGCTCCGCTAACCTCCCCGATTAATCAAGTTTAGGTATAATTTAATCAAGATTAGTAATAATTAATCAAGATTAGTAATAATTAATCAAGATTAGTAATAATTAATCGAGTTTAAGAATAATTAATCAAGTTTAGGAATAATTTCATTCTCACCCCATTCCATTCCATCCTCGTCCCATTCCAAAACAGAACACAAGAATGGAACCGTTCCATGACAATTTTTTGTCCAAACCGAACACAAGAATGGAACGGTTCCATTCTGGTGGAATGGAATGGTTCCGTTCCATTCCACCTCAGCCAAAAACAAAACACATCCAAGTGTAGGGTCTTGTAGGGCTCCTGCCAGCGGCGTCGTGGAGGAGGCGGCACGGCCGGAGAGGATGTTGGTGGCGGCGCTCGTCCCCTTCGACGGTGGTGCTCGTTGGAGCCCCGCGGTGGAGCGTCGTCCGTCTGCGTGCTCGCGGTCCTACGGGACCGGCGTGTGCGTTCCTCCCCCACCGGATCTCGAGTGGCGGCGGATCCGAAGTGTAAAGAATAAGGAAGAGATGAAGATGGTGGTCTGCGCGACGACAACGGCGCTCTTGGGTGCAGGTCCTCAGGGGCCATTGCCCGGTGACTTCCCGGCTGCAGGGGGGCTGCTTCCGATCCATGCCTTCAGAGGAGTAGCGGCAGTTCCGGCGCGCCTTCGGCTTGTCCACGACGGCGGCGTGGTCGGAGTCCAGAAAGGACTTCTTTGTAATTTACTTTATGTTCTAGACTTTTCTATAAGATCGCAGACCTAATATCTTCTTCCCTGTTCCCCGCAAAAAAAAAAAGGTTGGTAAAATTTAAAACGTCTATTTGCATGTCACGCGAACTTTTTTATTTAAACTTCCCTACGAATTTAGCGGATCTGTTCTGGCCGAGCCCGTGCCACACCGCAAAGCTAGTTTTCGGGGTCATCTGAAACGCATTTTCTGGGACAAGTTTTTTCGGGATGTGGTAGAGATACTCTTAGCAGTGCACACCATCAAATCAAAATCTGTGGAAGCTCGCTGCGACGCGGCAGACAACTGCGCGGTGGCAGCCACAGGACCGAGCAGGGCAAAGGCTGGTGGAAGGCAGATGCGCAAAGCTTCACAAGCGACGACAGGGGGACTCAGGGAGGAGACGCATCTGTTGCCGCCTGGCCCGCCCATGGCCATGGGCTCCGCCGGCCGCGCACGCTGTTCCGTTCCGGTCCATGCATACAGAGCTTGGACCGCGTTGCTGCCATTGATGAGGACAGCCTGCGGTGCTCCTGCTCCCGGTGGCAGGTAGACGGTGGCATGCATCTGCATCGGGAGTTCAGACTTCAGACCCGGGGCTCAAGCCCAACTTGCTGCTGGCCCATGCATCCCATGTATGTATGCGTTTGAAGAACCAATGGCGCGATCAGGATGAGAAGATGCGCCGTCGAGACCGGTGTGTGTGGATCGTGAACTGGATTTCAGCGTCAGCTTTGCTGCTTTATTATTCGTGTTGGCGGTGGTAGCTGGCCTCGTCGCCGGAGTGGTTGTGCCGTTTTATTGGCATCGCGGCCTGTCTGTCCCTCTGTACGATGGAGAAAATGTGCGCTTGCTGCATGTGATGTGCCGAATATGATCCAGGAGCAGATACATACATACATACGGAGTACATGGTACCACCTCTTTGTTAACCACGTGCTGCTGATCGATCGATCGATGCGATTCGAGCAGTCGATAGTTTCCTCTCTGCATTATTAGTTCTCTTGTATGGGCATTTACGTTTCAAGTGTGAAAACATGACAAAACAATCTGCAATGGCTGACAGTAGTTCATAATAACTCATAATCTCATAGGCATACAGATATAGAATGGGAAAGCATAAATATCAGCAGGTTTACATCATGGTCAGGAAATTCCAGAGATCCCGAAATGCTGGAGATCGGGAGACAATGCCTTGATGCAATGCATATGTGTTTGTGTAGGTTGCATGGTTCCTGATCATAGATCCCTAGCTACAATGGGGCCTGAGGGTGATGCGTGCGCTGTAAACATCTGTAGCAGCGTACACTACAGTGTCTATGCTCGTAACTGTAGTGGTTACTGGTTAGATCGCACGTACGACCCGTCGTCCCACCTCGCTCGCCGGCGAGCCGCGGGTTCCCTCTTCCTCCGCCGGCCGCTCCGGCGGCGGGAGGATGGGGAACCCCGGATCTCGGCTTGTACATAGCGTAGGGTATGGTAGGGATCCCGCCGGCGGCGTTGTGGTGGTGGTGATGCTGTCGGTGTGGTGGTTTGCGTCGGCATGCTTCCCCTCCTGCGACGGAGTTCTTCGGGCCTCCGCCGTGGCGTGCGCGACTTCCGGAGGCCGGGGATCTGCGGATCCGGTGGCCTCGTTCATCCTCGGGTATTGCGAGTGGTGCGGCGCCAGATCTTCGTCGTCCTGGCCGGCTGGTGAGGATGACTTCTCCCCTGCCTCGGTGCTTCCCCGTTTCTTCTCTTCTCCGCCGTGCGAGCACGCAGCGGCTGAGAATGGCGACTTCCTGTCCGCGTTGATTCCGCTCTTCGTTTCCAAGGATTCGACGGCTCCAGGAGGGAGCTGTGGTGGCGGTGCGGCGGCGCGTCCCATTCCGCGTCGGAGAAGCCAGAGATACGGGATCCCAGGGACCCGGTTGTAATTTCCTTTTCTGTGGGGTGTGTTGTACCGTGTGTGGAGGCTAATAGATCTGGGGTTGTTTTCGCAAAAAAAAAAATCGCACGTACGAGGGCCACTGATACTAGTATATTTTTCCAGAACAGTATATAGCTCTGTATTAATGTGGCATTGCGTTGCCTGGTGTAGTGCACAGTCGGAGTCACAATCGCTGCCACAACGCACAGCGAGAGCTGAGCACGGCGCCGTCGTAACAGATAAACAAAGGTTGCCAGTTTGCCACACTCAAGGTGTGGATTGGATCGGAGGAGGGTATCTTCTTCCCCTCCC
This sequence comes from Poa pratensis, assembly GCA_947311845.1. Lineage (NCBI taxonomy): Eukaryota > Viridiplantae > Streptophyta > Magnoliopsida > Poales > Poaceae > Poa > Poa pratensis. The sequence continues at coordinate 20,498,974 of CAMZMU010000058.1, forward strand.
CTCTTTCTGTTTCTGAAATGATTGATCAATCCGCTCCATCCGTTGCTGAGCATCCGTGTCCAGCATGCACTGGCCGTGCGTGAGTGCATTGCGCTACTGTTTGTAAGCTTTTCCAAGCAAAGAAGAACTTGAGATTTGTCCAAATACGGATGTATGTCTCTCCCCTGCCGCCGCCGCCGGCGTAGACCATCAGGCTTCTCCCGCGCGTGGCTGGCGGCGGCGAGACGGCTTCTACCCACACGCGCGAACGGAGGGCGGGACCTCCTGCAGGCAGCGGTGCTCCATGGCTGAAGACGGTCCGGCTCGGCGGCGTGAGCTCCCGTGACCGGGTGGAGTGCGCCGCGACGGCGCGGCCGTTGGTCGCAGGGAGGCGCGGTAGTTTGCAGCGGCCGGCTGGCTGCCGGAGGGTGGCCGGCGACGCCCTGCCGGCCCAGATCTAAGCCCTTTGGGGCCCATCTGGGTCTGGACGGGCCGCGGCAGGCGTGGTGGCGTCTCCTCGGTGGACGACAAGCAAAGGCAGGTGCTTGGGATGGCGGCGTCGGCGGTGCCCCTGCTGCAGTGCGGCGGCGGGACTTCACGAGCCCACTTGGGCTCGGCCGGGCCCGGTGAGGGCCTGGTTTGTCCTGCTGCTACATCCGGTCGGCTACCGCCCGGGAGGCGGTTCCCTCCCGCGTGCCGCTGTACCGCTGACCCTCGCCGATGTTTTTGCTTCTCTGTCTTACTGGCCTCACGACGTGGGCCACGGTGAGACGGTGGTGTTGATTGCAAGACCGTGGTGGCGTGCGTTGGTGGATGGCAAGTTTGGTGGAGCGTCCTGGAGTGCCCGGGGATGTGGTTTTTCGGAGGTCGGGAGAAATCCCTGTCGTTTTGGCACCGGCGCGGTGACACCTGCGAGTGTCTCCGTCCTTCTTGGAGGGCGTCGGGTGTATCTCTTACCCACCCCCGTTACGGACCGGGGGAACCCTAGGATTTGTACCGGGGTAACCCTAGGTACAGTTCGGGCAGCGGCGTCGTCGTCGTCGCTTCCTTCCTTGGAGGTGTTGCTTGGTTCGCGGCGATTCAGAGCGCTAGGAGCGTGGTGGTTATTCGGAGGACGCAACGGTTGAGAGTCATCTTCGTTTTCGTCGAACCGCCGGTGTCGACTTTGTTTTCTCTTTTTTTTTCTTTTTTTCTTTTGGGCTTGCTTTGTGCTGCTTTGCCCAGCAGTGGTCTCTCAGTTGTATCGGTTGGTTGCTATATTAATATAGCGGGGCGGAGGCATATTTCGATGATACATCCGTATTTGGACAAATCCAAGTCAAGTAATTTGGAACGGAGGGAGTATATATATCACTGTCTTTTCAGAGCAAGCTGTAACCAAGCATTGAAATATCCAAAACGTTTTAATTTTGGAGCTGCTTATTTTTTTTTCCTTCAAATGAGTACTGTACTTTTTCACAGGACATAGAGCATAGAGCTTTGCCTTTTTTTCCATATTCGGATAAATCTATTTGTTGCTCATATGTCCTAGACACTAAGCTATCTCGAGTTTTCGAGAACCGAACAAAACCTGAGTGAGCAAACAAACTAATTTTGGGCTTGTTTTTCTCTAGACAGATGGTTCACTCACTATGGGGTATCTTTGAACAGTGCCAGAAGAACACAAGACAAATGTCATGTTAGGCACCATTTGTAGGGATGTAAATGGGCGCGTAAACGGCGCCGCATTGTCCATTTAATTAGCTCGTTACGTAGCTCCTTTTCTGGGCAAAACAAACTGAAAGGGCATGGCGTCCCATGTGTGGTTTTGGTAATTAATGACAATCCCTATGGACTAATGGTTGCATTGAGTTGTACTTGTAGTGTTTGTCCATAGACCATGCTTGAACTCCATCTGTTGGATTCAAGGTTGATGCCATGAATATATTGATATAATGAAGTATTTGGCATCAAGATCATCGAGGTGTATGGATATATACTTGATATGATCAAGAAGAAGAGTATGTGATGACTAAGTTGGTATTCGAGGAGTTATCCGATGATTGGTCATATGTGAGTTGACCATATCGCAAGTATGTCTTGAAGAAAAGGATTATGTGATCATTCATGGTTATCTTCAAGACATCATCTATTGAAAAGAGAAGAAAAGATACAAAGTTGATCGAGATATTGTTCAACACACAAAGCTACAGGATGTACCAAGTATCTTTCTATGGGCTTGCATCAAATGAAGATTTCATATAGCCCATGAAGGATGACGTCAAGTGGTGATCGTCATCAAGCTTGAGATTGTCACATCCCAAATTTGGAAACTAAGAAAAACTTAGTTTTTACAAGACCAAAATTCAGAACCAACAAAAACTTTTTGAAATATTTTACTGATGATTGTGTTTTCCATCCCATTGCTATGTTGAACCTAGTGTGACTTGTTGTTTAAATTGTTTTGACTAGTAAATATAAGACCCAACCAATATAAAAATATATTTAACTTTGGTGATCATGTTATGACAAGAAAATATTCCATATATCTTTTCCATTCTTCTTTTGGCCAACTCCATTTCAAATGATACTTGGTTTGTCAACAACCAAAATCAATACCCATTATTTGAGAAAGTAAAAGTATTTCCAAAACTATGTGTTCCCAAAAATATGGAGATCTATATGCTATCTCCTACCTATCTTTTAGCCTTGATATTTTGCATTTGTATGCAACTCCCATTTTATAAACTTTGATTATCACTTCCTTTTAAAAAGAACACAAGTGGGAAATATATTACCCCACATAATTTGTCTTGCTCAAAACCCTTTTCAAAAATACCAAGGTGGAGTTGAGATAGTTCTAAACATCATCTTGTCATAATTAAGTGTGATCATTTTTATAAGATAGTATTGTTGACTATGGAAATGGTGGTGTGATTTATTCTTGTGGTTTGAATTGTGTGGTCTTGATTGTGTTGTTGATCTTTTGTGTATGCCACTGTTGATCTTGTTGTGTTTGTTGCTTGTGAGGGTAATTCCTCAGTTGTGCTTAATACTAGAATAAGACACACTTGACAACAAATTTGGTATGTGACTTGAATAAAAACAAACCCTCTAGAAGTATTCACACCTAATTGAAATCCTAAATTAAGGGAAATGATCTTATTTAATTTCCCTCTATCTCTATTCCTCTATTTTATGAAAACAATTATATTTCCTTATTCTAGGAATGAGATGAAATAATAATCATTTCAACCCCATCTCACTCCCTCCTCAAGTAAACATACTTTTCAATTTTAAACAAAACTCTCAAAGTATTTAACAAAAGGAAATTAAGATCATGATAAATAAATGATCTTAATAAATTATTTTCCCCTACTTAACTCTCTATTTTCTTCAAACAAATATTTTCTCTATGGAAATATAAAGTATTTGAAGTTGCCATAATTGTCAAGAAAGTTCCAAAAGTTCAAAACAATATTCTATCACTTGCTTGAAAATATTAAAAGAGTATCAAATATTATTTACCAAAAACAACATATTTAAACTCTATGAACAAATTATGTTCAAAACATTTTATTTTGAAAAACCAATTTTTGTGGAGGCTCTACTTGGCAAGGGGAGCCTACCCAAATATTTTCAAATTTTTCTAAAAAGTTTTAGTACCTCAAATAAATCCCCAAAAGCTGCTGGATATTAAAAAGGAAGCAAAAGAAACAGACAAGGGCTTAGTTGCAAATAGGAAAAATAGCCCAGGGGGTTATCTGGAAAAGCAACGTTTCTTCTCTGTAGCAGCCCGTGCGCGTCGCCGTTGTCGTCCTCCCGTGCGTCGCCCGCCCGGACCCCCCCCCCCTCCCGCGCGTCTCCTGCTGCTCGATGAGGAGGATAAGAAGGCCCCCCCCGGCACTCCTCTGCTTCCTCTCCTTCACTTGCCCCCTCTCGCTCTCTCCCCACTTCTCTCTGCTCCTCACCGCGGCCGAACCCTAGCCATGACGCCGTCACGCATCGCCGGTGATTGAAGCCTCCCCGAGTCAATCCAAGACCACCATCCTCTCCGCCTTGTCCTCTGCTTCATCTGCGTGCAAGGAATCGGACAGGGAAGCAGAGAATCGAGCACATCGTCTTCATCTTCTTCATCCCCGACCGCCGGACTTCGAGCAAGCTCCCCACCGTCCCCGACCTCCTTCGTCACCGCTGCGAGCACTCACGCGTCGAGGGTGAGCTTGAGATTCTCCTGGACATGCTTGTCGTCTTTAGCTCGCCGTAGATCCTCGTGACCGTCGTAGTCCGTAGCTCACCGTCGCACGGCCTCGTCGCCGGAGCTTTTGCCGGCGACCATTAGGTCCAAAACGCCGCCATTAAGTAGCCCGTACTCGTGCGTATCGAGTGCGAGCGTTGGATGGTCTCCGCACGCCGTAGAACCTCGATCCCGTGCACCTCGTCGCCGGTGGTCACCGCGGCCGCGCGCGTCGTCGCCGTGCAGGACATCACCTCAAAACGATGCGCACCCGTATACTATCACCAGCACCGAGCCAGCCCAGTGGCTAGCACACACGCACACGCGCGCGAGGTCGCGAGTTCGATCCCCCGCGGCGCGCTGCCTTTTCGTTTATTTTCGCACGCTGACAGGCGGGCCCCACCGGTCAGCGACCGTGGTGGCCAGCACAGCCCGCACCCAGCCCAGTCAGCGCCAGCGTGGCCGCTGGCCCACACGTCAGTGACCGTGTATAGCGCGCTGCTCGGTTCAAAATGTTTTGTTAGTTTTTCTGTCAGATAAAATAAACAGCCAGATTCAAATTTAAACTTGTAAAATGCATATCTTTTTGAGTATTGATCCAAAAATTACAAATAATATACCAAATTGTTCAGAAAAATAAGGCCTGTCTTTTGGTATAACTCACCTATCCAAATAAATTAGTATATTTAATATTTTATTAAAATAAAGAAAATGGCAGAATATAAAACAAATTGGAAAAATTCATATCTTTAAAAATAAGGATCCAAAAATTAAGTTTGACCTCTTAAAATGTTCAGCAAATGATAACCTTTATGTTCCACCTTGTTTCCAAACATGGATAATTATTTTGTAATGTTGTTTAAAATAAACTAACAAAGGGGCATATTTAAAAAGGATTTTTATAAATTAATCCGTAATGATTTTGGAGCAAATCTAATTTCGCTAGGTTCCTAGTGTTTCACTTTATCATATCCTAACTTGGTGTAATATTTTGACTCACAGAAAATATATAGTGACCTAACTTTTGTCTGAAGTATTTCCTGTTCAACAGGAGGTGCTTGTTGTTAACCTTCGCCTCAGATAGTTTTGTGATCGATGTACCTAGCTTGCGTATAGGTGATGGACTACTGACTAGTATAAAACCCTCGTAAGTGTAGTCCTAGCTGTTGCCCGAACGATTAGCTCGAAGCTTACGGGTTGTTACTTGCCTGTATACCACTTGTGGTTTGATTTGCTTAGTGATTGTTGTGTTACCCTCCTGTTTGCGACGCTAGATATAAACACTACCGGAGTGGTCTCTGGAACGGAGTTATTGAGGAAGGGGAATTCGTTGAACCTGAAGATCAAGACCAAGTTCACTTTGCCGAGCAAGGCAAGCTACTCTCTGAGCTTGCATCTATATACATCTATTTTGGTTTACATGTTTTACTTATAAAGAGCATATGTTATTTATGTGGTGTTTGCCACTAAAGTATGAATTTGAAAACCCTTTTGTTTTCAAAATACAAGTATACTATTTTGACACCCTCTACGGAGATATTGATGGAAATTCTTTTTCAAACTATAGGATGGGAAAAGTATTGTTTACTCCAAACTCCTTTGAAAATACTTGTGTGGTTGTGGAATACCGAGATGTCGGTGTGGAAATGGAGAAATGGTGAATGGAGATGTTTATGAAAAATGCACATTGTGTCTTTGTACTATGACGACCAGCCGATAACCTGTGCGACCACATTTACCCACATATGGGAAAAGGGCGTAGTCATATAGTTTGCTCATATTAGTATGGGATGCCTCAACAACGAGGATGACCTCGTTCCATGAGGGGATGGTTTGGTGACCTACCCCCTGACCTGGGTCCTCTTAAGTGAAGTCTGCCAACAGGTTGGTATGAGTGTATTGGAGAAAGAGGATTGAAGGTTCCACCATAAATCGCCGGGCAGAACTACGAGTCCTCACACTTAGATTCCGACGGGCTGGGTTAAGTGTGTTGGAAAGTTTCGTAGCGGTAGGGTCCTATACTAGCATGAGCAAAGGACAGGCTATGGTCGGTGCTCAACTTCGCATACACCTTGTATGGCGGGACGTGGCTGACACGATGAGTTACCGGATGGGTGTGGGAAAAGCGTGCTACCTCTGCAGAGGGTAAAACTATTCGAATAGCCGAGTCCTCGGATATGGACAGTTGGGAGGCTGTCCTCTGACCATGTGCAAGTTTTGCAAAGTTTTGAGATTTGAAAATAAAATGGAGATGTGTGGTATCTGCAACTCTACCGACGGGCTGGTATGAGGTTGCTGGAGAATGATTGACCATGACGGGCTATGGTCGAGAAGTGCAGAGTTTTGTGATTTAAAAGTGGAAAAATGTTTTATGCAACTATACCAAAGGGCCGGTATGAAGTTGTTGGGATTGAATGACCATGAAGGGTTATGGTCGAAAAAGGAGGAGTTTTGGGGGAAATAAACAAAATGGTGATTTTCCGGGAAAATGTTTTAAAAGAGACTTATTACAAAGACAGGTTTATGGGGAAAAGTTCTAAAAGCCTTCTTTTCTTTTTCAAGAAAGATATAGAGATTTCAAAACAAAGTTTTAATAAACAAAAGTATATCCTTCTCCTTTCAACAAGGATATAGAGTTTTCAAAGAAAACGAAGTTTTATTTAAACAATAAAAGAGTAGTGCATGCTCATTCCGGGGGTAGTTTGCGAGTACATTCAAATGTACTCATATTGGTTTCGTCCCTGGCTATTGTCTTAGCCAGATTCTGAAGAGGAGCAGTTTGAAGAGAAAAGGGCATTCTGAACGTCAATGCGAACTAGGGCGCTTCCCAGTCAGCTGCCTGTAGGGTTGGCAAATGGCTTGGGCTCCACGTTGTTTGGTGATATCCGCTGCAAGTACCTGATGGAGTTATGGCTTCAATCAAGTAAGTAAATTTATTCGGTATTTATGGGTGTTCTGTGATATCAATTCGAGTTATGTGCAACAACAAACTGATCATGGGATTGTTGCAGGAAACATAACGGGTATCTCGGATACCTAATCCGGGGTCCCCACAGAGATGTGCAAATTAAAGAGAAGTATCTCGAAGATATCATATGCTTGAAGCTTGCCACCCATTTGGAGATAATGGTCATGTGAAGATATGCCGATAAGAGGCTCTCCTAGACCAATATGGGGGAGAAATATGTGGATCTTCACCAAGCGAAGCGCAATCAAAAAAGGTGGTCCACTTGAGAAGATCAAAATCGCCATCATCTAGTCAAGTGGAATGCGCAAGGCAAATGTATGATCTTGATAGGGTTTCTATTTTACCGGTCTCATGTTGTTAGTCGGGAGACCGGCTTATTGGATAGACACCGTACTATCAAGAGGGGCTAGCTTTAGCGTATCGGTTGGAGAGAGATCAAACCTTTGCATACTTGGCATTTCATCTTTCTTGGTTCTTATTTGGTTCTTCTCCTTGTTGGGTTTCGGTGCTTGTTGTGATCCTCATGACAAGCCCAAGTTCTTCGAAAATGGATTTTGTTTGGAAAACTTGTTACGTTCTCGGCGTTGGAAATATTACCGGTCCACCTTCGAGATAGGGTCCACACCTTCCCATGTGTGGTATCCCCTCTATATTTGTGACCCTTAATATTTCCAACAAAATTGGTTTCACCTGGTTTGGAGTTCGAACGAGAAAGTTATTGCATTTCAGGTTTTGCTGTTTCTGTCAAGATTTGCTCTAGCAGGGGAATCGGATTATCCGGTCCTAGCTCACTCGGATTATCCGATTCTCAAGGTTGCTCGAATTCGGCTAAGGACTTTAAAGCAACCAGTTTTGTGGCGCACTGAAGTTTCTCGGAATATCCGATATCGGCCGAGCCGGATTATCCGGTACATACGGATTATCCGGTCCTGACTTCGTCGGAATATCCGACTCTCAAGTTTTCTCTCGAAATCGGCTAAGGACTTCTTGCAGCCAGTTTTGTGGCGCACTGGAGATTTTCGGAATATCCGATATATGTCGCATCGGATTATCCGACTCTGTCGGATTATCCAATCCTGACTTATATCGGAATACCTCCAGCCAGCCAACCCTTGCAGCTCGTGTTTTCCCCCATTGTTGACCTTCTTTGAGCTTGCTATCTCTCTATTCCTCCATGATTCTTGCCTCTAATTAGAGGGAAAAGAGAGAGGAGATCTAGATCTACCATTCCACCAATCAATCTCTTCTCTAAGTGAGGGGAAGCTTTTGGATCTAGATCTTGGAGAATTTGGTGTTCCTCTTTGTTCTTCCTCTCTTCTCCCCCCAATAACATTAGTTGCTTTGGTGGGATTTGAGAGTGAAGGATTTTGAGCACTTCTTGTGTTCTTGCCCATTGCATCGGTTGCATCGGTTTGAGTTCTCCACGGTGATACGTGGAAATCGAAGTTGAGAAGCTTGTTACTCTTGGGTACTTGGGGTGCCCTAGAGCTTGTCCTCTTGGGTACTTGGAGTGCCCTAGACGGTCCTTGTTGATCTCGGAGTTTTGGTGGCTCGCGGGATAGTTGGGAGCCTCCAATTAAGTTGTGGAGACGCGCCCCGACCTTGTGAGTCTTGTGGCTTTGGGAGCCGCGGGATTCCGGTGAGAGCCTCCAATTAAGTTGTGGAGTGTGCCTCATCCTTGTACGGGTTCGGTGACCACCCTCAAGTGTCCCATAGTGGTTCGTGGCACTCCGCATTGGTGGAGGCACGAAGGAGATTACGGTGTGCCATTTGACGGCTATTCGGGGATCACTTTGTGACTCCGCACTGCTCCAACGGAGACGTAGCTTCCATTGGGAAGTGAACTTCGGGATAAATCATCGTCTCCAAGTGCCTCAGTATTTCTATACCCGAGCTTCTTACTTATGCAATTTACTTTGTGATAGCCATCGAGCTTGAAGTAATATATCTTGCTATCACATAGTTGCGTATCTTGATTAGCATAAGTTGTTGGTGCACATAGGTAAACCTAGCTTTGTTTAGGTTTTGTGCTTGATAAATTAACCGCTAGTTTTATTCCGCATTTATTCAAGCATAAACCGTAAAGAATTTTAATCGCCTATTCACCCCCCTTCTAGGCGACATCCGTGTCCTTTCACAAACTTTGTTGACTGTCGGACCAATAACTGCACTTAAATGGGATTAAACGGCGCCATATAAGTGTCCATTTACATTCCTAACCATTTGCAATGCAGGAGCGAATAGTTTCTTTGTTATCGTATCGTCATGGAAAGACCAAGATTGAGAAAGCACGAAATGAGAACCATTGACTAGCACAAATTAGCCCCGTAACAGCCGCCGATGTCTCCAAACCGGGGAAGTACTCTTGATGGACCTCGTTTGTGACATCTAAGCACCACCGGATTCTTGATGTCAGTCGCGACGACTACAAACAATGGAGATACAGGTGATGGACTCTTATCTTGTATGACTAGACATCCCTCATTGGAACGCCACGTCCAATTAAAACATACAAACTTTTCAATAAATATCTTAATATCAACGTCAAGTATTTATCCATGATTTGATTTCCTTTCATCACTATAGAACACCAAAGTCTAGCTGAGCCTACAAAAGCACGAACCGAGAAAATATATAAATGAAAAATGGCGGTCGCTTGTAGCTTCGTAGGCTTGTATTCTCGACGTTTCGATCTAGCGATGTTCTCGGTACGACAAATACGAACATGGATAGCATGTAAAATATTTTGAAATGGGTAAGCAAAATTATATATGCACAAAATCCTACCCATGAGGCTTGTGGCAATATTGTGCCAAATCAAAGTCTTAAAAGCCCAACCCTGATCAATTTGTTCTCCACAAAATTAGTGAAACCGACATGTGTGTACTTGCCCATTCATTCACCTTCTTCTACGCGTTCTCATCGCCTTCCATCTTTGGTTAATTCCATTCTCATATTTACTTATGATTAGTTACTTCAATCTTGTTATCTTGTTTACTTGATCGCTAGTGTTCATATAGGATTGTTCGCATAGTCACAATTTAAGAGAACCTTACTAACATGCAGTTATCCTCAAATCAATTGAAGCTGTTAATATTTATAGTCACGTGTTCACCGCTCTCTAGTCGGCTTCAAAGATTCTTCTTTATTATAGATTTTTCAAAAAAAAAACTTGGGTAGACAAATTCAAATTTCATTTCGGCCGAAATCCAACCCTTCGGGTCTGTAGCAAATACTGGGCCGAAGTCAAGGACACGAAAGCCCAACCCGGTCCATCATTCTCCGTGAAAGTGATGAAACGGTCCGGAAAGCCCAATCCGCCCGTTCATTCCTCTCCCCATTCTGGCCTCCTCTAGAACCTTCTCCTTCCTTCCACCCCAACCTAAACCCCCAACAAACCTGTAACCCGCCCCACAAAAAAAAAAAAAAACCTGTAACCCCGAAAGAGCCAAACCTGCCCGCCCCACCAAGCCACGAGCGAGTTCCAGAGAGAGAGAGAGAGAGAGCGCACCGGAGATGTCGGCGGACGAGCTGCGGCTGGACCTGGAGGAGCTGCGGCGGCTGGAGAGCCTCGCCACGCGGCCCCGCGTCCTCTCCCTCCTCTCCAACGAGATCCGCAGCGTCGACGCCAAGGTTGCCTCTTTTTTTTTTTGTTCTTTCTCACCCTGCGCTTTTCGCCGATCGATTCCGTTCTGCGCGCCGGCTGGATTCCGATTTTTATCTTTTGTTGACGTTTCTCTCGTTATCGACAGTTGGCCTCGCGGACTGCGCCTGTGCCGGCGCCGCTGGCTGTCGCGGCGGCGGCCCCTGCTGGTGTGAGTTACGTCACGTTGGGATCGTTCAGCTGGGACCAGGAATACGAGAAGATCAGGGTACGTTGCCGCGAGAAATGGAACATTTTTCTTTGGGGGAAGAAATGGAACATTTTTCTTTGGTGGAAGAAATGGAACATTTCTTGATTGTAGTTAGCCTGCCATACTGTGGTGCTAATTGATTGATCTTGTCTCATTATGTTCTCTACTTTAATTAATATTGGTTTTTTCTCCAATACTAGTTCGTAGAACAATTCCCCTCTTAAACAATTCGTACCATGTTACATGTTTGACTAGTGTCACCTTGTACAAAAAAAACTGAAAATATAGGCGCACTGGTTAATAAACTATAGTGCAAAAATAATTGATGATGCAATATATCTTAATTAGGATTCTCCAAGAAAAATAAGCGGTTATCTGATTTTCAGAATCTTGCTATATGTTAAGTCATTTCTGTTGTCGGTACTGAACAAATCTATTCATATGTCAACCCATTTTCTCCTTGAGGACAGTTAGACCTGCCTTACGATTTATTATTTGAGTAAGTCTCTTTCAACTACTGTGCATTTTTAACAGAAATTAGGAGCACAAGAACAGCTTATGGCTGGCATTTTGCTGGGCATTAATCTACAAGCCAAATTTGTGTGTCTCGTAAATTTATATGGATTAGTCAGTTCTTAGGTGTCTGAAAAATGAATAATAGTGGACTGAACTCCTATATAATTTTGATTTGATGATTTCCCATGCATGTAGTTTAGACAACAGTTTTACCTTTGTGTTCTATCCTTTCAGGTCTATGTATTCCTCGAGAATGTTGACCAAGAGAAGGTTGAGACTACTTTTAAGCCAACTTCAGTGGATATCAAGATTCATGATGTTAAAGGCAAGAACTATCGGTGTGCCATACCAAAACTGAACAAAGAAATTGTTCCTGAGAAATGCAAGGTTGTGGTCAAGCCTACAAAGATTGTCATTACCCTCTGGAAAGCTTCTACAGGAAGTTGGTTGGATCTGCACTACAAGGAAGACAAGGTAATCGCTATCCCAAGTTATGCATTAGTTTGGTTTGTAATGCTCATTAAATGGCAGTTCACGAATTTCCTGAAATCTGTTAGGACCTATGTTGTGCACACAGAATAAAGATACCTCTAAGGACCAGTACTCACACTTCCCACGAGTGGTGGATTTTCGCGGATAAACAGTTTGTGCTAGTGATTATTTCTTGAGTGGTAGCTAGGAAATTTATTAGAAGAATGGAGTTAGTAGGAACCTCATGTCATGATAATCCAAGCAATTTTGTGTCTCCTGTATATCAATCCACTGAACTACTATTGTGAGAGTTAACATTCTCAGGAAGTGGTCCGGCAGTGATGGTCTGTATTAAAAGCGCTAGATGGAGGGCACGGACTGCGGGAGAAATATTCTAGCAATGGGTTAGGTAGAGATCAGAGCTGAATTTAGGAACTGAGAACATTGTTTGTACTTTAGTCACTGCTTGATCAAAAGATTACACAGCCTGAATTTTCACTGTCCAACATAACCATGATACAAATTCCTTCTTGAAATTGTTCTAAACTAGGCACTCTTCCTGATTAATAATTAACTCTTCTTCCTAACCGCTGTATTGTGTCCTTGCCTTGTATCCCTCGCGTTGCTTGCCAGCCCCGACTGAACCCTTTAGGTCAATATGGTTTGCCCTTATATGATGTACAAATTTCTAACCTACTTAACTGAAACTCGAACTTATGGACTCTTCCAGTTTTTTCTTATTTCCTAACCAGTTCTTCTTGATTATCCATTCCCTCTTTCCTTGTCTTGTGGTCTTGGTTCTGTACACCAAGGCTGGCCACAGCCCACAGGCCACAGCTGAATTGGTTTTATGCAGCACACACGTATGTGCGTCAATGGAAATAAACTTGATCATTATAACGAAAGTAACTTTGTTCGTCTCAGTGCAAATCATAAAACATGACTACTATTAGTATACTATTATAGCGCATGTGCTTTTTTTAATATGAAATAGCTTTTGTGCTTAGAGGCTGTTATTGACAATGTTACTATACTGCTCGTAGATAAGATAGACTAATTTTATTTTGGTGACAGTTCAAGCCAAGCATGGACAAAGATAAGGACCCAATGTCAGGACTCATGGATTTAATGAAGGTAACCATACCTCGATCCTCATGACTTGATCAATGTGTATTTTCATTCTGATCTGACAGTGTGTGCTGTTGTTTTGACGTTCAGGGAATGTATGAGGAGGGGGACGACAACATGAGGCGCATAATAGGCCAGTCGTTGACCGACGCCAGGTCTGGGAAGAAATCTGATTCAGTGCGGGGATTACCTTGAGCTGGTAGTTTGCTCCAAGAGCTGTTTTATGAGCTAGACTAGTCCGTGCAGTCAGTGTGCGTTGCTGAGAATGCATTGTCTCTTTTTTGCTGCTGGATTGTTTCCGAACCTATTGCAACGTCGAATGCATGTTTGTGTGCGTGGTTCTTTGGGCAGATATTTCTTGACAGAAGCCATTGGCAGGCGGTTTGCGGTCTAACATCTCGGCATGACATGTTTGTACACTTTTGCTGGTGTGTTACACCCCCTTTGTCTTTTTCTGCGAAGATGCGATGCATGATGCAGTGCGTTCAGTTACATCCTGTGTACTTCTGGATTAGCAGCAGGTGTGATTGCGTGATTGACCCCCTGTGTACTTCCGCTGTCTGAAGTGACAGTCGTGCCCAAAAACCTGAGAACAGAACTAACACACAAATTTCATAGGTTTGCAAGCGTAAAACAGAGGATTGTAAAACACGGTAAAATTGAAGGAATTGTCATTTTAGGAAATGTGTCTTGGACCTACGCACTTGAGTCTAAAAAAAAGGCTAGAATGGATGTTCAAATTCCTATGGAATTGAAGCATAGGAATCCAATCAATAGAATTTTGGTAGCACTATTCTTTTGAAACAAAGGCAATCCATAGGAAGAATTACTAAGGATTGAAATCTTATGAAAATCTTTTGAAATTCCTACAATCTAAAGAGGCCCTCAATATTTGAAAAGAATTGTAGCTAAAACAGTTTGAAAAGAAATGCGCCAATGATAAAAGGGAGTAAATCTGGGTAATATGACCTACCATTTATTTATTTCATCATACAAGCTAATAAATGAATAACTGAACTATTTCTGAGTAACATTATTACAGGATGATATTCCAGTCTAGCCAAGAAGAGCTGCAACAGCAACAGCAACAGCAACCAGTAAAAAAAAAATCCTTCTTTGGGGAGAGTAAAATGCTAAAATTAATGGTACACGTAGGGCTACTTTGGTTGGGGTAGATTTCCAGTTGCATATTCAAATACAGCGTCATCATGAATCCAAGCCTGAAGAAATAGAACAAAATTAGTCGTTAGCTTCTCTAAGGTGATCTGAGTTTGTTTCCAGAAAGAAGGATTTAGATCTCAGTTCTTTTTGTTGAGCACATCTTTGGCCAGTCAGATTTTCATGTAATAATAACCTGAAAAGCTGACCATGCTTGCTCTTAAACAAGAAGCTGGCTCCCGTAATCCTGGTTAAACTTTTCATAGCGATGTGCCTGGAGATGAGCTGATGGCCTTGTGTTCCTCAAAGCAAGTTCGACGTCATCGGGCTTTAGAGGGCCAACCTCAGGCAGTTCTGCGTCCCAAAATCACATAACAAAAGATATTGTTAAACTGAATCAGTAAAAATAGATGGAACTCTAGATACCATGTTCAAGGTCTCAACTCAGGTGCTATAATATTTCACAGAAGAGTACAAAGAATTTTAGTAAATCAACATGTCAGAACTAACCTTCCTCTGGCACCAACTCCTCACTGGCTTCAAGAACTGACATTAGACGTCTTAATGGCTGCATGGCAGCTTCTTTGCACACGAGACGGATATCTGAGCCAGAGTACCCTTCAGTCTTTTCAACTAAAGTCTCGTATGGGATCTCTAGACTTGAGGTCATTGATGGTAGAAGTCCCTCAAACATGGCATGCCTTGCTTCAGCTTCAGGAAGTGGTACAAGAATCTGATGAAACAAGGCCCGTAAAAATGAAACTGCATTTAATATTTATATGATAGGCATGGTCGCCTAGTGATACAAGTGTGTGGTTCTAATATTGATTATTAACGAATAACGTTATATGTTAGTGTGCCCTCTTCTAATATTGATTATTAACTAATAACTTTGGATACATCTCATGCATCCGTTTCCATAGAAGAAAAATATGCACTTCTTGAGACTGAACAAACTCCAACTAAACATTGACCACCTAAACAACATGAGGTTTGACATATAAGCCCGAGAAAAGAAGATTTGAACAAGGCATTAGTGAAATGGATGTTATTAACACAGATATATATGTGGAGTTAACAACTATTTGGTTTCAACAATTTCATCAATGAAATTGGGAGCATGTCCTCCGTTTTGTGGAAAATAACTTTACTTGGAATATAAATACATTACATCTACATTATAAGACGCACCCGCTTTTCAAGCCGACGAAGCATAGCTGCATCCAGTTCCCATGGCAGATTTGTTGCTGCAAGCACAAATACTAAGTCCTTCGTTTTTGTCAAGCCATCCATCTGCAGTACAAATTGGTGTAAATACGGAGCTGTAATTAGAAATCTGAAGCCATGTATGCTTCTAGCTAAGAGTTCAGGAGACCATTTAGTAGGAAACCAAAACCATGCATTAGAATGCTAAGATAGCTTGCTTATTTCATATCTCTGAACAAGTAGAAACCTGAATAAGTAGCTCAGTCTTCAAGCGTCGACTAGCTTCATGCTCACTACGAGCTTCACCACGTTGACTAATAATAGCATCAATCTCATCAAGAAATATCGTAGATGGTGCATGATGTCTTGCAAGCTCAAAAAGAACTTTGACTAGCTTCTCGGAATCTCCTGCAGTTGCATAAAATAGAACATTTACATTAAATATTCCCTCATTGAACAAGCACAAACGAACTATGCTGTATGTTACAGTATAAAATATGATAGCTGATCGCCTGAACAAATTCCATAAGTGTGCACATGAATAAATTACATGACTGGTACGCAAAATTAACTAATATAATCAAATCAGGATAAAGTTAAGAACACAGACCACGCCATTTGCTGACAATTGATGAAGCTGAAATGTTGAAGAATGTGGTGTTGCACTCAGTTGCGACCGCTTTTGCCAGCATCGTCTGAAAAAAAAGAACTGCTTTAAGTTGGCAACACAAAGCATAACTTGATAGCAAAATAGCTACCTGTATGAGCACTCCTGCATGGTCTCGAAAAAAAACTATAGACCTACAGAAAAACTACAAGTACCCAATACAATAGTAAATTTTTGTACCACATAACCAATGCTAAATGTATGTAAAATAAAATATGGACATAAAGTTTGTGTGCTAAGTGCACTAAGTTGCAGAAGTAACATCTCTAACGAGTGTACAACCTTCCCTGTTCCTGGAGGACCAAAAAGTAAGATGCCTTTCCACGGAGACAGTAGACCGGTGAAGTATCTGAATACAGTAAAAAATGGTTAAGGAATAATTGATAGATCGATCATTCATGTGCAGTACATGTCTTTAAAAGTTTATTATAGGGGTAGACAACTGGAGCTGGACCATTCCGAGATCCTCCAAACCCACAGCTCTGAACCTTCTAAATCCCATACTAGATCTGGTGGACCAGTGAACTATTTATGTATAATGAGTGGTCACTAATGTGCGACTGGACCAATCTTTTTTCCAATTATGTTAAAGAAACGCCCGGGATAAAATCTGATAGTACTTTTCCCCCCTCTAGAATACAATGAGAGCTCAACTATAATCTGCTCCTCTAATATGTATAGCAAAGCCGTCATTTCAACTTTCTTCACGAATTCAATTAGATAAGTAAGAAATTCATCGTGCTTGGCTATTCTGCTCCCTGTTAGCTAATGAATCAAACAAATGCGACTAAAATATCAAAATTTATATGATACCAGGCATCTATTTTATTCTGTGATACAAAGACCTTCACTAACTTCCTTCTCTGACTTAGTTACTTATTTTGAGAAGAGAAGAATCAACACTTTAAGAAGATGAGAACCTTCAGCACCACTAGCAAAGGGAATGATGATGGTACAGTTAAACACAATATGAAGTCATGCCCAAAGATTAGCGTTAATCTTACGAAGCATAAAATAAAAAACTTACTTTGGGTACTTTATGGGCATGACAACTGCCTCTTTTAGGAGGCGTTTTGCATTCTCTAGTCCCTTGATGCTTTCCCACTGCACATCTGGGCTACCTCGGATAATATCACTGAAAAGGATGGAATGAGGCGATATCAAAACGCTGACATCCCAAATTCTTCGAGCATTTTTTAGCTTAGATTACTCCTTACCGCAACAATGACTCTGCTAGATTACGCATTTCGGCTGACTCAAATGGAGGCAGGAGAGGCTTCTGGCTGCAAAAGTGACCTCCATAATTGTAATGTTCAAGATGATAAAAATGTTCTGAATAACTAAGATTTGACCATGGAAAAAATATTTTTCAGCAAGGGCAAATGCTGCAACTGAAATGAAACATAGTAGCAGCTCAGAACTTCTCATATGTTAGTTTTCCGTGCCATTTTTTTAGGAAGCTACATGCCCAAAATTCTAACTCTCCAGTTGAACTATGGTACCACCTGATGCTGCCAAACCTCCTCAGAGGAGGTGCCTTGTGCATTCATTCGCTCAACAAACCAGTTGAAATAGCATGAGTTGGCAATCTCCCTTTAGTGCTCCTATAATTCCAAGCCAATTAAACTATAACTCTCTAAGCACAATGCAACAAATTCACTAAGTCAAACTCCTGAATTCAGCACTAAGCAACTACGTTAACGCCCAAACCTACAGATCAAGATCTTCTATGCAAACCCCCAGCAAACGACCACTCTCGCTTCAAGACCCCAGGGCCGAGTTAAGTCAAAAGGAAGAGATGTCTCACATCACATCAGCATTCCCATCGCGAATCGCCGCGGCCCGCATGTCCGGCTGTCTGGCCTGCAATAGGAAAAACGATCCGGGGTCAAGAACACCTGCATGCACGCATTGGATCGCCAAATGGGACAACAGTCAACAGAGAAACACAGGGCACGGACAGACGGACCTGCTGCTCGAACTGCTCGTAAATGGCCAAATCGGCGGTCCTCTTCTTGACGCTGCCGTTGGCCTCCCCATTCTGCTCCGGCTCCTTCTTGCCCCCGAACTTGGACTCCCAGAACCCCTTGAAATCCTGAAACGACGCACGGCGGAGAAAACGAGCTGATGGACTGTCCGCAAGATCGGGGGGATACGCGGCGCGAAAGGGGAAGAGAAAGGGAGAGGCGAGAGCGAGGCGCTCACCATTGTTGCTCCGATTCGCCGGCCGGCAGCGGCAGGGGGCGAGCGAGCGAGTGGAGGGGTCACGAGTGATCAGTTCGTGAGCTCGCTCAGCTCAGCTCAGCTCAGCTCAGACTCCCCGGCGACTCGGGGGAGGGTGTGACAGTGGGCCCCGCCGCGGATTGTCCGGACGCCAGCTCGATCGGGGAGGATCCAGATCCGGGGACGATACGATACCATTTGCCGTTTGGACTCCATGCGTTCGCCACATGGGTTCACCAACCGCATGGGTAGCCAATCACAAAGCTTCCATCCAGCTCGGCCCTAGTCAGCCCACTGACCCAGATACAGGCCCAGGAATGCAACCGGCTCCTCTAGTCCTCTGACGTAAACATCTCAGCGACGCCAATTCCTATATGCCGCCCGCTAGCGGCGCTTCTGGCTCGCGCCGCCTGAAGGAATTCCTCAGCGGGACAGCCCATTTAGATGGCTTCGATTTTCTTTTTTGTCCGTTCTTTTTTTCCTGTTTCTTTTCTCGTTTCTCTTTTTTCACCATTATATGATTTTGCAAAAAAAAAGATTTGAAAATTTTACATATTTTAAAACATTCAGGTTTTGCAATGTTCTTTTAAGAAAAAAGTTCAGATAGGAAAATGTTCAGATTTGAAAATGTTTATTTTAAAAATATAATAAGAATATGTTCAGATTTAAAAACAGTTCATATTTGAAAAATGTTCGCGGGTTTGACAGGTGTTTTTGGCCATATCACTTTGCTACATTTAGTTTGTTTTTAATGCCACATGTAAACTTAATAGATGCATGTGAGCTTCACGATGTCAGTAAATTTAATAGATTTTATCATTTTTCGTAGTACAAGATACAATACATTTAACATTTCTAGTTGAAATTTACAAGTTGGTAGAATATAACATAATCTACATCCGGAATTATTTTTCCTACTATGTTTAAACTTCAAAATATGATCTCCTAATTTTAAAATAAAGGGATGCATGGAGCTCGGCGCTCGGGCTCCATTTTTCCGCACTCAAACGAGACAAGCTTACTCGCTCTGGCTATATACGCAAAGGCGTAGCCAGGCCCCAGGCTACACGGGCCACGGCCTGGGGCGTGGAAAATTTGCCAGCCTATGTTTTACAAGTTGGCCTGGGGCGCAGCCCAGCCCAGTTAGGCACAATCAGTCAACAAAGGCCATCAGTTGCCTGACGTTTCACGAACTGGAGACACATCCCACGAACGGCCGCCTACAGCATACTCGCATTCGTGCTCGGCTGCTCGCTCGCGTAGACGTAGGTCAGCAGACATCAGCCGCCCGCCGCCGCCCACTCGCCAGGTCGTCCGGGAGGGCGTCCCTTAACCGCTCGTCCAGCGACCCTGCCGCCGCGCCGCCCACTCGTCGAGGAGGGCCATCGCCGCCCGTTCCTCGAGCTCCGGCCTCCGCCCTCCGCGCAATATTGTGTTCCAGTTCGTATTAGTTATTCAACTTAATTTGTCTTCTGTAGTATTATGCATTGAAACTGGGGTGATTTTTTGGATGATTTTTTGCCCTTAAGTTTTGGCCCGGGGCGTCGGCCATTCCTGGCTACGCCGTTGTTATACGTATCTCAAAATGCCCGACATGTCCATCTTTCGGCATATCACCAAACTGGCTCATGTATTTATGCTTAGATCTTGTTGTACTTGTTAGCATTTATCATGAAAAGTTACTTACAGAAAGGTTATCAATTCTGTTCGCATCTAGCTAGTACACAAATAGTTGCATTTTCGAAGTCTCTTACTCCATTGGTCATTGCTTTAATGCAACATCCTTCTAAAAGTTTGTGACTTAGGGTGACCATATTTTTTTTTGAGTAACATGGCAGTCTTTGCCTTCCCATTAGTGAGAAAAGATTGTTATTTACAGAAGTTTAAGCCAGGGAACAATCCCTTAGTATTTACAAAAATCGACTAACTACGCGTCTCCGGGATCCTGCGTGTGGCATAGGCCCGCTGCGCCACCTCTTCCCGCACCAAAGCGGCGACCTCCATGGGCGAGATCGCCACATTGCGGAAGGTCCTCCGGTTCCTCTCTTTCCAAACCCCCCACATCGAGTAGATGATGGCCCCGCTCACCGCCCTCCTTGCATCCGTTTGAATGCCTTCCAACGCCTCGTCCCACCAAGCGTTGATCGTCTTGTCCATTGGTGGTGGTGGCGTTCCAAAGCCAAGAGAGAAGAATACTCTCTCGCGGACCTCCGTGGAGAAACTGCACCCAAGGAGAAGATGGCGAGCCGTCTCGGCGCTAGTCCTGCAAAGCTTGCAAATGGGGTCATGCGGCCACCCTCGGATGGCAAGATTGTCCGCCGTCAGGATCTTGCCGTGCAGAGCAAGCCAAGCAAAATACCGGCACTTCGGCTCCGCCTTGGCCTTCCACAGCTTGCTAGAGTTGAAAGGCGCACATGATCCTGTGAATTGGCAGCGGTAAGCCGAAGCCGCTGTGTATGTCCCCGAGGCCGTCCAGCGCCAAGAGATGGCGTCGGGAATGGGGCGGAGCTCCACAGCCGCTCAACAGTATTTATGTGTTTGTGTCTGTCATTATAATTATCCATGTTTAAATCCGACTCCGAGAAAATTATGGTATAGAGCGCATATCCGTCTGTATCCGCTTTGATTTTATGCCTACACTCTCACGCCAGCTATAGAATGTCGTCATGCTGCTAGATTCATCCGTCAACCTGTATAAGTAACTAGTGGAACAAACTAACATGAGGGGCTTAGGCTCGACTTTGAGGTCCATGCTTTCGCTCAAGGCATTCTTGGAGCATAGATGAAAGACGGAATGCATGTAAACATTCGGAGCGGCGATTGGTACTGCAATTGTATGGTTTTAGAATTCACACTCCTTTCTCGCCAGACATTCTGTTGAACTGTAATGGCTCCCGTTCGTCGATGCAGTCACTCGGAAATCGGAACTGCAGTAAGTTCGGTCACTTATTTAAAATAGAAGCTAGAATAGAATCCTAGCTATATTTTACTTGGCCGGAGAAAGATTCCACTTGGCTCTCCATTCCCGATCGAGAGAATTCGAGATGCATGTGATCTACCGGGGCACGTTCTGACGTTCTTCTGCTTTGCTTCCCTGGCAGTTCAGTCCACGACGACGGCCAGATCGCGATCAACGGACTGGAACATTGTTCTCTGTCCTCGGCGACGGCAAGATGCCATATGGCACGCTACGGCAAGGCAGCCTATCTTCTTCACCTATAATTCATCTGTTGGTAAGTCCTCCTGGGGTCCTCAGCCCTACTACGGACGGAGCCCAACCGAACGGAGCTTCCAAATGCAGTGTACTTAAGCCGTCCCGAGACCCCAGCTGACAAGGCAATAAGCAGCTAATCACACTCCAAATCGCGTAATGATCATGGCTCCATTACGGTGCATGAACCTTAATTTCAGGATAGGGTGGGTGATACGGGAAGATCATGTTTTCCCCTTTCCGTTCCAGCTTCGTTCAGGCCAGGGGGAAAGAACAAAGAACAGGAGCTCTGGCAGTGCCAGCTTGCTTGGTCTCGGACTGCTCCAGTTTCGTTACAACGTGGACCGGCCTGGCCTAGCTAGGCCCAAAGCCTGGCCACCTAAATGTTATTTTTTCTTTCGTGGGAAACATGCAGGGCCCAAGTAGCCAACCTGTCTGTGGGGTGGCCGGGCGCATATGCCTGACCCCAACCACGAGCCATGAACGCAGGAGGAGCGGGTATCCCTAGAGGGTTACCTTTGCGAAGCTAACTCTCGCGAGCGTAGCGAGCGTACAGGACGCTGAAAGTGTATGTGTTGTCCCATGCGTGTTTTTTTGATAATTAATAACAATTCTTATGGACTAATGTTTGAATTGAGATATTCTTATAGATCTTGTTCATAGGAAAAGATTGGAGTTCATGTGTTGAACTCTAGAAGATTACATGATGATCAATACTCTATTCAAGAGTTTATATGAAGATTGGTCATATGTAGAGTTGAGCATATTGCAAATATGTCTTGAAGGATTCAAGACATCATCTTTGTGAAACGGAGCTTAGCGAGGCTCTCCTATAATGGAATATGGGGGAGCATTTGGAGAAGTCTTCATCAAACATGTGCTAGCAAGCACAATCAAGAAAGGTGTTCCAACTTGAGGGAGTCAAGATCGTCATCATCTAGCTCAAGTGGATTGTTCAAGGCAAAGGTATGATCTTGATAGGGTTTCTATTTTACCGGTCTCATGGTGTTAGTGGGAGACCGGGTTATAGGATAAACGGCGTACTATCAAGAGGGGCTCTCAAGTGAGTAACTTGATCGCATCTTTGTGGAAGAGCTCAAACCTTTGCATAGTTGACATATCATCTTTCTTGGTTCTTATTTGGCTTTTATCCATGTGAGAATTTAGAGCTTGTGTTCATCTCCATACCAAGCTCTATTTCATCAAAAACGGATTTCATATGCATATCTTGTTGCGATTTTTATATTGGAGGTTTTACCGGCTTATCTTTTCTAGAGAGGTCAAACTCTCTCCTTGTGGTTTCCTCCTCACGTGATGGACTATGATGTTTCTCTGCATGATCTTGTAAAGCTCTTCGTTGCGATTCCAACGAGCCCAAGAACATAAAAAACGGAGTCCGAATGATCAAGTTATGTCCGTTTTCGTATGGGGTGTTTCTGCAGTTTTTAGGCCAGCCTAGGCCAGCCGGGTGCCTCAGGTTTTAGGCCAGCCTAGGCTAGGCCGGGCCCAGGCCGGTTCCTCAGGTGGTAGGCCGGCCAGGCCGGCCCTAGGCCGGGCTCGCGTTTTCTGCTCGTAACGGTTGGATTTTGGGCCCCTTTAAAAGGGGGTCTTCTTCCCCAATGACCCCTAATCACTTAGAGCTTGTTTTTTTCCCTCTCTCTTCTCCATTGTTGACCTTGGAAAAACTTGCCCCCTCTCAATCCCTCCCATGATTCTTGCATATCTTTGAGGAAAAAGTGAGAGGAGATCTAGATCTACATTTCCACCAATCCATTACTCCTCTAAGTGAGGGGAACCTAGTTGATCTTGATCTTGGAGTTCTTGGTGTTTCTCCTTCTTTGTTCTTCCTCTCTTCTATTAGTTGCTTGTGGTGAGATTTGAGAGTGAAGGATTTGAGCACTTGTGTTCTTGCCATTGCTTTGTGCATCGATTTGTACTCTCCACGAGGATTCGTGGAAGTTGAAAGTTTGTGATCTTGTTACTCTTGGGTCTTTGGACCCTAGACGCCTTTGTGGTGGTTGAGACCTTTGAGGTCACTTGTAGCCGTTCGGAGCCCCCAATCCAATTGTGGGTTGTGCCCCGGATTGTTGTTGTAAAGGCTCCGGATTCCGCCTTGAAGGATTCCGATAGTGGAAGGTGAACCAATCCTTTGTGGTGCGGTTCATCGGAGAATAAGGTGAGCCTTTGTTCGTTGAGATCGACCTTTGTGGTGCCTCACACCTCTCCAACGAGACGTACTCCCCTAAAAAGGAGGAACTCGGAATACATTATCGTCTCCGTGTGACTCGGTTATTTCTATAACCCGAGCTCTTTACTTATGCACTTTACATTGTGATAGCCTTCGTGCTTGAAGTATTTTATATTGCTATCACTTTGTTGCTTGTTTTGCTTAGCATAAGTTGTTGGTGCACATAGGTGAGCCTAGTATATTTAGGTTGTTGGCTTGTTAATTTAAACACCTAGTTTTATTCCGCAATTATCAAGCCTAAACCGGAAAAGTTTTAATCGCATGTTCACCCCCTCTAGGCGACACACTTGTCCTTCAGACGCCACGTGCGTGCCGTGTGAGGCAGCAAATTCCAGTTTCGATTCGTCCGCCACGACGGGAAACGAAAGCCCGAAGCCCCGTGCTGATCGTGGATGTACGCCCGCAACGCGATAGAGGTGTCAAAAACGAATTTTGTTACTGCCACGAGACGGCACCCGCGCGCGCTCGTACGACCGCCCGGCCGTGCGCTAATCCCAGTGCGCTAGCGTACATGATCGATCCATGCAAAAACGTACATCAAGCTCAAAATAAACGTACACCAATCGTTGCTTCGATGGCAAGGCTAGCACAGAAACAAGGTTATTTTTGTTACTCCCGTGCTGGATTAAAAATAACAGGTTGTACTCAGTTGTACAACTAACAGGTTGGACACATGTTGTACAACTACATAACACAAGTTGTATGACTGGGCAGACACAGATTGTACAGATAGAGGTTGTACAACTAAACAGACACAGATTGTACAACTAGCAGGTTGTACAGACACAAGTTGTACAACTATACAGGCACAAGTTGTACAACTACGCAGACACAGTTTGTACAGACACAGATTGAACAACTAGACAGACACATGTTGTACAACTATACATGCAGAGGTTGTACAACTACGCAGACACAAGTTGTACAATTAAATAGACACAGGTTGTACAACTATACATAACCGGAAGTAAAAAAAAAGTTCGTCGAAACCTATCAACATGAGTTCTAGTTTTAAAGATCTCGACTCGAGGAGCTCAAAAGTGAAAACGGTTCGTAATTTGGATAAACGGTTCTCAAGATATTTCGTTTTAAAGTTTCAGTTTTGAAAAATAAAAGTCAAAAACTGCTCCACCTCCGGTGTCCCTTTCTCTCTCCTGCTCCCCACTTTCAATCTGATTGTGACACTTGGCGAACATGCATGCAAATGTTGGTACCGCACGAAGGAGAAGGCGACACTTGTCAGCACGAGATGGTCCGTTGGTTCCCTTCGCAAAAAGAACCCTTTTTCTAGTGATTTCGAGGAGGAGCGGCATCAGAGAGGGAGCCGCTCCTGCATGTACGAACAACGTTACCCTCCGTAGTCCGTACTCGTACGTGCTGCAAGCAAATGAAGCACCTAGATCAGTGGCGAAGCTAAATAATCTCGTTCACCACACTATACAACTCCAGATGAGTTAGTAATTTGGGGCAAATTAATGGTAATTATAGAGGGACGCAAAATTTCTAGTCGCTTCTCTGCTGGCTCCACCACTGACCTAGATGGACCGATGGATCCTCGATCGATGATGCTAGCTTATTTGAATTAGAGGGAGTTACCTCTCAATCTCTCAACAACCTGCCGACAGACTGATCGTTCACTGGGTCAATTCTCAATGCACTGCATGTAATGTAAGCTCATGCGTAGCCACTAGCGGATCAACATGAGACCACAAGGATGATTTTCCACGCTTGGTGCACCGGTAGGCACCTTGATGCTATATGCCCTAGCTCTGCCACTGTACGTAGCGACCACACATAACGGGTGGTAATGACATCAATGAACATACTTAAGCTTTCACCCGAGAGAGCATCATGCATGTCACCGATCATGCCACAACGAATTTCAAAAGTTATGCATACATGCATGCTCAAACTAAGATTACATGCCGGAGATCCGACTAGACGTTTTTCGTTCGCTCCCTCAGCCCCCGTGGGACACGGGCGAACCCTAGCGACCCCCCCTCAGCTAGCTCATAGCGAGGGTGTGCATAACGTGTGGCAATGACATGAGTGCACATTCTTGAAGCTTTCACCGGAGAGAACAACATGCGTGTCACTGATCATGCCAAAAGTTTTGCACAAGCTATGCCTGCTCAAACTAAGATGACACGGTGGACGATGTGCTACCGCAGTTGCATATTCGAGGTGGGCAAAATCCGGTGGCGGAGCCACGCCTAAGGTGACTACACAATATTTTGGCAAAAACTTCATATATAGCTTAAAAATTATGCGAAAAATGTAAAATAATAATAAACACATGTAATTGACATCATAATTTTAAATTGACATCAGAGGTTTGTACTCCTCGCCCCGCCACTGGCAAAATCGTGCTGTCGATGGGGTCCATTGGTTTGAGCATGCATGCAGCTGCTTGGAGTAGCCATGTTGCTTTGGTGACGAGCATGTGCAATGTGGCCGTTAACTGAGCACAGGACCAGATAGGCAGAGACCAGCCAAGTTCCCTAGCTAGCTAGCCAGCTAGGTGTGCGGTACGAGCAGTTATGTTGAGTTGGTTATTTCGTTGGCACTTCGTAGCGTACGGGGATTTCACCAGCAGGAGAATAGGAGATGGAAACGGTTTGGTCCGACGATCGGCGATGCGTGTTCTGCACGAATAGACATGCGACGGCCCAAAGCAGGAATTGCGCGCACACAATAACAGAAGAAACCGCATGCTACTGTACACTGTTCTCCGTCAAACCTGGTACGTGGAAAAAGTTTTTTTTTTGGTAAATATGACCACCCTCAAGTTCATCTTGTCAAAATGGTGGGCAAAGATCTCAGCCTCCGCATCGAAAAGATGCATACGGCCTTTTATTGAATCCCTCTTAATAGTGCAGACTTCGATGACACACAGCATAAGATAAAGTAAAATAGATAGGAATTAGAGATGATGTCATTCTTCTCTCTTTTTGAACTGGGGTCTTATTTTTGCTAATCAGAGAGCTTTATATATTTATCGGCACCAGGATTACATTGATGTTGAAGACAACTGGAATTGAAGACATGCCAAACCAAACTCTAGGTGCCCTGCTCCCTGCAAGTTCTGGTTTCCTTTGCACATAGTAAGAAGCAACGTTTAATGTTCTCTTAATATTCTATGGACACAAACAACCGGCAAAAAGTAATACATGCCAAGCTCTCTAGTGTCAACTAGAATGGAGGAAACTTCAAAACGGGGAAAACAATTACCATTCCATATCTTGAATACGACTTGGGCATCGCTCAGTAATGTCTTTGAGGCCCTTGTACGAATCAATTGGCACAACATCACTCAGACCATCCGATTACATCAATTGATAAAGCACTCATAGAATTATGGTACCAACTGGATCTAACACCCACAAAACTCCCACAAGAGCGCCTTGTAATAGCACCAGTAGCTCATTCCCGGCTGGAGGACGAAAGAGACATCCACATTAACTTTTAACATGCCTAGACCAGGTGGTCTTCATCATCTTCCAACTTTGGGAGTGAACGTGATCTTGAATTGGTGGTAACAAAACACAAATTAGAAGCAGTGTCAATCGCCCATTGGAAAGATTGTTTTGAAGACGTCGATCTCCTTTGCCCATATGCGTGGTTGTGGCAGTCTCAAATGGACCAACTATCACATAGTATAGTTCTCACGTCTTGTTTAAGGATCGGACTATCGTCACGGAGGAAGAAGGGTACAATTAAGTGCATGGATCTTCACTCCAGTAAGGTCTTTCGTAGCAATCGACAACAATTGAGCTATAGTGCAATATAAGAGAGCATGCTTAGCTAGTTGATTCCTCTTCATTCCCACAAATTTCATAGTGGAAGAACAAATTATCCCGCGGGTATTCTTTTTAGACAACCCTACATAGTGAAATTATTCACCACTCTACAGCAAATGGAGCGAACCTTCTAGGGGTCTCAACTTTCTTAAAATTTCTCCACCAGCAATTCGAATTAGCATGAGCATTCAATGCATTAGCACCACGAAGGAATTATTACTGAGCATCATCCTACAATAAGCAGAACAAACTAAGAAAACTCTCTAGCGCCCAAATGTTCTTGGCACCCCCGCAATGAAATTGTCTTCAAGTTTTCGTGGGCCCCAGCGTTTAGAATGCTCGTGAAGGATATCACTATCAGCAGTAGCAAACCTAGCTAGCATATGTTCGGTGATTAAAATTTATAGGGTTCCATAAATCGTCACAAATTTTGACCATGGAACCATACAAACCCTTTTTGCAAGACAATTGTGCAGTTCTTCCCAGGGTCTTCATCCACATATATTTTCAACCAACCTCCAACCTAACTAACACATGTTCATAACACTTTGAGAACATGGTTAATACCTTAAGGGTCCTAACCCCCGTCCGCGCGCCCGTCGCCCCCCCAGCGGCGGCGGCACGCCTCCCACCTCCCCCCGACTAGCCCCCTCCCTCCTCTCTCCCCCGTCGCCGCCGCCGGTAGAGGCT
The DNA here is from genome assembly GCA_947311845.1 of Poa pratensis. NCBI lineage: Eukaryota > Viridiplantae > Streptophyta > Magnoliopsida > Poales > Poaceae > Poa > Poa pratensis. The sequence continues at coordinate 20,527,309 of CAMZMU010000058.1, forward strand.
GCCGGCGCAGCCTGGGCGGCGGCAGCTCGTCTCTCCCCACGCCGTGCTTGGTAGAGGCGGGGCTCTCCCTTGTCGGCGGCGGCGTTCCTCGGGCGGCGGTGGCCCGGCTCCGGCCGGGTGGTGGCGGGACGGCGGCGTTGCGTGCAGGCTGCGGGGCGGCGCGGTGCAGTAGTGGCGGCAGGCAGCGGAGATGGCCGGCCGGGCCTGGTGGCCCAGATCTGGGCCCCACGGGGCCCATCTGGGCTGTGGTGGGCTGGCCTGACCTGCGGCACGCTCTGCAGCTGGAGGTGAGGCGACAGATGCAGGGGACAACGGTGACGGTGGCCGGCCTGTTACAGCATGGCGGCGAGCTTCACGGGCCCTTTCCGGGCCCGACCGGACCCTATTAGGACTGGTGTGCCCCGTGGGGGCTTTACGGACCCGGCCGGACCTGACGGGGACTGGTGTGTTCTGCGGCCACATCCGGTCGACTACCGTTCTTGGCGGTGGAGGTTGGTCCCTCCCGCCGGCCGCGGTACTGCTGACCCTAGGTCATTCTTTTCCGCACCTTCGTCTTGCAGACCTCCGGACAGCTTCTTCGGTGAGACGGCGGTGGTGGCTTCGGGATCATTTTGGCGCATGCTGGTGGGTGGCTAGTCTGGTGGTGTCGAGGCTCGTCCTCGCGGGGCTCCTGTGCTACGGATCGTCCGGGATTTTGGACGGGGTTTCGGGAGAAATCCTTGTCGGTTCGTTCGGCACCGACGCGGTGCCGCCTTCGGGTGGCATCTTTCCTTGCTGAAGGGCGTCGTGGCTACTCTTCGTTCGCTTCCCTGTGCCGGGGGAAACCCTAGGACCAGTGTGCTGGTCCGGGCAACAGCGTGTCGTTCCTTCTTGAAGGTGTTGCCTGGCACTCGTCGATTCAGTGCTAGGAGCGTGGTGGTACTTTTTCGGAGAGGGCGCAACGGTTGCGGGTCACCATTGTTTAGTCGATCCGCCTATGTCTCCATTTTATTTCTTCTTTTCTTCTTTTATTTGGGTGTATGTTTGCTGCCGCCCTAGCATTGCAACTCTGTTGGTTGTATCGGGTGTTTGCTATATTAATATAGCGGGGCTACGGCCTATTTCGAGAATACCTTAATCTAGTGTATTTTCGCCAAAGCCCACATAGGGCTAAGATGTCCTTTGGATTTCAATTACAGTATGTCATCAAAGTATGTTTCAAGACAAATTCACATGCATGACTCCCAAGTATTAATCAATATTAATGATAATATTAGTTACCAAAAGTTAAAAATTGTACGCTTCGCTTGTCGAAGACGACATCTTCAATTTAAGGAGTGGGCACAAATACTTCTTTCAACGAGACAAAAGGTTTGAATTTTTTTATTTATTTAGAAGAAGCGAATTGCTTGGTTTATTAGATAAGAAACCGGATGAAAACCTGCACAGACAACCTAGCCCAAGCTATCCTTTGCATTGGCCTCTCCAAATCCACAACCAGACTAGAGAAGAGGATGAAAAGGGTCACCGGCCGGCGGCGAGAAGCAAAGGTCCGGCAGTGATGCTGCCACCACATGCGCGCGCTTCATTTGCCTGCGGGCCGCCGGGGTCCCTGCCCGTGCAGGCGGAACTTCTACTGTCAATGGGCCCCGTTGGACTGGGCTTAAAGTCTGCCAGGATTCTGGATTGCCAACGAAGAGCTGCTGGAAACTATGAAGCACCGATACGGCGAGACGGACAGGGCGATACCGATACGGCGATACGGGATACGGCAACTTCAGAAAACAGCAATATGGCGATACGGCGAGCATATATATATATAAATAATAAAATGTCATGTAATAAAGACCAGAAAGCTGGGATGCGTGAGATGAGATCAAAATACTGCCCAAGCCCCAGCCTCTTCACCATCAACACTAGCAGTGTTGCATTAACTTCCACCAACTGAAGACTGGAAGCCTGCCATGCCACTGCCCGCAGATGGCATGTCTGTTTCACTGACTCACTCCCTAGCAACACAGCAGCAACATCTCACCAGGCCATCAGGCGACAGAGATGGGCAACAACAGCAAGCAAGCAGAGCAGCACATCAACGACATCAGTCGATCCATTGGCCTGCAAAGCTGGGGCTGTGGAGTTAGGGTTAGTAATGGGCTTCGACCCGTACATCTGGCCTCCGCCCGCCCGTGTCGCCGCTGACATGGGTATACATCTCGGGTACCCTACTGTGAGGGTACCTGGTGCACGTGACGACTAAGGCCCAATATCGAAGAGCCTACTCGAAGCCCAAGGCAAGAGGCCCAAGAAGAAGGAGTACCCTCCAAGATTAGACATAGGCATAGTCGGTTTAGACTTTCCTTACGTGTAAACTAGGTCGGTTACGTACTCCCGAGACCCAGCCTATTTAAAGGCTGGAGGGGTGCCGATCTAGGGAGAAGCCATACCAGAACCACCATAGCTCTTGCGAGATCGACATCTCGCCGGAGCCACCTTGTAACCTCATAATCTCACACGATCAATAACAGACAAGCAGGAAGTAGGGTCTTTACCTCCACCCGAGGGGCCTGAACCTGGGTAAATCTTTGCCTCTGCTTGTCAGCCGACGAAACCACCAGTACTACCACGTTCTCTCCCCATAATCTCAACCCTAGGTACTTAACCATGGGATTTGATGAGGGTACACCTCGTCAATTGGCGCCGTCTGTGGGAAAGAATAGTGCTGGACTCACGGTTCCTTCGGTTCCATCGGAGAACGGCGACTCGCCGATCGGATCTACAAACGGCAACTCGCCGGCTGCATCAACAAACCAGAACTCGCCTACTCGGGCAACACACGGCAACTCGCCGACGCACTCGACAAACGGCAGCACGCCAGCTTCACCCGCAAAAAGCACATCAGATCCTCTGATGGATTTCGAGCCACACTCGCCAGAATTCCAGGAGACCTTCTCCGATCTCGAGTCAGGTTTGGGTTTAACCGTTGGTTCGTTCAATTTTTTCGTCAACAAGCTTGGTGTGCAGGACTTGACAGATCCACGTCAACTCGCGACTTCCGCACCCGAGGCTCCATCGGTTGCGGCTCCTTCGACTGCGGATCCATCATCTGCGTCCATACCATCGTCGATCCTCCAAACTTGCTCGTCTGCAACATCCATCTCAACTCGAGAACTTAACAAGCTCATGGAGGAGCTCGAAGGTGAGGAGGCCGAATCAGCATACCGCATAAACAACCCCGAGATCGATCTTCCACTCGAGGATAGCATCGACTGCGGGATCTCCTTCAGCGACTTCGACGAACCCGAAACTCATATCGACAACCACGTCGACTCCGAGATCTGCACCAACAACAACCTCGACTCCGAGATTCATAACAGCTTCGCTGACGCCGAGATGAGCATGGCGATGAAGGCATCGACTGCGAGATCCATCCAGGAGGACCACTCGACGAGCATATCGACTCCGACATGAGTCTTGATGACGACGTCGAGTCCATGACGGGACTCGAAAACACATACACATACCCTCGGGTGATACCCCAGCAGGTCTACGTCGCCATCGCCGCAGAATCATCAGATGCTGCGGCCAGCCGAAGGCCTACAGAATTCCCGTGCACAGTTACTATGCCGGACGGAGTCACAACTCTCACAATCACTGCTGAGATGGCAGCAAAAGCAGATAAAGTTCACGGAGTGCACGATGATGCCAGCAGACGCAACACAAGAGGAGATGTTGACCTTCCAGTACTTCAACTGGCAGGAGTCACTTCGACTGCGACAGGTTAGAGCGACACTCGAAGAACGCAAAAAGCAAGCTAGCTTATCGAGTGCGCGAAGAAGACAGCTCTCCCTGAGCTCCACCGGGCGAGCAGATACAAGACCCAGATCAAGGTTTCACACCTCTCGCCGGACGAGAGAGCGGCGCTCACCCGCAACTTGGGCAACTCCTTCATGACATACGACGAGGAAGGAGTGCCAGTACCCAAAACAGCGGCGGGTGCACTCTTCACTGCCGCAGCATATCTAGAAGCAATCAAGCCTCCAGCGGACGACCCCAATGCAAAACTACATCGCCAACAGATCAAATCACTCGCCTTAGCTGCGAAGGCCATACGCCAGGTCCCAAACGCTCCAGGTGGGAGTCGAGATCGTGCCATAGCTGACACGCGTCGTGAAGAGCATCATCACAGTGGTCGCCGCCACCACTCGAAGGAAAGAAGCAGCTCACGCAGGCGCAGATCCAGAAGCAGATCACGCAGATCTTACAGTAGCGATTCATACTCTGATCGAGACCTGAGCAACACGGAGCTCTGTGTTTCACTCGACGCGTCCGCGAGACACGGATGCCCAAAGGGTTCAAACTCACATCTGAGCAACCCAAGTACACGGGACAGGAACCTTCAGGGTGGCTGAAGATTACAGGCTGGCTGTCGCGTGCCAGCGAGGCACAAACACCACAGCCATGCAATACATACGACTGATGCTAGAAGGCACAGCCCGCGACTGGCTCAAAGCTCTACCTCCATCAACATACGACTCGTGGGATCACTTCCGCGGACTTCATCAAAAACTTCGAGCCTCTATGTGAGCGACCAAAAACATTCGAAGAACTGCGAGCCTGCGTTCAACGTCAGACGAAACGTTGAGGTCATACATCAGACGATGGACTGAGATACGCAACTCAGTCGGAGTAATTTCAGAAGATATGGCCATGGATGCTTTCATATGGGCCTCGCCAGGCAGACTTCAAAGAAGCACTTGGTCGCAAAAAGCCAACCTCTGTGGCTAACCTCTTGATGACCGCGACTGAGTGGGCAGACGGAGAAGACATGGCGCGCACAACACGCGGGTCCTCACCCCGTGACAATCATGAAAGCGGCAGTCGAAGCCGCAGAGACTCATACAGAGACGACCGAAGGCGCAAACGTTCAAAACGTCACTACGACGACGACAGACCCGAATTCATGGCGGCTGGGTTCTCCACACCCCGCAATGACCAGGACAGAAGCGACCGACGGTCGGAAGATCGGCGAGACAGTCGAGATGATCGCGGGACAGTCGAGATGATCGTCGGGACAGTCGAGACCGGCCAACGCAGTGATAGCTACAAGAGGAAGGACTGGCGCAAGTCACGGGCACAATCTGAGCGATCATTCGAAGAAAAGATGGACGCTGATTGCAGATTCCACCTGTACAAGGGGGACGACGGAAAACTGCGATCCAATCACTCGATGAGAAACTGCAGGGAGTTCGACCAAATGGCGACTGATTACGTAAATCGCAAAAGGCAGCAGCCGCAAAGCACAAGCACCTGCACCGTGCCTCAGCCAAACAACGTGCCTGTTCTGATGGCACCACCCCCCACCACAGCCTGCGCAGGCGGAAACCGCGGGTGCCATACAACCCGTACCTCGGGTGGAAGAACCACAATACCCTCCGCCCCAAGGGCAGATGTACATGATACAGAAAGGTCGACCTTCCAACAGGGAGCAAAAACTTCGCACTCGACAAGTAAACATGGCGGTCATGTCACCTCCTGCTGTAACCGAGTACTTGAAGGGATCTGAAACCAATAAGCTTCAGCAAAGAGGACCACCCTCCATCGGTTGTTCGCCCAGGGCACTCTGCTCTGGTACTCGACGCACAAATTGGAGGCTACGCCATGTCCAAGGTCTTCATGGATGGTGGGAGCGGCATAAACATCATCTTCGCAGATACGCTCCGCAAAATGAACAGGTCAGTCGAAAACCTGCCAAGATCTTCAAATACCTTCCACGGTATCGTTCCAGGGAAAGCAATAAGCCCAGAAGGCACCATACAACTCGACGTAACGTTCGGGGACAAGAACCACTTCAGGACAGAGTCGATTGAGTTCGAAGTTGTCGACTGGAAGTCACAATACCATGCTATACTTGGACGCCCGACGTTCGCTCGATTCATGGCGGTGCCACATACGCATACCTCCAGCTGAAGATGCCTGGACCAAAAGGAGTAATCACAGTCAAGGGAACTTCCAAAAGTCTGACTCTTGCGACCGAGAATTCAGCAAAATCTCTGAGATGTTTGGCATGGAAGCAACACTCGCTGATCTAGCGGTCTCCAACGATCGAACACTTATGCCAGAGCACAAAAAGGTGGCAGTCGACAGATCATTCAATGCCACCAATGACACAAGATCGCATCAGGTGCACCCGACTGACCCGACCAAGACAGTCAATGTCTCGTCGAGTCTGCCTATCGCATAGGAAAGCGCGCTCGTCGAATTCCTCCGTGAGAACTGGGATATATTTGCATGGTGTCCAGCCGACATGCCAGGTATTCCCAGGGAATTCGCCGAGCACTCTCTCCAATATTTCCAGATGCTAAACCAGTCAAGCAAACAATGCGCCGCATATCCGGCCCAAAAAGAACTGCAGTCGAAGCCGAAGTCGACAGGCTACTCGCAGCAGGTTCATCAGAGAGATCAAGAAATCACAATGGGTGGCCAACCCCGTACTCGTAGAGAAGAAGCACACAGATATCCTTCGGATGTGCGTAGATTTTACAGCACTCAATAAATGTGTCCAAAGGATCACTTTCCACTACCTCGAATCGACCAGATCGTCGACTCCACCGCCGGGTGCGCTCGCTTGTCCTTCCTGGATGCTTACTCGGGTTACCACCAGATAAGGATGAAGGAAGAGATGAAGAGAAAACGGCGTTCATAACCCCACTCGGGGTCTACTGCTACACACAATGCCTTTCGGGCTCAAGAACGCAGGCGCAACCTACCAGCGCATGATGCAAGATGCCTCAAGAAGCAAATTGGGCGAAACGTCCAGGTCTATGTAGATGACATCGTCATCACCACAAGGAGAAAACACACTACTCGATGACTTGCGAGAGACGTTCGCAAACCTCAAACGCTTCCACATCAAGCTCAACCCGAAGAAGTGCACGTTCGTGCCAGCCGGGCAACTCCTCGGGTATCTAGTCTCAGCTCGAGGAATCGAGGCGGACCCGGAGAAAATACAGGCCATCTTGACGATGCAAAGGCCTTCAAAGCTCCATGACGTGCAAAAGTAGCGGGTCGAGTGCAGCACTCAGTCGATTCATCAGCAAGCTAGGCGAAAAAGCACTCCCGTTCTATCGACTGATGAAGAAAGCAGATAAATTCGAGTGGACGCCAGAAGCCGAAGCAGCCTTCACGGACCTCAAGCGAGTCCTCACAAGCCCTCCAATCCTCGTCGCACCAAGGGAACGCGAGCCACTATACCTATATGTCTCTGCAACTAACAGGGTGGTGAGCACTGTTCTGGTAGTCGAACGCAGGGAGGAGGGACACGCCCAAAGCATACAACGTCCAGTCTATTACTTGAGTGAAGTGCTCTCCACATCAAAGCAGCGGTACCCGCACTATCAGAAGCTGGCTACGCCGTGTTCATGTCCTCAAGGAAGCTGACGCATTACTTCTCCGAGCACCCGATCACTGTAATCAGCACTCAGGGATCGGGGACATCCTCACAAACCCCAACGCAACTGGGCGAGTAGCAAAATGGCTCATCGAGCTAGCACCAAGAGACATCAAGTATGATTACCCGAAGGCCATCAAAGCACAAGTTTTACCTGACTTCCACACCGAGTGGATTGAAGCTCAGCTCCCAGGAGCACCAGATGTGTCCAACTCATGGACTATGTACTTCGACGGCTCAAAGAAAAACGAAGGCGCAGGCGCATCCTCATATCACCAAAAGGCGACAAGCTCCGCTACATCCTACAAATGGGGTTCGAGTTCCCCCAATAACGAAGCAGAATATGAGGCTCTGATCCATGGCATGAGGATGGCCAAAGCCCTCGGGTGCACTCGACTGATGATCTACGGCGACTCGAATCTGGTGGTGCAACAAACAATGAAGGCCTGCGACGCAATCGCAGATAACATGATCGCCTACCGTGACCTGTACAACCATGGAGGGCAGCTTCGAAGGCTGCGAGTTGCGGCACATAGGGCGTGAGAGCAATGAAGAAGCAGATAAGTTAGCCAACATTGGCGACCAAAGCACCAGTGCCACCTGGTGTCTTCTTCGAGCGCATCGAGCACAGATCATCAAAAAGAAGCGAGCATCCTACATCAGCCGCACCAGCCAAGAGCAAAACACCTAGCACAGAGGACCCGCCAGTCGAGGTACTCCTCATCGAGCCAACTTGGACTCAACCTTTCCTCGCATACATACTCCGCGGCGAGGTACCCGAAGACATAACAGAGTCAAGACGCGTCACTCGACGATCTAAAGCATACACTGTCATCAACGGTGAACTTACAAACGCAGCATATCAGGTATGTTCCAACGTTGCATAGCATTTGAAGATGGCCAAGCCATCCTTCGTGATATTCATGCAGGTACCTGCGGGCATCACGCCAGCAGTCGATCACTCGTAGCCAAAGCCTTTCGCGCAGGCTTCTACTGGCCCACAGCACTCAAAGACGCGGAGGACATAGTCAAAAGGTGCATCGGCTGCCAAAAATTCGCCACAAAGCCGCACGCACCCGCATCGGCGTTGAAGACAATACCATTGGCCTGGCCCTTCGCCCAGTGGGGGCTCGATATGGTTGGGCCACTCAAAAAATCCTCCCATGGAGGGCATACTCACCTTCTGGTGGCGGTCGACAAGTTCACCAAGTGGATTGAAGCAGTCCCTATCACAAGTTCGACTGCCACTACAGCAGTCAATTTCATAAAATCCATCATATACCGCTTTGGTGTGCCAAGTAGCATCATCACTGACAACGGTACAAACTTCACGGCTGAGGAATTCAAATCCTTCTGCAAAGAGCAAGATATCACGCTCAATTATGCATCTGTGCACACCCGCAGTCAATGGCCAAGTCGAAAAGGCCAATGGACTTGTGACGAGTGGAATCAAGAAGCCCTCCTGGTGCCACTCAAAAGGGCCGCGGGTGCTTGGGTCGAAGAACTCCCTCTGTGCTATGGAGCCTACGCACAACACCCAACGCTTCAACACAATTCACCCCATTTTCATGGTCTACGGTGCAGAGGCAATCCTGCCATCAGACGTAAGGATTCAATGCACCAAGAGTCGAAGCATAACGAAGACGAGCAGACGAAGCACTCGAAGACGCAGTCGACTTGCTCGAAGAAGCACGCAACACGGCTAGCCGCACAGCTGTTACCAGCAACTCCGCAACTATCACAGCCGTCGACTGCGCACCAGGTCCTTTGTTGTTGGTGACCTGGTTCTTCGACTGAAGCAGAAGAAGGTGCACAAGCTCGCCTCCCCATGGGAAGGGCCCTTCATCATCGCTGAAGTCCTTGGAGGTGGCGCATATCGACTGAAGCACGCGAAGACAGGCGAACTTCACATAACCCATGGAACGTTGCGCACTCGCCGTTTCTATGCTAGAATGCTCAGTCATACAATGTAATAGGCGATATGTCGGATGGCTGCAGGTTTCAGACGCGCTCTTTTCCTTACCAGGGTACCTAAGGGGGCTGGAAGGTTTTTAATGAGGCGGCCTGCAGCCTAACATTCAAAAGTGGAATATAATCAATGTCCTCCTACTTCTCTGTGTTTACTACTCGCATAATTCATAACTTAAACGCACCCGATACACTCGGGGGCTGCGTTGTCAATCACTGAGCTTTCGCTCACTCAAAACACAATACCTTAGCAGCACTCGAATACTCGGGGCTGCATCACAAGGATCCAAACAAAAAACACAAAAACTCTGCAGCCGCGCTCGAATACTCGGGGCTGCATAGTCATTGGTTCATAGTCAACACATATTTCATAAACCCCACTCGATCGACTCGGGGGCTCGGCAAACATGCAACATTCATATACAAAGAGTTGAACTTTACACTCGGGGCTGCCCCCTGTACAAAAATTACACTCGCAGAAATACTCTAATCCTCTGGCTCGTTCTTGACGGGCAGCAAAGGACCACAAAGTTGTTCGTGAGTACGCTCGATTAGCGTCTCCGCAGCACGAATGGTATCGTCCAGATCTCTCTGCGCCAGAATCGCCCCAGGTGCGGGTGGCGGCAGTACCAAGTTCGGTTTTCGACTCCGCACATACGCCATCGCTGCGTTCGCTCCAACCACAAGTTTTTGGGTCAGCAGATCTCGAATAGGACCAGCGTGACGGAAAATGTTCAGCAAAGCACGCATCCCTTGTGGCTGCGGGCCTGCAGGAAAGAGTCTCGTTGAGTCGTGTAAATGCCATCCGACACAACTCGAGCAGTTCGGCACTCCACCAGGCACGGTCCTTTAAGGTGGCGAGTATGCGTGCATGGTATCTATGAAGCCAAAAGTGTTGACGCCCAGTCGTGGGGACGTCAACCACACTATCCAAACGACCCTCTACGCGAGTCTTCTCCGCCTCAAAGTTGTCAACAAAGCCTGCAAAACAGGCACATCAGTCAAACAAAATAGCAAAGTTGTTCAAGAAACTTGTAAGCAGAGCAAGACTCGAACTCACACACGAGTTGCCTGTTCACAAGGTCCATCTCTCCGAGCACATAATCCTCATGTTGGGTGGCCAACGCGGGCCTCATCCTCAGTCGGTTCAGCTCGTCCTGGGCGTTCTTCAACTCTTGTTCCATTCTCACAAATTTGGCCTTCATAAACTCCATCACCTTGGCATCGTTTACCACCTGAGCCTGTGATCGGGTGGTGGCCGGAGCCTGCGAGGAGCCAGTCGAAGCGGCGGGTCCCCGTGACTGTTCAAAGAGCATAATCGCAGGCGCAAAGTTTGTATCAGAAGCAGATCAGAAGCACCACTCAAAACCACAAGCATAATAGCTCTTCGAGCGTAAGAGTAATTAGCAAAAGGCTATTGGCGTAAACAAGGTAGCGAAACCAAAGCGCAAACTCGCGCAGTACCAAGGTATCATTACAGGGCATAAAAAGTAAAAGGTGCAGCTATCCTAAACCTAAGAAGTTGACTCCGACTTCGCCCTATGCAAACGAGCGGCAGTTTCGACTGCCCGGCGCTCCATGGTGGCCATAAAACCTCGGCCAGTCGCGCAGCTGACCCGCTCACCCCCTTCAGAGACACGGGTTTCCCGTCTGGCTTCCGAGGGAACTCAGACAGGGCGGCCTCGTAGTCACAGTCTATCCCATGGCCCATAAGTAGCTTGAGGGTGGACTCCGAGCCGCGTACCGTGAGGGTGCGAGCAAAGTCAGCCATGGTGGACGTCCCCGGGCCAAAAACGTCGGCGAAGCCGTCCGCAGTCAACGCACCGCTCCAGTCGAAACACCACCTTGTACACGGCGCCAAGTGTACTCGCCGATTTGGCGAGTACGTCCTTCGCTTGGGTGCACATGGCGCCTAGACCGTCCACAATCTGGTCCAGCGGAAGATCGCCACTCTCGCCACATCCGGAGAGGCCGATGCGCCAACAGCTTCTACACAATTCGAAAAGGGCAAAAGTCATTTCATGACACTCCACAGCTACAACATACATATCAAAGAGACAAAGGGAACACTCACCTCCCATGGCCTGCGCGAGTGCTGCGAGCTGGTCAGCATATCCTCGCTCACGTGCGGCGCTGAGTTGGAAGCAGCGTCTAGCTCCTTCTTCGACTCCGCGCGCTGCGCGGCCAGTGCGTCTTCCAGCTCCTTCTTCTCGCCTGAAGCAGCAAATCACGTACAGTTCATAATCGACAACGTCACATATTGCACAAATAACTTCAGCAAACAACAGCAAAAAGGAGAACTCACGCCTGAGCCGCTCTAGGTCGGTGCGCAGGGCATCCCTCTCCTGCTCCACCTGACATAAGCCTTGGCAGAATCTCCAAGGTGCGGTAGAAGGACTGCAAGCAAACGAATTCAGCAAGATTTCTAACTCCCACAGTCCCAAACTAAACGGGTCAGGCAAAAAGTTACTTACGTGGTTCATCCACGGTTCGGGAGCCGCGAGTGATGTCCCGGCCTCTGGAGTTGCCACCTTGGCCGCCTCAACAACAGCATCGGTGGCCATCGGCTGGGTAACCTCTGGTGCAGCTTGGGAAACATCCAGATGTTCCGGAGTTGGGACTCTCTTGGCTGGAGGAGACGCAGGCTGATCGTTTTCAGCACTGCGAGTGGCATAAAAGGGAAAATCAGTCATCATAAACATGCAACAGCAGAAACTTTCATACGCACAAATCCATACCTGTGCTCCTCATCTTCCTCGTCCCCCGAGTCATCAAAGATTGGCCTCCAAAGGCTGGAGCGCCACTCGACTGAAGAGGAGGAGTCGAGCTTGTCGAGCACACACGCAAAGGAGCAGCTCTAGAAACAGGTGGTGAACCTGATTCCTCGTCATCCTCCAAGTCCTGCCCCTTCGCAGGTGAGCTCACAGCAGAAGGCGCCTTCTTGGCCAGTCGACGGCGCTTCGGTGGTACGGCGCCGACTTCCTGGTCAGGGGCGGCCACCTCGTCAGTCTGCACCTCCTCGACTGCTTCCTCTTCCACCTCCTCCACGTGCGAAGTGGTGGCAAAGGGATGGGCGACTGATCCCCCTTCGCGTCCACCTCTTGCACTTGATCTCTTCAGTCGCACCATTTTCTGGCAAAGGGGGAAGAGAGGCAGCAGTCGAGTGACCCTACAAAATACAAAGACAGAGTTAGAAGCAAAATTTGCAATCGCAAACATACGAGTGGCAACTCTTAACTGCAAGCAGACTATAAATCATACATACCTCAAGCAAAGGGTTCTCCAACCCATATGGGGCAACAGGGCAGTCAACGTTGCAAGGATCGGCTGCTGTCAGGTTGGTAATGTGCCGCACGGACGTCACAAGCTCGTTCCTTGACAGCTCCTCTGGGCTCATTCGGGTAGGGTCATTCGCGCCCTCATATTCCCACATAGGGTGCGCTCGGCACGGATTGGACACACCCGTCTCTTCACAAAGGTGGCGATCAGGTGGATGCCCGTGACCTTGTCCAGCATGCCTCCGATTCGAGCCAGCAAAGGGCTTGCCTCCGCCATTCTTCGGCTGAGAGCTGGTGATCCCACGCCTTGGTCTTGGCAAAAGCAACAGTCGAGAAAGGCGCGGCTGCGTCCTGCTCGACCCTCGCATAAAACCACCCTTTCCTCCAGCCTTGGGCGGAGTCGACGGTCTTCAGGCGGAAGTAGCGGTGTCGCTGCGCACCTGGATTCCGCAGCCGCCAACGGGGTAGGTGCGGCCACCTCCTCTGTTCGGCCGCACCATGAAAATGGCTTTCCACAGCGCCCAGCTGGGTGTGACGCCGAGGAAGCACTCGCACAGCGTGATAAAACACGCGATATGCAGAACACCATTTGGGGGTGAGATCATGGATCTGCACCCCGTAGCAAAAAGCAAACCACGCACAAAGTCGTGGAGGGGAAGAGAAAACCCACTGGGCAAAAACTCCGCAAAGCAGACGCGCTCGTTGGCGCGAGGTTCGGGGAGTACCTCCTTCGACGATGGCGCGCGACGGCAAGTTGCTCCGCGGGTGGCAGATGGCCCTGCTCGCGAAGCTTGATCAGATGGGCGTCCTTGATGGTGGACCTCGCCCAGTCCCCGCTGCTCTTCTTCAGGGCGGCGGCAGACGCAGATGCACTCGCCGCAGTCTCTTGCCCTTGGCCGCATCGGTCGCAGCAGCGGCAGCAACACCACGCTTCGCACCTCCACCTTTCGCCATTGCTACAGTGGATGGTGTGGGGCAGAAAACTTGGGTGCAGGGCAATGGAGATGGGCGCAAGGAAGAAGATGAGACGAAGGGCGGCGCAGGGAGCAAATGGCAAGTAAAAAGAAAACTCTGCCAGCGCCGTCCCCCCTATTTACCGCAGGTCGCAAAACAATCGCAACCGTCGAAACAAATGCATATGCTCCGCGCGAAATCTCGCCATACACGTGGCGGCCACGGAGAGCAACCGTCGCCGGCCACTCTGCCCACTACGCACGGGAATCCAGGAAACCATAATCACGTCCCGTGAAAATAGCGCCAGAACGGTCAAATCAAGTCCACGCGGCGTCATCCCTGGTCAGCTCTGCAGAAACGGGCCCACAAATGCAGGGTCACGTATCAGTCTTACCAAGCACGCCACCGCTTGAGAGATGGCAGTCGCAAAATGCGTCATTGCTGACGTTGTTTCATCTTGCACAACTGGCATAAAAGTCACTCGAGGGTATCTTCGGGTGGTCTCTCACAAGAATGTCGATTGGTTCTCTAGCAAAGGTCATAGATGCCAGTCAAAGGGTCTTTCGACTGCAACATCATACTCCCATCGGGAGCGTATCAAAAATTTCTTTGACTAATATGTGCAGGATAAAAAGATTCTGAGATTATCCTCCATTGCAAGCAATAAAGCACAATCTCGGGGCTACTCCCATCGGGAGCGCTGTCGCGCACCCGATAGAATAACGGCAAAATATCAGTTGACAAAGGACACGACTCGTCCCACAAAATTCAAAAAACATACTCGAAAATTCCCGAGTTGCGTCCGTCGCAAATATCTCGGATGCTGCATGCATAGTGCAAAGGTAAGACCCGCCGAACTTTCGAGCTGGGCTAAGGACCGTTCCAGCAACGTTAATCCTTACAGTTTCCGTGTCAACAGACATGATGAAAAATCCCGACGGACGCGTTGGGTAAAATTCAAAATTATACTGCTGATCGACTCAGTAAGACCTCAGCGGCCTAGTCGAATCTGACCAGTTTGTTCCAGATTCGAGTCCGGGGACTCGAGTTTGATTGAAAGCTAGTAGGTTTTACCCGAATGTGTAGTTAACCAGTCCCGATCCGTCGAGTGTACTGGGCCTGCTAAGCTATTATCCCTTGATCATCATAAACCACAGTCGATGAGATACTCGACATAGCCAAACATGTGCTATTCATACAAGAATACAAAGCATATGACGTGCACTTACGAAAGAGTCCATGCCCGATTCTTCGAGTCAGCCAAGTACTCGGGGCTACTGACATGGGTATACATCTCGGGTACCCTACTGTGAGGGCACCTGGTGCACGTGACGACTAAGGCCCAATATCGAAGAGCCTACTCGAAGCCCAAGGCAAGAGGCCCAAGAAGAAGGAGTACCCTCCAAGATTAGACATAGGCATAGTCGGTTTAGACTTTCCTTACGTGTAAACTAGGTCGGTTACGTACTCCCGAGACCCAGCCTATTTAAAGGCTGGGAGGGGTGCCGATCTAGGGGAGGAAGCCATACCAGAACCACCATAGCTCTTGCGAGATCGACATCTCGCCGGAGCCACCTTGTAACATCATAATCTCACACGATCAATAACAGACAAGCAGGAAGTAGGTCTTTACCTCCACCCGAGGGGCCTGAACCTGGGTAAATCTTTGTCTCTGCTTGTCAGCCGACGAAACCACCAGTACTACCACGTTCTCTCCCCATAATCTCAACCCTAGGTACTTAACCATGGGATTTGATGAGGGTACACCTCGTCAGCCGCCGTCCCAGCTGTGTATCGGCTTTTTTTCTTTTCTTTTTTAAATCAGGAAAACTGGAACACGCGAGGGACACGAGTATCGGGGTGTATCGGCCGGATACGGGTATCGGGCAAGTACGGTACGCCGATACGTTGTGATCTGGAGTATCGGTGCTTCGTAGGCTAGAAAGGCACCATTCGGTTTGAACATATGTTAAACGGAGATCTTTATAATCATCGCTACGAAGAGTGCATTTCTTACATAAATGTTGGATCATCTGCAGTTTACTAAAGAGGAGGTCCACATGCGAAGACAATTACAGCTTTGCGAAGAAATAACAAGCCAACTATTAGTACTAAGGAAAATGAGAAGAAAAAATAAAGATCAAAAGACCCCTTTGCTATCATCCTGTGCTATACTATTTGGTTCCCATTAACTACTCCAATTTATATAGGAGTTTTTTTTTTTAAACCACCATGCCAATTTATATTGCTCTTGGAAATACGGATACATAGTTTGCGATTACATCAAAAGAAAGTCAAGAGGATCCTCCTTCCAAACACACGGAAGCAAGTCCTTCGCTTTACTAGCTAATGTGTGTGCCGCCATATTGGCCTCCCTAGGACAGTGCTCAAAAACTACGTCGCCAAGCTCACAACAGAGGAGATGCATCTTCATATATCGCAGCAGCTGGACCAAAAGTGAAACCTCCGTTCCTCATTACCTCAATTACCTCGGAGCAATCTGAGTTTATGACAAGTTTCCTACAACCCAAACATTCCAGGTCCAAAAGTTTAATTTAAACTGTTCATCACTGTTCGTCCAGGTCCAGCATTCCCAGATAGGAAAGGAGCCCACCTCGCCAAACATGCCATAACCAAAAGTTTTAGCAAAAAAATATCTAGCTAGCTCCCGAGCTGTACATGTGCAACATGAAAATATGAAATTATCCTCGTCTTCTCCTCTGTTCTTCTTTTCTTTTCTTTAGTAGCAGTAGTAGTAGCTCTGTTCTTCTTCTCCTCTTCATGATGTGTGAAATACTGGAGTCTTAAGCTACAGTAGCTAGCAAGCTACTACAGCTGGCCGGCTTGTTAAAGCTGCTCCTTGACCGAGCTGTCTGCCTGCTGCTAGTTGTGAAACTGGGCCAGCCTGTTGTCACCGAGCCTTGATTTGTAGGCAGCCTTCTTGTACTCGCTCCATGTGAACTCCTTGTACAGGCTCTGCTCTCCCTCGCCCAGCAGCTGCGGCAATGGCGCGATCCTCTGCGTCAATGGTGGCCCTCCGAAGTAGATCAGGGAAACCCTAGACTTGAGGCTGTTGGCCACCACCCTGTGCTTCACGCTCTTGAACCTCCCATTGGTCAGCACCTGATTAATACACATCCAGAAAACTGCACATCAGATCAACATGGCTTTGTGTCTTTGCATGGTGATGTAATTAGATGCCATGCAGCCATCACGCCAAGTTCATGATATGTGCCTAACGGATTACTACTATAGCAGCGGCGTGTTGATGTGGAGAATATGAGATTGGCGGCGGTTATCCACGAACTCCCCTTGTTCCTGTTCATGCGGTGTCTACTGTACCAACACGCATAATAACGAACATTTGTCTGTTTAACTGTGCTTTTGTTATCACACTTGAGGTGATGCGATGTGAAGGTAATAATTTGGTTTTAGTGATGATGTGCACCGAATTGACAGGCCGCCATCCATCAGTTGTGATCTCACGAGCTCCCAGTTGACTTATGCACTAACTCCAATTTAATCGTATCCACATCATTTTAGTATGGCGTATGATGCAATATTTTGTTGCGGAGAAACAAATCATCAGTAGTAATAAAGGAGAAAAGTACATGTGCTAGCTATAGAGAAAAGGAAGAAGAAAAAAAACTGATTAATAAGCGCGTGCAGGAAAAGGCGTCACGTGTCAGAACCAGGAGCAACTGGCTGGGCAATACCTGCAAGGAATCCCCGACGTTGACGAAGAAGGCGTCGCGGTCGGAAGGCACGGAGACCCAGCGCCCGTCCTGGAGCGCGATCTGCAGGCCGGAGGTGCCGTTGGAGCGGAGCAGCGACACCAGCTGGGTCGGTGTGCTCGCCGAAGCCGGTGGCGCTGCACCCGAGCCCCTGCAGCGCGGTGCACGGCGGGTAGTGGTTCACCCGGAACACCTGGTCGCTGCCCTCCGCCGTCACCAGCCGGCTCAGCGCGTCCACCGGTGCAATGCCCAGCCCCTCCGCCATCGCCTCCATCACCCGCACCGCCACCTTCCGAACCGCCGCGATGTACTCCTTCAGCGCCGCCCTGTGAAAACAACATCACGTCAGAAACTAGGCACGCGTCGTGCCGTGGTAGCTTCTCGCTCGCTCGCTCGCATGGGCACTGCAAACGACCATTTGAACTCACTCACCGAAACACCGCGCATGATGGGACGGGGCACGCGCCGGAGAGGGAGTCGGACTCGACGGCGAGGAGGAGGTACTCGAGCCAGCCCATGTCGCCATTGAGGCCGATGCGCTTGCTGCCGTACCCGAACGGTAGGCTGGTCCGGAGCGGTCCTTGTCTTGCTGGGGCAGCGAGAAGAACCTGACGGCCTCCGACTCCAGCGTCTCCATGGTGTCCGCGGGCACGCCGTGGTTGACGAGCTTGAAGAAGCCGAAACGCTCGCACGCGTCCGCGATGGCCTGCGGCGCGCCGGGGCAGGAGAGGTCGACGACGGGCATGCCCGAGAAGTTGTCCCCGGGTTCGGGGACCGCAGGAGCGGGATGTGATCGACCGCGGGCGTGCTCGCGAGAACCACCATGGCTGCGGGAGCGATCGAGAGGAGGAGCTCCTGGAGGGGGCAGAGTCGAGCTGGACGGGAACAGGGGATGCGTGGTGGTGTGCAGAGTCGCCTTGTTGTACACTTGTACTAGTGCAAGTGCATGTGGGGGAGAAGTGTGGGCGTTATATAGACCTGCCGGTCGATGGAGCGAGAGCGGCGGGGGGCAGCTCCAACTGACAGAGGTGGGGAAGAAAGAGAGAAAAGGCGGAGGTGAGAAGAGATGAATCGGGACGATGGATGGGTTTGTTGGGTTCGTTCTATCTCGTCTGCTTCATCGCATCGGGGCTTGCAGATGGTTGGGCGAATGCCCCGCTCATGTCGCGAGCTCCTCTTTCTTCGCTTGTGGTGGCAATGGAGCCAGGCTGCCATCGTGGCGGGGTCGCGACGTGTCCCAATGCGATCCACCGGTACCTGTTGGCTCACTGTGCTCAGCTAATACTCATATTGTCAGTAGAATACAGTTATTCTGTATTTTCATATCTCAGGAGAAAAAACCACCTGGCTTTCTCTAAACTATAGGACGGCAATACCTGCCTGCTAGATTACTTGAAGCATTCTCGAATGTTCGATGAGTGGACGTAGGAAGAAGAATGACGAGCCTGTTCTAAGGAAGATTTTCTTGGCAAAGCTAGCACTAAGAGTCATGCATGAGTACGTGTACCAATGAGATTCAGTCGTGGCCACCGGTTCGCTCCATTTGGCAAATGACATCCTTGATCGGCGATGGAGTGAGACGCCAGGAGACTAGACGATTCACACGATATATACGCGCTTGATTACATCATTTACTTGATCATATACTTGATGCTTCACGCGGTACGCGTTAGTTACTTACGTACGCCAGCATCATGCATGCGTGCGTCGTGGCCTAGCACGGGATAAACGATGTACTTCATCCGTTACGAAAGAGTCTACTTCTAACTTTGTTTGAAAGTTAAATTATTTTAATTTTTGGCCGCTTTTACACATAAATAACAATATTAATGAAGTTATTAAATAGTTATATGATGAAAATGGAGTATATTTTATATAATGATACTAATTTGGTTGCATAAATGTTGGTGGACTTTTGTATAAGCACGATCAAATCTGAAAAAGTTTGACTTTCCAAGAATGTTCAAAGTATACTCTTTCATGTATGAAGTAATTCCGTAGGAGTTCACAGATAGACCTGGCCATTGTTCGTTTCCTTTTTAGCAAGGGGCACATCAGCCCGACCATTCTTTCCCTCACCGTCTCGTAGTAATGTGCAGTCCACCTAGTATAGGGGCGTTATTATGGTCGACCGACAAATAGAACAAATCAAACCAACACAGAACACAGGGCCGGTCCTAAGCAGGTGCGGCATGCGGCCGCACATGGCCCTCACTTGCCAGGGACCCCCACCTAGGTAACATACAGGAAAGCCCAGTAGCAATAAACCTCCCCAGCTGCTTGACCAGTTAACCGACGAACATAGGGACTTCTACATACCGCACTAAAGAACCGAGCGACCACGCCTGCACATCGACTCATCGTTATCCTCTGGCCACATTTTTGTGTATATGGGTCCATTTTTTTTGTCTTTCACCAGGGCCCCCAACTGATAAGGGCGGACCTGACAGAACAAACGCATGGATTTAAATGTGTAAAAACCAAGAAGGCTAAAAACTACGGGTGTGAGCCAATGAAATTCACCGTATTAGGATACCGAGAGAGGGTAAAGAACGTTGTAGATTTATAATGAGTGGATGATCCCATGCGGCGGTTTATAAGGGGTATATAACGGTGGTGAACTAGGTCGAAATTGATTCATGCCGTGTGGGGCCTTCGCCCCCCCCCCCCCCCCCCCCCCCCCCCCCCCCCCAAGCATGAAACGTATAACTAAATTCGTGCCCAACACAATTAGGTCGCTGGTGAAGAACTTGCTGAAGGCTCAAACCCAGGAACTAGTGGCGCAAATACAATCAAGAACTATTCTGAAACGGGATGAGAGAGCCACTAAGAAGGGACGAGCAGTCATGTCTCCTCTCCGTTCTGACACAAATGCGTTTATTTGAGTATGGATCACAACTCAACACACTCCAAATTGAGATCAATTCCATCTTGCGGCATGAACAATAAGCTTCTCCTTGTACAGCAAAGAAAACATTTTCGGTGCCAAAACAACCATTAGGGCTAAAGAGTTATGCCAACTAAGGTTAAACAAAGCTCAGACTTAGCAACATGAACCGGCTTTTTCATAATATCCGCCTGATTAGCATGATTATTAATCTTGCACACCTTCAGTTTACCTTGAGCAACAATATCTTCAAAATAATGGTATTTGACATTGATTTTGTTCTGTTATCTCATGAAACATTTTATTCTTGTAAGGTATAGCACTTTGACTGTCATAAAACAACGTTAAAAGTGTTTTAACATAATTCCTACCATTGTTTGCATGAATTAATTTTACGTTTCTCTTAGTTTGCCTTTTATATAACTTTCCACTCCTTAAAAGCATTAAAGGTATCATATTCATGTTTCAGGAAATAAAGCCACACTTTCCTGGAGTAGACATCAATAATTGTTAGCATATAACGAGCACCACCAAGAGAAGCTTCACTGGAAGGTCTACACAAATCAGTATGTACATAATCTAATAATCTAGTATACGTTTAGACTTTAGTGGTAACAAACATTGAATTTTACTCTCTTGTACTTACTAAATTGCAACCATTTTAGGAGGTTTATTGATCAATTATGCCATGCCAAATTCACTCATATGGCTAAGGTGCATATGCCAAAGATTTTTTACTAGGTTCATCTGACATACAACGACGGTTATACGGCTCAAGCCTCCCGACGACGGGGCTTCGCTCTGTTGCGACGGAAGTTAGTCTCTTCACTTGAATTTGGATCACAACTCAACAGGTATGGCATTGGTGGAAATTTTCCCGTGCTCACCTTTTTAGCCATCCATTAATAACCTGTTTCACCGACAGAAAATTGTAGGTACCTATTAGTATTGTATGCTCATCACGAAACTGCCGCAGATAGGTACCAATAACAACAGTAGATGAGGGGTACCAAATTATGGTCAAGAGATACCTCTTACCTCATGGTATCTCTCGAAAATAGAAGAATTGGTCGGCCACTACAGGAAAGGGCTCATTTGCCGTAGGCCTGGCGATTTGCCGAGAGCATATTGTCGGGGTCTACGATAAATTGGTAATTTTACCGTTGGCCACTGCAAAAACTGACGGCAAATAGAAAGCTCACGAAAAATCAAGAAGAAAGCTCCTTGCAAAACAAAACCTACGGCAAATGAACTGAAATGCTCACGACGCTCCCAATAGAGCGTATGGCAACGTTACCAGACAAGTGCTATTGGGAGCGCCTCGCACCACCGTCCGCTCCCAATAGAAGCTCCCAATAAAATTTAAACCAATTTTCCTATCAAATAAAAGACAATTCAATCTAAAATATACAGAATAAAATCTTATTAAATAGTATTGAACACATAAATTTGTTCATGAAAATAAGTAAAATAATTCATACAATTATTCAAATTAAATAAATCGCACACTCAATTAGGAGGGCGGGCTGCTTGTCCTTTGAGCGCCCACATATGCGCAACTAGATCATTATGCAGCTGCTCATGATTTTCCTCGTCTCGGATTTTGGCGTTCATTGTAAGGAAAGTGGTAAACTATCCAGGCAAATCATGATCAACCTAGAGAAGAGGGTCCTGATGATATTAGGGATCGTCGGCGAAACTCATTCTCCCCGTGTGTGGGATCGTCGGCAAAGTAGTCTTGCCACAACGTCATATGACACTCCATCCGTTTGCGATATTTGTTCTTCCTCCTCCCAGATTCGAACCTCCAATCTGAGGAGTGACATTGATCTCGCCTAGCAAACCAACAAGGCAAGTGATGATCGCCAAGTGCTCATCATGCTCGATGGTTGTGGTGGTATGGGCGCTGAGCAATGCGCCGGTCATCTCCAGCTCGTCATCGTTATCCATCTATTCAATTAGCTAGGTTAAACAAAAAACAAATCAAGACTATTTGACAAAAAAAAGAGCTCCGCAATGGTACGAACACCTTGCGGCCGGGGTGGTCCTCGGAGTCGGCGGCGGCGTAGAGGCGACCAAATACTTGGCCGGAATGAGAAGAGACGATGGCGCGAGCGACGGGGAGAGCAGGGGATGGTCGCGACGAGCGTAGCGCGGGGGTGGGATAAGGGGCGGCGGCGCCGACGATTGAGTGGAGCAGGGGAGGAGTTTAGCCCGAAAAAACAGTGGGTAAGAAAAGAAACGGTCGTGTCGCTGTCCTGTGGTGCCCGGCTGTCAGTATCCAACGTGTCACGCGTTGTTGCGGTTGCTGACGCCCCAGTTACCTCCCTAGGAACATGACGCGAATCGGGGTTGCCAGACGCTATATTGTATCCGTCCGGCAACTTTCGCGCGTTGAAACTCCGGTGGAAATGGTCTAACTAAGCCGTGCTGACTCAGCGAGGGGACGAACATTGCGGGTCAATAATCGAGGCCAATCACGGGGCAACTGCGGGCAGGCTCGTGAGCTTAGCTATGTATCTAGTCTCGTATATTCCGCTGGATCGCGCGGCGCATCGAACGAAATCACAGATGGAGATGATGAGCGGCGCCGCGCGCGTCCGGCCGACATTGCACCTCCAAGCTTTCCCATGTTTTCAGAACAGCTTTTTGAACTAAAGAGTGGAGTAGATCGATACAATATCACAAGCCTTCGTTTTGAGCGACCTTGGACGCCCCCCTCCCCGTCACTGTAGCAGGAGGCGTTTTCTTGGATCCCACCGTAGCTCTCCACCTCGCCGGCGGGTTTCGTCGGATCCCTCGGTCTCCGCCGGCCGCCTCGGCGGCGGGAGGCCGGGGGATCCCCGTTCCTTGTCCTGTAAATAGTGTAGGAGTTCTGTGGTTGCAGGTCGTCGCTGCTCTGGAGGCGGAGGCATGGCGGCCGAAGTTTGCGGGCGGTGGATCTCTTCTCCGGCGGCGGCGCTCTGCGGAGCGTCGTCTTCGATCCATCGCCATCGACGCCCTCGCATCTCCACGGAGGTGTCGTGGGCGTCTTCCCCGTGGTAAGCTCCGAAGGCGGCGGAGCTCCAAGATCCAGACTTTGAAGAAGAAGATGCGGCGCATCGGGCTGTCCGCGGCGGTGCTCGACGGTGTAGGTCTTCCGGGACCGGCGCTCGGCGACTTCCCGCTCGCCTGGGGACTGCCTCCGATCCAAGGCTTCGAGGGAGGCAGCGGCGGCGGCGCACCACCGACGGCAACGGGGGTCAACGACGCGGTCTTGGTGCAGAGGGGGGGGTTGTAATTTTTGTGTTTTCTGGGGTCCTCTCTGTAATTCCGATGTAATGTGTCTTTTTCCTCCGCAAAAAAAAGATCGATACAATATCTGTGGTGTGGTGTGTTTCCTCTTTTATGCGGTTGATAAGTTCACACTAGGGGACTATGCGCGGGCTCCGCCGCGCCCGTGGATTTGAATTTTTTTGGAATATGTTTATTAAAAAATAATGTTGAAATTTGAGTATTACTTTAACTCGGAAAGTTTGCGCTTAGAAGATTGTTGAGGTTGTGAAGGTTTGACGTACTGAAATGTATTCATATTTTTATTCTTTTAATGTTTACGGAAAATGATCAGATTTGGAAGGTATTTGAAATTCTGGAATATATAAATTTGAAATTTGAGTTGAAATGCTCAAATGTAGATTTTAGGAACTGAACAATTTGGAGTTTGTTGAAATTTCAATTTTGCTTTAATGTTTACGGAATGAGCAGGTTTGGAAGTCGTATGACACGTCAAAATATTTCAATTTGTAATTTATGTTTGAATACTCAAATATGATTGTTTTTTCACATGTCTAAATGTATGCTAATTTGAAATTTCAAAAAAAAATTGTATTGTGTGAAAATAGTTGACAAATTTTTCCCTAGCATTTTGATATTTTCTTATATTTCGTTGGTGTGCAATTTAAAATTTTCAAGTTTTGCAATAATTTGGAAAAGGATGCAAAGTATATGTAATGATTATTTTGATTGTTATATTTTTGAATTTGCAAAACTTATTTTTTGTGTGAAAAATAGTTGACAATTTTTAAAATTTGGTAACGTGTATTTTTGAAAGTTGTGAATATTTGAAAAGGATGCAAAGTATATTCCGCGTGTTTGTAGATAAAATTTAAATTTGGTAACGTGCATTTTTGAAAGTTGTTTATATTTGAAAATTAGTGAATTTAAGAAGGGTTTGTGTTTGAAAATTGTTTAGATTTTGAAGAGTGTTTAAGTTTGGGTGTTTTTGTGATTCGAATTTTGTTTTTACGCTTGTAAAATGAGTGGATTCCAAAGTTTTTTTGGAATTTTGAGTTTTGTATATTTGAAATTTAGGTACATGGCAGAAATAATGAGTATTTATTTTTGTGAGGTTATTTGTAGAAATACTTTAATGTTCTAGAAATTGTTTTAAAGAGGAAGTGCATTGGTTTTTTTTTAAAGATATTCATCAATTTGAAATATTGAAACATATAAACCGTCAGGGTTTCAAGTGGTGAAATTCACTGGAATTTGTCGTGCGGAGTATCTCGAAACTGTCGTCTAAGGTAACTTGAAATTTTTAGCAAATTTGAATGTTGGATTATGTTTGCATGTTGGCATAAATATTTAACGTAGTTCTGTAGCTAGAGGATATATATTATATGGGCATTTATTGAAGTCATTTTTTTTGTGGGGAAAAGAAAAAGGTAGGTCGGGTCTGGGAATTTAGCGTGGTAATAGCATGGCTGCGTAGTAAATAAAATTTAAATTGAGTAGCATGCAATTTTAGGATTTGCGTAGGTTTGGAAAGTAGTGAATTTGAAAGAAGTTTGTGTAATGATGAAATTTGGTGGTATTTATGAAATCTGTCCGAACTAATTTAACTCTATAATGGGGGAGGGGGAAATACATTTTATGAGCAGTTATTAAATTCAATTCGTAATTAGGGGAAATTAATTTGTATTTTCTCCAAATATGCATGTAATAAAATATTTTAAAATATAGCTACATAGTTGGAGGAAGGTAACTTTTGTTATTTTAGATATGTTAAATAAATTGAGTTGATGAAATTTAGTTCATGATGTCATTTTTTTTTTTGACACCACAATGAGAGGGAATATTGAAAATGTGTTTTTTTTTGGGAAATACATATTGTTTGCATTTTTTTAACACATGATGTGCGTTGTTGTGTTTCATTAATTCGAAGATTTTAATTCTGTGCATTATTGAATTCTGTTTTCGAACTTATGGGGATTTTTTTGTTGGTGTGCATTTTTTATGTAAGTCTTTTGCATTATTATAATTAGTACGAAGAAAGTTTTAATTTTTTGTGTTTTTTTTTGTAATTTATTAATGAGGCCTTATGAACTGTTTGAAATTTTTAAGATTCAGATATTTTTTGGGAAGATCTCAAAGTTTCTGAAATGTTGATTAGGTTTGTCTAAAATTTGTAAAATTTGGTTTTTGAATGATCGGTTTGGGAAGGCATTCAAAAATATTATTATCGAATTTTAATTTTTGTCGTATGACGTAAGTAGGAAGTTTTTTTTTTTGTAGTGTTTTTTTTTTCTTTTTGTTGTATTTGTGAGCAACGCGGTGGAAAGAATTCAAATTTCTCCAAATATTTACCAAAATTTGGAAATTTAAAATTATTTGCAATTTGTCATAAATAAAGAGCATGTATTTTGCTGATCATTTTGATATTTTTTTTATATTTTTCTGGTGGGTAGTTTTAAATTAATTGATTTTGCAAGTTTTAACATTTTCTGTAAAAAAAAAATTACACGTGGGGCCGCAGATGACGTCGTGCTGACGTCATCTGCCATCTGCGGCCACCGCGGGCACGGCGAAGCACACGGCGGCGCCGGCGACGCGTCCGGGCATCCCAGGACGCGCGTGGGGTCGCTTCCGATGCGCCTCGACGCGGGGATGCCGTAGGTGGCGGCGCCGCCCCCTGTTGGTCGCCGTAGAGCCGCCGGCGGCGCGCGGAGGTGGCAGAGGGCAGCGCGCACGGCGGCGTTGATCCCGGCGACATGTCGGCGTTTTGGCGGACAATAGACGGCGAGGAGGGAGATCCGGCGACGGCGCACCTCGCTGTGCTTTCCGATTTGACCGGGGAGTCGCGAAACGGCGGCGCAGCGCGGCGACGGCGGCGGCGAACCGCGGCTGCGCGCGAGAGAAAGAAGAGGAAGGGGATTGACGTGGACGTTTTTGCAAGAAAGCCCCCGGCGTTTTCGCAAATTACGAAAAGGTCCTTTGCGGGCGGTTTTTTGCAAAAACGCCGCGCCAAAATTCGTGCACGCGGGTGACCGGGTGTGACCGGGGGTGACCGGGGCCACGTGGCGTGATGCGATTGGTAGAAATTCGCGATGAACAGTATTTCCCGCCGATGGGTCGACGTGGCTCCATCTGGGCCGTTGATTTGGGGGATCGTGCGGCTGAGGTTTGCCTGCGACGTGGACGAATGACGGGAGCTGGATTCCTCTACCTTTTATATATAGTAGAATTCGCTACTACTACGTCTGCGCCTATCTCCCAGCCATTATTGTAGTACTCGGATCGGATGTACACCTGCCAGCAGTACATGTCTAGCTAGTGCGTGTTGTGCAACGAGCAGACATCCGATGCAAACTAGTCAGTCCTTCATTGGAGATTCCAGTCGTGCGCAAATCGAGGAAAATTGTCGTTGACCATATTCAGTCTCCGATGTCTAGATCCATCTTTTTTTAGAAATGCCGGTCTAGATCCATCTGAGAGCACACATGCTGAGCAGAGAGCTGGGCTGGAAAGGCAGAAACTCTTGAACTCCCTCCTCGATCCTGACGTGGAGCTCATGTTTTCTGACTCAACAATCCACCCGCATGACCACGGACTTCATTTTTGACTCAGCTACTCAACATATACTGTATATACTACTCCTACCACTGTGCAGAACGTGCATCCAGCATCGTGCTCGGGATCCGAGACTCTCGCCATCGTCGCAGACGAAATCGCGGTGTGACTATTTGGTCGTCGTTCCAGAGTGTAAAGAGGATCGAGCCGCGTACGGCGGTACGTGCGCAAGTGGACAGCGACTAGACAGGGAATGTTTGGTCCTTTGGTCAAACGCGTGGCCGGCCGGCACATAAGGATGTGAACGGAGGTTAGCTAAGAGCATCTCCAAGCGAAGTTGCCAAAATTAGCCCTCAAAGTGTCTGTCCAGGCTAATCTCAAAAAAGTCCTCCTACAACCATGCCCTATATCCGCACCCTCAAAACCATACTAGCCATGCAACGTAAAGAAGAACGTAGATCATGAGAGCTCAAATGTAGTACGGATTGCATAAGATGTTCGATCGATCGGAGCTCAGTTCGGATTACAGACAAACTACTTAACTATATAGACAAATTAACAAAAGAGGGCAAACGGCGGCGCCGCCATCCTCTGTGCCTGCCGGTCCCTTCACCTTCATCGGCGGCGCTTCACTGCTTTGACGCCGGCCCCTTCCCCTTGTCATCACCGGAGGGGCGGTGACGGCGCAGCAGCTCGAAGGCCGCGTACGGGTCGGCGTTGGAGGAGCCGCCGCTGTTGGAGCGAGCGGCGACCACGGCGCGGGTCTGCTCCTCCGCGAGCCTGGCCGCGCGGTCGCTCTTCGCCGCCTCCCTCTTTGATTCGGCGATGGCGGCATCTAGCATCGCCTTGTTCTTGCGGCGGAGGCGCCTGGCGTCCGTCTCCGCGGTCGTGTACGACCGCTCCAAGACGGCCAACGGCAGCGGCTCTTTCGCCGCGGCACGCAAAGCCCGCTCTGCTGCATCGGGGTCCGCCTTGCGGAGCTGCCGGAAGGCCTTCCCCTCCGTCTCCGGCGTGCGCATCCTCTTCGAAGACGGTGGGGTCTTTGGAAGAAGCCGCCATCCGCCGGCCCCGTCCGGCAGGATCTTCCACCCAGCTGGAGCTTGGACGGGGGGGATGGTGGCGGCGGGGCGGCGGAGATGAGGAGGTGCAGATCTTGCCGATGAAGCCGCAAATGACTGGGCCGGCTGTGCACGTCGCCGCGTAGACGCCGGCGCAAGCTCGGACCAGCGGCTGCACTGACCACCGCTAGGCGGCGCCGCCGCGCTGGATCTGGCGCAATCCTTCAAGGATCGCTCACAGGCGATGCGGATGGCCTCCTCCTCCGCGTCTACCGGCTGCGGTGAGCGGCGCGGCGCTCCGCTCCTCCTTCGAGCTCCAGTCGATGGAGGATGAAGACATTGCGCCGGCGAGCGGAGTAGGCGAGGAGACTGGCGAGTGCGGAGTAGAGTGAGGTTAGGGTTTGGTCGGTGGGGTATTTAGTGGGGACGAAGGAGCCACGCGGCGGAAGTCAGCACCGACGGTCGGCCGTTCAGCGGCGACGGTCAGCGTCCCAAAGTGGGTCCGCGATGTCAGCGACTGAGGGGAGGACGCGTCCGGGCCGCCCCAAACCCGCCCCACATTTGGGCTGGGTTTGGGGTGTGCCGGACCGCCCGGTCGTTTGGGGCCGGTTTGGGGACCGCGGTTGGGTGTACGTTTTTGGCCCAAAGGCCGTCCGGGCTGTCCGCCGGACGTTTGGGCTGGGTTTGGGGGAGCCGGTTGGAGATGCTCTAATGTGCCTTATAAAAGTGAACGGAGGTTAGTAGTATTTTTTTCCAAACATAGCCCATGGTCAAAACTAACAGCAATTTGTATCCGGTTAGCATCTGCGCAACTTCAGGACCATCCAAGTGGCGTCGACTCGGAGGTCAGATGGGGAAATAGTTCTGGGGGGGGGGGGGGGGGGGGGGACATATGTAGTACTCCCTTCGATCACTAATTAGTGTCGCTAGTTGTACAGAAGTTTGTATTGTCGTAGTAGTTTTCCACAATACTTTTTGCGGACCGAAGGTAGTATTAGTTTCGCGCAAGGGTCATATTTGGCAAAAGAAAAAGAAAAACTACAACGCGACCTAGTACTCTGGTTCCATGCGACTAGTACTCCCTACGTCCAACAATAACTGTCTCAAGTTTGTCAAAAAGTGAATGTATCCATACATGTTTCATGTCTAGATACATTTACTTTTTTGGCAAACTTGAGACAGTTATTATTGGACGGAGGGAGTATTAGACTATTAGTACGCGCACTACAGTCTATGTGCCACCGTAGGTATGAAGCTGCTACTGTGCCAAGTTTCTACCCCGGATTCAGGACCAATTATTCGAGGAAGAAAAGGCGGCCGGGCTCCGAAGATCTGCATAGCATGATTGTTCCAGCAACTGAAAGTCTGAAACCCGATAGAGCCAGCGATGACGTGCATGCATGGCCAGTGTGGCCAGCTTACAATGCGAAGTTGCACGCACCAACGGACGGCTAGCAAGTAAAGCTTTGATTTTTTAAAGGTGTAAGCGTGTTTGCACGTCCAAATCACGTTATGGGCGGGCTTGACGACGAACCTGTCATTCGCCTGCCGAAGAAACAAAAAGAACGGAGGCAGGGATACAGTGAGCAAAAAGAATGGGGGGCGAGAATGCAATGACCAACTTGTTCAAGGGTTGTCAGATCAATCGATTAAGCTTACCCTATCAATTAATCTACTCTAATTGGGAATAAGTGGGAATATAAAATAATTGTATATTGATTTGACTACAAGCATGTGGCTATTGGATAACCAGTTGGTGGCAAGGGCATTACACGGTTCTTGTTTTAGTTGCAAAAATTTACTAAATCATTCTGAAAATATATGACCCATAATTATGTGTGCAATCAATGTACTAAATTTTAACAGAAAATATGTGTAAAATTACACGGAGTGAGAATGTAAAAACAATATGGAAGATTAGTCTGTCCTGCGCACTCCGTGAAGTGTATGCATCGCCGGAACACAATACGGCCCAAATGAGCGTGTAGTGAGGGCATCGATCATCATGACCCCGATGAAGCTTGGTATAAATGTTTTGGACATTTCAATTTGGATTATATACGGAGTGAATCGACACGCTGATGAAACGCGTTTATATAGGTGTTTCAGAATAAACTAAAAGATTTTACAATTTGTAACGGAAGTAGTAGCTACCTAGCTACCACCTAAGATTGCACATTCAGAATCTCGGCGAATGCATGCAGTCATGCAACTGATGAGGATGAACGTGAAGTTTAATCAACATGCGATAAGACGTCTCGCGCACGATCGATCCTAGCCATCATTAACGAAGACCTACATATATAGCAGCTGGCTAATCTGCAGGCGCCCATTGGGTTGGTAAAGTCCATGCCTCCATGGGAGCTACCGAGCTACCTAGAGCAAGTGGAAACTCTTTACAGAGCTAGCTACAATAACTGTTCCAGGAATTATTGAATCGATCCATCGGCTCAATTGTTCCGTCAAGTTCTAGCTAGCGATCTGTGTGTGGTCTGTGCATGGAGCCATGCTTATCAAGTGGGAGAAGTTGATCGAATGAGCTGGCTAGGTGAGTGAGACATGATGCGCGCAAAGTGAGAAGTTCGCAAGGTGCCCGGCCGATAGGATGGTCCTAGCTAGCCAGCCTCATCGATCCATGGTACTAACAGAAGCAAGTTCTTATCTGCAATTAGATCAAGGTTTTTGATTCCCACCAACTTGAAAGTTGAAACAGTGGGAGCTTGCTGTCTGAAATCTCAACGACACGGCAAGAGGGAATATGAATCTGGCTACAAAAACAGTGCTTGAGTAATGAACGAGCTACCGAAGGAAAGGCACTTCACAAACAAAAGCTGACTTTATGAGCTATTCGAATTCCTCATACTTCATCCTGATTTGGCAATTGGCATTAGGGGGACCTTGTGAACTATCCAGCACGATCTGAGTGAACGAATGGGGCATAGGCCTAAGCACTAGCTAGGGGTGACGCACTGGGTTGTGGTTCTAGCTGATGGCTTGATATTCTTGGAACTAGATTCATATATGGTCGGATATGGGGCACATTTCAAACCCTAGCTCTAGCTGGGCTAAGCTAGTCTGATTGCATTGCAAGCAGAGTGATATTTATTCCGGTTCTGATCCTCTTGATGTGCCATGTATATCTGCATGACTCGTGTGGTGCGGGGAAACAGGTGGTTATTGATCTCACAGAATGTATATCTGATATACTATGTATTAGTATTACTTCCGAAAAGGATATCCGATGTACATCTAGAGTGATCTGTCTATTACAGCCAGGCTATACTACCGAGTGCAGTAGTAACATGTAACCCTGTCTTTTCCGAAGCTTTAATTTATCGTTAGTGCTCCAGTTCAGTGGATTTGATTCGAGCCAGATTTGCTATTCCTCCTTTGATGGAGAGCGCTCGCGTTCATTGGTTCAGACGTACAGCAGCAAGTGCAACTTTTCGCCAGCTATGATTGTACCCTATGTCTTGTCAAAAAGTGGCCGTCAAATTGTTGCCACTAGCTTCCTCTCCTATTTCACTGAATCATTCAGTACTGTGACGCTTACGGCCATCAATTAACCGGCCCGGTGTCAAAACTAAGTTCGACGATGATTCAAAGTCATTCGGCCATCGCATCACTATCATGATACCATCGGTTGCAGCATGCGCCCCTGCTAGCATCAATAATTCGGCCATATATCCAGGAGATCGACTGTTATGCTCGCAGTAAGTAAGTGGCCAGGGTTTAAAGAATCCAGGAGATCTTAGCGATGGCGATCCGTGTTTCATGTGCTTGCTTGTTGCCATCTGGTTGGACGCGATAATTATATCCACTGAGATGAGATGGTTTGGAACTCTACCACATATAGCAACCGCTGGATCGATACATGAACCTGATCATCTGAACAGTGCATATATAGGTCAAAAGTTTTCGCTCCTTCTATGATGTGATTTCCTGATCCGTACGGGTACCAAACGCTAAACCGGAGCTACACTGTCTATAAATGTAAACATCGTAAGACAACAAATTATTGCTGTGCCACTGTAATGTGCGATCATTGCTGTTTAATTTGCAGCTATCAACTTTGTACGGGAAGCAGTATGCACAATCATCAGACAATACATGCTCCTTCAGGGTATATGCAGTTGTTAGTATGTACTGCTTTGTGGTGGTTAAAATCACGACGCGTCACACCGTTGTTTTTTGAGTTCTTGTTAATTTGATGTTGTAAATTTTGATATTTCTTCCATAACTTAGTCAAACTTCATAATTCATAAGAATTTTCCATAACATGCGGAGTAATATGAAACGGAGGGAGTATATTGGTGTCAAACCGTCTACTCACATGAGCGATCCATGGAGTTTAGCCTCGTGCAAATATCTGGAAGAATGGTAAGGGCGATGACCAACCAATTCATTTGATGGATCATGGATCGCGTGGCCTGAAAGTGCTGGCCATTGGCAGAGGCTGGGCCATGCGGCCATGCCACAGGACTCTCAAGTTGGCTAGTAGCAACGCCTCATCCGTCGACAGATAAAGCGAAACGAACAGCTAGATGGCGCAGGTTATCTGACATGTGTTGCTCTCGACGATTTCTGGTCGAATCGGGTTCCTGCAGCATATAAATGGAGGAAACCGAGGCATGAGAACATCGTGGTGAAACTGAAAATGAGCTTCTTGCCAGGGCGGCAACACTGCCAAGCACTTGTTTGTGTTCCCATGCGTCTGTCACTCTGTCTCTCTCTGATCAACCGGGGACGGGAAGAAGATGCTCATAACCAACTGGCAATGGCGGCAACGGTGGCAAAGCACGTGAGAGAAAACTTTGATTCCTGGAGGGCATCGTCGAGCTCGACGGAACGGAGTGGGGCTCCACCGTTAGTTTGTCGCAATGGCCGAGTCTAATCGGAATTATTTAGCGTCTGTCGAATCGCCGGAATGGATGGTGGGCGACGCTGAGCTGAAGCCCAGCCGGCGAGACGCAGCAGTCAGTGGTCTCGGCTATCTCATCGCTCATCGACCTGGCGTGATCGCACCATGGATGCCTGCAACGCTTTTCGCAAAGCCGATGCCCGCATTGGCCGGAGGAGGGTTTCACGAAGGTTATCTTCAGCTCGGATTGTCTTTCTGTTGTCAACCGAGTGAATGCAGAGCAATGGGACAGATCCTTCCCTCCGATTAAGATGCTTTCGTTCTGGTAGAAAAAAGAGGGGGATTTTGGAGTTAAGATTTTTTTTTCTCCCGGTCTCCATTGCTCCCTCCCATATAAAAAATTCGAAAATCATATTTATAAATTTTAAAAAATCTGAAAATAAATGTGGACAGTTATATCGCATGAACGTGCAAGATATCAACGTCAAATACGTTGTATTTTGAGCTACACAAAAATCACATAATTGTGGATCTACATATGCATATCTATACTTTTTATAAAGCAAAACCTCACTAAGTGTAATTAATTTTTTATATCTCCACATGAAAGCTATCACATCACTTGCTCTTTTAGAAAATCAATTTTCCATGTCATTCCACTAACATTCATTAATTATTTTCTATCTCTACATGCAAGCATCAACATCATCTTTTTTAACCTATCAAATTGTCCACATCACTTTTTATGTTTGAATGATAAGATCACACCATGTCGCTATGTAGTTACACAAGTAAATCCTGTGCCAGTAGAACACCAGAATTAGTTTCACTCATGAACTTTTTGCCAAGTATTTTTAATGACGAAAATCAAATAACTGTTATACAAAATTATGGGCTCTTCTATATGTATTCACTAAAAGTTTCTAAAAATATTATGCAGAAATGTGCATGTCAACTTCATGCAAACCATACACAATATCTGTTTTTTTTTTCAAACCGTTAACATAATCTTATCTATATCAATCAGATACACCCCTTAATCATAACGAATTTTAAATTGTAAACCACACATACGTTCGATGTATAAGTTTTTTAGCCGTTTTATTCAATTTCTTAAGATACTCGCTGCAACGCGGGGGTCTCGTTCTAGTTTACAAATCTCTAAATTCTATCAGATTTGTTATTTTTGTGTAACCCAAAATATAAGGTATCTCAAATTGCAAATTTACACGTTCGTGAGATATATCATTGGCTACATCCATATTTTTTCAGAATTTTTTAAAACTCATAAATATGATTTTCAGTTTTTTTAAGTGGCGGGAGCACCGGTGCTCGGGAGAAGAAAAAAAAAGACAGTTTCCGTGAATTTTGGGTCTAATTGGAGTCGGATGGGCCGGAGAATTCGCATTCGGACCTCCGACGGGTCGAGCTGAATGCCGATTAGCCTGAGATTGCACACTGAAAACCATTTTGGGGCTGGACGGGCTTGAAATTCGCATTCAGACATCTAATGGGCCAAGCTGAATACCGATTAGCATGAGATTGCACGCTGAAAACAAAATGCGCAGTTTCTGTGTTGGGACCGTTCTTCAGTCGACCTTTGAGTGAAAAGAACACGTGGTTCCTGGATCTGAATTACCTTTTTAGTCGACCTTGCAAATTCCAATAGCACCAAAAAACAAAAACAATTCTAAATTAAATAACGAAATTCTGGTTCACCAAACGCTGAGATCCAGTGGATTTCTCCTCAGCAGCAAATGGGTTTAATTGTTTTAATTCGAATAGCTAGCAAACTCATGCCAAATGGGGATGGGGTTCCAGGTCAAATACTATAAAGAAGAATCAATGGATCAACCTGAGAGTGAAAAAAACGTGTCTCTTTGATCTGAATACCACCCTGCCAATTCAAATGGCACCAAAGAAAATAACAACTCCAAATTTAAATAAAGAAATTCTGGTTCACCAAAGGGGTTAAAATAAAGAAATTCTGGTTCACCGAAGGGCAAAGATCCAATGGATTCCTCCTCAGCAGCCAATGAGTTTCAGTTTTCAATTTGAATGCCTAGCAATGGGGTTATTGCCAGGTCAAGTAGTATAAGCGCTTATCGAACAGCTGAATTCAGACGACACAGCATATAAAGAAGAATCAATGAATGGATTATTGAAATCATAGGTCTCTCTCTTTAACAGGCAAAAGAGAGATTTTTTTAAGCATACGCAACACACCACGACTACTGCATCGCTACTACCAGAGTCTACCCAACAACTAAACTGATCAACTGAACGAAAGAAACAGACGCAACACGCCGCAATTCAGATTGCGGGATTCCATCTCTCGATCTAAGCACCCATACAGGCGCGCAATCACGGCTCAGTGAGCCAGGAAGGCGAGCAGAGACACGACGGCGGCCACAGCCCACACGCCAGGGGCGACGGCGCCCGCGGCGCCGACCTGCGCTGGGGCCGGCGCCGGAGCGAGCGACGGCGCGAGGCTGCCCAGGGCGAACACCTCCTCCACCATCCTCCCTGAAGCCATCGCCGACGCGACGACCGCGAGGAACACCACCGCGAGGAGAGCGACGGAGACGGACTTGGTAGAGGCCATGGAGACAAGAAGGTGGGCGGGTGGATCTGGCTGGTCGCAGCTAGAGAAGAGAAGCGAGCAAGAAGCCGATCGAGGCTGTGCGCGGCGGCTGCTTCTCGTTGGCTTCTCAAACTCTGCGCTGGGGAATGTGTGTTGCTGTGATGGGAACGAGCGGTGGTGCCGGGGGAATTTATAGCGGCGAGGCGACCAGAGGAAATGTAGCCGTTGCGGTGGTCGCCGCAGGGAGGGAGACCTTCGGAAACGTTCGGATCCGGCTGGCGGGGGCGGTGGGGCCCAGAGGACGGGTCGTCTTCCGGTGGAGTAGCCGTTAAAAGTTAAAGCTGGTCGTCGTCAGGAGCTAGCCGTTGAGCTGGAAAACCGGTGATGCGTGCCGCCGGAGGGAATCCTATGCTATGGACGGCACGGCACGGGCATCATGAGGAGCCGTGGCGGCGCGTGGTTTTCGCTCGAGTGTGTTCCATGGTTCATGCCAGATTTGGGTTTGATTTTCGAACGCGGTTCCCTCAGTTTTACTCAGCTGGCTGTGCAGTCATCATGTAGGAGTAGTTCGGTGTGGGCTTGGTTTTCAAACCTGGTTGCGTTGCGGCTGTACAGCCATGTTGGCACCTTGTATCGACTCTTTGGTTAGAATGTTTTGCTAAACCCAGAAATTTGAATGTCATGTGCGTTAAATACTATGTCAGTTCGTGTATAGTTTTTTACACGGAAATTAAGACGTGAGAATTAAACACACGGTAGACTCATTTGTCGCTGTAAAAATTCTAGAGTGAGGAGTCCCCAACAGTCACAAATCGAAACGTCAAATCACTTCTTTCCTATCTCTATGGCCCTTACGTATCGGTAAAATTTTCCACAAATCATGATACGCATTATATTTTGAATTTTTTCTTATAAAATTATATACCCTACACCAAGGAACGGAGGGAGTACATGACACTGCCATAGTAAAAATAAGTCTGCTGCGTGCACACGAAAAAGTTCGTTGAAATGAGGCCTACGTTTTTTCAGTTGCATGTACCACACGAGCTTCAAAGGAAAAAAAAATGTAAGGAATAGAATTCCCCGAATTCAATTAAATTCTTCT
This sequence comes from Poa pratensis, assembly GCA_947311845.1. Classification (NCBI taxonomy): domain Eukaryota; kingdom Viridiplantae; phylum Streptophyta; class Magnoliopsida; order Poales; family Poaceae; genus Poa; species Poa pratensis. The sequence continues at coordinate 20,563,992 of CAMZMU010000058.1, forward strand.
AACCAAATAGACGCTACATTCTTTGATGGGAAAAGGTGGGCATAAATGGTCAACTATATATAGTATATTTAGTGCAAATGTAAACCTGGATACTACGACGTTTCCCGTCCGATAACTGTACGATGCTTCCATCTTATCGTGCTAATTATTCCTACCCCGTGGCCCAAGGTCCAGCCCAGCTCAAACCCGTATTACTCTGCCCTAATCCCATCAGAGCCCATCCCCAACTATGTTGAGCCATCAAGCTGCCTCCTGCGGCAGCTGCCTCCCGCGGCTTTTCTCACAGCAGCCAGGACGCTGGCGCCCCATCCTCTCTCCATGTGCTCCCCCTCCTCCCAGCGTCTAGGCAGTGCCATGATTTGAGCCTCAGATCGACGACCTTAACTACAGAGAGACCATGCCATAGTAGCGAGCTTGATCCCATAGGCTGCCGTTGCTAGTATCACAGGCTTGCCTCCATAGAAATCAGTCTCTCATGGATCTCTCGTTGGTGAAATATTCTTACTAGGTAGCAATGGCAGAATAGCTGGAAGAAGATAGAACACTCCGTCCTAGCCTGTGCGAAGGGGATAAGCCATAAACTCCTTTGTAAAAAAAGAAAATGTTTCTATCCAAGACCCAGCCCCGGCCCAAACCCAAACAAGGAGCAATTTCAGCTCCGTTGCCCCGCGTGCGGAAAGGTCGCTGCCACGTAGGATCGTACGCAGATCGGACATGTTTCGTCGTATGTATAGCAGCGCCGTTTTTTTTACTAGTATTTTTTTTTGACAGTTCAAGCCTCACGGCATTTATTCAATAGGTTGGAACTTCTCTGATTGCACAAACGCAACCAGAAAGTCAGGGATTACATCATAGTTCACACCAAAGTCCGAAAGAAGGGCTTCTTTTGCCATACAATGAGCTACCTGAAATCCAAATCTAAGAACGGGGCCATATTGCATTAGCGTCTGGCAACAATATGACAACTGTTGGGTTACGGGCTATGCTAGTCTGCTACGGTTGTTAGAACATGTCTAGCAGATTCCAGATATTTTTGTACCAGAAAATAAGTACGAGGTGACAAAAAAAAACAGTATCTGGTCCGGTATACAGAGAGTTCGGAAAGAACGGATCAATATTGTACTAGAAATTTAAACCAACAACAATAGATCTAGATTTCAAAACCAAGGAGTTTAGGCCAAAAAACAATAGAGATTTGCATATAGATAGAGCGAACTAAGCTTAACCCTAACGACAGATCTTTGGCGGATGATCGACATAGTTGAGATAGAACGTCGAACAATCATTTGCGTATAGACGCGCTCTGCCCACACTAGCTTGTGGTTGTTCGACGCTTCCTCGTAGCGGCGCTAAGCAGTAGCCCCTCCGTTCGCTGCCGCTCGCCTGACTTTGTTGAGTGTCGCGTCAGTTTCGCGGCACCGCTCGATGTGGGGGAGGATGTGCTTGTCGAGCACATCGAACCCATCCTACTCGTAGCCCCACGCCTCCTCCTCGTCCTCGTCGTCGTTGCTGGGCATGACCATCGACTCGGAGCCCTCGGCTCGGCATCGTGCGAGCGCCCCACAATCCAAAGAGATTGGAAACTCATGGCGAATGTAGAATCGGGAGGTTCACACAACCTGTATATATATTGCTGAGTGATTAACCCATCCGTTAATGACAAAAATATAGGCATCGTCTCGGTTCATTCCTGAAACTCGACGCGACGCGTCGTGGTGAGGCGAGCGGCGGGGGAGCGCGCAGGAGACTCTCCTTTCTCATGCTCATACAAGTGCTAGAAGATCTTACCTTATGTGCAACTGATACGTTCATTTTGCATCACTATTTTCACTAGTGGAAACAGGGCCATCGGTTCGGCCCTTCCGTCCCGGTTCCCTTACGAACCGGTACCAATGGGGGCACTAGTCCCGGTTCGAATGCCCAGGGCGCCGGCCAGGTCCAGTCCCGGTTCGTAGGGGACCTTTAGTGCCGGTTCGTGTTACGAACCGGTACTAAAGGGTCGCGGCAGGCGGCCGCAGAGGTGGGGACAGCGCGAGCCCTCTTTGGTACCGGTTCGTGATACGAACCGGGACTGAAGGTGGACCTTTAGTACCGGTTCGTGATACGAACCGGGACTAAATTATTTCCTATATCAGCTCCCACCCCCGAGCCGGCCATGGCCATTTGTTGAGCTCGAGTTCATCAACATTTTCTCATCTATTTCCTCTCCCGAGCTCGAGTTCGTCCCCATTATTTGCCACCATTTGTCAAGCTTGACGGCGCCCCATCTATCCAAGGGTTAGCACTTCCGGCGTTGCTACTTTAGCTCGTTTTGTTGCTAGTTTAGCTCATTTCATTTTTCTAGTGCTAGCTAGGTGTTTGATGAAATGACTAAATTAGGGATTTCATTTGTTTTATATGCAATTTGAGCTCAAATTAAAGTATGATTTGTGGGTTTTAGTGTTGCCCCCGTCCTCACCGCCGTCGATCGCCCGCGCCGTCCCATCACCGGCACCACCTCGGTGAGCCTCTTGTTTTTTATATTTTATTTAAAAAAACATAGTTTAATGATTTCTATGCATAGTTATTAGTTGTATAATTTTCTTAAATTGTTTTTTATATGTATAGTGCCATGGTTTTGATATCCGTCCCCGTCGGCTCTCGTCCGGTCTATGATTCGGATGTGGTATACTTTTATAACTATTACTTTCATTTCGGTTTATGACTAATTATGCCGACCAACTTGACATACATATTTTTATCTAGGAGGTAGTTGAACCGGAAATTCCAACCGACCCTCTTGTCGATATGCTAAATTTATTTGAAAAAGAAAATAATGATTTGAAAGCAAAATTGAAAAGAAGTGAAGATCTTCGTCTCCAATGCCTAGAAGAGAAGATGAAATTGGAGTTCAAGCTTGCCGACATCGTCGCTGAACACGAGTTCAAGCTTGCCGACGTCGTCGATGCTCACGAGATCAAGATGGATGCAATGCGCTTGAAGATTAAAAATATTAGAAATTATGCCATTAGTCAAGAGGCTTGGTATCATTATGCTGTTGGTTCAGTAATTACCTTAGTTGCGATTTTGATCGCATTTGTTGTTGGATTTAAATTTTTAGATAGTTGTATGTTAGTTTCATTGTATGTTTTATGAGAACTATGTATTACATTTGGTCACTACTCTACTTTTGCTTTTAATGTGATGAACTTGTATTAATTATTTTGGTCACTTATCTATTCATGATGTAGTGTAATGGTTTTTGATATACTTATATAATGCAGATGAACCGGCAATGGATGTACGGTGACCGACGCAGTCCCGAGTTCATTAGTGGCATGCATCATTTTCTCCATGTGGCTGAGGCAAACAAGCGGCGAATGGTTTTATTTGTTATCCATGTAGTGCATGTAAGAATACGATGGATTACTCTTGCTCAAAAACCCTTCACATCCACCTGATTCAGTCCGGTTTCATACCTGGCTATAATTGTTGGACCAAGCACGGAGAAAGAGGGGTTATAATGGAAGACAATGAAGAAGAAGAGGATAATGACAACTATCCTATGTTCAGTGAACACGGTGGTACTACAATGGGGGAAGACGAAGCTGAAGAAGAGCCCATTGTAGATGAGCCCGATGATGATCTTCGTCGGGCCATTCTTGAGGCGAAGATAAACTGCGGAAGTGAAAACGAGAGGTTGAAGTTGGAGAGAATGTTAGAGGATCACAACAAATTGTTGCACCCAAATTGCGTAGGTGGCCAGAAAAAGCTGGGTACCACACTGGAATTGCTGCAATGGAAGGCAGAGAATGGTACTTCTGACAAGGGATTTGAGAAGTTGCTGAAAATAATAAAGAAGATGCTTCCAGGGATAACGTATTGCCCTCTAGTACATATGAAGCAAAGAAGGTTGTCTGCCCTCTAGGATTAGAGGTGCAGAAGATACATGCATGCATCAATGACTGCATCCTCTACCGCGGTGAGGAGTACGAGAATTTGAATGCATGCCCGGTATGTGGTGCATTGCGGTATAAGATCAGGCGAGATGACCCTGGTGATGTTGAGGGCGAGCCGTGCCCCAGGAAGAGGGTTCCTGCCAAGGTGATGTGGTATGCTCCTATAATACCATGGTTGAATTGTTTGTTCCAAAAACAAAGAGCATGCCAAGTTGTTGCGATGGCACAAAGAAGACCGTAAGAAAGACCTGATGCTGAGACACCCGCTGATGGGTCGCAGTGGAGAAAAATCGACAGAGAGTTCCCGACATTTTCAGATGACGCAAGGAACTTAAGATTTGGTCTAAGTACAGATGGCTTTAATCCTTTCGGAGAGCAGAGCTCCAGTCATAGCACCTGGCCTGTGACTCTATGTATCTATAACCTTCCTCCTTGGTTGTGCATGAAGCGGAAGTTCATTATGATGCCAGTGCTCATCCAAGGCCCAAAGCAACCCGGCAACGACATTGATGTGTACCTGAGGCCATTAGTTGAAAAACTTTTACAGTTGTGGCGTGATGAAGGGGTACGTGTGTGGGATGCGCACAAATAGGAGTCATTTGACCTACGAGCGTTGTTGTTTGTAACCATCAATGATTGACCTGCTCTTAGTAACATTTCAGGACAGTCAAACAAGGGATACAATGCATGCACGCACTATTTAGATAAGACTGAAAGTATATATTTAGGTAACAAGAATGTGTACCCGGGGCATCGTCGATTTCTTCCAAGGCAGCATCCCGTAAGAAAGAGAGGCAAGCATTTCAAAGGTGAGTCAGATCACCGGACGCATCCTACCCGCCCTACTGGGGATGTTATATATGATATGGTCAAGGATTTAAAAGTAATCTTTGGAAAGAGTCTTGGCGGACAATCTGTTCCGAATGACGCTGACGGACACGTACCCATGTGGAAGAAGTGCTCTATATTTTGGGAGCTACCCTATTGGAAAATCCTAGAGGTTCACTCTGCAATCGACGTGATGCACGTGACGAAAAATCTTTGCGTGAACCTGCTAAACTTCTTGGGCGTGTATGGTAAGACGAAAGATACAACGGAATCACGGCAGGGCCAGCAACATATGCACGAACGAGACAACCACCTGAATCCAGAGAAGTATCAAGGTCCTGCCAGCTGCGCTCTTACCAAAGAAGAGAAGAAGATCTTTTTTGAAGTCCTGAGCAGTATTAAGGTCCCGTCTGGCTTCTCGTCGAATATAAAGGGAATAATAAACATGACAGAGCAAAAGTTCCAAAACCTAAAGTCTCATGACTGCCACGTGATTATGACACAATTACTTCCGGTTGCATTGAGGGGGCTTCTGCCGGACAATGTTCGAGTACCCATTGTGAAGCTATGTGCATTCCTCAATGCAATTTCTCAGAAGGTGATCAATCCAGAAACTCTACCAAGTTTACAGAAGGATGTGGTCCAATGTCTTGTCAGCTTCGAGTTGGTGTTCCCACCATCCTTCTTCAATATTATGACGCACCTCATAGTTCACCTAGTCGAAGAGATTCATATTCTCGGTCCTGTATTTCTACACAACATGTTCCCCTTTGATAGGTTCTTGGGAGTATTAAAGAAATACGTTCATAACCGTGCTAGGCCAGAAGGAAGCATCTCCAAGGGCTATGGAACAGAGGAGGTCGTTGAGTTTTGTGTTGACTTTATTCCTGACCTTAAGCCGATCGGTGTTCCTCAATCGCGCCATGAGGGGAGACTGCGTGGAAAAGGCACGCTAGGAAAGAAAGCAACAATATGTATGGACGGGCATTCTTTCACTCAAGCACACTACACAGTTCTACATAATTCCAGCTTGGTGGCTCCGTATATCGAGGAACACAAGAATATCTTACGCTTGAAATACCCGGATGATGACTCCCAAGTGCAGGAGATCAATTGTAGTACCTTTCGAATAGAAAAGGTTGTCGAACCCACGAGGAGCTGAAGGTATTGGTTATTAGAAATGATAAATAGACAATAAAAGATGCAAGTGTTTTTATTATTTTCGATTGTATAATTGCAAGACAGTGACAATGCAGCAGGTAAATGGTAACAAGTAAAAGCTCTCAAAGAGAGAGAAAGCCCAATACTCTATGTGTAAGAGGACAAGCTCAAGTGATGTGTAACTTATATGTGGAAAACGTTCCCGAGGGCGGCATGGATATTGCTAGGCATATAGATTTATTAAACAACACGTTGAATATCTTGTCTAGTTTTAATCTTCTTCGGACGGAGCTATTATTAGGTACATCTAAATAAATATACTAAACCCCTTATGATGGATCATGTGGCCAATTAAATGACAGCACAAGAATTATTAAGATATAAAATCCCACCATAGCATTACGCTCTAGGTCCCCGATACTAATACCCCGTAAAGTAACTTAATGATTCGGTCTCAGGCTTTCGTGTCCTCCCAAGTCTCCCTCACGCCATTACACTACGGTGTTCTCCTATGAGCCCATGTAGGTGAAGTTTTGTGCAGTCGACGTTCGCACAACACCATCATAGAATCACACAAAAAGATAAACACTAGACAAAATACCAACACATGTCATATATAAATCATTGCCAATTCATCCTATGCCCTCAGGAACATACGGGAACTACTCACAACGTGCAAACATGGTGATGATCAGTGGCATAAATGGTACAACACAATCTGAAAGTATAACTCCACCAACAAATAATGACAAGTACTCAATCACAAACATGAATAGGAGCACGATTCAGGTATCTATGGTATAGCAACTCTCAAACTACGAGGGGACCGGAGGGGATCACGGAGATGATGATGGAGATGGATCTGGTCTTGGTGATGGTGATGATGTAGAGGCCTCCTCCCACGCCAAGGAGGAGAGGTGATGATGATGACGGTGATTTCCCCCTTCTCCGGAGCTCCAGAGCAGCAGGATCTGATCCCCCTCGGAGGGAATCGGGAGCTCCGCCGCCGCCGCGACCTCGGATAGTCTCGTAAAAATTAGGGCGTTACTTTTCGGGCGAGACGGAGACCTCGTTAAAAAGCCCCAGGCGAGGAAGTGCCCGAGGCTCCTTTTGGTGGGTCCCACGCGGTCAGGGAATCTGGCCGCGTGGGCCCACCTATTTTGGGCCTCGTGGCCTTCCTTGCTTGCTTCTTCTTCCCTCTGGTGTTCTCCCGAAGAAAAACCAGCTGTGCAATTTTCCTTTTATTAATTGGGCCTTCGTAGCTCCTGAAACAATAAAAACACGAAAAAGGAGGTTTTCTGCCTCCCAGAAATTAAATACTAAAAATAGGGACTTTGTAGGAAAGTCCCCTAAATCATCTAAAACATGTAAAAACAATGATATAATAATGCAAATAACATCCTAATATGGTGGTATAAGTGGTATAGATGATGATATAAAATGCACGTATCAACTCCCCCAAGCTTAAACCCTTACTTGTCCTCAAGTAAGTAAGGACATAGATCATTACATGCATCAATGGACTTATGGTTGATAAATAAATACGAGCATTGTATCATCATCATATTCAATTGCAATGTAAGATTAATGAATTAAAACTCATACACATAAGGGCAGCATAAGTAGAAGCTCTAGCAATCACCCCTTACACTTTGAAAGCAAATAACCATTGTATGTTGGACAATTGAATCACACTATTTTTAACATGCTTTTGCTCTTATGGCTAGCATCATAATGTTTAATACTTTACTGAAGTTTAAAGACAAGATAAACTCTCATTGGATAACAAGTTAAAGAAGACAAATGAAAAGACAGATATAAAATTATTTGCACCCTTGCTTCACTAGTAACTAGTGCAAACTTTAGTCATGGATGTTTCAATCAAGTTCTTATGCTCAAACAACCTTTATCTCACACTTTCCATGGCTAACCGAATCCTCGGGTGCCTTCCTTTCATACACTTTACAAAAGCATAAGTATTGACACATCCATGATCATTAATTTGCTCAAAAGATACTAGATTCTAACAAGAGTGTTTCATATCCTTTTCATTAACTATTCCCAACTTTTTATGCTACAAGACTATATCTCAACCTTAAACTTATTAATTCTCAAGTCATAATGACTCACTCTTTTCTTATTTATATTGAGCTAGATTCTACAATTGTCCAACATACTCAAGTTAATTAAATTCAAGGCAAGATGTGACTGAAACCTCTAAAATAAACCACGCTCATTTGCATGAGTGTTACCCATAAATCTCCAAACAAGAGAATCATGGATGACACCATACTTTAATATTCATTGATAAACCATAAGATAGGGATACATGATAATGCTCCATGAGCTCACACAAGCCTAAAAGAGATTGATAACTAAATGATAAAAGCAAAACACACCATGACTAGATAGATATGATAAACTAGTAAAGATAAAGACTAGGTGGAACTCCCCCAAGCTTGACGTTTTACGGAGGCTCTTTATTTCTTCTCTTTGTCTTCATAATAATTCTCTTCAAGTTCTCCAATGATGCCCATCATAAGATTGTAGGCTTGCTCAAATTTGTTTGCAGCTTTTCCCAGCTTTTCCATGAGATTCTTCTCCACCGTCTTCTTGTTAGGCTTCCACTCCGGGCTTGGTACTTTCACATTCGGGATCTTACGGTCCCATTCACCAGGATAGTTCTCTTGAGTGACACGCTTGAATTCCCTGTCAATAAGAGTAGAAGCTACGTTTCTGCTAGCAAGTGCGTGTCTAGGGGCCTTCCCTCCTGTGCTCATGCGCGCCGTCTGCCTCTTGTTTCCAAGAGACACGTTCACCTTCACAGCAGCAACAGGGATAGGGGAAGGTGGTGCTGAAGCCAGAGGCGCGATGTCGAGGCATGGCTCGATTTCTTCCTCTTCTTCTTCCACCTTCTCCTCGTCCGGCTCGTAGTCTTCATCATCTGAGTAGTCCTTCCTCTTCCTGTTCCTCCTCCACATGGAAGTGGGGCTGAGGCCCTCGAGCTCGTCATCATCTCTGTCCATGGAGGAGCATTGGAAGGAGTCTCCCGAAGACATGGCTAAAAACCTGACAGACAGAAACAGCAAAAGCAAAGAACGCTCGAAAGCTCTCGGTACGAGATTAGATTGACGAAACGGGGTATATATTGACGGTTTTTAGGGCAAGACGAAGAGTCGGAGTAAAAAACGGGACGAATCGGGACTCCGAGGGGCAAAAGGAGTGGGCCCACGCGGTCAGGGACTCTGGCCGCGTGGGACCCCCTCTTTTCCTTCTCGAAGCTCCGTCACGTCCAGTTTTCTTGTCCCACACGTTAATTTCCATAAAAAATGATGTCCGTAAAATATTACGCAATTCCGAGAAACTTTCCAGAGTAAAAGTTACCTTTTATTGATTTTAGATTTCTGAAACTGCAAACTTCTTTGCAATTACCTCCTCCGGTGTCTGTAAAATGAATTCCTCCACCCTTCCAATGAAGCTTTTTCCTGCAATATAATGTTTAAGGCGTTGTCCATTAACCACATGAGATTTACCTTTCATATCACCATGAAGACGGATAGCTCCTGAATGGTATACTTCCTGTATCACTAATGGTTCCTGCCACTTTGATGCTAACTTACCTGCAGAAAACTTGAAACGAGAGTTGTATAATAGCACTTGATCACCTACTTTGAATTCTTTCTTTTTAATTTTCTTGTCATGCCAAATCTTAACTTTTTCTTTAAACATCCTGGCACTTTCATAAGCTTCATTTCTCCATTCATCTAGTAGGTTTAAATCAAGAATTCTCTTCTCTCCAGCAGTTTTAAAATCAAAGTTCAATTGTTTAATAGCCCATCTAGCTTTATGTTCTAATTCAACAGGTAAATGACAAGCTTTTCCATAAACCATTTTATAAGGAGACATTCCCATAGGATTTTTAAAAGCAGTTCTATAAGCCCATAATGCATCGTTAATTTTAAGTGGCCAATCAGACCTAGACTTATTCACTGTCTTTTCCAAAATGAGTTTAATTTCCCTATTACTTAATTCAACTTGTCCACTAGTTTGGGGATGATAAGGTGATGCAATTCTATGGTTAACATCATATTTTGCCAAAGTTTTCCTAAGAATACCATGTAAGAAATGAGAACCACCATCAGTAATTAAAAATCTAGGAACACCAAACCTGGGGAAAATGATGTCCTGAAGCATCTTCATTGCCGTGGCATGATCTGCACTTTTGGTTGGAATTGCTTCCACCCACTTTGTAACATAATCCACTGCAACCAAAATATGAGTATGCTTTGTCTTTGATTCGGGGAAAGGTCCCATAAAGTCAAAACCCCACACATCAAATGGTTCAAGTGGTAAGGAATAGTTCATAGGCATTTCATTTCTCCTACCAATATTTCCTACTCTTTGACATTTATCACAAGATTTAACATATTCAGCACAATCCTTAAATAAAGTAGGCCAATAAAAACCAGACTGTAATACCTTTGCACCTGTACGATCTCCTGCATGATGTCCTCCATAGGGACTGTCATGACAATCTCTTATAATAGCTTGTTGTTCATACTCAGGTACACAACGTCTAATAATACCATCCACACTCTTCTTATAAAGAAAAGGATCATCCCAGAAATAATGTCTAAGATCATAAAAGAATTTCTTTCTTTGTTTAGTAGTGAAGTGTGGAGGTAAAACTTTACCAACAATAAAATTTGCATAATTGGCAAACCATGGAGATGCAACTTTAGCACTAGAAACATTAATGTTTGCAAGTTGTTCATTAGCAAAACTATCATTAATAGGAATAGGATCATCAAGTATATTTTCCATTCTAGAGAGATGATCAGCTACTTGATTATCTTCCCCTTTCCTATCAACAATGTGTAAATCGAATTCTTGCAATAAAAGTACCCATCTTATTAATCTAGGCTTAGCATCTTTCTTATTCATTAAATATTTATTAGCAGAATGATCAGAATGTACTGTGACTTTGGAATCAATAATATAAGGTCTAAACTTGTCACAAGCAAATATCACTGCTAAAAATTCTTTTTCAGTTGTAGCATAATTCTTTTGAGCACCATCAAGTGTTTTACTAGCATAAGAAATAACATTCAGTTTCTTATCAACACGTTGGCTCAAAACAGCTCCAACAGCATAATCACTAGCATCACACATAATTTCAAAAGGCAAATTCCAATCAGGTGGTTGAATAATAGGGGCACTTATTAAAGCATTTTTCAAAATATTAAAGGACTCAATACAATCATCATCAAAAGAGAAAGGGACATGCTTTTGCAAAAGATTGGTTAGAGGTTTTGATATTTTAGAGAAATCTTTAATAAACCTACGGTAAAAACCTGCATGCCCAAGAAAACTTCTTATACCTTTGAGATCCCTTGGGAATTGTAACATCCCAAAAATATTACCAGTATTATTATTCCAAAAATGAGAGCCAACAAAAACTTTTGTTAATTATTATGTGTTGTTTGCAAATTGTTGCTTGTGGTAATTAATTCTTGTTGCTTGTGTTATTTATTTCTTGCTAATTGTGTTGCTTGCTCTAAATAAAAATAGGATGAAAAGAAAAGAAATAAAATAACAAGTAAAGCAAGAAAAATAAAAGTGACAATTGTTTCACACAAATTCTCCAAGTGAGAAACTAAAAAGGTTTCAAACAAAATTCAGTGGAGTGGTTATATAAACTCTCCCATTTTTATTCCTACAACTTTTCCCTCTCAAAAATTTAATTTAAAAACCTAAATTTAAATTCTATTACTTTCTTTATTAAATTCAAATCACAAAGTGTGCTATGTTGCACTTGACAAATAAAATGCAACACAGCACCACAAATACATATACATATCATGAAGCAGATATGAAATCAAAATTCAGAAATTCAAATTTAAAAATGATGCACACATTTCGTCGAACACGTGGTGGACACCACTGTGTTCATCTTCGGTTCGATTTCAACCGAAGCAATTCGATCGAATTCGAGGTTTGTTCTTCAAATTGGTGCTTGCATCCACTCCCTCTCCCCTCACTGACCTCGCCGCGTCCAAGAAATTGAAGAAAAGAGGCACGGGAAGAGGAAGAGCACCAGGGGACAGCCGCGGGCGCCGTGCGCCATGGCCGTCGCCGTGGCAACGGTGTTGTCGACACCACAGCCGCCCAACACCGTGCCCCCCTCTCTCCCTTGCGTCTCTGCGCTCTCCCAGCGCCGCAGCCATCCCCGGGGAGGACCCCCATCACCGTTTCGCGCCACGCAGCCGCCGCACCCGCCCGAGACGGCCGTGCCAGCGCACGCACTCGCCGTCCAAACGTTCCCCGAGCCGTCCCGTTTCTTGCGCATGCACAGCTCGTCGCCACACCGCCGAGCTAGCCTCTGCACCTCGAACGCTGCAGCCGCCCCTACCGCGAGCTACGGCGAGCTATCACGCCCTGGAACCCTCTCCCTGCACCGTGTCCACGGCGAGCCCGTGCGCCGTCGTCGAGCCTATAAAAGCCACCCTGAGCCCTCCCTCAAACTCACAGCCTCTCCCTCACTCCACTCTCCCCGTACACCGCCAGAAGGGCGGGTACTCCGCAGCGAGGCTGCTGCTGCCCGTAGTTCTTCTCTGCGCCCCGCCGCACCCGAGGTAGGCGACGACACGGCCACGCCGTGCTGCTCCCTCCCTTGCTCTTCCTAGCCTTCCCGCGTCTCCATTACCACCACACTCACCCGCGACGTTTTCCCCTCTGTATCGTGCCCAGGAGCCCCCGTAGGATCTCGCCGGAGTTGGAGCACGGCCGCGGAGAAGAAGGAGATCGTCGCCGACGCCAGGAGCTTCCCCATCAAGCTCCACTCACCTCCCCAGCTTCCCCACGACCTCCGCCGTCGAACGCCGTCCTCTCCGCCGTCCCTAGACCACCCAGGTACCCCCTCTGGCCACCCTCGCCGTCGCCGGAGCTCCGGCGACACGTTTAGGTCGTCGATGAACGCGGGCTCCGTGAGCCGTTCGATCTTTGATCAACGATCGCGTACCGCTTCGTTTAATTGAGCCGCTGCCATGTAGGCCCCACCCGTCAGATATTTAAACATTTCCAGCGCGCGAGATATTTCTCCTGTGCCGCTGACATGTAGGCCCCCCATGTCAGAAATTTGAACATTATCCAAACAGAACACAATTTCTAATTTAACTTCTCTGGAAATTTCAGTACTGGCATCAACTTAGAAAATCAATATCTCAAGATTTAGGAATCCAAATAAATCAAACTCAATTGTTCTGGAAAGCTTATGAAATTGTTTAACCAACCCAAGTGGTCTCATGTCATTTAATTAAATATAAAAAGTATTATTAAAAATACTACAGAAGGTTTAAATTCTAAACTTGTTTGTTTCTGATACTCTGTTAGTCCAAATAATTCCAAACCAATTTTTCTAGCTTAGTACTGCCATGTATTAGCTTCCCTAATTTTGGTAGAATTATTTGTGCAGTAGTAATTGTTTAGTATAAGTTGAAGTTTAAACACCCTTCTGCACTCAAACATTTAAATATGTTAATGGTTAACCCAAATGAATTAGGACCAATTTTGTTAGATCACATTTAGCCATGTTTAGTTACCCTAAAAGGATTTAATTTTTGGAACAATAGAATTAATGGTAGCCAAAACTTGATTATTAAGCTTCTGGATTCAAACAAATGTGTAGGGAGTTTAGTAACTCCAATTGATCCAAATCAAATTGTGTTGTCTTCTACACATCAGTAGCTTTCCATAGAATTTTAGTTTGTATTTTTGTGACCAACAGAACTCAAGTTGTGGAATTAAACATGTTCAACAAGTTTCTGCCATAATTTAGAAATAAATAAATAATGTTTAATTCAATTATTTGAAACCAAATTGTATGGTTTGATGTGTGCAGTAGCTATTTGTGATGTTTATGATTGTTATGTTGAGATGATTGCTTGTATAGATTAGTGATTGTTTGCATTGTTTGTTTATTAATTAGACGAGAACGTTGTCGGATTTATCGAGGAAGGAGAGTTTGTTGAAACTGAAGAACAAGACAAGGTCACTTTGCCGAGCAAGGCAAGCTATTCTCTGAGCTTGCACTACAAACATATGCATCTACTTTCATAACATGTTTTACTCTCAAGGCAAGATTTATAAAACCCATTTCAAAAGTATATGGAAATTATTTTGCCACTATGTAGAAATATAAGATAGTTATATCAAATTATAGGATGGGAAAAAAAATATGGTTTATTCAAAACTCCTTTGAAATTACTTGTGAGATTATGAAATGCCGAGATGTCGGTGTTGGAATGGAGAAGTGGAAAAATGGTGATGTTTATGAAAAATGCACAGTGTGTCCTTGTACTTACGTCAACCATCCGATACCCTGTGCGACCACATCTACCACATATGGGAAAGGGCTTAGTCATATAATTTGCTCATATTAGTACTGGATACCTCATCGACGGAGATGACTCCGTCATGCATGAGGGGATAGTGTGTTGATCTACCCCTGACCCGGGTCCTCGCTCAAACTCTATGAAAGATAAGGAGGAGGATTGAAGGTTCCACCATAAACCGCCGGACAAAACCTATGAGTCCTCACACTTAGATTCCGACGGGCTGGGTTAAGTGTGTTGGAAGTGTCATATGGGAAGGATCCTATACTAGCATGAGCAAAGGACAGGCTATGGTCGGCGGCTTACTTCGCATACACCTGTATGGCGAGACGTGGCGGACACGATGAGTTGCCGGATGGATGTGGGAAAAGCGTGCTACCTCTGCAGAGTGTAAAACTATTCGAATAGCCGAGTCCTCGGATATGGACAGTTGGGAGGCCCTACTTTGACCATGTGCAAGTTTTTAAAAGACTTTGAGTTTTAAAAAGAAAAATGAAGTGGAGAATGTTTCCTACACCTATACCAACGGATCGGTATGAGGTGGTTGGATGAAAGTGGACCATGACGGGCTATGGTCGGAAAAAGGAGGAGTTTTGGAGAAACAGATAAAATGGTGACTTCTTTAAAGATAGTTATAAAACTCTTCTTACCTTTTTCAATAAAGATATAGAGATGTTTTAAATAAATAAAAGTTGTCAACTAAAATAAAACTAGTGCATACTCATGTTGGGGTAGTTTGCGAGTACATTCAAATGTACTCATATTGGTTTCGTCCCTGGCTATTGACCTAGCCAGACTACGAGGAGGAGCACTACGCCGAGCAGGAGTATGGCGACTTCTACGCCAACTAAGGATCTCCACAAGTCAGCTGCCTGTCGGGTTGTCATCGTTAGAATATGATGTCTACTACGCCGTAGCTTCCGCTGATATTTTGGTTTGGCCCATGAAGGCACCTATGTAAGACTTGGTCTAAATGACCATTTATGTAAGACTTTTATTCGGTATTGTAATGGATGTAAACTTTGGTATCCAATTCGGATTATGTGCAACGACAGACTGATCACGGGATCGTTGTGTTAAGCATAATCGGGTATTTCGGACAGCTAGTCCGGGGTCCCCACAGACTTGGTATCAGAGCCATCCTGACTTTAGGAAACCTTAGTTAGCATGGTCGTTTGTCAAATGTTACAAAAAGATGAATTTCTAAAAGAAAGGAATGAAGTATTTTTGAAAACTGCTTATCTCCAATCCTCTTACTTATGCAAAATTTTACTCTCATTAAATATTACATTTTCCTTGTATCCTAAAATTTTGCACACCTCTCATTAAGCTTAAAATTTGACTCACTTGTTGCCCTACTATATTAAAATTTTGATATACTTGTCACCTAACTAACTTAAAATTTTGTTAAAAATTGTAGATGGCACTCCATTGGACCGAGTTCGTTCAGCTTGAGAAGGACAGCAAGCTGACGTTTGAGAGGGACTTGTTCGAGTTGAGCAAGCTGTTAGGTCGCCCCGCTCCAGAGTTTGAGGGAGCTCAGATTGATGTTCACGGTGTCGGAAGGCTGAGCTGGCTCATCAGTCGTCAGTTCGCAGGAACATCAAGTCTCCCAGTTCCAGGACGCTCATCTTCACCACCAAGGAGGCCACCTGGGTTGACGGTCTCTGTACTGCTACACAGAGGATGCTAGCCCGACTTTGTGAGGAGCACAAGGCGGAGTTAGTAGACTCCCGTTTCCGGTTCTACGGGAGGCGCAACTGCGACGGACACCCTACTCCTTCCCTTACCACCCGATGTTTGGGAGCTACATCATGGACATGGAGATCTTACTTCAGTGCACTCAGGATGATCTGTTGCGCACTAGGATTCAGCTTCACTTTGACCGCGAGTCGCTCGTTGAGCTTCGCGAGAACGAGGAGAAGCTGATGGAGGAGAAGGTCGCTCTTCTCAGGAAGAGGGCCCAGCTGAGGAAGACTATCGTGAAGCTCCGCAAGAAGGTGGCAGAGCAGGACGGCTGATTGAGGATCTAGAGCACCATACTGACGAGATGGAGGAGGAGGGCGAGGATCTCCGCAAGGAGAACAACGCTTTCCTCAGTGACGATGATGACTTCGTGGAGGAGATGGACTGTGAGGAGGAGGATGATGAGGAGGAGTTAGTTGACGAGGAGGAGGAGCCACTCGAGGCAGTTCTCGAGGACGAGGAGGAGGATCCCGAGGAGCCACCCTACCAGTCAGATGCTGACGTGTTAGAGCTGGAGGTTCCACCTCAGTAGGCGAGTGACTTGATCACTACCGCAGGATTAGGTTGACCCCTATCGCTAGTCGAGTCGAAGTAGTGGTTCTTTTGGAAACCAGATGTTATGTATCTTAGATGTAAGGTGATGTTGTAAGCTTGATGTTGTTGTGAACTCCTTGATGTGATGTTTATATAAGTATGTTTGTCTTGTTTAAATCTGTGTGAAATATTTTCATATAATCCTTAAATTAATCAACCACTTGCGAATCGTCTTTTCCCTTAGTCGAACTTTTCTTGCCTTGCCTCTTATACCCGGTGTGCTTCAGGATGCCGCCCCGTCGCAGCAATGCGGAAGGATCAGGATCAGCACCACCACCACCGGACCCAACCCCCGCCCAACTTCTCGCGCTTATCATGGAGGAACGTGAAAATGCCCGGCAGAGCGCCAGCTCATCTCGTTGCCCTACAACAACTCGCAGCCGCTTATAACAACAACAACAACAACAACAACAACAATGGTGGTAATGGCAATGAGATGGAAACCAGCGATCCACCTTAGGCGATTTCCAGAAACCAACCCACCCACCTACTCCAAGGGACTTCACCCACTGAGCCGATGATTGGCTTCGCACCATCGACAACAATCTGGAAGTTGCTGCTGTGGGAGAGAATGAGAAAGTGTTGTATGCAACCCACTATCTCGCTGGACCTGCAAGAGCTTGGTGGGAAACTACCAAGGCTCTCCAGCAAGCTGGTCATGTTATCAACTGGGCTGAGTTCCAGGAGAAGTTCCGCAAGAAGCATATTCCCAGCGGACTTATTGAGAGGAAGAAGGATGAGTTCCGCAAGCTGAGGCAGGGAAGTAGAGATGTGGTCGGTTATCTGGATGAGTTTACCGACTTATCTCGGTATGCTCCTGATGACACCGACAAAGAAGAGAAGAAGATGGAGCGTTTCATGAGTGGACTTCATGATGAACTGCAGTGTGCTCTGGTTATCCATGACTTCCGTGATCTGGAGTCACTTGTGGACAAAGCCATCCAGCTGGAGACCAAGCGCAAGTCTATGTATGAAGGTCGCAAGAGGAGGATGAATGCTCAGGAAGGTTCGAGCAGCCAGAAACCTCGTATCTTTCAGCAAAACCCAGGCCTGCTATCGTCCACCCCAAGCTCCACGCCCCAATTACCCTAACCGCCCAAACAACTTCAACCGCCCCAATGACAATAACCGTCCCGGAGGAAACTTCAACAACTTCACCCGCAATCCCAATGTTCTGCTTTGAATGCGGCAACAAGGGTCACTACTCCAAGAATGTCCCAATCCCAAGAGGAATGTCAGCGCCCCAATGCGCCGGCACAGAACAATGGTCAAGGCCGCAATGGAAATGGAAATGGCAAGAATGCCGCACCCCGCGGAAATGCTGCTGTTGCCAAGGGTCGTCTGCACCACATCAATGCTGAAGAAGCTCAGGATGCGCCGGATGTTGTGCTGGGTACGTTCCTTGTCAACTCAGTACCTGCAACTGTTCTGTTTGATTCTGGTGCTACCCATTCATTTGTTACCCAAGAATTTGTTGCTAAGGGAGGTTTAGTCGAGAGCCTCTTACCCAAACCCATGGTCATCCAAATCCCAGAATCCACCGTAGAGACCAAGATGTTTTGCTCCGATGTACCCCTTGAGATCAAAGGAGAAAAGTTTCCAGTTAACTTAATTGTTCTGGGAACCCAAGGCATCGATGTTATACTCGGTATGAATTGGTTAGCCAAGTACCATGGTCGAATTGACTGTGCCAGAAGAGCTGTATCCATCACCACCGACAAAGAAGTAGAAGTGGAGTATGTGTCTGAAACTAGTCAATCTCACCCAGGCTGCCATGAGAGCATAGCTCGACCCCCTAGATGAGATCCGTGTTGTTCACCTGTTCAAGGATGTTTTCCCAGAAGAATTGCCTGGTATGCCGCCAGACCGGGAAATTGAGTTCATAATTGAGCTTATCCCAGGAACCGCCCCTATATCCCAAAGACCTTATCGGATGAATCCGGAAGAACTGGTTGAGTTGAAGAAGCAATTGGCAGATATGCTCAGCAAAGGACTTGTTCGCCCAAGCGCTTCACCTTGGGGATCACCCATTATTTTTGTGGACAAGAGAGACGGTACCACACGCCTGTGTGTGGATTATCGCAAGCTGAATGACGTGACCATTAAAAACAAGTACCCTCTTCCCAAGATCGAGGATCTGTTCGATCAAATGAACGGAGCCCGAGTCTTTTCCAAGATCGATCTTCGGACAGGATACCATCAGTTGAAGATCCGAGAGACAGACATTCCCAAGACCGCCTTCACCACTCGTTACGGTTTGTTTGAATACACCGTGATGTCTTTGGTCTGACCAATGCCCCAGCCTATTTCATGAATCTCATGAACAAGATTTTCATGGAGTACCTCGACAAGTTCGTGGTAGTTTTCCTTGATGACATCCTTATTTATTCCAAGACCGAAGAAGAGCATGCTGAACACCTGCGTCTAGTTTTGGAGACTCTCCGAGAGCACCAGCTGTATGCCAAGCTTAGCAAGTGTGAGTTTTGGCTCAGTGAAGTGGCATTTCTCGGACATGTTGTATCTGCCGGAGGAATTTCTGTGACCCAGAGAAGATCCAAGCCATTGTTGACTGGTTATCCCCAACCAGTGTGACTGAAATCCGAAGCTTTCTCGGACTTGCCGGTTATTACCGCAAGTTCGTTGAAGGATTTTCCAGTATAGCCAAACCCATGACCCAACTGTTGAAGAAGGACAAGAAATTTGAATGGACTCAGAAGTGTGAGGATAGTTTCCAAGAACTGAAGAAGAGACTAACCTCAGCCCCAATCCTGATTATGCCAGACGTCACCAGAGTTTCGACGTGTATTGCGATGCATCACGCCTCGGACTTGGTTGCGTTCTGATGCAAGAAGGCAAAGTTGTGTCGTATCTGTCCCGGCAGTTGCGACCGCATGAAGAGAATTACCCAACCCATGACCTGGAGTTAGCTGCTGTTGTTCTTGCTCTCAAAACGTGGCGTCCCTATCTTGCGGGACATCGCTGCGAGGTCTATACAGATCACAAAAGCTTGAAGTATATTTTCACCCAGAAAGATCTGAACCTGCGACAGAGGAGATGGATGGAATTAATCAAGGATTATGATATTGGAATCCATTATCACCCTGGAAAGGCTAATGTAGTTGCCGATGCCCTTAGTCGCAAACCTTGCACCCTGAATGCCCTGATCCAAGCCGAACAGCCAGCCTTGTTCAAAGAGTTCAAGATTTTGGACTAGAACTTGTTAGCCATGGTTATCTCGCCAATTTAGAGTTAACCCCAACCCTGATGGATCAAATCAAAGAAGCCCAAAAAGGTCATGAAAGCATTGAAGGAATTAGGAAGAAGATTTCCCTCGGCAAAGCACCCGGTTTTACCGAAGATGCTGAAGGAGTGCTGAAATTCAATGACCGTATCTGTGTGCCCAATGTCACGGAACTTAAGGAGTTAATCCTGAAGGAGGCCCATGAGACCCCTTATTCAATCCACCCCGGCGGAACCAAAATGTACCAAGACCTTCGAGAAAGATTTTGGTGGCATGGAATGAAGCGAGAGATTGGTTCTTTCGTAGCCAAGTGTGACATCTGCCAGCGAGTTAAGGCTGAACATCAGCGACCCGCTGGATTGCTTCAACCTTTGAAAATTCCCGAGTGGAAGTGGGATGAGATTGGAATGGATTTTATTACCGGACTTCCAAGATCCAACCGAGGCCATGATTCAATCTGGGTCATCGTTGATCGACTGACCAAGGTTGCCCATTTCATTCCTGTCAAACCACTATCGGGGACATCAATTGGCAGACTTGTATATTTCCAGAATAGTGAGCCTGCATGGTGTGCCTAAGAAGATTGTATCTGATAGAGGCACGCAATTCACCTCAAGATTCTGGAAATCCCTTCATGAAGCCCTCGGAACCAAGTTAGCATTTAGCACAGCTTATCATCCCCAGACCGATGGCCAAACTGAGCGAGTGAACCAGATATTGGAGGACATGCTTCGCGCATGTGTTCTATCCTATGGTTCCAAGTGGGAAGATTGTCTTCCGTTTGCAGAGTTCTCGTACAACAACAGTTATCAGTCTAGTCTGCAAATGGCCCCTTTTGAAGCCCTTTACGGCAAGAAGTGTCGTACACCCCTGAATTGGTCCGATACCGGAGAAAGCAAATTGTTCGGACCAGATACCCTCCGTGAAGCTGAAGAGCAAGTTCAGCTTATTCGTGAACGCCTCAAAACTGCCCAATCCCGTCAGAAGAGTTACGCTGACACCAAGCGCCGTGACCTCACCTTCAACGTCGGAGATTATGTTTATCTCCGAGTGACACCCCTTAAAGGAATGCAGCGTTTCCATGTCAAAGGAAAATTAGCGCCAAGGTATATTGGACCCTTCAAGGTCATTGCTCGTCGAGGAGAAGTATCCTATCAGCTGGAGTTACCCCAGGAGTTAGGAGATTATCATGATGTCTTCCACATTTCCTTGCTCCGGAAGTGTCTTGAAGTTCCTGACCAGCCTGATGTTTTCAAAAACATCGACCACCTCTCCATCGACCTGAACCAAGACCTGACTTATCGTGAGAGACCCTCAAGATTCTCGAAGAAGATGTTCGTGTTACCCGAAGACGTGCGATCAAGTTTTACAAAGTCCAGTGGACTAACCACTCTGAAGAAGAAGCAACTTGGGAACGCGAAGATTATCTTCGGAGCGAATTCCCAGACCTCTTTAGTACCTAAGCCTAGCAAATCTCGGGACGAGATTTATTTTAAGGGGGGAAGGATCTGTAACATCCCAAAAATATTATCAGTATTATTATTCCAAAAATGAGAGCCAACAAAAACTTTTGTTAATTATTATGTGTTGTTTGCAAATTGTTGCTTGTGGTAATTAATTCTTGTTGCTTGTGTTATTTATTTCTTGCTAATTGTGTTGCTTGCTCTAAATAAAAATAGGAAGAAAAGAAAAGAAATAAAATAACAAGTAAAGCAAGAAAAATAAAAGTGACAATTGTTCACACAAATTCTCCAAGTGAGAAACTAAAATGGTTTCAAACAAAATTCAGTGGAGTGGTTATATAAACTCTCCCATTTTTATTCCTACAACTTTTCCCTCTCAAAAATTTAATTTAAAAACCTAAATTTAAATTCTATTACTTTCTTTATTAAATTCAAATCACAAAGTGTGCTATGTTGCACTTGAAATAAAATGCAACACAGCACCACAAATACATATACATATTATGAAGCAAAGTATGAAATCAAAATTCAGAAATTCAAATTTAAAATGATGCACACATTTCGTCGAACACGTGGTGAACACCACTGTGTTCATCTTCGGTTCGATTTCAACCGAAGCAATTCGATCGAATTCGAGGTTTGTTCTTCGAAATGCTTGCATCCACTCCCTCTCACCTCACTGACCTCGCCGCGTCCAAGAAATTGAAGAAAAGAGGCACGGGAAGAGGAAAGCACCAGGGGACAGCCGCGGGCGCCGTGCGCCATGGCCGTCGCCGTGGCAACGGCGTTGTCGACACCGCAGTCGCCCAACACCGTGCCCCCCCTCTCCCTTGCGTCTCTGCGCTCTCCCAGCGCCGCAGCCATCCCAGGGGAGGACCCCCATCACCGTTTCGCGCCACGCAGCCGCCGCACCCGCCCGAGACGGCCGTGCCAGTGCACACACTCGCCGTCCAAACGTTCCCCGAGCCGTCCCGTTTCTCGCGCACGCACAGCTCGTCGCCACGCCGCCGAGCTAGCCTCTGCACCTCGAACACTGCAGCCGCCCCCTACCGCGAGCTACGGCGAGCTATCGCGCCCTGGAACCTCCCCTGCACCGTGTCCACGGCGAGCCCGTGCGCCGTCGTCGAGCTTATAAAAGCCACCCCGAGCCCTCCCTCAAACTCACAGCCTCTCCCTCACTCCACTCTCTCCCGTACACCGCCAGAAGGGCGGGTACTCCGCAGCGAGGCTGCTGCTGCCCGTAGTTCTTCTCTGCGCCCCGCCGCACCCGAGGTAGGCGACGACACGGCCACGCCGTGCTGCTCCCTCCCTTGCTCTTCCTGGCCCTCACCTCTCCATTACCACCACACTCACCCGCGACGTTTTCCCCTCTGTATCGTGCCCAGGAGCCCCCGTAGGATCTCGCCGGAGTTGGAGCACGGCCGCGGAGAAGAAGGAGATCGTCGCCGACGCCAGGAGCTTCCCCATCAAGCTCCACTCGCCTCCCCAGCTTCCCCACGACCTCCGCCGTCGAACGCCGTCCTCTCCGCCGTCCCTAGACCACCCAGGTACCCCCTCTGGCCACCCTCGCCGTCGCCGGAGCTCCGGCGACGCCACGTTTAGGTCGTCGATGAACGCGGGCTCCGTGAGCCGTTCGATCTTTGATCAACGATCGCGTACCGCTTCGTTTAATTGAGCCGCTGCCATGTAGGCCCCACCCGTCAGATATTTAAACATTTCCAGCGCGCGAGATATTTCTCCTGTGCCGCTGACGTGTAGGCCCCCCATGTCAGAAATTTGAACATTATCCAAACAGAACACAATTCGAATTTAACTTCTCTGGAAATTTCAGTACTGGCATCAACTTAGAAAATCAATATCTCAAGATTTAGGAATCCAAATAAATCAAACTCAATTGTTCTGGAAAGCTTATGAAATTGTTTAACCAACCCAAGTGGTCTCATGTCATTTAATTAAATATTAAAAAGTTTATTAAAAATACTACAGAAGGTTTAAATTCTAAACTTGTTTGTTTCTGATACTCTGTTAGTCCAAATAATTCCAAACCAATTTTTCTAGCTTAGTACTGCCATGTATTAGCTTCCCTAATTTTGGTAGAATTATTTGTGCAGTAGTATTGTTTAGTATAAGTTGAAGTTTAACACCCTTCTGCACTCAAACATTTAAATATGTTTAATGGTTAACCCAAATGAATTAGGACCAATTTTGTTAGATCACATTTAGCCATGTTTAGTACCCCTAAAAGGATTTAATTTTTGGAACAATAGAATTAAATGGTAGCAAAACTTGTTATTAAGCTTCTGGATTCAAACAAATGTGTAGGGAGTTTAGTAACTCCAATTGATCCAAATCAAATTGTGTTGTCTTCTACACATCAGTAGCTTTCCATAGAATTTTAGTTTGTATTTTTGTGACCAACAGAACTCAAGTTGTGGAATTAAACATGTTCAACAAGTTTCTGCCATAATTTAGAAATAAATAAATATGTTTAATTCAATTATTTGAAACCAAATTGTATGGTTTGATGTGTGCAGTAGCTATTTGTGATGTTTATGATTGTTATGTTGAGATGATTGCTTGTATAGATTAGTGATTGTTTGCATTGTTTGTTTATTAATTAGACGAGAACGCTGTCGGATTTATCGAGGAAGGAGAGTTTGTTGAAACTGAAGATCAAGACCAAGGTCACTTTGCCGAGCAAGGCAAGCTATTCTCTGAGCTTGCACTACAAACATATGCATCTACTTTCATAACCTGTTTTACTCTCAAGGCAAGATTTATAAAACCCATTTCAAAATATATGGAAATTATTTTGCCACTTATGTAGAAATATAAGATAGTTATATCAAATTATAGGATGGGAAAAATAAATATGGTTTATTCAAAACTCCTTTGAAATTACTTGTGAGATTATGAAATGCCGAGATGTCGGTGTTGGAATGGAGAAGTGGAAAAATGGTGATGTTTATGAAAAATGCACAGTGTGTCCTTGTACTTACGTCAACCAGCCGATACCCTGTGCGACCACATCTACCACATATGGGAAAGGGCTTAGTCATATAATTTGCTCATATTAGTACTGGATACCTCATCGACGGAGATGACTCCGTCATGCATGAGGGGATAGTGTGTTGATCTACCCCTGACCCGGGTCCTCGCTCAAACTCTATGAAAAGATAAGGAGGAGGATTGAAGGTTCCACCATAAACCGCCGGACAAAACCTATGAGTCCTCACACTTAGATTCCGACGGGCTGGGTTAAGTGTGTTGGAAGTGTCATATGGGAAGGATCCTATACTAGCATGAGCAAAGGACAGGCTATGGTCGGCGGCTTACTTCGCATACACCCTGTATGGCGAGACGTGGCGGACACGATGAGTTGCCGGATGGATGTGGGAAAAGCGTGCTACCTCTGCAGAGTGTAAAACTATTCGAATAGCCGAGTCCTCGGATATGGACAGTTGGGAGGCCCTACTTTGACCATGTGCAAGTTTTTAAAAGATTTGAGTTTTAAAAAGAAAAATGAAGTGGAGAATGTTTCCTACACCTATACCAACGGATCGGTATGAGGTGGTTGGATGAAAGTGGACCATGACGGGCTATGGTCGGAAAAAGGAGGAGTTTTGGAGAAACAGATAAAATGGTGACTTCTTTAAAGATAGTTATAAAACTCTTCTTACCTTTTTCAATAAAGATATAGAGATGTTTTAAATAAATAAAAGTTGTCAACTAAAATAAAACTAGTGCATACTCATGTTGGGGTAGTTTGCGAGTACATTCAAATGTACTCATATTGGTTTCGTCCCTGGCTATTGACCTAGCCAGACTACGAGGAGGAGCACTACGCCGAGCAGGAGTATGGCGACTTCTACGCCAACTAAGGATCTCCACAAGTCAGCTGCCTGTCGGGTTGTCATCGTTAGAATATGATGCCTACGCCGTAGCTTCCGCTGATATTTTGGTTTGGCCCATGAAGGCACCTATGTAAGACTTGGTCTAAATGACCATTTATGTAAGACTTTTAATTCGGTATTGTAATGGATGTAAACTTTGGTATCCAATTCGGATTATGTGCAACGACAGACTGATCACGGGATCGTTGTGTTCAGCATAATCGGGTATTTCGGACAGCTAGTCCGGGGTCCCCACAGGAATGGGAGCTTTTCAATAGCTTCTATATTTGCTGGGTCAACCTCTATTCCTCTCCCAGAAATTCTATGTCCAAGGACAATGCCTTCAGTAACCATAAAGTGACACTTTTCCCAATTAAGAACTAAGTGTTGGTCTTCACATCGCTGCAAAACTTTGTTAAGGTTGAACAAGCAATTATCGAAAGAAGTACCATACACAGAAAAATCATCCATAAAGACTTCCATTATCTTTTCAATATAATCAGCAAATATAGCATTCATGCATCTTTGAAAAGTAGCAGGAGCATTGCACAAACCGAATGGCATTCTCCTATAAGCAAATGTACCAAATGGACATGTAAAAGTGGTTTTCTCTTGATCATCTTTATGAACAGGAATTTGGGAGAAACCTGAATAACCATCTAAATAGCAAAAGTGAGAGTGTTTAGATAACCTTTCTAACATTTGATCAATAAATGGCAATGGGTAATGATCTTTACGAGTTGCTTTGTTTAACTTCCTGAAATCAATACACATTCTATAACCAACAACAGTGCATTGAGCTACAAGTTCATCCTCATCATTTGGAACAACCGTCATTCCACCCTTTTTAGGCACACAATGAACATGACTAACCCACTTACTATCAGCTATAGGATAAATGATACCAGATTCAATAAGTCTTATTACCTCTTTTCTTACCACTTCTTTCATTTTTAGATGGAGACGACGTTGATAATCAACAACAGGTTTTGCATCTTCCTCCAAATTAATTTTATGCATGCATAGAGCTGGGCTTATACCTTTAAGATCATCAAGAGAATACCCAATGGCTGATCGGTGAGCTTTTAGCACATCAAGTAATTTCTCTTCCTCTTCAGCTGAAAGGTTAGCACTAATAATAACAGGATATATGCTCTTCTCATCTAGGTATGCATATTTAAGATTTTCAGGCAAAGGTTTTCATTCGAAACTAGGATCCCCTTTAGGTGGTGGTAACACTCCTAAATTGTCAGGTGGGATATGCAATTGTAATTGTGGTGGCTGTTGTGAAAGTATTTGTTCTAAATCATCTTTTTCTTCTTCATTAAATGGTTCATCTTGATTAAGCATGTATCTTTCTACCACGTCTGTTGAAGCTACAGCTACACGAGCAAGAGTTTCAATTACATCTTCAGAAAATGGCTCTTTCTTTGAATGCTTATCAGAAAATTTAGAAAAGTTGAATGCAAGTTTTTCTCCAGCACAATTAATAAACACTTTCTCTTTAAGCAAATCAATTTCAGCACCAACAGTATGTAAGAATGGTCTACCGAAAATGATAGGACAAAATGAATCTTGAGGGCAACCAAGCACAATAAAATCAGCAGGATATTTAATTTTACCTACCAATACTTCAACATCTCTAACAATTCCAAGTGGATTAATATAATCTTTATTAGCAAGTTGAATTGTCATACCTGTCTCTTCCATACTGATAGGATCAATATGAGGCTTGATTTCAAGATACAGAGAATATGGAATGACACTAATGCTTGCTCCAATATCACATAACCCATGATAACTAGAAGTCCCAATAGTGCATGATATAACAGGCTTACCAACCTTGGCCGAATTGCCTTTAACAACTTTAGTAGCATCTTCACATAGATAAACATCAACAGGATCTTCTTCATTTAATTGTTTGATAATAGAGATTTGACTGTTGACTTCCATCTGTTCATAAGGCTGAGATCTTCTTCTTTTACTCTTGTTAGAAACAGCAATAAGTAAATTTTCCTTGACTTGGTTTGGATATGGTGGTGCCTCAACATACTCCTCAATTGTCAAGGATGACACTGGTTCTACCTGTTTAATAACTTTGGGTACAGCAATAGATTGTTTAACAGGTTCAACATAAGCTTCAAACCCAGTTTTAGGAATACCAATATGATTAGCAAAAGATTTAGCTACCTCAATTATAACATAAGGATCAAGATTAAAAATATCACTCAGATTTTTAAACAAGGTAGAAGTAGAGAAATTCTCTACACATGAATACTCATAGTCCAGATAGGGCTCATTACCTTTATCAAGATCCCAATGACCAGTATTCTCAGAAATAGTCTCCAATAAATTCCATGCTTCTTCTTCAGTATTATTTGTAAAGCTTCCACTAGATGAATTATCCAGAAATTCCTTTTGTTTCCTTGGTAGCCTCACATAAAAGTTTATCAGAATAATTTTCCTTGTAAGATCATGACAAGGATTCTTGCGGAGGAGTTCCTTTAACCTCCCCCAAGCTTGAGTAATACTTTCTCCCAGATGTGGCCAGAAATTAAATATATAGCAGCGGTTCTCATAAGCTTCTCTAGGAGTAAAATACTTAAGAAAGAAAACCTTCCTCAAAATACTCCAGTCCATAGTGACTTCTTCATCTAAAGACCTGAACCAAATACGAGCATTACCAGATAAAGACAGATATAACAGCTTCCTTTTTACCTGATCTTCAGAAATACCAGGAAGTCTAAATAAACCACATATCTCCTCAATTGTTTCCATGTGTTCACGTGCAGATTTAGTTCCATCTCCTGTAAATGGATTTTTCATAACTCTTTTAACATGACCAACGGGAATTTTATATCCCACTTTAGGTATCTCAGGCACAGTAATTTCAACAGTTTTAGGAGCATAAGCACTTTCATATAGAGCAAGATGTAGCGAGGCACGATTCATAAATGCCATAGTACTACGGTGTTCTCCTATGAGCCCATGTAGGTGAAGTGTTGTGCAGTCGACGTTCGCACAACACCATCATAGAATCACACAAAAAGATAAACACTAGACAAAATACCAACACATGTCATATATAAAGCATTGCCAATTCATCCTATGCCCTCAGGAACATACGGGAACTACTCACAACGTGCAAACATGGTGATGATCAGTGGCATAAATGGTACAACACAATCTGAAAGTATAACTCCACCAACAAATAATGACAAGTACTCAATCACAAACATGAATAGGAGCACGATTCAGGTATCTATGGTATAGCAACTCTCAAACTACGAGGGGAACGGAGGGGATCACGGAGATGATGATGGAGATGGATCTGGTCTTGGTGATGGTGATGATGTAGAGGCCTCCTCCCACGCCAAGGAGGAGAGGTGATGATGACGGTGATTTCCCCTTCTCCGGAGCTCCGGAGCAGCAGGATCTGATCCCCCTCGGAGGGAATCGGGAGCTCCGCCGCCGCCGCGACCTCGGATAGTCTCGCAAAAATTAGGGCGTTACTTTTCGGGCGAGACGGAGACCTCGTTAAAAAGCCCCAGGCGAGGAAGTGCCCGAGGCTCCTTTTGGTGGGTCCCACGCGGTCAGGGAATCTGGCCGCGTGGGCCACCTATTTTGGGCCTCGTGGCCTTCCTTGCTTGCTTCTTCTTCCCTCTGGTGTTCTCCCGAAGAAAAACCAGCTGTGCAATTTTCCTTTTATTAATTGGGCCTTCGTAGCTCCTGAAACAATAAAACACGAAAAAGGAGGTTTTCTGCCTCCTAGAAATTAAATACTAAAAATAGGGACTTTGTAGGAAAGTCCCTTAAATCATCTAAAACATGTAAAAACAATGATAGAATAATGCAAATAACATCCTAATATGGTGGTATAAGTGGTATAGATGATGATATAAAATGCACGTATCACCGGAGCAACCTAAAGATTGGATGGACGAAGAATACGTGAAGAATTTCGGCGGTTGGTTGCAAACACGTCTCATTAATGACACCACTGTTGGAGAACAGCTATACTTGTTGGCCAAGGCACCATCTTCGACTATATTGACTTTTCAAGGGTACGAGATAAATGGGAATACATTTTACACGGCCGACAAGATAAAAAGAGCACCAACCAAAACAGTGGTGTCCGCTTTGATGCAACCAACAACAATGGGCAAAAGGACACATATTATGGTTACATAGAGCAGATATGGGACCTTGACTACGGACCTTCTTTTAAGGTCCCTTTGTTCTGGTGCAAATGGTTCAACCTGAAAGGCGGGGTACAGGTAGACCCGCAGTACGGAATGACTACAGTGGATCTCAAGAATCTTGGGTACGACACCGAACCATTCGTCCTAGCCAGTGAAGTGGCTCAGGTTTTCTATGTGAAGGACATGTCTACCAAACCGAAAAAAAAAGAAAGATAAGCAAGCGAATACATCAGACAATGAGCCAAAGCGCCACATAGTTCTTTCAGGGAAAAAAAACATCGTGGGAGTGGAGGACAAGACAGACATGTCAGAAGATTACAATAAGTTTCAGGAAATTCCACCCTTCACAGTGAAAATTGACCCAACCATCGTGTTGAATGAGGAAGATTGTCCATGGTTACGGCGCAATCAGAAAAAAGGGACACACACGAAGAAGAAGTTTATACCACAACACTAAAGACGGATGTTGATGGTCATGTGTAATAATGTATGAAACCTTTTTATGTAACCTTTTTTATCCTGGTTCTATGATACAGAGGATACATAGCTGTATCTTGGTACGACAAACAATGTTGCAGAACTGAGTTTTTCAAATTACTTATATAAATATTTTTTGTTTTTCGATTGTCAAAAATGACATTTTTTGTGAAGCAAGTACAACAAATATGGTGCAAAATGGCACCCATCCAATTATCACACAAAGTAGACCATATTTTATGGATAATCCACAAATATTAGTAACTTTCTCGGTTTCTAGCTAATTTCGCCTACTTAAACGACTTTATGCCTATGTTCCGAAAGTAATTCAAATTTGAACTACAAGTGTGTGATAGTTTGCTCTGAAATTTTTTCAAAAATGTTTTTAAGGTGCCCAAGTAGTGGTTATATCACAGAACCGTCGATAGTTTTGGATAATTCGACCCCTTACAATGAATAGTAAGGGCGGCCATTTTGACCGTTTTTTCAAAAAAGTCAAAGAAAGTGAAAAAATACTCAAAAAATGAAATCCTTTGGCATGGAGTACTTTCATGTGTACTAGTTGCTAGGATAAATGATAAACTTGAGTTTTGACATAGTTTAGAAAAAACTTCTTCACAAAAAGGTCAATCATCTATAAACATGTATAAGTTTCGGGTCAAATGGCTCGTTATGGTCATCCCCGTGTCATAGTTTGTGAAAATGTCCCCATATTTGACACATAGCTGTATCTTGGTACGACAAACAATGTTGCAGAACTGTTTTTTCAAATTACTTATATAAATATCATTTTTTGTTTTTCGATTGTCAAAAATGACATTTTTTGTGAAGCAAGTACAACAAATATGGTGCAAAATGGCACCCATCCAATTATCATACAAAGTAGACCATATTTTATGGATAATCCACAAATATTAGTAATTTTTTTCGGTTTCTGGCTAATTTCGCCTAGTTAAACGACTTTATGCCAATTTTTCGAAAGTAATTCAAATTTGAACTACAAGTGTGTGATAGTTTGCTCTGAATTTTTTCAAAAATGTTTTTAAGGTGCACAAGTAGTGGTTATATCACAGAACCGTCGATAGTTTGGATAATTCGACCCCTTACAATGAATAGTAACGGCGGCCATTTTGACCGTTTTTTCAAAAAAGTCAAAGAAAGTGAAAAAATACTCAAAAAATGAAATCCTTTGGCATGGAGTACTTTCATGTGTACTAGTTGCTAGGATAAATGATAAACTTGAGTTTTGACATAGTTTACAAAAAACTTCTTCACAAAAAGGTCAATCATCTATAAACATGTATAAGTTTCGGGTCAAATGGCCTCGTTATGGTCATCCCCGTGTCATAGTTTGTGAAATGTGCCCATATTTGACACATAGCTGTATCTTGGTACGACAAACAATGTTGCAGAACTGAGTTTTTTCAAATTACTTATATAAATATCATTTTTTGTTTTTCGATTGTCAAAAATGACATTTTTTGTGAAAGAAGTACAACAAATATGGTGCAGAATGGCACCCATCCAATTATCACACAAAGTAGACCATATTTTATGGATAATCCACAAATATTAGTAATTTTCTCGGTTTCTAGCTAATTTCGCCTACTTAAACGACTTTATGCCTATTTCCGAAAGTAATTCAAATTTTAACTACAAGTGTGTGATAGTTTGCTCTGAAATTTTTTCAAAAATGTTTTTAAGGTGCACAAGTAGTGGTTATATCACAGAACCGTCGATAGTTTTGGATAATTCGACCCCTTACAATGAATAGTAGCGGCGACCATTTTGACCGTTTTTTCAAAAAAGTCAAAGAAAGTGAAAAAATACTCAAAAAATGAAATCCTTTGGCATGGAGTACTTTCATGTGTACTAGTTGCTAGGATAAATGATAAACTTGAGTTTTGACATAGTTTAAAAAACTTCTTCACAAAAAGGTCAATCATCTATAAACATGTATAAGTTTCGGGTCAAATGGCCTCGTTATGGTCATCTCCGTGTCATAGTTGTGAAAATGTGCCCATATTTGACACATAGTTGTATCTTGGTACGACAAACAATGTTGCAGAACTGAGTTTTTTCAAATTACTTATATAAATATCATTTTTTGTTTTTCGATTGTCAAAAATGACATTTTTTGTGAAGCAGGTACAACAAATATGGTGCAAAATGGCACCCATCCAATTATCACACAAAGTAGACCATATTTTATGGATAATCCACAAATATTAGTAATTTTTTCGGTTTCTGGCTAATTTCGCCTACTTAAACGACTTTATGCCTATTTTTCGAAAGTAATTCAAATTTGAACTACAAGTGTGTGATAGTTTGCTCTGAAATTTTTTCAAAATGTTTTTAAGGTGCACAAGTAGTGGTTATATCACAGAACTGTCGATAGTTTTGGATAATTCGACCCCTTATAATGAATAGTAACGGCGGCCATTTTGACCGTTTTTTCAAAAAAGTCAAAGAAAGTGAAAAAATACTCAAAAAATGAAATCCTTTGGCATGGAGTACTTTCATGTGTACTAGTTGATAGGATAAATGATAAACTTGAGTTTTGACATAGTTTACAAAAAGCTTCTTCACAAAAAGGTCAATCATCTATAAACATGTGTAAGTTTCGGGTCAAATGGCCTCGTTATGGTCATCCCCGTGTCATAGTTTGTGAAAATGTGCCCATATTTGACACATAGCTGTATCTTGGTACGACAAACAATGTTGCAGAACTGAGTTTTTTCAAATTACTTATATAAATATCATTTTTTGTTTTTCGATTGTCAAAAATGACATTTGTTGTGAAGCAAGTACAACAAATATGGTGCAAAATGACACCCATCCAATTATCACACAAAGTAGACCATATTTTATGGATAATCAACAATATTAGTAATTTTCTCGGTTTCTAGCTAATTTCGCCTACTTAAACGACTTTATGCCTATTTTCCGAAAGTAATTCAAATTTGAATTACAAGTGTGTGATAGTTTTCTCTGAAGTTTTTTCGAAAATGTTTTTAAGGTGCACAAGTAGTGGTTATATCACAGAACCGTCGATAGTTTTGGATAATTCGACCCCTTACAATGAATAGTAACGGCGGCCATTTGACCGTTTTTTCAAAAAAGTCAAAGAAAGTGAAAAAAATACTCAAAAAATGAAATCCTTTGGCATGGAGTACTTTCATGTGTACTAGTTGCTAGGATAAATGATAAACTTGAGTTTTGACATAGTTTACAAAAAACTTTTTCACAAAAAGGTCAATCATCTATAAACATGTATAAGTTTCGGGTCAAATGGCCTCGTTATGGTCATCCCCGTGTCATAGTTTGTGAAAATGTGCCCATATTTGACACATAGCTGTATCTTGGTACGAAAAACAATGTTGCAGAACTGAGTTTTTCAATTACTTATATAAATATCATTTTTTGTTTTTCGATTGTCAAAAATGACATTTTTGTGAAGCAAGAACAACAAATATGGTGCAAAATGGCACCCATCCAATTATCACACAAAGTAGACCAATTTTATGGATAATCCACAAATATTAGTAATTTTCTCGGTTTCTAGCTAATTTCGCCTAATAAACGACTTTATGCCTATTTTCCGAAAGTAATTCAAATTTGAACTACAAGTGTGTGATAGTTTGCTCTGAAATTTTTTCAAAAATGTTTTTAAGGTGCACAAGTATGGTTATATCACAGAACCGTCGATAGTTTTGGATAATTCGACCCCTTACAATGAATGTAACGGCGGCCATTTTGACCGTTTTTTTCAAAAAGTCAAAGAAAGTGAAAAAAATACTCAAAAAATGAAATCCTTTGGCATGGAGTACTTCATGTGTACTAGTTGCTAGGATAAATGATAAACTTGAGTTTTGACATAGTTTACAAAAAACTTCTTCACAAAAAGGTCAATCATCTATAAACATGTATAAGTTTCGGGTCAAATGGCCTCGGTATGATCATCCATTTGAAATTTGAATACATTCAACATAGTCAAATTTGAAAATAACCAGTACAAAAAGATTCTACATGTCCAGTGCTTATGTTTGATATAAAGTTTGTCAAATTTGAACAATTAAATCAATAGAATAAAATAAATCAGAAAAAGAAAATAGAAAAAAATTACAAAAGATCCTTTAGTCCCGGTTCCAGCCACGAACTGGGACCAAAGGTGGCTTTGGCGCGCTAATTTGGCAGCGGCCCAAAAATGGACCTTTAGTCCCGGTTCGTGGCTGGAACCGGGACTAAAGGCCCATTTGTGCCTTTTAGATCACTCCCCTCCCTCTCGTCCCGCAGTTTGCCGCCAGGCCCAAGAAGAGGAAGCACGCCGCCAGGCTGCCCTGCCGTGCTCCCTTGCTCCCGTGCCGCCGCCACCGCCGCCTTCTCCTGCTCCGGTCACCGCGGCCGGCCTCTTCCTCGCGCGCAAGTCAGGCCGTGAATCGGCCGAAATCGGCCCGCTTTTTCGTCCCCAAGTCAGGCGCCGCCGCTCCGGCCGGTGCCTCTGTCCGGCCCAAGTCAGGCTCCGTGCTGCTTGCCACCGTCGTCGACTGCGCGGCCGTCCCCGAGCACCAACGCCCACGCCGCCGTCCCCGCGCGCAAGGTACAATTCCCCCCTCTTTTGCTCTCCCTCTCATCGAGCGGCGGCGGGCCGCGGGGGCGGGCCGGACCCTAGATCGGCGGGCGCCGGCGCGGGCGGCGGTGACATTTCATTTAGGGGCCACGATTTATATATAACATAACTATATATAAGGCCTATAATGGCCTTAGGGGGCGGCACGGGCACAATAAAGGAAAAAAAAGGCCTAAGGCCATTACAAGCATTTAAGGGGGCGGCGACGGCGCCGGAGGCCTAGTCGTCGTCAGAGAGGACGAAGGTAGGCCGGCGCGGCCCACAGATGGGCAGGAGCAGCCCGGAAGGTGCTGCTCCTCTAGCTCCTGCGGCGGCTGCTCCTGGGCCGGCTCCTGCGGTTGGCGGCGGCGGACTTGGGACCTGGCCAGTCCAGCTCCAGGACTAGTCGAGGAGGCCGCTGGGCATTGGAGGAACTGGCTCCATCTCCAGCTCCTCGGCCTCCTGCTCCTGGGCCAGATGCTGCCACCACGTCATTGGCGGCGGCTGGGCGGCTCGACCACGACCCGCTCCCAGCGCTTGATCTCGTCGTCGACGAGGGAGCGGAGGGAGGTGGTGGCTCTAGGTTGACGAGGGAATATCTCCCCGGCAATAGTGCCAGAAACAATGCTTGTACGTCACACGTCAGTTGGGAACCCCAAGAGGAAGGTATGATGAGTGCAGCAGTAAGTTTTCCCTCAGTATGAAACCAAGGTTTAATCGAACCAGTAGGAAAACGAGGTTTGCTTCGAAGGTGTTGGTGAAGGAGTGTAGTGCGGCGCAACACCAGGGATTCCGGTGCCAACGTGGAACCTGCACAACACAACAAATTACTTTGCCCCAACTTAACAGTGAGGTTGTCAATCTCACCGGCTTGCTGAAAACAAAGGGTTAAACGTATCGAATGGAAATGATGTTTGTTTGCATAAAACAGTAGAGAACAATGATTGCAGTAGATTGTATTTCAGATGTAAAAGAATGGACCGGGGTCCACAGTTCACTAGTGGTGTCTCTCCAATAAGATAACTAACATGCTGGGTAAACAAATTACAGCTGGGCAATTGACAATTGATAAGTGCATATAACATGCATGTGTGAGCTGTGGTGTCTACTATGAGATTCATTTGGGCATTACGACAAAGTACATAGACCGCTATCCAGCATGCATCTATGCCTAAATAGTCCACTTTCCGGTTAACATCCGTACCCCTTCCAGTATTAAGTTGCAAGCAACAGACAATTGCATTAAGTAATGTGCGTAATGTAAACAATACATTCATCCTTGAATAAAGCATTGCTGTTTTACCCCTAGTGGCAACAACACATCTACAACCTTAGAACTTGCTGTCACTATCCCAGGTTAAATAGAGGTTGAACCCAACTATCATGCATAAATACCCCCTCTTGGAGTTACAAGTATTCACTGGCCAAGGCTTCAACAAGTAACGGAGAGCATGCAAGATCACAAATGACATAGACATGATAATATAATATTCAGCTCCACATAGGTATCAATATAAGTCAGATCCCAGCAAACACAACATGTAGCATTACAATAAGATGATCTTGATCATGATAGGCAGCTCACAAGATCTAAACATGATGGCACAAGTGGAGAAGACAACCATCTAGCTACTGCTATGGACCCATAGTCCAAGGATGAACTACTCACGCATCACTCCGGAGGCGGGCATGGCGATGTAGAGCCCTCCGGTGATGATTCCCCTCTCCGGCAGGGTGCCGGGAAGAGCTTCAGAAACCCCCCGAGTTAGGGTTGACGACGGCGGCGGCAGCGAATATGTTCTGGATGAAAGGCTCGGTGTTTTAGGGTTTTCGCGTCTCGGGGAATAAATAGGCGAAGGGGCGATGTCGGCGGACCCCCGAGGGGCCCAAACCACCTGGCGCGCGCTGGGCCCCTGCCGCGCCGCCATGGTTTGGCCACCTCGTGGCTCTCCTTCGTCTCTCCTTCGGACTCCGTGTACGTGCTGGAAAAATAGGGACTGGCCTTTTGTTTCGTGCAATTCCGAGAATATTTCCAGAAGTAACTTTCTGAAACCAAAAACAGCAGAAAACAGGGAACTGGCACTGTGGCATCTTGTTAATAGGTTAGTCCCAGAAAATGCATAAAAGTGATACGAAGTGTATATAAAACATGTAGCAAATGGTATAATATAAGCATGGAACAGCAGAAATTATGGATACGTTGGAGACGTATCAAGCATCCCCAAGCTTAGTTCTACTCGTCCTCGAGTAGGTAAAACGATAACAACAAATAATTTCTGAGGAGACATGCTTTCACACAATCTTGATCAATATATTGCAAGGCTCATGTCATGAATGAAGTGACTCAAAGCAATGATCTATAGTTTGCTAACAAATAGATAAAGAGTAAACAATGAATCATATAAGCAAAAACTTTTCATGAATAGTACTTTCAAGACAAGCATCAAAAAGTTTTGCATAAGAGGTAACTCATAAAGCAATAGATTCAAAGTAAAAGGCATTGAAGCAACACAAAGGATGATTAAGTTTCAGCATTTGCTTTCAACTTGTAACATGTATATCTCATGGATAGTTGTCAACATAAAGCAATATAACAAGTGCAATAAGTAAATATGTAAGAATCAATGCACACAAAGTTGACACAAGTGTTTGCTTCTAAGATAGAAAGGAGTAGGTAAACTGACTCAACATAAAGTAAAAGATAGGCCCTTCGCAGAGGGAAGCAGGGATTAAATCATGTGCTAGAGCTTTTTAAGTTTTCGAAAGCATATAGAGAGCACAAAATAAGTATTTGAGAGGTGTTTGTTGTTGTCAACGAATGGTAGTGGGCACTCTAACCCCCTTGTCAACCAGACTTTCAAAGAGCGGCTCCCATGAAGGACGTTATCTCTACCAGCAAGGTAGATCATCCCTCTTCTCTTTTGTTTACACATGTATTTTAGTTTCTTTATAGATGACACTCCTCCCAACCTTTTGCTTACACAAGCCATGGCTAACCGAATCCTCGG
Source organism: Poa pratensis (assembly GCA_947311845.1). Lineage (NCBI taxonomy): Eukaryota > Viridiplantae > Streptophyta > Magnoliopsida > Poales > Poaceae > Poa > Poa pratensis. The sequence goes on from CAMZMU010000058.1 coordinate 20,601,545, forward strand.
GTGCCTTCCAACATTCACATACCATGGAGGAGTGTCTATTGCAAAATTAAGTTGCTTACTGATAAATCAGGGCAAAACATGTGAAGAGAATTATTAATGAAAGTTGTAATTAATTGGGGCTGGGCACCCCGTTGCCAGCTCTTTTTGCAAATTATTGGATAAGCGGATGTATATGCCACTAGTCCAGGTGAAAGTCTGTCAGAAGTAAATGACAAGATTGAAAGATAAAACACCACATACTTCCTCATGAGCTATAAAACATTGACACAAATAAGGAGTAATAAAGTTTTGAATAGTTTAAAGGTAGCACATGAAATATTTACTTGGAATGGCAGGAAATACCACATAGTAGGTAGGTATGGTGGACACAAATGGCATGGGTTTTGGCTCAAGTTTTGGATGCACGAGAAGCATTCCCTCTCAGTACAGAGTTTAGGCTAGCAAGGTTGTTTGAAGCAAACACAAGTATAAACCGGTACAGCAAGAATCACATAAAAACATATTGCAAGTATTATAAGACTCTACACTGTCTTCCTTGTTGCTCAAACATTTTACCAGAAAATATCTAGACCTTAGAGAGAACAAATATGCATCCCAAGTCTCAACAAGCTCTACGGTAGTTCTCCACTACTAGGCTTTAACTACATGATGCAAGAGCTTAAACATGATCTACTTGAGAGCTCAAAACAATTGCAAAGCATCAAATCAAAACAAGACAATGATCTACAAGAATGCATATGTCTTTTCCAATACCAACTACTACATGTAGCATTTTCTTTCTTCCAAACAAACACCAATAATTTATTTAAACATAAACTCTCCAAATGATAATATAATGCAGCAAGAGAGTATTTATAAACAAGTGCTAACAGCTCGAAGAGATGCATGAAAAACAGGAGCTAAAAGCACTGCAGTAGCTAGTTAAGAATACTCAACAAATATAAGTGAAGAACATGAGTATTCACATGAAAAAGCGGAGCGTGTCTCTCTCCCACACAAGGATTGCTAGGATCCGAATTTATTCAAACAAAAACAAAAATAAAAACACACAGACGCTCCAAGTAAAGCGCATAAGATGTGAAAGAATTAAAATATAGTTTCACTAGAGATGACCTGATAAGTTTGTTGATGAAGAAGGGGATGCCTTGGGCATCCCCAAGCTTAGACGCTTGAGTCTCTCTGAATATGGTTGGGATGAACCACGGGGGCATCCCCAAGCTTAGGCTTTTCACTCTTCTTGATCACATAATATCACCCTTCTCGCTTGATCCTTGAAAACTTCCTTCACACCAAACTCAAGACAGTTCTCATTAGAGGGTTAGTGCATAATCAAAAATTCTCATATTCTGTAATGATACAATCAATCCCAAAGCTTCTGGACATTAGCTACAGCCACCAATGCTTTGTGGAGCAAAGAAATCCACACAAACACAGTAAAAGAGCGAATGCAAAACAAAAGGCAGAATCTGTCAAAAACAGAACAGTCTGGAATGACGAATTTTTTCGAGGCACTTAAGTTGCTCAGATGGATCTGGCCTAAAATAATGAAAGTTGCGTACATATCTCAGGAATATGCGTGATTTTTCAGAATTTTTTGAATTTTCTACAGGGAGATAAGCTCAAATCCGTGACAGCTAAAAATCTGTCACTGCGCAGAAATCCAAATCTTGCATCAACTTTCAATATAGAACTTTACTTGGCACAACATTGCGATAAAATAAAGATACAAAGGAGTTGCTACAGAAGTAACAAAACTCCTTGAGAAAAACTAAAAATAAAAGATAAAGGGTTGCCTCCCTAAAGCGCTTTCTTTAATGCCTTTAGCTAGGCTAAAAGATTTTAATGATGCTCTCATAGGAATAGAACTTGAAAAACAAAAGAGAGCATCAAGAGGCAAATATCAAACGCATTTAAGTCTAACCCACTTTCTATGCAAGGGAACCTTGTAACAAAATAAATTATTGAAGCATAAAGCAACTAGCATAGAAAGATGAAACAAGTACAACTTCAAAACTTTCAACATAAAGAGAGGTGTTTTAGTGACTTGAAAACTTTTATAACCATATTTTCCTCTCTCATAATAACTTTCAGTAGCATCATGAACAAACTCAACTATATAACTATCACATAAAGCATGCTTTTCATGATCTACAAACACATAATTTTTATTAAGTTCAAAAACAGTGGGGTCATTAAACCCACTTTTGACAATAGTAGTATAATAAATATCATTAGGCAATATAGGACCATCATCAAGAGCATTATCATATATAGCATTAGGGAGCCATTGTTTTATTTCTGAAATTTCGTTTTCTTGAGTCAAGGAGCTTGTTACGTAAAATTTATCAAAAGGAGATATTTCAAAAGAATCATGGCATTCAACAATATAACACTCTTCCTCCTTAGGTAGGCATGGAGGGCAATTAAATAGTGTAAGAGTTGAAGAGTTACTGTCATTAGAAGGTAGATCCTCCTTTTGTTCTTCACTCTCCTCCTCTTTTTCATCCAATGAGATCACAGTTTCAGCAATTTCCTCTTCCTCAGGTTCCTGCAAGGCACAAGTTTCATCTTTTTGAGGAAACATCCTCTCAAGATGTTCAGTAATGTAAGAATTATTATCCTTGTAGGTATCACAACAATATTTAAGTATGGCAATACATTCAGATTTATAAGGGGCATCAGTTTTATGTTCAAGATAAGAACTAATTTCAAGGGCACCCTTAAAAACAATAAACTCTTCAATTTGTTCAAGATTACCAAAATCATAGTTTCCTTTAGCATAGGCAGCCAAGGTTTCATTATCAGTATACTCACATTGGAAAGGGAGATGTTTGTGCCTTCTATAGCAAAGAGATTCATTAAAGCAGTAGGATTCATCATATGTAGAACACAAGTTCTTAGCAAAACCATTCAATCTTCTTATTTGTTCCCATAGATGTTTTCCTTTTGGAGAGAAGCGGTAATTCTTATAACGAGACCCAGTTTCATAGAGATAAGACATTGAAAACAACTAGTCATAATAGTAATTCGAAATAAAAAGGAACTAATTTTTTTGTGTTTTTGATAAAGAGAGCAAACAAGACTAAATAAAAATAAACTAAGCAAGACAAATAACAAAGTAAAGAGATTGGGTGTGAGAGACTCCCCTTGCAGAAGCAATTCGGTTTTCCCCGGCAACGGCGCCAGAAAACGTGTTGGTGGCTCTAGGTTGACGAGGGAATATCTCCCCGGCAATAGTGCCAGAAACAATGCTTGTACGTCACACGTCAGTTGGGAACCCCAAGAGGAAGGTATGATGAGTGCAGCAGTAAGTTTTCCCTCAGTATGAAACCAAGGTTTAATCGAACCAGTAGGAAAACGAGGTTTGCTTCGAAGGTGTTGGTGAAGGAGTGTAGTGCGGCGCAACACCAGGGATTCCGGTGCCAACGTGGAACCTGCACAACACAACCAAATTACTTTGCCCCAACTTAACAGTGAGGTTGTCAATCTCACCGGCTTGCTGAAAACAAAGGGTTAAACGTATCGAATGGAAGATGATGTTTGTTTGCATAAAACAGTAGAGAACAATGATTGCAGTAGATTGTATTTCAGATGTAAAAGAATGGACCGGGGTCCACAGTTCACTAGTGGTGTCTCTCCAATAAGATAACTAACATGCTGGGTAAACAAATTACAGCTGGGCAATTGACAATTGATAAGTGCATATAACATGCATGTGTGAGTTGTGGTGTCTACTATGAGATTCATTTGGGCATTACGACAAAGTACATAGACCGCTATCCAGCATGCATCTATGCCTAAATAGTCCACTTTCCGGTTAACATCCGTACCCCTTCCAGTATTAAGTTGCAAGCAACAGACAATTGCATTAAGTAATGTGCGTAATGTAAACAATACATTCATCCTTGAATAAAGCATTGCTGTTTTACCCCTAGTGGCAACAACACATCTACAACCTTAGAACTTGCTGTCACTATCCCAGGTTAAATAGAGGTTGAACCCAACTATCATGCATAAATACCCCCTCTTGGAGTTACAAGTATTCACTTGGCCAAGGCTTCAACAAGTAACGGAGAGCATGCAAGATCACAAATGACATAGACATGATAATATAATATTCAGCTCCACATAGGTATCAATATAAGTCAGATCCCAGCAAACACAACATGTAGCATTACAATAAGATGATCTTGATCATGATAGGCAGCTCACAAGATCTAAACATGATGGCACAAGTGGAGAAGACAACCATCTAGCTACTGCTATGGACCCATAGTCCAAGGATGAACTACTCACGCATCACTCCGGAGGCGGGCATGGCGATGTAGAGCCCTCCGGTGATGATTCCCCTCTCCGGCAGGGTGCCGGGAAGAGCTTCAGAAACCCCCCGAGTTAGGGTTGACGACGGCGGCGGCGGCGAATATGTTCTGGATGAAAGGCTCGGTGTTTTAGGGTTTTCGCGTCTCGGGGAATAAATAGGCGAAGGGGCGATGTCGGCGGACCCCCGAGGGGCCCAAACCACCTGGCGGCGCGGTGGGCCCTCTGCCGCGCCTGCCATGGTTTGGCCACCTCGTGGCTCTCCTTCGTCTCTCCTTCGGACTCCGTGTACGTGCTGGAAAAATAGGGACCTGGCCTTTTGTTTCGTGCAATTCCGAGAATATTTCCAGAAGTAACTTTCTGAAACCAAAAACAGCAGAAAACAGGGAACAGGCACTGTGGCATCTTGTTAATAGGTTAGTCCCAGAAAATGCATAAAAGTGATACGAAGTGTATATAAAACATGTAGCAAATGGTATAATATAAGCATGGAACAGCAGAAATTATGGATACGTTGGAGACGTATCAGGAGGCCTCGTGGGCCTGCATCTCCGGGTCGTCGTCGTCGATGACGTCCTCCTCGAACCACAGCTCGGGCTCCTGGCCGCGCGGCGGTGCGGGGTACGCCGTGGGCTCCTGCGGCGGTGCTGGGCCGGCGCGAAATAAGCGCGGCGGCGGTCGTCGTGCTCGTCCGCGAACCATTGGTCCCAGTTGGGCGACTCCGGCCCGTAGGCGGGGTCATCATAGAGGTCCGGCGGGAGGAGGCGGCGTCGGCGCGCGATCTCCACCACCCTGGCCTGGCCACTGGCCGGAATCGGCGGCACCGGAATCCGCTGCGGATTTAGGTGCCAGTCGTCCGGCAGGTGGACGTCCGGCCAGTACACGGGGGTGGCATTGTTCCAATGCCACGAGCACTCCTCCACGCGGACGTAGCGCCGCATCCGCTTCTTCTTCATCGGCGCTGCGTCCGTTGCTCGGCGCGCCAGCGCCGGTGGCGCCGCTCCTCCGACAATCTGCACGCCCTCCGGTGCGAGGCCGAACGCCGCCGGCGGTGGCGGAGGAGGAGGAGGAAGGGCGGCGCGCGGTGGCGGAGGAGGAGGAGGAAGCGCGGCGCGCCGGCCGGAGCCGCCGGACTCTGCTGGTTCTTCCCTGGCTTGAACCACCGCGACATGGCTGCGGCTAGGGCTACGGCTAGGGGTTTAGGGGAGGGGGCGGCGGTGTGAACTGTCGCTATCCACGGCCGGGGTCCATTTTTAAAGGACCAGCCAGGGCCAGCATTGACTACGGGGGTGGGAAGACGAGGGGGCCGGTGGGTCGCTGGCAGGTGGGCCAGGGGCCAGCTTTGACTGCGGGGTGGGAATTCGAGGGGGCCGGTGGGTCGCTGGCAGGTGGGCCAGGGCCAGCATTAACGACGGGTGGGGGAGACGAGGGCGGTTGGGCGGTGGGTCACTGGCAGTGGGCCAGCATTGACCGCACGCGTGGCCAGTTGGGCGGTCACAGGCGGGCGTGGTCGTGTGGGGAGACGGGGCCATGCGGGGAAGACGATGCAGTTGGCCACGCGCACGTGGCCTGGCGGGTCGCTGGTAGGTGGGCCAGCATTGACCAAGCGCTCGTGGCCAGGGGGTGGACGCGGCGCGTCGACCCAATGCTGGCCCAAATTGGGGCTGGCAGGACGCGGGGCTGGAATTTTAAAGGACCTAATGCTGGCCCAAATTTGGGCTGGCAGGTTGGACCCAATGCTGGCCCAAATTTGGGCTGTATTTTTTTTTAACATTGCAGAATGGCATTTTATTATTACAAAATTGAAAGCATATATAATTGATTGCAGGGATATTGAGCAATGAACGCCCCTTCAGAGACGACGAGAATGAAGACCAAATGCAACAAATAATATATGCGAGTGCCCGTGGAACAGATTCCGGTGGAGAAGATTCTGGTGGAGAAGATGATTTCAGCTCACAATTTCTGAACGACTCCGGTGAGGGACTTGAGTCTAAAGAAAGAAGAGACGGCGAAGTGCCCTTAACAAAGTTCGGCGAGGTATATATATATTAAGCCTGTGTTGATCACTAGATGCATTAATTGATTTGTATTGCACGTATTAACGAATCATTTTTCTTTTAGCCCTCCGGATCGAGCAAATCTGCTAAAAAGCAAGGTCCTCGAGGCCGGACGAGAAGGATGTCGAGCGAGGGTCCAAGGTTAAATATCGAGGAAGTTGCTGATAGTGGCGAACGATGGCACCCATACAGAACTGCCGTAAGTTTGTAAATCAAGCTGGAGTCATTGTTAGGGACATGCTCCCGATCACCATTACAGATTGGCATAAGCCGAAGGATGCCAACGAAGATGAAGCTAGTTATCTTCGCGAACATACAAAAGATTTGCTTTATGATACGCTCATGATACATTTCAACCTACCGCAAAGTCTCACAGAAGGCAAGAAGGAGAAAGTGAAGGAGTGGACTCTTAAGAAGATGGCCACACAATTCCAGAGCTGGAAGAAAACATTATGGAGAAAATATGAAAAAGAAGATCCAGATAATTTCACTGGAGTACTAGAGAAGATAAAACATGACTGGCCCGCATTTGTGGCGTATAAAAAATCGTCTACCGCTGTGGCCCGATCGGCCATAAATAAGTTAAATGCTGGGAAGAAGCAATATCACCATAGGTTGGGGACAGGTGGCTACAAGACTGCCATTCCTAAGTGGGAAGCCTTTGAAGCAGAACTGCTTGCTAAAGGGATCACTCCACAGACAGCGGACTGGCCCGAGAGGTCCAAGTTCTGGTTGTTCGCGCATGGGGCAGGGTTGGACCCACTGACATGGCTGATTGTTGCAAAGGGAAAATGGAAGCTAAAAATTGAAACAATCACTCCGTTGCTTGTAGACGCAATAAATAAAGTTCGAAACGGAACATACCATCCCGACAGAGAGAACGACGAGCTGACACTCGCCCTGGGGAATCCTGAACACTATGGACGATTACGAGGCTATCCCGGCGGTGTCACCTTGAAGCAAGGGTTTCCGGAGTGCGCTGACAGTTATAGAAGCCGTGGGAGAAAGAAGAAGAAGGAGTTAGACCGGTTATCGGAATTGGAACGTCAGCTGCAGCGGCAGCAGCAGCAAATAGACTCAATTAGTCAGCAAAGGGCATCTCAGCAGCTGCAGCTAGAAGATCCTCAAGCCGATGTCGTCCCATCTCAGCAAAAAAGCAGCGTGGGTTCCACGCAGCTAGAAGCATCTGCATGCGAACCGCCGACGGCTCGCTACCCCGTGGATGATGTCACGGAGAAGACAGATTGTGAGCTACATATGGCAATGATGAACATATCTTTGAAGGTGGCGGTCGGCTATGCTTTACCAAATGAACCTGCAGCAACCTACCATCATGGTGTCATTCCAGCTGGCTATGCTCGTGTCGGGGTGGATGAAGTTGTGACGGGATTTGAAACAATGGATCTTCCGATTCCTGTAGGTGACGAGGAGAAGACACTGGGAGATGTCAAGCGTGGTTTCGCCCTATGGAACAAGAAATACATCGTCTTTCCAGGCTCCTTGCCAAGGCCACCGACTCCTCCTTGTAGCAGTCCACCTCAGCAGCAAAGTCCACACCTACCCGAGAGGGACCCAGCGTGAGTCCATCTCGATCTCCACCTCAGCAGCAAAGTCCACCTCTGCCGCGTGAGGAAGCGCCCTTTAAGTGGCTCCCGAGGAAGCGCCACACGTCACCAAGGAAGAAACCTAGAAAGGAGAAAACACCGCCGCCTCTTGAGAAGTTACCTTGGGAAAGGACTTACGAGGAAAACTGCGCCATCTCGAGGGCCCAGACGATCGCCCATTTTGCACCGAAAGTGCCCGAGATACCATTTGTGAAGACACTAGATCCGGTGCTCGTTGAGCGTTGCATTGATAATCTATATGACCCTGTACCATCGCCGCCATCAGACTATCGGCGTTCTATTGGAAGGTCATATGACGATAAGATGGAGCAGGCGAAAAAAGGGAAACAAGTTCCCCAGCTCGGAGAACAAGACGTACAATCGGTCCCCCCGCTCAAGGTGTTTGACGACAAGGCCGCTCAAGGTTCTCAACAACACATAGGTTCGACAACTGATTACCCCATCTCTGATCTAGCATATCAATATGTTGCCGGGGGAAATTTGGTCGAGAATGTCAAGTCCCTAACAACAAAAATGCGTCAATTGCATACCTGGTACAAGAAAGAGGCAAAGAAAGGGACAATCAGTATCATGGTGGCAGTTAAGGAAGAGCACTACTTCCAAGAATATGCTGTGTCCGTTGAGTTTACCGAACTTTTTCAGTTATACAATCTCCGGGCCCTCGACAAATCTATCATCAGTTGCTATTGTTTGTAAGTGATTTATTTCTGTAATTTAAGTCTTTAGCTCAGCTCGTTCATTGTCTGTAATTATCCTCACTATAATCTTTTGTGCGCTATATTATGCAGAATGAAGATTCTCGAATGCAAAAAGGATGAAATCACAGACATTGGGTTCATTGACCCAGATAAAGTTCATGAAGTCACCATAGAAAATCCCATTTATAACAAGGATACACCGGGAACTTTGCTAAGGTTTTTGAAGCGACAACGTGACAAAAAAGAAATACTTTTTCCTTACATCTTCAAGTGAGTGTTACTGTCTTGTGTACACATTCTATTTTGCTCCGCAGATGTTAAGTTTTAACTGATGAGTTATCCATGACTGCGTATATAAACGTGCGCAGGTTTCACTTTATTCTTCTCGTCATTAGAATTCACGATGGAGAAGTTGAAGTCCTTGACTCATTAAGGAGAGATCCTAAACAATACAAGCCCTGTTTTGATATGCTCACAGAGTAATTTCAATTCTTATCGCCTTTTTTCGTTCATTTCCTGATATCAAGTCATTAATAACTCCTTTGTTCATTTTCTTTGTCGGGCAGCGTTTGGAAATCGTTCATCAAGGAAGAACCCGGTGAATGGACACCGAAGCTGACATGGCGTTTGAACAATGTAAGTAGTACTATACCTAGGTCCGCGCACCATTATCATACTTGATTATTATTTGATTGAATTCTATTATTGTGCAGTCTTGCCATAAACAGCCACAGGGGACTGATTTATGTGGATTCTACGTTTGCGAGTACATTCACATTAGGACCAACGAGAGAATAAACAACCGAAGAAATAAAGAGGTACGTAAACATTATTCACAAGTCAGTTGTGCTGAGTTTCATTCATAATTGTTTTATTATGATTTGATATATATACACACAACTCATGTATTCATTTTGATCTCATTCTTTTAAAGTTGGCAAGAAAGCGGAACGCGCTCCCAATACAGGACCGCTTCAAAGCAATTGTGGAGGAATTGTCGGGATTTTTCCTTACAAATGTCATACCTAGATTCGGAGAGTACTACTATGATCCCAATCCCTATTAAGTACTTTATACGAAAACGTGATCTTCATGTACTACTTATATTGTATGTGTATATATATGCATCAACGTGATCTTATGTAATTGTATGTGTTATATATATATATGTATGCATCAACGTGATCTTCATGCAGTATATATATATACCAAAATGCGTTTTTGGCGCATCGACGTGATCCCCGTACGATGAAAACTATCCGATACCCCTAAACCCTAAACCCTAAAACCTGAAAAATAATCGAAAAGAAAAAAAGGCCTAACGGTAGTCCCGGTTCGTGGCTGGAACCGAGACTAAATCTCCCCAGCCCCGCGGGTTCCTCCGTGGCCACGTGGGAGGACCGCTTGTCCCGGTTCGTGGACAACCGGGACCAGAGGGGGGGGGGGCCTCTAGTCCCGATTGGCCAGTCCCGGTTGCCCAACCGGAACTAGAGGCCCTCTAGAACCGGGACTAGTGCCCCGTTTTCCACCAGTGTTTATATCATAATTTACTGTTATTCATTGATATATTTCATATTATAATGCAATATTTATGTTATTTTACCTCATTTTTCATGTTTGATGATTATTGGGATTTAACGGCCGGAGTCTGGAATCAGCTGGAAAAAGCACCGTCAAAGATACTATATTTCGGCAACTCCAAAATTTAGAGAAAATTCAGAGAATATTATTTCGCCAGATGACGAAGGGAGCCAGAAGATGGACCAGAGGGGAGCCATGAGGGCGCCAGTCGCCTCCGGCTCCCCCCTCTCGCGTATATCTTCTGGATGACCTAAAAATTACGGGGACGCTTCGAAAAAATATTCCGCCGCCGTCTCGGGGGAGGAAAACACACAGAGAGAAAAGCTCTCCGGCAGGGAGAGATCTGCCGGGAAAATTTCTTCCCGGAGGGTGGAAATCGTCGCCATCGTTATCGTCATTGCCACGGGCTTCATTGGGATCATCATCCACACCATCTCCACCGTCAGCACCATCATCACCGCCGCTCCACTTCGCTCCGCTGAGATATATAGGGTTCCTCCTTGTGTAGTTTATTGGGGATTACTTTTCCGGTGTTGATTACTTGTTGTATTTGATGCTATTGAGTTTTACGGTGAATTAATTTTATGTCCAAATTGGTGTTCACCGTTTTATCACCTCAGACCATGATCCATATGATGTCTTGTGAGTAGTTCGTTTAGTTCCTGAGGTCATGGGAGAAGTCTTGACACTAGTTGTGGAATTATGTTGAGTAGTATTTAATAGTTTGATATTTAAGTTGTGGTGTTATTCTTCTAGTGGTGTCGTGTGAATGTCGACTACATGACACTTCGCCTTTATGGGCCTAGGAGAATGCATTGTGTATTTAGTTTACTTATTGTGGGGTTGCCGGAGCGACAGAAACCTACACCCCCGTTGGTAAGCTGTTGCACAAGGGAGTGTCGGATCCCAGAGTTTAAGGCTGTGGTTAGTTAATTCTTAAATACTTTCTTGCATTTGCGGATGCTCATAAGAAGGTTTAATCACAAGTGTGTACTAGTCCAAGTAAGGGCGGTGCATTAACATAGGTTCACCCACACAACACTTATCAAAATATTAAAGACTAAGCAACGGTATGAAGCGAAAGTGACTTGACAAAATTCCCGTGTGTCCTCAGGAACGTTTTAGCCATCATAAGTAACACCACCGGCTTGTCCTTTGTGCTAAAAATGATTGGTCCACTCTCTGCAATTATTATTGCTCTCTTTTATTTGCTCGCACTTTATTTACTTGCTATTACAAAAACCCATAAAAACTTGTCTGTTAGTATTTGCAGTGAAACCTTGCACGAAACCACTTGCCAACACGTTCTGCTCCTCGTTGGGTTCGACACTCTTATTTATCAAAAGTATTGCGATAGATCCCCTATACTTGTGGGTCATCAGCAACTCTCTCTCTCACTAGCAATATGTGACTAAATTTTAGTCCCACTCACAGCCATCCGCATGAATGGGCTAAATAACAATTTCAGGATTTTAGTTGGGCCTTTGATGTGGCCCAACAAATTCCAACACAAAGTATCAATGTGTACGAGCAAGAACGACGTGTGGTGGATTCCTACATCCATTCGCATGACTCTCCTGGAAACAATTAAAGAATGAATGATTTTTTGTCAACAAGCTTTGAAAATGTGTTCACTTGTAATAAGTCTAAAAATAGTATAAACACATATTTAAAAAGTACTCCCTCGGTCCTAAAATATAAGGCGTGCTATTTTTGTGGTCTTTGATACTCAATTTTGACCACAAATAAATACTAAATTATGTTGATTGAAAATGTGCAAATGGTAGCGTCGGATTCGTCTTGCAATTTTTTTCATTTCTTTATCTTTATATTAATTTTGTAGACGTTGTTAACCAGCGAAATTTATGGGTGTCTTATATTTTGAAACGGATGGAGTATCCCATACGACAAAATACAATGATGTCATTTATATAAGCTCAATCCATACACTTTGGTATTATTAGTGGTCAATGACGTGAATTAATAATGGCGAAAAATCATGCTCGTCTTACTTTTTGGGACGGGGAGAGTATTTTGAGATAATAAAATTGTTTATTTTCTAATCTATACTTCTTATAAAGCAAAACCCCACTAAGTGCAATTAATATTTTTCTATCTCAACATGCAAGCTATCCACATCACTTGCTCTTTTAGCCAATCAATTGTCCATGTCATCCCACTAACATCCATTAATTGTTTTCTATCTCTAGATGCAAGAATCCACATCATCTTTTTTAGCCCATCAAATTGTTCACAGAATGTTTTTTTAAGTTCATATAATAAGATCACACCATGCTGCTATGTACTTACATAAGTAAATCATGTGCAAGTAGAACACCGAAATTAGTTTCGCCCGTGAACTTTTTGTCAATTATTTCCAATGATGAAAATCATATAGCTGTTATTCAAAATTATGGCTCTTTTATATGTATTTACTCAAAAAGTTTCTAAAAATATTATGAGGCAATGTGTATGTCATCTTCATGCAAGCCATCCACAACATCTATTTCTTCAACCGGTTGATATAATCTTATCTATATCAATCAAATATACTCCTAAAGCATACCAATGTTTAAATTATAAACCACACATTCATTCGATGTCTAATTTTTTTAGCCCGTTGACTATTATGATTAACTAAATCTTGCATATTCTTTAGTCAACTTCAAGTTTCATGTGTTTTATTAAATTTCTTAAGAGATACCCGCTGCAACGCGCGGGGTGTCCTTCTAGTATAATACACACCACAGGACTCTTGAGATGTAAGAACAAGTCAATATAACCGGCGACGACAAATTTAGTTAGCATGATATTCTCTTTCTCGTGAGTCGTACAACTTTTATGGAAAATCTATGTAACTTGATTTCAATTGTGTAACTAGATTTCAATGTTTAAATTCATGCAACAATTTATTTTTCATCAATTGACCGGGGACTTGTGTACAAAAAATGATAACAATTGTGTTACATAAAATATATCACATAGTAAAATTTACATACGCAAAATACAGTAATTCACATAATATTGTTTCAATACCAAATACAAAGTGTGCACAATTGGTTAAAATTTGACTTGCTAGACAATTTTGATCATGAAAAGGTAGTGTAATTGGTCCAATTTATAGTCTATAACTTTCTATAAAGATGTGTATCATACAATTACACTAGAAACCACTATCGAGACATTTTTTATACTTACTCTCTACATATCTTACCATGAATATTTATAAAGTTTATAGATAGTGAAGGGGATCGTGTGCAGAATTTTTTTTTCCTAAGAACGATAACCGTAATAGCCAGGATCTATTACTGTGCAGATATAAAGTAACGGAGGGAACGGTATACATACCCTTGTAGACAGCAAGCGTCGACAATCAAAAGATCTGTTTCGATGACGACGCGTGATGAAGACGGGCGGCGAAGACGATGGCGGCGCCGACCTCAAGGTGGTGGAGACGAACTCCTCCAAGTGCCTCAAACGTGACGCCTCGCAGGGAGTCACGAGCATGCGGTGAAGAAGATGACCTCCGGGTTCCGATCCAGCCGAGCAGCGGAAGTAGAAGACTTGGACCGAAGACCAGCAGCACGGCGGTGTGCATATGGTGGAGAAAATCTCAACCCGTGCGCAACCCCATTTGCGGAGTCACGTCTAACCGGATGAGAGAGAGAAATTTCTGGGTGAATTTACAAGGCATGGATGCACCCCTATTTAAAGGAGGAGGGAGGCTGCCAGGCTTGGTGGCTTGGCGGTGTGGGACTATTCCCACACCAGCCGCACCACCACCTGATGCGCCGGCCTAGGTGGGGCTGCCATCCCAATCCGCACCATGGGGGAAGTTCCCCCCCTCATGGGCCTTCTTCCCATGGAAAGGCCCATTTAGAGTTGGGGCTGCCTAAAAATTGGAAAATAAATAAATAAAAATATATTTAAATATTAATTGCATTAATTAATATTAAATACATATTATCTAATCTATTCTGGCTCCGAAAACTATTTCGTTGCCCTCCGATCTTCATCGGATGCTCCCGGAACACTTCCGATGATCTTCTCTCTATTTTCTTTTCTGCGTCCAATCTAAATAAACGTCACTCCCCTTAAGCTTGTTACCTGATGACGTGAAACACATGTTCGTTGGGAGACCCCAAGAGGAAGGTATGAAGCAGTGCAGCAGCGAGTTTTCCCTTAGTATGAAACCAAGGTTATCGAATCCAGGAGGAGTAGTAGCACTTCAGAAGGTTGTCAACGGCGCCATAAAAGTTTGCTTGAAGGGCAGTCTGGACTGTTGACGTGGAACCTGCACACAACACAATCAAACTATTTTGCCCCAACGAAACAAGAAGGTTGTCAATCTCCCCGGCTTGCTCAAAACAAAGGGTTAAACGGATGGTGTGGAAAACAGTGTTTAATTGCAGAAGGTAAAAGAGAACAATGATTGCAGTTGGTGGTTTTATCAGTGTAAAAGAATGGACCGGGGTCCACAGTTCACTAGTGGTGTCTCTCCATAAAGATAAATGACATGTTGGGTAAACAAATTATAGCTGGGCAATTGATAAAATAATGAGCGCATGACAATGCATACATATATGACAAGGTGACTACCATGATATTTAATTGGGCATTACGACAAAATATATAGACCGTTATCCAACCGCATCTATGAATAATAATCCACCTTCAGGTTGACTTCCGTGTTCCCCGTTGGTATTAAGTTGCAAGCAACGGATAATCGTATTAAGCAATGTGCGTAAGGTAAACAGGTACATATGACCGTGGACATAGCATTGTTATGTTACCCTAGTGGCAACAACACATCCACAACCTTAGGCGTTGCTGTCACTCGCCCAGATTACTGGAGACTGAACCCACTATCTAGCATAAATACTCCCTCTTGGAGTTACACGCATCTACTCAGCCAAAGCATCTACTAGTAACGGAAAGCATGCAAGATCATAAATAACATGTATCATAGATTAATAATCAACTTGATCATAGTATTCAATATTCATCGGATCCCAGCAAACACAACATGTAGCATTACAATAAGATGATCTTGATCATGTTAGGCAGCTCACAAGATCTAAACATGATGGCATAAAGTGGAGAGACAACCATCTAGCTACTGCTATGGACCCGTAGTCCAAGGATGAACTACTCACGCATCACTCCGGAGGTAGGCATGGTGATGTAGAGCCCTCCGGTGATGATTCCCCTCTCCGGCAGGGTGCCGGGAAGAGGTTCTGGACCCTCCCGAGCTAGGGTTGACGACGGCGGCGCCTCTTGAACTTTTCGTGGAATATGACTGGGTATTTAGGGTTTTGCGTCGGGGGGAATAAGTAGGCGAAAGGGCGGCGGCTGAGGGCACCCGAGGGGCCCACACCACCCTAGGGCGCGTCAGGCAGGGGGCCCGCGCCCAGGGTGCGTGTGGCCACCTGGTGGCTCGGCTCCGTCTCTCCTTTGGTCTCCATGTACGTGTCGGTGAAATAGGGACCTCCGTTGATTTTTGTCCAATTCCGAGAATATTTCCAGAATAGCTTTTCTGGAATACAAAAACAGCAGAAAACAGGAACTGGCACTGTGGAATCTTGTTAATAGGTTAGTCCCAAAAAATGTATAAAAGTGGTATGAAATGGATGCAAAACATGTAACAATTGGTATAATATCAACATGGAACATCAAAAATAATAGATATGTTTGAGACGTATCAGCATCCCAAGCTTAGTTCCTACTCGTCCTCGAGTAGGTAAACGATAAAACAATATAATTTTTTAAGTGACATGCTACCATCATAATCTTGATCAAATAGTATTGTAAGGCACATGTAAATGACTGAAGTGATCCAAGTCAATGGTCTATAGTTTGCTACCAAATAGATAATGAGTAAACAACTGAATCACACAAGCTAAACTTTTCATGAATAGTACTTTGGAGACAATGCATCCACAGGTTCACATAAGTGTTAACTCATAAAGCAATAGATTCTAACAAAAGGTATTTAACCAACACAAAGAAAGATTTAAGTTTCAGCATTTGCTTCAACTTTCAACATATTTATCTCTTGGATATTGTCAACACAAAGCAATATAATAAATCCAATATGTAGCATATAACAAATGTTGTACCAAAGTTGACACTAGTGTTTGCTTGTGGAAGATAGAAAGAAGTAGGAAAACTGACTCAACATAAAAGTAAAAGAAAGGCCCTTCGCAGAGCGAAGCAGGGATTAAATCATGTGCTAGAGCTTTTTAGTTTTTGAAATCATATAGAGAGTAAAAATTAAGTTTTGAGAGGTGTTTGTTAATTGTCAACGAATCAGAAAATGAAAGTACAATATGACTCCTGCCAACCAGACTTTTAAGAGCGGCTCCCATGAAGGACGTTATTTCTACCTGCAAGGCAGATCATCCCTCTTTCTCTTTTGTTTACACATGCAGATATTTCACTGGTATCATTGCTTGTCTGATAAATCAGGGCAAAAATGTGAAGAGAATTAAGCGGTTAAAGTTGTAATTAATTGGGACTGGGCACCCCGTTGCCAGCTCTTTTTGCAAAATTAATAGATAAGCGGATGTATATGCCGCTAGTCTGGTGGTAAAGTCTGTTTGACAGTTGACATAAAGACATCCACCCGTCCTCATGAGCTTGGTAAACATTGACACAAAAAGGAGTAGTAACAATTTTGAATAGTTTAAAGGTAGCACATGAAAATTTTACTTGGAGTGGCAAGGAAATACCACATATAGATAGTTATGGTGGACACAAATGGCATGGATTTTGGCTCAAGGATTTGGATGCACGAGAAGCATTCCCTCTCAGTACAGAGTTTAGGCTAGCAAGGTTATGTAGGCAAACAAGAATATCAACCGGTACACCAAGTTTTATATGACCAACATATTGCAAACATTATAAGACTTCACACCGTCTTCCTTGTTAACCAAACCCTTTTATTAGAAAATATCTAGACCTTAGAGATACCACTCATGCAAACCAAATTTCAACAAGCTTTACGGTAGTTCTTCACTAATGGGCTTAACTTAAATGATGCAAAAGTTTAATCATGATCTACTTGTTAACTCAAAACAATTGACAATTATCAAATTATCCAAATTAGTGATCTACAAGAGTATGCAATTCTTTTCCATTATACCATTTACCACATGCAACATTTTCTGTTCCAACCAAACACCAATCAATTTATTTCAATAACTCTCCAAACAAGTATAAGTGAAGTAAGAGAGTACTTTCTTTAAAAGAACTAATAGCTCTGACAAGAGATACATGAAAACAAGAGCTAAAAGTTGAACAGCGCTAGATATGAATACTCAACAAATATAAGTGAAGAATAGGAGTATTCTCATGAAAAAGCGGAGCGTGTCTCTCTCCCAATCAAGAATGCTAGGATCCAATCAAGTTGATCACGAAATAAAAAAAAACAACATACTGAAAATAAAAGCACACAGACGCTCCAAGAACAGCACATATGATGTGAAAGAATAAAAATATAATTTCACTAGAGATGACCTGATAATTTTGCCGATGAAGAAGGGGATGCCTTGGGCATCCCCAAGCTTAGCCGCTTGCGTCTTCATGAAATATGCTGGGGAGATCCATGGGAGCCTCCCCAAGCTTGAGCTCTTCACTCTTCTCCATCCTATTATGTCACTCTTCCCTCTTGACCTTTGAAAACTTCCGTCACACCAAACTCAAAGTAAATCTCATTAGAGGGTTAGTGCACAATCAAAAACTCACATGTACTGTAAGGACGCAATATGACCATTACTTTAAACATTAGCTACTGCCACTGATGTTATGTGAAGCTCTTCCACCCAAAAAATAATTTCACTCAACACTAGTAAAAGAGAGAATGCAAAATAAAAGACATAATCTGTCTAAAACAGAACAGTCTGCAAAGACGAATTTGTTCGAGGCACTTACGTTACTCAGATCGAAAAACTTTGAACTAACAAAAGATGCATACATATATAAGGATTACGCACAAAAAGTTTCATATTTAATTCACTTTCTGGTGATTTTAGAGAATTAATACGGTGAACAGCAGAAATCTGTTCCTGCGCAGCAATCAAAATTTAGCATCATCTTATCATTAGAGACTACTCTTGGCACAACAATGCGAAAAGTAAAAATACAAAGGAGTTGCTACAGAAGTTAACACCCTCCTTGACTCAATAAAAGAAAAATTGCAAAAATAAAAATAATGGGTTGCCTCCCATAAGCGCTTTGCCCCAACGAAACAGGAAGGTTGTCAATCTCCCCGGCTTGCTGAAAACAAAGGGTTAAACGTATGGTGTGGAAAACAGTGTTTAATTGCAGAAAGTAAAAGAGAACAATGATTGCAGTTGGTGGTTTTATCAGTGTAAAAGAATGGACCGGGGTCCACAGTTCACTAGTGGTGTCTCTCCATAAAGATAAATGACATGTTGGGTAAACAAATTACAACTGGGCAATTGATAAAATAATGAGCGCATGACAATGCATACATATATGACAAGGTGACTACCATGATATTTAATTGGGCATTACGACAAAATATATAGACTGTTATCCAACCGCATCTATGACTAATAATCCACCTTCAGGTTGACTTCCGTGTTCCCCGTTGGTATTAAGTTGCAAGCAACGGATAATCGCATTAAGCAATGTGCGTAAGGTAAACAAGTACATATGACCGTGGACATAGCATTGTTATGTTACCCCTAGTGGCAACAGCACATCCACAACCTTAGACGTTGCTGTCACTCGCCCATATTACTGGAGACTGAACCCACTATCTAGCATAAATACTCCCTCTTGGAGTTACAAGCATCTACTCGGCCAAAGCATCTACAAGTAACGGAAAGCATGCAAGATCATAAATAACATGTATCATAGATTAATAATCAACTTGATCATAGTATTCAATATTTATCGGATCCCAGCAAACACAACATGTAGCATTACAATAAGATGATCTTGATCATGTTAGGCAGCTCACAAGATCTAAACATGATGGCATAAAGTGGAGAGACAACCATCTAGCTACTGCTATGGACCCGTAGTCCAAGGATGAACTACTCACGCATCACTCTGGAGGCAGGCATGGTGATGTAGAGCCCTCCGGTGATGATTCCCCTCTCCGGCAGGGTGCGGGAAGAGGTTCTGGACCCTCCCGAGCTAGGGTTCACGACGGCGGTGCCTCTGGAACTTTTCGTGGAATATGACTCGGGTATTTAGGGTTTTTGCGTCGGGGGGAATAAGTAGGCGAAAGGGCGGCGGCTGAGGGCACCCGAGGGGCCCACACCACCCTAGGGCGCGGCAGGCAGGGGACCCGCGCCCAGGGTGCGTGTGGCCACCTGGTGGCTCGGCTCCGTCTCTCATTTGGACTCTATGTACGTGTCGGTGAAATAGGGACCTCCGTTGATTATCGTCCAATTCCGAGAATATTTCCAGAATAGCTTTTCTGGAATACAAAAACAGCAGAAAACAGGAACTGGCACTGTGGCATCTTGTTAATAGGTTAGTCCCAAAAAATGTATAAAAGTGGTATGAAATGGATGCAAAACATGTAACAATTGGTATAATATCAACATGGAACATCAAAAATTATAGATACGTTTGAGACGTATCATTACCCTACGGGTCGAGAATACTCTAGACATGATCGAGACCCATTCTCCGATCAATGACTAACAGCGGGGTCGTGGATACCCATATTAGCCCCTGTGCAACACGAATAACTTTGTTGTTCGAACCTTAGACGTCAAGTCTTAAACCTTTTGCCAGGTGATACTTAGTTTGTCCGAGACTTGATCTCCGTTATCACGATACCAAGCTTGATCTCGTTACTTGACAATACTATCTTTACTCGTCCGTGATATTACATCCCCGTGACCTAGTCACATGCTTGCAAGCTCATTGATGTAATCTCACCGAGTGGGCCCAGAGTATCTATCCTGCTATGCGGATTGGCAAATCCCGCTCTTGATCCCTCGCCTCAACTACTGTCGCAGCAGTGGAACACGGGGTTCCCCTAGTGCTGCCAAAGTGGGTCCACCTCATGTGGGCCCAAGATGAAGATGTACAAGGCCAAGACTCAAGTCAAGCTGGCGGGTTCACCGTCAGCTCCGCGAAGGCCAAGCAAGACCTACGTCGACAAAGTGCTCCGGTCCTGGGGGCCTGCCGGGTCCCTGAACCAAGCAAGAAGGCAAGGAAGGCCCCGAGAGCCCGAGCTCCCGGCAGGAGGCCGGGCTCCCTCTCGGGTGCCCCTCCGTACCACTGTGGATAAGCTCTCCACCTCAAGATAGAAGACCTCAGAAGACTTGGGAAGCAAGGCGAAGATGGCGCGGGCAGGAGGCACAGCCCGTTGTGGTGTCAGCCCCTGTCCACCCCAAGGCGGACGCTCCCACCTAACCCAAAGGAGACGCTAGGCTGAGAAGAGGCCACGCCTCCCCCTAAACTAGATGAGGAGGGTCCTTCACGCCGAAGGTCCCTCGTGCCCCTCACGTGACCCTGTGGTAACCCCTTAGCCTATAAAAGGAGGACCAAGGCACGGAGGAGAGGAGGGACAAGTCGAACCAGAGCAAGACTAGACTAGGGCTGCGAGGGTAGAGGGGAAGGTGATCTCCTCTAGGTCAGGATCTGTCCTTCTTCTACCTCCGGCCAAAACCCTTCCGGGTACCCCATCTGGGAGTCTCCATTGTAATCCACACTATGAAGAACCCATCAATCCAGACATGCAGGAGTAGGGATTTTAGCCTCCGGGCGGCCTGAACCTGGGTAGCTCCTTGTGTCCCTTTGGTCGCATGCTTTGATCGTGGAGAGGAGAGCTGGATCTAGACTCCGCCCAAGAAGACGATTCTCAGCCTCCTTCGCACCCCGTGCCGAACCTAAAAGGGGGTATCCTCTACTCCCGGTGTCCGTGCATCGAGACACGACATCTGGCGCGCCGGGTAGGGGGAGCAAGCGCTGGTCAAGCATGCCACCAAGGAAGAAGGGAGATCCCGCGGCGTCCAAGCCGGTCTCTCCCTCGCGCACTCAAGCTTCAGCTGATCGCCGTGCTGCTGACGCGCGGCGAGACCTCTCTCCGTCCCCGCCTCCCGCGGAGAGGGTGGCGCCGGACGAAGTTGACGGCCACAACAAGGACGGCGGTCCTGACGGAGCGGCGGCTCCAAAAGGCCCCGCCATGCCTCCTCCTCGCTCGGGGGAGAAGAGCGTCTGCAACGGCGCTAGCAAGGAACCCACTGCTAGAGGGGGGAACCGCGGTGCTCGCACCGGCGGGGACCCACGAGCATCCAAGAGCAAGTCCTCCACGCACTCACCTTCGGACGCGCAAGCTCGCCATAATGCTCTGGTCGCTGCCAAGGCCCTGATGCAGTTCCCTCCACCGGCGATCCCAAGGTCTACCAAGAATGGAGGACTCACATCGAGAGGCTCCTCGACTTCGCCGATGGTGGTCCGTGGGTTGAACCCACTCAAGCTCCCACCGTCGACGATCCCGGAGCAGCACAAGACAAGGCACGTGATCCGCGAGGCCAGCCTCGTGGTGAACGTCAAGCTAAGACGGCGCCTCCTCGCACCGCACCACCGATGGCTGATCGGCTAAACCGCGATCGCGGCGAGGCCATCTCCATCGGGTCGTCTACCTCGCGCAACCCAGATCTTCGTGACGAGCTCAACAGCCGTCAGAACGAGGATATGCGCACCCGCATCGAGCGTCGCCGAGAACGTCACGCCGGGAAGATCGGGGCATCGACCTCGCCGAAGGCTGCCTCGCTCGCCCCGAGTTCCGCCACTTCAACTGGCCCAAGAAATTCAAGATCGACGTTCTCCGCTACGACGGCACCACGAACCCCCGGGACTTTCTGCAGATCTACTCTCTTGCTGCAATGGTTGCCGGGGCGACGAGGTCATGATGGCCAACTGGTTCCCGTTGGCCCTGAAGGGAGATGCCCAGACTTGGCTTCTCAACCTTCCCAAGTGCTCCATCCGTTCCTGGCGGGCACTGAAGGAGCAGTTTCTGGGGGCTTTCCAAGGCGGGTACGAGCGCCCGGGGGCTCCCAGTGATCTCCACGACTTCAAGCAGCTGCCGGGTGAAACTCTCCGCAAGTTCATCCAGCGCTTCACCCAGAAGATGAACACCATCCCGTGCATCAAGGAGGAGTTGGTGATCCAGTCCTTCCACGCCAACGTCCGCAACCCCAAGATGCGCGAGAAGCTGAGCATCCATCGCGTCGAGTCTGCTCGTAAGCTCTGGGAGCTTGCAGATCGGTGCGCTCGAGCTGAAGAAGGAGCCAAGTTCCCCGGGGAGGATGAACCCGAGGACAAGGTCTCCAGCCAAGAACAAGAAGCGGGACCCTGGACCCGACAAGCGGATCTTCGTCACCGAGCCTCTTCCGAAGAAGCCAAGCCCGCGCCGACTTCCGAGGAAGAAGGTGAAGGTGATCCCTGGTGCCACATCCATCCAGAAGGCAACCACTTGCTCAAGGACTGCCGCATGCTCAAGAACCTCGCCATCCGGGAGCAACGCCGAGCTGACGGGGTCAGTCAAGACGGTTGCTACAACTGCGGCACTGCCGGGCACATCGCTCGTGACTGTCCCACGGGTCGCCAAGGCGGAGGCGGCCGTGGATGGAACCGAGGCGGTGGCCGCGGGGGCCGTGGAGGAGGACGCGGCGGTCAAGGTGGTCGCGGGTACAACACTCCGGAGCCGCCCACGGGCAACGGGGAAGCTCCGGCTCCCCAAGGAGGCAACGGGGGAAGTATCAAGAAGTCACGGAGTTGTCGGGTGCATCCACGGAGGGTCTTCTCTGCCTCCCTCCAACGGCGCCTGCAAGAGACTTGTCCGGGAGCTGAACGCGGTTGCTTCTGCTCCGTCCAAGCCCCTGGACTGGTCCATCAAGTCATCACCTTCGACCCAGAAGACCACCCTGCCAACACTGCCGGGGTTGGGACCCTGCCGCTGATCGTGTCGCCCGTCATCCACAACTACAAGGTCACCAAGATGCTGGTCGACGGAGGCTCCAGCCTCAACTTGCTGACGGCGAAGGTCCTGGCTATCCTTCAAATTCCCCTGTCTCGCCTGCAAGACACCGGGTGTTCCAAGGCGTGAACGGAAGTGTTACTCGACCCCTCGGGAAGATCACCCTTCCGGTCACCTTCGGCGACTCCAAGAACTTCCGCACCGAGGAAATCGTCTTCGACATCGCCGACACCCGCTACCGTACAACGGCATACTTGGCAGACCTGCTCTGGCCAAGTTCATGGCCGTCTCCCACTTCGCCTACAACATGCTGAAGATTCCGGCGCCGTGGGGCGTGATCAAGTCAAGGCCGACATCGACGATGCTATCTACTGCGTTCACCAGCTGAACCAGACGGTGGCAATCATGGCGGATGTCCCTCAAGGTGTACAGGAGGATGATGATGGGGCTCTCCCCGGGGGCGAAGGGCACCCTGGGGGCTCCACATCTACTCCCCCAAGAAGGCGCCATTCCATGGCGATCCGCAGCTGACCAAGAAGGTGGCGCTAACCAGCGACGGAGTTCGCTCCATCACCATCGGCGCCCGCCTCACCGACAAATAGGAAAGCGCGCTCGTCGCCTTCCTTCGGGAAAACTCTGACGTCTTCGCGTGGGAGGCGTCAGGTTTACCCGGTGTTCCAAGGGAGGTGATCGAGCACAAACTGGCGGTCAATCCGGGGGCTCGCCCCGTGAAGCAGGTTCTCCGGAACCAAAGCAAGGAAAAGCTGGAATTCATCATCGCCGAGGTGGACAAGTTGATAGAAGCTGGTGTCATCCGGTCGGTTCCCCATCCAACCTGGGTGGCCAACCCCGTGGTGGTACCGAAGCCCATGACCTTCAAGTGGAGACTCTGCATCGACTTCACAGACCTGAATAAGGCCTGTCCCAAGGACCCTTTCCCCCTGCCGCGGATCGACATGATCGTGGACTCCACGGCCGGGTGCGAGCTGCTGTGTTTCTTGGATGCCTTCTCCGGGTACCACCAGATCATGATGTCGCTCGAGGACCAAGAGAAGACGGCCTTCATCACTCCCAAGGGCTGCTACTGCTACACCCGGATGCCTTTTGGCCTCCGAACGCCGGCGCTACCTTCCAGCGCGCAATGCAAGCATGCCTTGGGCCGCAGCTGGGCCGCAACGTTGAAGCGTACATCGACGACATCGTGGTCAAGACCCGGTACAAGGACTCCCTCATCCAAGACCTGCACGAGACCTTCGAGAACCTCCGCCGGGTCAACTTCAAGCTCAACCCCGACAAGTGCGTGTTCGGGGTCCCCTCCGGCAAGCTGCTGGGTTTCCTGGTCTCTCACCGAGGGATCGAGGCGAATCCGGACAAAATCAAGGCAATCGAGCGCATGGAGGCGCCCCGGCGGGTCAAGGACGTACACGCCTCAACGGGTGCATCACTGCACTCGGGCGCTTCATCTCAAGGCTTGGGGAGCGGGCCTTACCGTTCTTCAGGCTGCTCAAGAAGTCAGGCCCCGTGGAGTGGACCCCGAGGCCGAGGAAGCCCTGCAGTCCCTCAAGCGCTACCTCGCCTCGCCACCAATCCTCGTGGCACCAGAAGAAAGGAGCCCCTACTACTGTACATTGCTGCCACCAACCAGGTGATCAGCGCTGTGCTTGTGGTAGAGCGTGACGCTCCTCCGAAGAAGTCAAGCAAGATCAAGGGCAAGCGACCCGGGAACTCTCTCCCGGGACAACCATGCAAGAAAAGGCTGCCGGGTGACCAGGGGTCTAGCGATCCTGACGTCACTGCAACCTTACCAGACGGTGCGGAGCCCGTCAGAATGGAGAATCTCCCTCCGACGAGACTTCGCCGGGGGCTACCTCGTCCCACCCCAAGACGTCGACGTGGAGGAAGCCGAGCCCCTCAGGACTCGGCGACCCGCAAGGTGCAGCACCCGGTCTACTTCGTCAGCGCAGTGCTGCGCGACGCCCGGGAGCGGTACCCCATGATGCAGAAGCTGCTGCTGGCAATCCTCATTGCCTCCCGCAAGATGAGGCCGTACTTCCAAAGCCATCCCATCACGGTGGTATCCAAGTACAACCTAAGAAGCCCCCTGGAGAACCCACTTGCCACTGGTCGCATATCATGGTGGGCCATGGAGCTTCAAGGTTTCGGTCTCAAGTTCGAGCACACGGACAACATCAAGAGTCAGGCGCTGGCGGACTTCACGGCCGAGTGGACCGAGACGGCGTTCGACGACCCGGAAGAGGAAACCTGCCTCCCCGGGAAGAAGATCCTAGCGCCTGGACCATGCACTTCGACGGCTCCTACACCAAGGGGAAAGGAGGTGCAGGGGTTGTCCTAACCTCACCAACCGGGGACCGGCTGAAGTACGTCGTCCAGATGCACTACCAAGGGAACATCTCCAACAACACGGCGGAGTACGAGGGCCTGCTCGCAGGACTTCGTGCTGCCATCGGCCTCGGCATCAACAAGATCGTCGTCAAGGGTGACTCTCAGTTAGTCATCAAACAAGTGAACAAGGAGTACGCGTGCCCTCAGATGGCACCGTACGTCGAGGAGGTCTGGAAGCTGCAGCGGCGCTTCGACAACTTCCGGGCTGTGTACGTCCCACGGGGAGAAAACACGGCCGCGGATGAGCTGTCGCAGGTGGCGTCCAAGCAAGAACCAGTGCCTCCCGGGATCTACATCGAGGTCCTCAGGCGACCTTCGATTCCACCCGAGAGGCTCGCGGCAAGATCTGCGCCGGGGGCTGGCGACCCTTATACCTCGACAACACGGGTAGCCAGCCCAGAAGCTCAAGACCCGGCAGCTCCACCGGCAGAGGAAGCTATGCTTTCCTTATGTCAGATGGTGCTACCGGTGGAAGGAACCCACTGTAACATTCCAAGATTTTAAAAATGTTGAAAATTCTGAAAAATCAAAAACTTTTTGAAAACTATATATATTTTGATTTAAGAATTTAAAAATCATGCATGCATTCATCATCTTCTTGCTTTGTTGCATTTGAAATTTCAAAAGTTGGAATTATATTTCCACTTGAAAACATATTTGAGGAAATATCATAAAAGGGCCCTAATATACTCTATATAATATTTTGATTTTATGATTTTACTTGTTGGTCAGAATAGTGCCAAAGTGTTCTATTTTGAATAAGCTTCTTAAAAAGTTTTTCTCAAATTGTTTGGAAAAAAATTAAATCCATTTGAAAACTTTAGAAATAGCAAAGAAATTACCTTTAAAGTGCCCAAGGGCATTTTGGTAAATTATTTAGTATAAAAGAGTTTCCAAACAATATGTTTGAATAAAGCTTATTTTTACAAAATTTTACAAATTGGTTTGAACCCATTTGGAGTTTTAAAACTAAAGTTATAAAAGTTTTCAGAAAAGAAAAAGGAACAAAAAAAAAGGAGAAGAAGGAACCAACTGGGCCGAAGCCCAGCAGTTAACCGCGCGCGCGAAGCCCAGCAACAGCCCAGCCCAGCCGCACCTCTCTCTCTCCTCTCTCACTGACATGCGGGCCCCGCATGCCAGCACCGACAGCCAGGTCAAAGTCGTCTTCCTCGTCCTCAAATCACGCTCGCGAAAATGGCAGGAGACAGCCGGCGATCCTCCATCAATCCGTGCGTTTAAGGCCGCGATTCTTGCTTCCGTCTCGTCCTACATAACCCCCACCCCCTCCTCTTCCTTTTACCCTAGAAACCACACCACGAGAGCCACCAGGCTGCTCGTACGCATCCACGAAGCACCGCCACGGCCGTCGTCCATTTTCTTCAACTCCGGTCGACTCCGAGAACCACAAGCCTCCCCCTGTCCTCCTTTCTTCTTACTTCTACCTTGCGCTTCATCCTGACAAGGTCCTGTATTTTTTGTGTGCCCAGATCAAGCTATCCTTCATCAACCCGAAGCTTCGGCCGCCGTCTTCAACACGGCGAGGAATCGCGGGAGAACCAGGACGCTCCGCTACCTCCCACTTCGCCACCGCCTCCGCCACGTCGTCCTGCATCGCGTGGTAACAAAAGCCCTATCCCAAACCCTTTTTCGTCAAGTTCATGAACTCTGGCCATGGCGCCGCCGTAGTTTAGGTCATCGGAGCTTTTCCGGCGAGTTCGTTCTGGTCAAAACAATTTGGGCCGTTAGATCTGCCGCGTACGGCTTAGATTAGATCTTTTAATCGAAGCGGTACGGGCGAATCAGGAGCGGCCACGTCGACGCCTCGTCAGCAGCCTCGTCAGCGCCACATCAA
This sequence comes from Poa pratensis, assembly GCA_947311845.1. NCBI lineage: Eukaryota > Viridiplantae > Streptophyta > Magnoliopsida > Poales > Poaceae > Poa > Poa pratensis. The sequence continues at coordinate 20,629,054 of CAMZMU010000058.1, forward strand.
GCCTCATCAGCGCCACTTCAAGCCTCGTCAGCGCCAGCGTGGAGAAGATTTTCTGTTTTATTTTCTTTTTAGCAGTTTTGCAGAAAAACCCTGTAACTTAGTTTTATCAATACTTTTTCTCTGTTTATCCAAATTCAAATATTTTTATATATTTGAAATCCTTAGGACCAGTAAAATATTTTGGCCGTATTACTTTTCTGTTTTGTCAAACTTAAATTATTCAAATTTAAAATTGAGAAGTTTGAGTATTTTTGACATAACTTTAGTTTAAAAATAGCTTTTTGAGTGAATCCAATTGCATTGGATTTGTTTAGTTGTCCTATGTCCAGAAAAACTTCAGCCATATTTTTGTTAGTATTTTTGAATAACAGTAGCTGCGAATTTGTATTTATTGTAATATAGTTATTCCTTTTTAGGAGTTGTTTAATTATATTTATTATTTAAAATTATTTTTATCACATGTTCGAATCATGCATGACTTAGTGATAATTAGAAGAGTTGAGATGCACTTAGAAATACTTAGAAAATTCTTGCATCTCATATTTGTCATATTTTCCTTAGAATAGTTTGTCATATCATGCATGTCATATTTTCCTTAAAAATTTGGGATGCTTGTATGTTTATTTGTGGTGTTTCTATGTGTTAGAATTTTCGGAGGGAAACGAAGGCTTTTGCAACTGCTACTCCTGCTCTCCTTGTTGCCAAGGCAAGTGGCACATTCATAAATTTCCTAAGTATTTTATCTATGCATGAGTAGTGTATTTTCCTTAAGCATGTGTAGATATTGTTAGTATTGCTATGCAAGACATGTTTAGAATTGCCCCTTATTCCTATGTGTCTAGAATCCTATTATAACTTAGTAGAAATATTGATATGCTATGCAAAGATCGTTTTGATAAAATCTAAATTCTACTAAGTAAAATGAAACACCTGGGTGGATTGGTTTTGATAAGAGGAGGTCGGAGTTGAGTGGCTACTCAGGGCCATTTCTATGGTTTTACCTGAGTATGTGCACTTGTGGATTGCCACCCAGGGACAAAGGGATTTGAAGTTACTTCAAGTGAAGATTGCTTCCAGTGCAGCCACTTGTATTATGGGCTCTGCTTGACCAAGTAAGTTCTAGGAACCTGATTCGGCAGTTCACAGCGGATGAATGTCTTGTATGGGTCTGCCCAGAGGAACAGGGGACTGTTTCCCAAAGGTCTCGTCTCAATCTTCTCCTTTTCCTTATCACTAATGGAGTGTGGAGGATAGTTTGGGCTGATTGGGTCTTGTGGTGAACGTGCACAACCTCTCGAGAGTGTCAAAACTAAGTAGTTAGCCGTGTCCCCGGTAACGGACAATTCTGAGCAGCTGATCAAGGACGTCAACGGAGGATGCCAACATGCCAACTTCTCAAGTAAAATTTTGATGGGTGAACAAGGGTAGATGAGACTATGGTTTTCATGCCATACTTGTCTCGACTAGAATAAAAAGTTTTCCAAAGAGTTAGGAAAATTGGCTTTCTGCAAAATAGCCTTTGAACTCCACCAGCCAAATATGCATATAGGTTATTAGAGTTTTTCCACTAAGTGTCCACAGAGTGTCACTTGCCAGATCCATTTTATAGGTTCTGACCCACCTTGTTGCAACATTTTTCCTGTTGCAGGATGTTCAGACGATGAGTGAGGTTTCGTATAAGGTTTCGAGTCTACAACCAACATGTTTTCGCTTGTGGCACATGAAGATGATGGAGACTCCATGAAGAATAAATTTCCGCTGCTTTACTTTTTCGAGCTAGCCTTTGTGCTATGCAAAGTTGTAATGAATATTTTTCCTAAGTACTGGATCATCGTGTAATAATTGATACAATGTTGTGATATTCGTCTTAAACTGTGTGTGCAAATGAAACGATCCAGGGGTTTGCACTATACACAAGGACCTTGCCATTTTATAAGTGCAGGTCTGCTACACCCACGCACCCTGGGCCCGGAACATCATCAAGTACATGACGGAGCACGCCCTCCGGGAGGATGACCACGACGCCGAGCGGGTGGCTCGTCAAGCCAAGCTCTACGTCATGATCGACGGCGAGCTCTACCGGCGACGGGACAACGGAGTCAAGCTCCGCTGCATCCCTCAAGAACAAGGCCAAGTACTGCTAAGGGACATCCACGAGGGCACATGTTCAAGTCATGTGGCATCAAGATCACTGGCGGGGAAAGTCTTTCGTCACGGGTTCTACTGGCCAACAGTCTCAGTGATGCCTAGCAGCTAGTCAAGACCTGTGAAGCCTGCCAGTACTATGCGAAGAACATACATCAGCCGCGCAAGCTCTGCAGCCAATTCCAATCTCCTGGCCGTTCGCGGTCTGGGGGCTGGACATCGTGGGGAAGATACCGAAGTCTGTCGGGGGCCATGATACCTTTCGTGGCCATCGACAAGTTCACAAAGTGGGTGGAAGTGATGCCAGTACCACGGCAGACAGCTCAAGCAGCCATCAAGTTCATTGAAGGGATCGTGTACCGCTTTGGAGTACCCAACAGAATCATAACGGACAATGGCTCTCAGTTCACAAGTCGATCCTTCCTCAACTTCTGTGAAGAGCTGGGCATCAAGGTGTGTTTTGCCTCGGTGTCCTACACAAGGTGCAATGGGCAAGTGGAGCGAGCCAATGCGGAGGTCCTAAAGGGTTTGAAGACCAAGGCCTTTGACAAGTTAGAAGACAAGGGCAAGAACTGGATTGAGCATCTACCAAGTGTCTTGTGGTCCCTCAGAACCACACCAAGCAGAGCACTGGAGAAACACCATTCTTCCTTGTCTATGGAGCCGAAGCCGTCTTGCCAACAGAACTCAGGCATGGATCTCCCCGGGTACTTGCCTATGATGAAGACACAAGCTGAGAGGAGGATTGATGACATCAACTTCCTGGAAGAGGTGCGGTGTCGAGCTTCTTTACGATCCGCTCGATACCAGCAAGGGCTCCGTCGCTATCATGATCGCCATATCCGTTCACGGGTACTGGAACCGGAGACCTGGTTCTCCGCAAGAAGCAGAAACTTGATAACATGAACAAGTTGTCATCCAAGTGGGAAGGACCTTATCGGGTGACGCATACCCTGAGACCCGGAGCTGTTTATCTGGAGGACGAGAAAGGCAGGCCGGAGGGCAACGCCTGGAACATCGAGAATCTCCGGAAATTCTACCCCTGAATACGAACATGAATCGCAGATAGTCGAGTCAACTAAGCACGCCCAAGGGGCTAGTGTTCTGTATAAGGGTGTAAGAATCGTCGCCAAGGAATAAAAGATAAGTTTTTCAATTCCGTGAGCCTCTCTTGTTGTCGTGAAGTGTGTTATCCGTAACAACCCCCAAGCAGGGGGCTGACATGGTGCCGGTGGCTGACAGGTCGAGCGCGAGTAGCCTATCAGTAGGCGCTGCCACCTGATCGTGCCGTACTGCCGCGGTAAGAAGTGGAACGGGCAGTGCTGTGTTTTAAAGAACATAAACACAGAAATGCACATTCAACTTTGCTTGCGGGTTGCTTCGGATGAAACACTTTCACGACATGTAAGGGAGGGTCCATTCTTTTCCTACTGAAAGTTTGTTGTGTGTAGCGCCTCTCCCGGGACAGGAATGGATGCTGAAGAGCGGCTCAGGAGCTGGATACCCGGGAAGGACAGAGCAGATCAAGAGCAGCAAAAATCAGCTAAGTCTTTGCATGTGCATCTTGCATACTAGGCATAATATCTCGCTCGGAGTCAATATACCACCAACCTGCGCATGCTTGACAGTTGATGAGAACCTTTGCGGGGGTAATGCGTCCTCCCCGGCGAACGGTCGATTTCCCTTCTGGCCTAGTACCGTGGCTGTGGAGTGGACTCCCGGAAGGCATAGTGCTCTTAGGGGTACTGCTACCGGTACAGGCGGTTAGAGTACTTGTCACCTAAGAGATCTCCTCTGAAAACTTGACGGCGCGTTAGTGCAAAGGGAGGTTTGGGAAATGACCCCGGGAGTTGAGCCCTAGGGTTGCATTCATCTGAACTTACAATTTGAATTACATTCAGTTATGCTTTCCCTGAGTACATATCTAGCCTATGCTACTAAGGTCAGCCCAGGGTTCCTGGCTGCGCAAACTTGTCTTCTATTTTATTGCCTGCCGGGTGCACTCCTTTCTTCCGGGGACGCCTGGATGAAAGGAGAACGCGCGTGCAGGATCTCGTCAGGTGTTGCGAAGAGCTCGAGCCTCGACTGCCGACCCGGGTGCTCCAGGGCCAAAGAGGAGAAGATTCCGTCCGCCAGTTCACCTATGGACCGACTCTCGGCCTGCGAAAAGCAGTCCAGGTCAAGATTGAAGTCAACCAAGGAAAAAGGCGAAAAAACAAAGAAGAACAAGCAGCAGACCTATTCGATGGCCTCGAGCTCGGCCACAACCAGGGACAGCTCCGGAATACCGGCAGTCCTTTCCCTCAGAATGGACCACAGGTGCGCCCTCCTCACTGCCCTAATCCTTGCCTCCTCCTGGGCAGCAGGACCAGAGACAGCCGCCAGGCGGGAGAGATTCTGGGCAACGGAGGAGCGAGACGCAACCTCGCCATCAGCGGCTCGGGCTCCAGCTTCACCGGGTGCCTCCGCCGCGCCTCGAATGACCGACTCCGCCGTCGACACATCGGACAAGGCCATCTCTGCTTCGCCAGACATTGCTCTGCGGTACGTGGAGAGGCAAAGGAAGAAGAGGAGCGGAGCAAGATGAGAAGGTGTGGCGAATAGGCTGGGGTATGAGGGCTTTTTATAGGCCTCTCATCCCCCACCTACCCCCAGGCGGTACGGCTGCCGCAGTAATGGGAGCATGTTTTGCAAAAAACCGTTCTCATTCACAAGCGCAACTCAAGGACAAGGAGGAAACAAGTTCCTATCATTTACAAGGACTACAAGGGGGACGATCTTTTTACAACAAAAAGGTTTGCTCCCATCGAGCAAGGAGCATCACCGTACAATGGAAGGCGCTACTTCCAGAAGTACGTCGTCAAGGCCGCCGGGGAGGAGGTCAACGAGATCTCCATGGCGTCCACCCGAAGCTCCTCGCCCTCAAGAAGACGAGCTCTCCTCGACCTTGATGTCAGATGAGCTTTCCTGATCATCATCCTCGTCGTAGGAGCTCGAGCTGCCGCTGCTGCTCTCCATGCAGCACTCCACGCGTCCGCCGTCGACACCGAAGATCTTCACGGAGAGCGTCGCATCCCCATCGTACCGGAACGCCAAGCATTGCCCCCGGGACACGCGGCGGGCGCGGGAGAACGACTTCCACCCCTGACCCAGGAGCATGGCGCCTTCAGCGGTGTGCTCCGCAAAGGCCCAGGAGGGGCCATTGGGGCACCCTTCCACCTGCAGCCAGAAGCCGGAGGGTCTGATGTCTTCCGTCACCGTCGCAAAGGAATCCGGCAGGAGAAGCCAGCTGCGAGGCCTGTGGTTCAGATCCACGATGAACTCGAACGGCGCGAAGCCAGTGTGAACCATGCTCCTTGGAGAGGGAGCGGCGGAGCCGCGGCCTCCACGGCCGCCGCGACCGCGAATCCCACGACCTCGCGGAGCAACCGGACCACGAGTGGAAGGGCCACTATCCGCAGCAGCTGGAGAAGAGCAAGGACGCCCAACTCCCCTCTTCACTCTCGCCATTGGCGCTGGCGGCTTGTGAGGAGGCCTGGAGTTGGATTGAGGAGGAAGATGGATGAAAATACAAGGGGGGCGCCCCGCTTTTATAGCCTCGGTGGCGCCTTTGTCAGGCGTCTCCTCGTTTTTTTCGTTACTGGAATCGAGGGGGCCATCGCAGTTACTCCCCCAAGCGGAGTAGCTCCAAGACCGTCAAGGCCATTGATGAAGCAAGGAAGGAAGACTAGGTGCCCGGGACCCACTTTGACCTATCTTTTAGGCCATAGCCCCGGCAGCTGGAGCAAGAGCCGCCGGGACCATGCCCGGGGGCTACTGTAGTAGCAGTGGAACACGAGGTTCCCCTAGTGCTGCCAAAGTGGGTCCACCTCATGTGGGCCCAAGATGAAGATGGACAAGGCCAAGACTCAAGTCAAGCTGGCGGGTTCACCGTCAGCTCCGTGAAGGCCAAGCAAGACCTACGTCGACAAAGGGCTCCGGTCCTAGGGGGCCTGCCGGGTCCCCGAACCAAGCAAGAAGGCAAGGAAGGCCCCGAGAGCCCGAGCTCCTGGCAGGAGGCCGGGTTCCCTCTCGGGTGCCCCTCTGTACCACTGTGGATAAGCTCTCCACCTCAAGATAGAAAACCTCAGAAGACTTGGGAAGCAAGGCGAAGATGGCGCGGGCAGGAGGCACAGCCCGTTGTGGTGTCAGCCCCAGTCCACCCCAAGGCGGACGCTCCCACCTAACCCAAAGGAGACGCTAGGCTGAGAAGAGGCCATGTCTCCCCCTAAACTAGATGAGGAGGGTCCTTCACGCCGAAGGTCCCTCGTGCCCCTCACGTGACCCTGTGGCAACCCCTTAGCCTATAAATGGAGGACCAAGGCACGGAGGAGAGGAGGGACAAGTCGAACCAGAGCAAGACTAGACTAGGGCTGCGAGGGTAGAGGGGAAGGTGATCTCCTCCGGGTCAGGATCTGTCCTTCTTCTACCTCCGGCCAAAACCCTTCCGGGTACCCCATCCGGGGGGCTCCATTGTAATCCACACTATGAAGAACCCATCAATCCACACATGCAGGAGTAGGGCTTTTAGCCTCCGGGCGGCCTGAACCTGGGTAGCTCCTTGCGTCCCTTTGGTTGCATGCTTTGATCGTGGAGAGGAGAGCTTGATCTAGACTCCGCCCAAGAAGACGATTCTCAGCCTCCTTCGCGCCCCATAGCGATTAAAGTTGATCTCATGATCGAAGGCGTAATGACTACGTCCAATAAATATCGGGTATGTTCATCACATCATTCACCCAATGACATGACTCCATTGTCAACTGACATCAATGTCACATGATCGGGAAACCTCGATCATCAATCGCACAATGAACTAGTTAAATAGAGGCTACTAGGGGCCTGGTTGTTCACGTACCACACGTGTATTAATGTTTCCGCTTAATACAGTTATAACATGGTATAAAACATATTATGAACAATTGAGATATGATAAATAAAATGTCTTTATTAATTGCCTCTAGGGCATATCTCCTTCAGTCTCCCACTTGCACTAGAGTACAATTTAATCTAGTTTACAACTTGGTAAAAGCTTAACACCTATAGCAACTTGGTGCATGCTTGTCTCGTGGAAGAGGAATACAGTCAACAGATCTCACACATTGAGATCTGTATGTGCTTTGCAACACTTCTATGTCACCTAGTTTGACATCATCCCGTATCTTATGATAACGGTGAAATATATCTTTGTCGATGGAGTGAGACTTGAAACTTCGCGTAGCATGAGCCTTAAAAGTCTAAGAGATCTATTAAGGGGAACCACGCATGCTAGGAAAACCGCTCAGTCCAATCATACCTGCTACTTCTGAAGTAGCCATATATTCCTATACCTATGTAGATTATGTGACAGTGCATTCATATGCAACTTCGCAAGCTAACCATGTCTTTCTTGAAAACAAAGGACTTCTCCTGTACGAGATTTCCAGTCGTATGGGTCAGTGTCATAACTTGCATCATCGTAAACTTTTTACGGCAAGTTGTCTTTTCACTCTTACCCTATACCATAAAACATATCTTCAGTTCTATTTAGACACTGAAGCATATACTTAACGTTTGTTCATTGATCCATCCAGGGATCACTCTAGAATCCGTTCTTCAACCAAGAATTTGGGTCACACCAAGTCGAGCTTTCAGTATGATAGAATCTATGGCTAAGGCATAGAGGATGTCGGACATCCTTTTCTTTCATTAGCTATCGCTGAATCGCCAAGATAAACTTAATATTTTACCTAGTCATACAAGAAAGAACCTTTTTCTTCGCTTGGTCTATTCTGAAACACTTCAGAATCTTAATCTAGGAAAGTATTCCGACTTAATGTTATTAGGCCCTTTTGATCTATTCAAATTATAGACCTGATGCCTAATACTCCTAACTTCATTCAAAGAAAATTTAATCACTTAAATAATCATTTATACTTTACTAGAGGATCTGTATCATTCTCAATATGTCATTACATACAAAGTTTGGAATGACACCTAGCTCCCACTCAAATATGCCTTCCGCATATAAGACCAGGGAATTTCTTTTAGATCCCACTCAAATATTCCATTCACATATAAGATCAAGAAAAGCTACTTAGCTCCCACTCACTTCTTTGTAAATGCATGTTTCTTCAACTATTTTGGACGACTCCAAAATCATTTGATCACATTATCAAATTGAAGATTCCAGCTCTGATATGCTTGCTTCAGCCCATGAATGGTCAGCTAAAGTTTGCATACATGTTTAGCATCCTTAGTATCAACAAAACCTACTTGTTGTACCGATTACAACTCTTCCTTAATGTTGCCATTAGGGAACATGGTTTATTTATCCATCTATAAATTTCTCAATTTGAAATTGTAGTAATTGCTAAACAATCCAAAATAGACTCAGGCTTCGTCACTTGAGACAGAATCTCGTTGTGGTCAATTCTTGAATCTGTTGAAACTGTTTTGCGACAAATCGATCCTTATAGACGGTTGCCTTTCCGTCAACGTCTATTTTGTCATAAAATTCCATTTACTCTCAACGGCCTGGATGCCATCAAGTAGATTTACCCAAGTCATTACTTGGTAATCGTACATGGATTTTATCTCGGATTATATATATGGCTCATAGCCATTTCTCGGACTTAGGTCCACCATCACTTCTTCGTAGTTCGTAGGTTTGTCATGTTCCATTAACATGACTTTTATAACAAGATTGTTCTACCACATACTGCGGAACACATTCTCGTCGCCTACGATCTTAGTATGAGCTCGGAGCATCATGATCATTATCATCAGCTCCCTTCCAGTTGTGGAGGACGATACGGAACTGTTTCCGTTGCGCCACTCTGATGTACGGAGAGTAAGTTCATTAACTTCGTCTTGGTTTACTTTATTTCCCACTTATATCCTTGGACAAGAAACTATTTCTTGAGTAAGGTATATTCCGGCAATGATTTTGCCTCTGTCGTGAGACATGTACCAAACTAATTCTTTAGGTACACTACAAAGATTTATCCATTTTAGGTTTGATCACATCGAAACACTAAATTACTGAAATGACAATCTAGGCTAAAAGCCATGCCATCACTCATATGGTATTGCCTCCACGGATTTAGATGGTTTCCCTATTATCTAAAGTGAATGTTTTGTTTCTACCACATGATTCCAATGATCACAATAATTCGATAAGAGATTTTATTTACCACACACTATCCAATAGGGTGTGATTACGACGTCCTAACACACCATAACATTGCGGTGTTCCATGCGGCGTAATTTGTGGAACTATTTTTCACAAGTCTTCCAATGATATGCCAAACTCATAACTCAAAATCCTTGTTTCCTCGATCTGTATCACAGGAATTTGATTTTCTTGTTAAGTTTATATTTCCTACTTCACTCCGAACTTGTTTGATCGAATTAAAATTTTCAGACCAGCATTTCATCAAGTGGATATACCCATATCTACTCAAATCATTGGTGAAGTTTACGAAATAATGATTTCCACTACACGTTGAAATATTTCATTGATCCACACACATCATTATGTATGATAATCAATAAGTTAAATGCCCGTTTCCAGAAAACGGTGTCTTAGTTATTTTGCAAGTGTCAAAAGATCTAAATCTAAGGACTTGGAGGTCCATCTGAATGGAGCTTCTTAATGCATATAACATTGACATGACTTAAAACGTTAGTGCCACAATAATGTGGTGTCATTATTAAGTTTGTATCCTTTGGCATTAATGTTATAAATGTGGGAGCTACTACCATCTAGATTCATATAACAACATTCCATTCATAATCGGTGTATGATCATTAAAGATATCACTCATAAATGTAGGACAACGACTTGTCACTGACTGATATGAATAATTGTCTTGCTCGAGACAAGACATACTTATAACGATCATGCTAATAAGCGATTAAAAGGAATTTGTTCAAATCCAAAGTAATCCAAAACGGTAGATGCAGGGAGAGAGTGTCTATGGCCATCACAACATATTGTCTGCCATTATCAACACACATTGTCTCCTCATCCTTCCAAGCTACTCAAGCAGAAAATCTTGTTTTCATAAAACATGACTAGCATCAAAACTTAGTCACTGCTGCGAGTACTTGTTTAGGTAAAACATTCATAACTCGCATATCATATATACACCATCATCATTGATGACTTCCCGGCGATCTATTTCATCTTCTTGATTCTTCAACGCAATCAAGAATTCATGAAGGTGAACGATTCCCCTTGCATGACATAGTCTATGACAAAAACATTTGCATCTGGCAACGTTTTCTGTCATCCAGTGATCGAGTTGAGCGAGGCGTCTTAATGTCATCAAGTATGACCAATGTCATCAAGTATGACTGCCACGTGCTCCTTTAATGCGAGTGTTCTCTTCCATCTGGGTCGAGAAGAAAGACAGTCAAAAGACTGATAAACTTCATCAACCTAACTTGCGGTGTATTTTGAATTTAGCGACCATCTCATATGTTCGCGATCTGACAACTCGCACCCACAGTTCATTCTCTATGGTAGAGATCATAGCATACACTGGACTATGATGGTATTATCCGCACAAAACTTGATAATCCAAATTATCCTTTTGTTAGCGGAATCTCCGGGTTTATCTCCTAACAGGTATTGTATCACATAGAGCTAACGGGTTAAACAAGGAGTATCCTCAAGTTAAGGTATAAAACTATGAAGATTGGACCCAACTTTTTAAGTTTTTCAATCGCAGGAATGCGCCTAATTTTTAAAGATGGCTATTACATTGGTTTATATCTACAAAGGTTTTGCAAAACATAAAGACTTTGTTCATAATAAATATGGGTTCAAGTTTTAATAAAATAAAACTACCAGAACTCCCACTCAAAACGAACGTCACTCGTATCGTTTTAGTGATTACATGATCCTCATCCATTATGCTACCCCTCATCGTCAGAGCCGGCAATACAACTTCAAAGGTAGACATCGATATGTCAATCACAACAACGATCTGTGACTCGTGCTTAACCTTTCGGTCACTGTGTTCCGATGCCATGTCTGTACATGCTAGGCTCGCCAAAATAACCTATAGCGTATTGCTTGTGCAACGTGGCTTACACCCACGTTATGCGAACGCAGATACGTCTGGCACCCGATCGTCACGGCCTGCCTCGTATCGGAGAACTTTCGGTGGTGCACGCTAATAGGGAGAACACTATATGGTATTTTAGGAGGGATCATCTTATATTACTACCGCCGTGTAACTAATATATAAAACTATATATATATATACGCAATATAAGATGCACACAATAATATCAAATGTAATGCGACGTGATATGGTCCTTGCGCCGATGGTCTCCTTCGCGGCGACAGTTTATAAACAATTTACTAAACTTACATTGACCATATCATATTGCCCCTGCAAAATAAAGTTAGACGTCTTCTACTTTATCTTTTGCATGTTTTACGTGGCTGCTAAGGCTTTCGAAAAAGAACAGTTCTTACCTACGAACATGCAACCACAACAACGATAAGATAATTGTCTCTATTACACCCCTTTCGGGGCCCTCCATTGTAAATGCCATATCAACTATTGTAAGAGAGACAGACACCCGCCAACCGCATATATGGTACAAGCCATATGTCAGTTGCGGAACCAGTCTTGCGTAAGAGTACGCGTAAAGTTGGTCCGGGCCGCTTCATCGAACAAAACCGCGATATGAAGAATTACACGCGAGAGGGTAACAATTATAGAATCGATGCCCACATTCAACATGTGTTCTAACCGTACAGCTATATCTACGCATAGACCGGCTCTGATACCACTGAAGGGGATCGTGTGCAGAAAACAAAAATTTCCTAACAACGATAACCGAAATAGCCAGGATCTATTAATATGCAGATATAAAGTAACGGAGGGAACGGTATACATACCCTTGTAGACCGTAAGCGTCGACAATCAACAGATTTGTTTCGATGACGACGCGTGACGAAGACGAGCGGCGAAGACGATGGCGGCGCCGACCTCAAGGTGGTGGAGACGAACTCCTCCAAGCGCTTCAAATGTGGCGCCTCGCAGGGAGTCACAAGCATGCGGTGAAGAAGACGACCTCCGGGCTCCGATCCATCCAAGCAGCGGAAGTAGAAGACTTGGACCGAAGACCAGCAGCACGGCGGTGTGCATATGGTGGAGAAAACCTCAACCCGTCCGCAACCCCAATTGCGGAGTCACGTCTAAACAGATGAGAGAGAGAATTTCTGGGTGAATTTACAAGGCATGGGTGCACCCCTATTTAAAGGAGGAGGGAGGCTGCCAGGCTTGGTGGCTTGGCGGTGTAGGACTATTCCCACACCAGCCGCACCACCACCTGATGCGCCGGCCTAGGTGGGCCCCAAGTGGCCTACCTAGGGCTGCCATCCCAATCCGCACCATGGGGGGAAGTTCCCCCCCTCATGGGCCTTCTTCCCATGGGAAGGCCCATTTAGAGTTGGGGCTGCCTAAAAATTCGAAAAGAAATAAATAAAATATATTTAACTATTAATTACATTAATTAATATTAAATACATATTATCTAATTTATTCTGGCTCCGAAAACTATTTCGTTGCCCTCCGATCTTCATCGGATGCTCCCGGAACACTTTCGGTGATCTTCTCTCTATTTTCTTTTCTGCGTCCAATCTAAATAGACGTCACTCCCCTTAAGCTTGTTACCCTGTGGTTCGAGAATACTCCAGACATGATAGAGACCCGTTCTCCGATCAATGGCTAACAGCGGGGCCGTGGATACCCATATTAGCCCCTGTGCATCACGAATAACTTTGTCGTTCGAACCTTAGACATCAAGTCTTAAACCTTTTGCCAGGCGATACTTAGTTTGTCCGAGACTCGATCTCCGTTATCACGATACCGAGCTTGATCTCGTTACTTGACAATACTATCTTTACTCGTCCGTGATATTACATCCCCGTGACCTAGTCACATGCTTGCAAGCTCATTGATGTAATCTCACCGAGTGGGCCCAGCGTATCTATCCTGCTATGCGGATTGGCAAATCCCGCTCTTGATCCCTCGCCTCAAGTACTTCCTTTCGATGCCCGAGAGGAACACCTTTATTGTCACACTATGTAAGATATGACGTTTGATGCAATCAAAGTATCTTCCAGAAATAGCGATTAAAGTTGATCTCACGGTCGAAGGCGTAATGACTACGTCCTATAAATATCGGGTATGTCCATTACATCATTCACCCAATGACATGACTCCATTGTCAACTGACATCAATGTCACATGATCGGGAAACCTCGATCATCAATCGCACGATGAACTAGTTAAATAGAGGCTACTAGGGACCTGGTTGTTCACGTACCACACGTGTATTAATGTTTCCGCTTAATATAGTTATAGAATGGTATAAAACATATTATGAACAATTGAGATATGATAAATAAAATGTCTTTATTAATTGCCTCTAGGGCATATCTCCTTCAGATAGTGCATCGTAGAAAGCATAGTTTTAAACAAACAATGCTACAAAATATAGTTTTCTATCTTTCAATGAACTAGCTGGGTGGCCCGCACAATTGCGCGGCTAGCTGAAAAAATCACTTGTTATAAACGTTTAACTTGAGTAAGTTCATTGTTTATACTTGAAAGTTCTATTATGCAGGAGTGGACCCACTTCAAGTTATATTTTGTTCTCAAGATCCAAAAATTCATTGGGACTCCTCGCCCGTGGAGTGAATTTTCCATCTATAGAAACAGTGAGAAAGATGGGTGATGTACTTTATACCTTAGCTATCCCGTACCTATTATGCTCCATGATAAATCACGTGAACTATATTATCTTAAGCAGGATAATGTAATCTATATTTATTACTGTGGTAGCCTGAACATGGACCTAGATATTTCAGATTGACTTTCATAGATAGGGTGAATTGACGAACATAGTTATTAGTGTGTAGAAACATGGTAGGGCCTGGCCTGGTTCTACATCCACCTCTGTTGTGACGTATCTATTATTTTGAGAAAACAAAAAAACTAAGAAATAAATCTACCCGACATCCAGTTGAATTACGACTATATTGTCATGTATTCCACAACCGTTTCCTTAAGGATCCGGCACCTGCAAAAATGAAGAAACAAACAACAATTACTATATCAAGTTGGATATAACGAAACTCTGACCTTCTCAAAAAAATACAAAATTTGTTTCAGCCATAGTTTAATTTCTAAAATGCTTCAAATCCATCCGTCACTTTAAAGAAAAAGATAGAGTTGTCGTATGCTTGAAAACATCATTTGACCAAAGTCTTAATAAGCAAACTATAAGTAAGGGCAGTGCAAAATTATTTATTTGTGGTTGTACAAAGTAGGCCAGAACTAAATGTGTATAGGATATAAGAAGGTTTAGATATTGACTGTCGTAATGGAGAAAAATTCTAAACGAATACCTGGATGTAGCCAACTATACGCACTACCATCGTGAAAATTTTCAATGTCAAGTACGTCGTATTTTGGGGTCAGCAAAAATGACATATCCAACAATGTTTTCACGCCCCCAAGATCTGCATATTTCTCATTTTTGCTGCGACTAAAATATAAGAAATTTCACACATGGTAATTCATAGTATTGACTACATTATGGTATTTAAAAAAAGTGAAGCATTAAATTTGAATTTTTCAAAAAGTTCAGAAAAGGGTTACATGCCTGGGAGCCATAAAGCCGCACTCGATCGGTTTAGATACATGTATAGATTTAACACTCCTTGCAAAATAGCGGGGTGATCTGCTCCAGCCTCCAGCGGCACACTATAGTACTCCTGAAGACTCGTACGACGATGATGCTCCGGCTGGACACTGAGATCAACGCTATGTTTCTTTTATGTGAGATGCATATGTGCGGTGGCCTGAAGAATTGGCAACAGCTGATCTGACTGCATATGTCAGCCTCGGATGAGAACACAAATAAAATACTGGTGGGTTTGCTCTCGATTAGCGGTGCCGTGGGCATGGATGGATCATAGATGGCGCATACGTACGTGTGTGGCCAATCTTTTTTCTTTCATGATGCGTCGATCCCTTGCGAGAAGTTCTCATCCAACCCAGGCCTGCCCTCAAATAAGTGATCTATCTAGGCAACAATTTACATGAAAGCAGGTTGTTCGCAAGAAAACTGTCTGAACACACACGAAGATTGCAGTTGTTACCTGAATATTACGGATTTTGCCTGAAGTTGTTGTCGTGCCTTTGACCTGTTCCCATCCTGCTCCCCTGCCGTGACATTGATTTGACGATGGAAGTGAGGGTTGTTGGAGCCTTCGATCTATCGTGGGGTTCCTCTCTGTCATGGCTTGGAGTTGCATTGCGCTGCTGATCTGTGTCCTATTCTTTTCACATTGCAGGTGCGTGTTTGACGCTGTATGTTAGAAATAACATTGTGCCTATCAGATGATTTTACATACCTCAGCATGAACATGCACGTATGTGTATATACTGATTTCCTGGCCAGTTGAAGTGAACTGAGGCAGGGGAGAGGGCGGCAGCAAACTTTGATCTTAAAATTGCATGCAGCCTACTTGTTTCACATCTCATGTTTTATATCGCTGATGTTGGTGACAAAAAACCACCAGAATCTTGCATGAAATACATATCATGCAACAATACGTACGTACCTAGCTCTCATGTTGAAGTCCTATGAACAAAAAAAGTACTGGAGTACGTACCTAGCTATGGGGTTTCAACGCAAACACAATCAATACGTACCTGAACTTATCTATGTTGCTGGTTAGGGCGCTCACCATGAATCGATCAATGATATGCAGCTAATTATTAATTCATCCAGCTGCTTTGTCGAGGCTTGCATGGGGCCGTACGTGGATTTGTATGACGTTCTGATGCTGCTCCTTTTATACGATAGACTCAGCGTCTCCGCTGGCCGGCGGCGCTGCCCGGCTGTGTGCATGCGTCAATTCTTTGTTCCATGGATCGATCCGTCTTGCACGGCGATCTCGGCTGCTGCGAAGCGCCGCCGCATATTCAATTATTTGTTGATAACGCTGACGGCCGGGAAAAAAATACTCCAGGGCAAAAAGCCTGGAGAATCGATCCGGAGCAATGATGGTAATTCACAGGAGCAAATATTGATGGACATCATCTCCCAGCAGCCACACAAAAAACGGCGGCGCGGCGCTAGAATCCCAGGGCACATCGACCGGCAGCAATAGGCACGGCGATTGCCCAGCTCAGCCACGTGAGCGGTGGCGCATCATCGCGGACCATGCTCACCGGTTGCCGGATGCGTGTCCTGTTGATTGATCGGATGGAGTCTTTGTTGTTTTTTCCTTGAGGGGAGCAATCTTCGTGTTTTTTTTTTGAAATTTTCCACCATATATTAGGTCAGCAAGCCGCCTCATTAAAACCCTGCCAGTCCCTTTCGGTACCCTGGTTAGGAAAAGAGTGCGTCTGAAACTTGCTGCCTCAAATCAACAGAGATACATCGTTAATTACATCTTGCAAAATAAAAGCCGGGGGATCGCAGTCCCAAAAAATAGAAGAGTTGGAATCAAAGGCATATCTAGCTAACTTGTGTGCAACCACATTGGCTTCTTGAGGGCAATGCTGAACTTTAACTGCACCAATACTCTGGGCTCTCACAAAACAGTCAGCCAAAATGGCCGAGTATGGGCTCCGAATTTCAATCTCACCATTATAAGCTTGACATAGCTCCAAAGAATCAGTTTCGAAGATAACAGGGGTGCAACCAATTTGTTCCACCAGCATAAGACCTCTTTGTAGAGCTATGGCTTCCGAAGAAGCAGCATCAAGAATATTTGTGAGAGGACAAGAAGCTCCTGCGACCGCCTCCCCCTGTGATTGCGTATTACTGCTCCGGCTGCTCCAGAACCGTTTACAAAATAAGTAGCATCAATATTCACCTTATACGTATTACATGCAGGTTTAACCCACTTCTCTTCCCGTGGTTTTTTGCCCAATTGGGCACCTCTAAAATTTGTTGCCAGACCCATGATAGAGAAAGCTGATTGCGCCGGTGATGCAACAGATTCTCCCTTAACCACTTCCCTTCTTTGCCACCAAATATACCACGCTCCCACAACTATCGCTTCTCTGAAACCAATCTCTCCAAGAGCAGGAATTGTTGGCTTCAGGTTCCTCAAAATTTCCTCCAAAATAACTGAGCCCGACCTATCCAAGGAGACAACAGAATCAATTACATCAATTAAACCTAGAGATTGCCAAACCTGCCTTGCCTGAAAACATGTAAACATTAGATGTTTTATATCTTCTGGCCCACTGTGACATATAGGACATTCAGCAGTAGTTTTGATGTGTCTATCGGCTAAAATCGCCAGGCCTGGGACAGTACCATGAAGAGCCTTCCAAGCAAAAATCTTTATCTTCGCTGGAACATGTAATTTCCAAAGAATCTCCCACACTGGATTTTTGACAGCGGCACCTTGACCATCAGACCTAGTAATCCGCTGGCCATAAGAGTGGTGCCATTGAGCAAAGTATGCAGATCTCACGGAGAAAATATAATTTTTCGTGAGGTGCCAAGAAATAAAATCCTCCGTCATATGCTCATTCAACGGAATTTGAAGTATTCTGGACACATCAAGCGGATTGAAAAGATCCTCTAGAAGCTGCACATCCCAAGTGTGTGTAACCGGATGGATCAACTCATCAACAGTCTTCAAAAGAATATTGCCCTTAGGAGTTAAAATTTTCCTTGTGTGACTTCCAGGAATCCAATTGTCATCCCATATATTGATCATTTTTCCTGACCCAACTCTCCATATGTAGCCCCTTTTAAAAGTTGCCAAACCAGCCACAATGCTCTGCCAAGTAAAGGACGACCCCCCCCTTCGGCCCTGCCTTCAACAAATTACCATGAGGATAGTATTTTGCTCTCAGGACTTGAGCACATAGAGAGTCAGGCTTAGTAATCAACCTCCAACATTGTTTAGCAAGCATTGCAAGATTAAAGGAATGCAAGTCTCGAAAGCCCATCCCTCCATTATTTTTTGGGATACATAAACGCCACCATGCCATCCAATGCATACGCTTCTTTTCCTCAGTATCTCCCACCAGAAACTTGACAAAGCATCTGTCATCTCTTTACATAACTTTTTCGGAATTTGAAACACTCCCATAGCAAAAACAGGTATAGCTTCGATGACCGCTTTTAGAAGTATTTCCTTGCCCCTAAAGAAAGAAATTTCTCATTCCAATGTTCCAACCTCTTAATAATCCGCTCAAGTAGATGAACAAAGCTATCACTTCTATCTAGACCAACCATGGATGGGAGACCAAGATACTTATCTGAAAGGGCTTCAGCCGTAATATTTAACTATGAGCAAATCTCTGCTTTCTTCTCCACAGCCACATTCGGACTAAAGAAAATGCTGCACTTTGCTTCGCTTACCATTTGTCCAGAACTTGCACAGTATTGATCAAGTACTTGTCTCAATGAGGTTGCATTATTCATATCTGCCTTCATGAGGATTAGAGAATCATCAGCAAAAAGTAAATGCGAGACTGATGGCGCATTTCTGCAAACCCTAACACCTTCAATGCCACGAACCTCCTCTCGATGAGCCAGTAAACTCGACAGCCCCTCTGCACAAATTAAGAACAAATACGGAGACAAGGGATCTCCTTGACGCAGCCCCCTACTAGGGGTAAAAGAACAAGTCTCCTGGTTATTAAATCTTACTTTGTACTTCACAGAATTAACACAAGCCATAAGAAGCTCGACAAATCTTGAGTCGAACCCCAATTGAACGAGCATGCTTTCCAAAAATTTCCATTCCACACGGTCATAAGCCTTATGCATATCCAATTTTTTTTTTTTTGCGAATAAATGCATATCCAATTTAACAGCACAATAACCCCACTTACCCTTCTTCTTGTTTTTAATGGTATGGATGCTCTCATAAGCAAGGAGGATATTGTCATTAATAAGCCTTCCAGGTACAAAAGCACTCTGCACTGGAGAAATTATATCATCAAGAACATGTTTCAAACGGAAAGCAATCATTTTTGAAATCACTTTGTAGAGAACATTGCATAGACTTATTGGTCTATATTGAGTTATGAGCTCCGGGTTCTCCACTTTCGGAATTAAGATAATCACCGTATCGTTCCAACTGTCTGGTATTGATTTATGATTTATAGCCTCAAGCACTTCAGCAGTAAGCTCATTTCCTATAATATCCCAGCACTTCTTAAAGAAAATAGCATGTAACCCATCAGTCCCAGGTGCCTTCATATCTCCAATAGAGAATAATGCTTTTTTTACCTCCTCGGCAGTATACGGTTTCAACAGATCATCATTCATTGCACCATTTACCCGTGGAGTAACCTTTGCTAGCAGATCAGGATCGGGATCATCAATCTCCGTCGAGAATAAACCTGCAAAATACTGCGAAATCATTGGATTTAAAATCGAATTGCCCTCCTGCCATGCACCATTATCATCTTTTAACTTCTTAATCATATTTCTCTTCCGTCTTGCACTTGCAAAGTTATGAAAGTAATTTGTATTCTTATCGCCATGTTGTAGCCAGTTTAGTCTACTTCTTTGGGACCACCGAATTTCTTCTTGTTCAAGGAGGAATTCTATTTCTGCTGCTACCTCTTTTTGTATTCGGATGTTCTCATCAGATAGCACACCGGAAGCAGCTTTCTCAAACTTTCTCTGAGCTGTTAAATTGGAGACGGAGAGAGAGTCCTGGTATGGCACTGCTTGATCTACCGATTCATCTTTTTTTTCGAGTTCCTACCGATTCATCTTAACGGCTGAAAATCTTTTTAACGGTTAACGGTTTAATCTTTACCGTCTATTGTTTGTTGTTTTAATAATATAATAGATTCACTAAATACAAAACACAACTAATATTTAGTACATTGCTTGTTATATGGTTAAATTATGTGAAAAACATGAAATTATACTTATAATACTAAAACATGCTAAAAGGAAGAGGCAGAGAAGTATAAAAGTTCAGTATAAATAAGTGATCTATCTAGGCAACAATTTACATGAAAGCAGGTTGTTCGCAAGAAAACTGTCTGAACACACACGAAGATTGCAGTTGTTACCTGAATATTACGGATTTTGCCTGAAGTTGTTGTCGTGCCTTTGACCTGTTCCCATCCTGCTCCCCTGCCGTGACATTGATTTGACGATGGAAGTGAGGGTTGTTGGAGCCTTCGATCTATCGTGGGGTTCCTCTCTGTCATGGCTTGGAGTTGCATTGCGCTGCTGATCTGTGTCCTATTCTTTTCACATTGCAGGTGCGTGTTTGACGCTGTATGTTAGAAATAACATTGTGCCTATCAGATGATTTTACATACCTCAGCATGAACATGCACGTATGTGTATATACTGATTTCCTGGCCAGTTGAAGTGAACTGAGGCAGGGGAGAGGGCGGCAGCAAACTTTGATCTTAAAATTGCATGCAGCCTACTTGTTTCACATCTCATGTTTTATATCGCTGATGTTGGTGACAAAAAACCACCAGAATCTTGCATGAAATACATATCATGCAACAATACGTACGTACCTAGCTCTCATGTTGAAGTCCTATGAACAAAAAAAGTACTGGAGTACGTACCTAGCTATGGGGTTTCAACGCAAACACAATCAATACGTACCTGAACTTATCTATGTTGCTGGTTAGGGCGCTCACCATGAATCGATCAATGATATGCAGCTAATTATTAATTCATCCAGCTGCTTTGTCGAGGCTTGCATGGGGCCGTACGTGGATTTGTATGACGTTCTGATGCTGCTCCTTTTATACGATAGACTCAGCGTCTCCGCTGGCCGGCGGCGCTGCCCGGCTGTGTGCATGCGTCAATTCTTTGTTCCATGGATCGATCCGTCTTGCACGGCGATCTCGGCTGCTGCGAAGCGCCGCCGCATATTCAATTATTTGTTGATAACGCTGACGGCCGGGAAAAAAATACTCCAGGGCAAAAAGCCTGGAGAATCGATCCGGAGCAATGATGGTAATTCACAGGAGCAAATATTGATGGACATCATCTCCCAGCAGCCACACAAAAAACGGCGGCGCGGCGCTAGAATCCCAGGGCACATCGACCGGCAGCAATAGGCACGGCGATTGCCCAGCTCAGCCACGTGAGCGGTGGCGCATCATCGCGGACCATGCTCACCGGTTGCCGGATGCGTGTCCTGTTGATTGATCGGATGGAGTCTTTGTTGTTTTTTCCTTGAGGGGAGCAATCTTCGTGTTAAATTGGAGACGGAGAGAGAGTCCTGGTATGGCACTGCTTGATCTACCGATTCATCTTTTTTTTCGAGTTCCTACCGATTCATCTTAACGGCTGAAAATCTTTTTAACGGTTAACGGTTTAATCTTTACCGTCTATTGTTTGTTGTTTTAATAATATAATAGATTCACTAAATACAAAACACAACTAATATTTAGTACATTGCTTGTTATATGGTTAAATTATGTGAAAAACATGAAATTATACTTATAATACTAAAACATGCTAAAAGGAAGAGGCAGAGAAGTATAAAAGTTCAGTATAAATTGTATTCGCCATGGGCCCAAATTTTTATTTGACCGGCCTTGGTTGGGCGTGAACGTAATGATGTTGGAACTAATCTTGTTAGTTAGTGGTTCATCATGTTTATTTTGCTGTAATCAAGTCGTCGGCCGGAAGCTGCGTTGGTCAACACACAGAGCTGTGATCATGTGTGTAGATAAGCTAACGGTCTGGTTTAGTTTGTTAGCGTTAGTTGGTTGCATGCATGCTAGGTTGGGCCTGCTCGTGTAGCTTTTGCGAAAGGTACTGAACGTGGGCGTGCAAGTAGCTAGTGGAGAGTGAGTTTAGGATAAGGAGTTAGTGGAGACGTGTGAGTCTATCTTGTACTGCCTATTTAAGTTGAGCAAGTGAATGAGAAATCAGAGCCTATGGGCAGAGGAAGATGTAGCCACGGTGGTCACCAAGGAACTGTTCTTGGCAAAGCCTTGTTCGTCTTCCTTGTTTGTGTGTATGTGTGTGTTCTTGAGAGAAACAAGAGAGGTCGAGAGGTAGAAGAAGAGGTGCTGCAAGGTGCAGCTCCTACAGGTGTCGCCTAGTTCATGGAACTATTTCTGGGTTGTGTGGCCCTCCACTTATATGGATAATCTTGAGTTACGCTTAACATTTGAGACTCACTAGGACTATATGACCAAAGTCCACTTGAATCTAGGTCGTGTGTGTGTTTGTATCCCTTAAGTGCGTGGGTTCACTATCACTTTGACACAACTGAATTTCCTTCCGTGTTACCACTTGTGACTCCAAGTGCGCTAGTTGACCAACGACTTTTTGGACTCAAGTCGATAGTTGGTAATGACAGTTAGCAGAAGGTGTCAACTATTAAGTGCCATAAAACCACTCTTATGAACATTTATAATGTGTCATATGCAACATTCAGTTTGCCTCATGATATATGTTGTCAAGCTCAAGGCGAGTGTCGTGATAGAGATTTCCTGGGTTAAGTCTTAACCTAAATCACATGGCCATGTTTCTGAATCTCCTGCAATGAAATTCGTAGGAGGGTTAATCATCCTGTTGAATTGTGGTGCTGCAGATTTTTTTCGAAAAGGGGAAGTCTCAGCCTCTGCATCGAAATAATGCATGCGGCCTTTATTAACTTATTAAGATTCAGTCATTACAAAAATTCATGGATCACACAAAGTCGAAACATGAATGAGCCATCTAAAAAGGAAAGACAAACATGAATGACGCTGCATTAACATATTATCCTAAAATCAGAACGCCAGCTGAACTGGGTGTACAAGTCCCGTGCAACCATATCCAGTCGGTTGCACCCAGAAACCATCGTGGGACGCTTCTCCGTTGATTGTAGGTAAGACCACATACGGATACAGTGCGTAGCCATTGGTATGACCTGCAGGAAGGAACAAGATTTTGCATTGTTAAAAATATAATCATTTCTTATGTTCCATATGGCCCAAAGCAAAGAACAAACTCCAACTCGGATCGGTACTTTATCCTTTTTGGAGACGCCACCCAGCCAATTCACAAACATGTGCGAAATATTATTAGGAGGTGTTAAATTAAGAGCCATATGAACAATACGTCAAACCATTTTTGCGAATGGACATTTTATAAACAAGTGTTGTATTGTTTCGTCTTGATTACAAAAACAACATTTTTTACTGCCATTCCAGTTTCGTTTAGCTAGGTTATCCTGGGTAAGAACCACTTTCCGGTGAAGGAACCACATAAAAATCTTAATCTTCAGTGGCACTTTCATTTTCCAAATGTATTTCCTTAGGAACCGTGTATGGTCATTCATTAAATCTAGATAAAGAGATTTGACTGTAAACCTTCTAGATGTAGTCAAATTCCATTTAAATCAATCGGGCAGATTGGAAAGCTGAACATCCATCAGTCGATTAACCAAATGAAGCCATGCTGTCAATTCCTGAAACCTATGTTTAATGGAGGAGCTTGTGACATAACATTAGCTACTGAAACTTGTTTTCGTTGGGCTATGTTATACAAAGAGGGATATTATTCAGCTAGAGGTCTGGTCCCCAACCAAATATCTTCCCAAAACCGCGTATTCTGTCCATTACCTATAATGAAAGATCCTCTCTTGAAAAAAATCCTCTTTTACTTTCATAAGGTCTTTCCAAAAAGGAGAATCAAAAGGTTTTGCCTTCACTTGTGACAAAGACTTTGAATGAAGATACTTATTTTGGATCAGCTCATGCCAAACCCCATCCTCGTTTAAAATTTTGAAAAGCCATTTGCATAGAAGGCATTTGTTTTTCAATTCCAAAACTTCTACCCCAAGCCCTCCCTGATCTTTCGGTCTACAAATAATGTTCCATTTAGTAAGTCTATACTTACGTTTATATTCATCACTCGGCCAAAAAAAATTGGACCGAAAGAAATCCATTCATTTACGTACCCCTTTTGGTATATCAAAGAAAGAGAGCATAAACATAGGTAGGCTTGTCAAAACCGAATTGATTAGAATTACGCGATCTCAATAAGATAAATTTTTTCCTGCCCAACACTACAAGGAAACAGCTAATCACCGGCGAGTCGTTTTTGGGATCACCGGCGAGAAACGCGCATGCCGGTAACCTTACGCTAGTGCTATTTGAGATCACCGGCGAGTGCGTGGCGACGCCGGTAATTCAATCAGATCACCGGCGAGTCTCGCCCTCGCCGGTGATTCTATGGGATCACCGGCGAGTGCAGTCACGCCAGTTATCCAACTTTTTCCCGGTAGCAGGTATTGGTGATTACCGGCGTGGTGTGTTATGGCACGCCAGTAATCCTTTTATTTATTTTTAATTAAATTTACAAATAATTTACGTAATTGGTTGTATATTCGATATTTCGTATTTAGCGACCATATTCAAGAATTCGCTTGCAGAGGCTAGATTCGAGAATACACGCATAGAAATATGAATACATATTTAACTTAAAGTTCAAAGTTGATCACAAATAATATAGAACTAGTTAAATAGGAAAGTCTGAACACTAGATAGCTATTACAACGATAAGTCTTGAATATGTTTTTACAGACACAAAATAACACAGTTCTGGCATGAAATGTAAAGTTCACGGAAGGTACATAAAGGACAAGCCGCTAGCTATTACAACGATAATTTTGGGAACGCTCTACTGGCTGATGGTGTTGAATTCACGCAAGCCATCAATTGTGAATATCCCCGTGCCACCTTGTGCCTTTAGCCGGTTGATGATGTCATCATTATCCAGTGGTTGGCAATAGAACCGGGCGTTGACGGAGTCGACATCTTTGTTGAGGACTACTGCAAGCTCGTTCTGAATGCGCGCCCAGTTATCTCTCATATTCTATCCTTGAGATTCTTCAAGCATTCAGCCCACTTGAGGATGGTCTTGTCTCCGCACAGCATCTGATTCGCACGTACGAAGGACCACATTTGATGGAGGACGAAGTAGCCTCCCATGTTGCTATCTTCTGCTTGCTGCGCGCACTTGAAATTGTTCATGTGTTGAAAGCAGATCATTCCATACTTGTTTTTCTTCACATGATCTCGGTCGATGACGCCATCGCTGTTGCTGTAGTCAAAGAGAGCCTGATCCAGAGTGGTCTTGATATTATTGTAATTGAGTTTCTTGTGGAGGGCCGAATCCATAAAAAGAGCAGTACCATGCTTTGGATCGAGAACGATGAGCACCATGTGATCGCTGCGCAAACATATCACCAAATATCAATCATATTTAGTTTGATAAGAAATGGAAATCTAAAAATCAAAGCAAAGTAATGTAGGCGAGTGACTTACTATGGACAGTAGGGCACGAGAAGGTTTGTCTTGCCCTGATTCTGCAGCATGAACTTTGTCAGATATTTCGCCATTCTAGTACAGCCGGCTTTTGTCTTAACATGTTTTGGTATAATATCTCGGGGTCCGCAATCGCGACGTCCATGATATTATCGACTATGATAGCGGGCATTAAGTGGAGCGCCCATAGGCGGATAAAGTATAAAAACAACCGACGCAGGTGGAGCATGTTGAAGACGTCGTCGAAGTACACAAAGAACACTTCTGAGGGGTATTCATGACCCCAGTCCACATATTCGTCAGGCACCCTCACCGGAAAGACTGGGAGCGTGTTTTTCACCCTTAAGAAAAGAAGCCACTTCTCCTGTTTGAGGATTTGTTCGTGCAGACAAGCGATTTCATGGGGCGTGACCGCGAGCTGATCCGGTGATAGCATAGGCTCACCCATGTGATATAACCTCAGCGTTTTTCCACCAGATCTCGCGGTACTCGGAGCGGGGCCGGCCGGTTGTGTTTCTGCTTGATGTCTCTTTTTAGAAGGGTGAACTCGCCTTTTCTTTGCTCCTGCGGCCGGCTGGCAAGGTGGTTTAGGTTTACCATGCCACATGCCTTCATTCACTGCCTTACGCATTGTGCTTGGACTAAAGACTGTCCCTTTTTATGTGTCATGTTGGGTCTCCTCGACGTCTGGTGGCGTGTCGAACGCGGGCGTTCCAGTTGAGGGCTAAGGAGTTCCCTCATCTCATTATTATGCTGCATTTCTGTGTCATCGATGTGCTTTTGTGACATCATGTCAGGATCGCCATGATCATTCAGAAAATCCGTGCATGGGTCGTACTCCTTGTCCTGCAATACTTGTTTGACAGGCTACACGTTATTGTTAGGATTCAAAGGAGATGGACCTGATGTGCTGCTTGTTCCTGGTATTAGACCCAAAGGAGATGGAACGGATGTGTTGCCCATTCGTTGTTGCACCGCAGGGGGGGGGTGTGAGGGTGTTTCTTCCTGTGGGACAACATCTAGCCGGATTAGCGCCTTCGGCCACTCTAAAATCCAGCCTGTGCAAGCTTGTAGTACCATATGGCCATCCCCGTCAGCTGGTTGAACGGGAGGACATAAATGCTCACAATCTGCCTCGACAAACACCATTTCCACAATAGAATTGTTTGGGTCCAAAGGCCTGTTGTGTAGAGTGGTGGCTTGCGGGTTAATGATGGAACCATATGCAACAGTTTTGTTTTCACCATCAACCGAGGCAAGGAGAGTGCATTGACGGTCTTTCTGCAAAACATGTTTGGTGTCACCAACTTAATACCTAGAGATCCACGCATGGAAGAAGAATTAATTTGTTGAGTAGCCAGACGCTTACCGTGAGGGCGTCGATTTGAGCCCTTGGTGACGCGTTGCCACTGAAAGCCACAGAGGACGGGCTGCTATTATGGTGCTAGGTGCGGCGGTGGCTTAATCAAATTGACGAATTGCGCATAGCTAAATTCATCCTTTTGGCCGGCCTTCATCCAAGACTTCACTGCCTCAAACAAGACTTTGTTTTGGACTTCGCATCGCGCGTCGGCTGCTTGTTCAGCTACAATTCTGGCACGCTCTTGGAATTCCACGAGATCGGCTTGTGTGAGGTAGCTCTCGCTTTCGGCTCTCCTCTTTCCCTTTCTTGCCTCTTTGTCGGCAGGATAATAGGCATTCAATTTACCAAGACCGGCGCCGTACACACGGCCACCTGCCGGTGGTTTATCAGGAGCATTGCCCTTGGCCTTGTTAATCGCCCGGTTAAGCCTCGTGTCCCACCTGGCCGTGGAGCCCTGGGAGCTTTGATCAGGGTTGTCATACTCTTCGAGCTGAAAGAAGGACGTGAAGCATTAATGTCGATAAGTCGCGGAAACACGGCAAATAATCGATGAAGTAATCAATTACCAAGTAGCGTTGGACTTCCTTCGTTTTGTCATCAGTTTCGTAGACACCCGTCTCTTTATTAAATATGAACCTGCCCGAACGAAGTCATGTTCTTTCTCATCTTCGAACGTCTTCCAGTGGTTTGGCTCTTTTTCTTCTCCATTTCCGCGTCTTCATTCCCACTTTTGCTTCTTCGCCCGCCGTAACCAGGGTTCCAAGACCATGCCGACCGATGCATTTCTTACTCTGGTCCTTCCCCCACTTAGACAATGCCTTGCTTCTGGGGTTTTTCAAATTCTCTTTGAAAAATTCCCAATCATCCTCACTAACGGAAGGCCATGTTGCATGTACAACATCAAATTCTTTTCCTTTCTCAAGGAAGTCAGTTCTCGCCATGTACTTCCAACCACTCAAGCCCTTCGAAAACTTGCATAGCGCATCCTCGTTTACCAGATTGTTAGTCTGCTAAAGGTTGTTGTACGGACGTGGGAAGGAGAATCTTTGGTGAAGCCTTTTGAGGAGAAGGTCGCACCGCAGAATTGTCCTTTCCCCTAATGCTTCGGTCGTTTAGGTTGCAGACTTCACGGACGATGCATCCAATGGTGTTGTCGTACTTAGAGTGGGCTGTGATCGGACTTAAAGGCTCACCAGACACGTCTACTCGCGTGACCTTTATGGTTCCGGCATGATTGTCGAGCCCTAGTCTTCCTCGACGCGGAACTTTACGAGTCGTTGTTGACGGGCTTATCCTCATCTCCATCCTCCCCGCATCTTCGTGACGCTCATCTTCTTCGTCCGCCGCCTCTTCATAATGCTCATCTTCATCCTCCGCTGCGTCTTCGTCACGCCCATCTTCGGGACCACTTGCCTCAGAGTCGATCCTGCCCTCATTTTCCGGTTGGTGCTCAGTTTCATTCGACACAAATCTGGTGTCGATAAATTCCTTGGGCATGCGTATCCGTCCCGATGGAGTGAAACCGTCGGGATTTTCAGACATCTACAATTGTTAGAGCAATTGGATGATAAATGTGTATTGCACATAAATCTCTTAAACTGTTAAGTCATGCCAAAAAATTCGGCATGACCTTTGCTAAAATTGGACATATTGAGTGCCAGAAATTCGATGAAACAGACGTGAGTCAAAGTTTCGTCAAAACATTGGCACTCATATACCTGCATAGGAAACAACAATAGACGCGAAAATGCTCGCGAACAACACATTGCATAGACCTCAACCACGTACTAATCCGTCTACAAAAATGAGAACACAATTCGGGTGCCTCTCCATTTACACCCAAATTCATCTCCCCAACCTGCGGTAACCACATATATCTCCAAATAAAATCCTAATTCATCCCCAAAACATGTAAAATTGGTCTCGGCATTTCAACAAACACCTCGTGAGCGAGGGAGGGGTGGAGGGAAAGGGGTGCCATACCTCACGCCGACGGCGGCGGCACCGAAGCCCAGCGTCGACGTTGAGGAGTGGTGCGTAGACGAGGCCGGGGACAGCTCTCGCGGACGACGGCGGCTCCGGCGGCGCTTGGGGGACAGGCGCGGTCGAGGGAGACGGTGGAGAGCGGAGGGCAGAGGCGCGGCGTCGGGCGGAGGCGCGGCCGACGTCGAGCGGAGGAGCGGCCAGCGGCCAG
Source organism: Poa pratensis (assembly GCA_947311845.1). Classification (NCBI taxonomy): domain Eukaryota; kingdom Viridiplantae; phylum Streptophyta; class Magnoliopsida; order Poales; family Poaceae; genus Poa; species Poa pratensis. The sequence goes on from CAMZMU010000058.1 coordinate 20,658,107, forward strand.
CGCTTGGGGGACGAGGCGTTCTGGCGGCGGCGGGCGGCAGCGTCAAATGCGGCGCGGGCGCGAGACAGAGGAGAGACGCGGGCGTGAAAATGAAACTGGGTGGGGAAATTCCACTAAGTTATTTCCTATAGAACTATTCTAATGGAATCACCGGCGAGTACGAGTCGCCCACGCCGGTGATTAGAATGTGTTTTTTTACATATGTCCTCATACTTAATAATTTCATCTGCTTTTTCGGTTACGGCCCTAAATTCAAATTCAACTATCGTACACCCATAAATTTAATATATTAAAATTAGTTAATTCATCATTATTGACACATATTTTTTCTTCGATCTCAGAAATAAATCTCAAAGTCACTATTCTGATGAACTTTAAACAGAAATACAATACCGCCAAGTTTTGAGATTTACTGTTTTAAATTAATTACTGGCGTGGGAGACCAGTGCAAGCCGGTAACGTTAAATAAATCACCGGCATGGGACGCTATCACACGCCAGTCATTATATCGGGGCCACCAGCCAATTCCGGACAAAGTAATCACCGGCGTGTCCTACTTAACCCACGCCGGTAATCAACACCGTAATCACCGGCGTGTCCTACTTAACCCACGCCAGTGACACTTTCCCCCGTAGTCAGATTTTTTGGCCCACAAATCACCGGCGTGACCCTAACACTGTGTTTGGATGTAGGAATTGGAGCTCGGAATTAGGGAATCTTGGAATTAGACACCAAATTCCACCGTTTGGACTGGTTATGGAATATAGCCCTGGAAACTTAGGCCAATTCCGAGCGCAGCCCCCGCCTGTGTCCCGCTCGGCCCAAACTTTCCGAGCCTGGAGCCTGGGAAAGGCACGGAAACGGAGCGAGCGAGCTCCCCTCGCGAAACGTCACCCTCCTCGCGACCTCGCTCGAGAGAAAAGAAGGCCACCTGGCGAGGGCGGCGGAGCTCTTGCTCCCTCCCATCAGCCTCCTCCATGCTCCTCCTCCTTCCGCCCTTCATCGACCCCCCTGTCCTCCCTCTTTGTTTCTCCCCAAGTTACCCGCCCGAACCCTAGATCTTCGGCGGCGGGAGGGGACATGGCTGCGGCAGCGGCAGGGGAGCATAGCGGCGGCGGCAGGGGGCTGGGCGGCAGGGGCGACCTCTTCTCAAGACATGCTCTTCTCTGGTCATGGCTGCGGCGGTGGCAGGGATCTGTAAAAGTCATTTCTTCTGAGGCCGAAGCTCTTCTCTGGTCATGGCTGCGGCGGTGGCAGGGAGCTGTAGAAGTCATTTCTTCTGAGGCCGACGCGAGCTGGGATGGGAGGGCGGCCGGCGCGAGGCCGGCCGACGCCGGCCGATTTCTTCAGCCGAGATGGTTCTACGCGACTTGGACCTGGGATCGTGGATGTATATCAGCAGCTGCTCAGCCGAGATGGTTCTACGCGATTTCTTCAGCCGGGTTCAGACTTCAGAGAATGGTACTGCATCTTTTTTGCCATCGCTTGTACTACTAGTTGTTTTGCTTCTGTATACCGAGTTGTACTAGCTGAAGTGGTTCTGTACTTCAGTAATTATTTGTTTTTGTACTCCAGTACAAGCTGCGGTACTGCTAGCTGAAATAGATGATTTGCTTTCGTAGTCCAGTTTTTATTTATACTTGTGTGTTCTGACTTGATTTTGAATTTTTTAATGTTATTATGTGTGCAAAATAATATATTAGTATTCAGTTATACACATACAATTTTGTTCATATATGTAACAAGTTTATATTGTCCAAACTCAACAAAATATCCAATTCCAAGGTTTATACATCCAAACAAGAATTGGAATCGTGTGCTACCCTTTGATTCCAACATAAATTCCATTGACAACCAAACAACAGAATTTGAATTGAACCCCATTTCCTTTCCATCTTGGAAATGGAATTGTAAGCCCAATTCAATTCCAAGAAAACTTTCCTACATCCAAACACAGTGTTGTCCACGCCGGTGATTCGGGCGAATCACCGGCGTGGAAAAATCCCCACGCCGATGATTAGGTGCGGAATTTGGTCCCAGCAGATCACCGGCGTGTGTTTTGGGTTGCCCGCCGGTGATTAAAAGCCGGTATTAGCTGTTTCCTTGTAGTGCAACTAGCGAGCTTCCTCTCAAAACGTTCTTCTACAGGTTTCCACTCACCATTTTTGAGCTTTCTAAAATGAATCGGAATACCCAGATATCTGAAAGGGTAAGATCCCGAGGCGCAAGCGAAAAGATTCCTATACTGATCTTCTTCATCCTTTGCTTTCTCAAAACAGAAAATCTCGCTCTTATGGAAATTTATTTTTAATCCCGGAAGTTGCTCAAAAATGCAAAGTATAAGTTTCATACTTAGAGCTTTCTCTAAGTCATGTTCCATAAAGATAATTGTGTCGTCAACATATTAGAGGATTGAGACTCCTCCCTCAACTAAATGAGGTATGAGTCTAGCCACCTGCCCGTCCTCTTTTGCTCTTGCGATCATGATAGCTAACATGTCCGCAATAATGTTGAAGAGTATATGTTTAGCCTTTGTTATTCATTATTGGTAACATGTAAGTTAATGTTCATGGGTTGTTCATTAATATTTATCTTATTGCATTGGTGTATCTAACGATGAATGATCCACCTCAAGAACACGTCGGTCTTAGTTGAAAGGAGTTCGGGTGAGACGTCGCCCTCCTTACCTTCATATTTATCATGTGGTACTCGTGCCTTGGAAGCCTTTTTCCCAAAAATCACTAGACTGGGATATCTTAGCGATAGTTACGCCGAGTGTGGTTGGATGACATGTGATGTAGTTCACTTAGATCTTTGTCATGCATCCACACTAGCGATCATGGTTGAGGATGTAATGCTTCTCCCTTGGGATCTTTCAATGCACTATACTACTGGTATACAATAGGGTTTTTTCTTAGTCTTCTTTCCAAAATCTATCATGAGTGAATCAACCCTTTTCCAGGAGTTATACTTCCTTTGAAAGTGTAAGGTTCTCCGAGTCCATCCTCATACGATGTTCTTCTCACATGGTGAAAGTTGAAAAAGAGTTCAGGTGAGATGTCGCGCCTCCTTTGCTTTGCCAGCAGTAGTCCAAGTTATTGGGATTGGTGCGAAAGTTTTCCGAGAAAAATCTCAGCGCTACGGCGCCAACGGCGGTGATGCCTGCGGGTGTTGTGACCTTCTTGGGGGCGCCGTTGTGGGTACGTTCTCCATGTTAGGGCTCCGGATGAAAACCATGGACCGTTTCGTTCTCGACGGTAGCGGCGCACTGCGTTGTCACCCTCTTGCGTCATCGTCGGGGAGCTGGTAGTACAATAAAGAGTTACATGACCCGTTACACCCGTTAAAGCCACACTACTATACACATGGGAGTCTAACACTAAGACTGTTGTTCTAAATAAACATGACGTGTTCTTTGAGGAGGTGAGATCGTCTCGAGGATTCATGCTCTTCAGCAGTACAGGGAAGGGATCAGTCACATTGTTGATGTAATCCAATTCAGGGAAGGGAAGTGTTTGCTCCAAAGTTCCATTTATAGCTTCTGTATATTCGAAGTACAAAGCAAGCAGAATCTTTCGGTGTATAACTTATTAGCGTGCTCGCTACTTAAGCATTTACTTGCTGAAGGTTTATTCTGATGATTTCGCCATCCTCTGCATTTTCCTGGATGATATCCATCAGCTTGGACCTACTGATCCGTAGAACCTGAGATAGTTTGGTCGTCCGGAAAGTGAACGGCTGTGGCTTGTTACACAGTACTCCGATCTCGCCTAACAGGCCTCCCTCAGTTGCTTTTCCATAGACCTGAAATATGCACATTAGCACTATGGTAGTTCGGATACAAGCTTTGCACTTTGTTGTGCATGTGTTCAAGAAAAATGTGAAAGTCGTGAATTCAGCAAATATCACCTGCTCTGTTCCATCTAGAAACGCCACAATATCCTGTCAATGAACATGCACATTGATCAGTACTCAATTCGTACAAGGTTAGTGCATTGGTCTTAACTTGGTGCTAAATCGATGGGAATCTACATACCACTTCTCCGGTCACAAGAAGGTGCAGGTCCGATGGGTACTCGTTCTGCAATATGATGTCCTCCTTTGGGGCAAAGTACTCGGCTACCATCTCAGTTACCTGCATATATAGTTGAACCAAATTTAAACTTTGAGTACGCTTCGACTCTTACACCTCCAGCGTAACGTGAGGCTTTTACTAGTTTCTTACCAGTTGCTGGATGAAACTTGAGGAGACTCCCTTGAACAGGTAAGCTCCATGGACCACCGGGAAGAAGAGATACAGAGAAATGCTCGACCGCATCGCCTTGGGGAGTATGTCTAGCGTGTCCTGTTGCTTGAGCCCCTCTGCCTTGAACCTTAGGCATATGTGGTTCAGCATCTGCTCCTCTATCTGCCGCGGCAGCTGGTTCCTCGCCGCGAACTCCGAAGCCGACTGAATCATGTCCCTCTGCATTTTTATTGCAGGTCCAAACTATTAGCAAGCCATGATCAGAAGTATGTATGCATCCGAGCAGAGTATACTACAGATGGTTGGTTGCAGGTAGTGGAGATCAACATACAAAGTCTCTGGTGCGGCCGGTGCTGTGGACGACGAGGTTGGTCATGTTGCCGATGAGGTAAGCGGTGAGCCAGAGGTTGAAGAGCATGTAGGAGATGCCGAAGAGCATCTCCCTGGCGTTCTGGGCGTGCAGGTCGCCGTAGCCGGTGGTGGTGAGGGTGGTGATGGACCAGTAGAGGCAGGTGACGTACCGCTCCCACAGCCCGTCGTCCCTGAAGTCCGGCATGACGGCGCCTATCCATGTCCTCTTCGGGTTCGGGTACCTGTCGGCGATCAGGTAGTTGATGCACCCGGCGCAGTGCACCGCGAACAGGGTGACCTGCAATGCATGCATGAAGAACTCAGAACTACATATGGTACAGTAGTAGATCCAGAGACGACGACGGGAATGAATGAAGAGATGATCTGGACGTACCGAGATGAGCTTTGTGCAGCGTATCATGGCATAGTTGAACCGGATGTCCTTTTCAAGCCTAGGGAATAATAAAGCATGCATCATGTTAATTATTAAGTTGCACGTACGTCAGACAAGTTTTTGACCACTGTAGTGCACAGTGCTTAATCAGATACTTGCCTTGCAAATAGGGAACTGACTCTGCGCAACCGCCAAAGCCGAAGAACATTGAGGAACCTGAAGCCGAGGCCGTGCTTGTTGAAGAAAAGGTGGTTGATGGAGTGGAACGGAACAGTGGAGCACACATCGAAGATGAACCAAGTCGACAGATACCTGCAAACCAAAGAAAGGCATGCAGGGACATACACACCACATTCATGATTCGTTCATGCATGCTAACGCTGCCTGAAAACTAACTGCCCGATCGAAGCCTGAAACATGTACCTGAGCGCGATCTTCTTGGGATCGTCGACGGCGAGGTAGGACTTCTTGTCGACGAACGGCACGAAGAAAGTGAGCACGATGTCTACGGCGAAGAAGCCGTTGACGACGTCGTCGACGACGAAGGGCGCCCGGGGAAGGTACCTCATGAAGGCGAACTCCAGCGGGCATATCCACGCCGAGTACACCACTAGCAGGATCAGGAACGTTTCCCACACCCTGCAAATCAAACAGTTTCTTCATCACTTACACAAGACTATCTAACAGTACTGCCTTCCGATCATCCAAGCAAATGATTCTAAGGCTAGCGATCGCGTGCACGTACTTGTATGGAGGATCGTAAGGCCAGACGAGGTATTTCCTGAGCCTGTTGGGAGCACTCTGGTGCTGGGCGGCGGCGGTGGCGCCGAGCGACGGCAGGAGATCGTCGGGGACGTTGCAGACATTGAACTCGGTGCCTCTGCCTCCATCGTAGCATGGGAAGCACCGTGTCCCCCATGACCCCGTGCGAGAGGAAGAAGAAGAAGAAGAAGAAGAAGAAGAAGAAGAAGAAGAAGAAGAAGAAGAAGAAGAAGAAGAAGGTGCCATTTCGCTCGCTCGCTCGCTCGCTGCAATGGCGGTTGCTCGAGTTCTGCCGAGGGACGCCGCGGCCGCACCGCCTATTTATACCGGCCGGAGATGCCCACAGCGCGGGCCCGTGCCGTTCCGTGCCTCTGACCAAAACGGCTCTATGGAACGGGAAACAACTTTAGGAAGACGATAGCATGCCTTTGGTCTTGTCACGGTAGACATTGCGACGGGTTGATGGCGCGCTGGAATCGCTCGTGTCCCCCGTACGGGTTCAAGGACTTGTCGATCACAGATTGCGTCCATGGCCAATGGGTGGCACGGCCATTACCGTAGTGGTGGTGGCAAGCTTTCGATTGGGCATAATTTCTCTCAGTTGCATGCAGTTATGAAGCTAAAAGTGTGCCCTGATAGCCGTATTAGAAAGTTGATCTCCTGCAAATTGTTGTTTGTCTTTTTGTAAATGCTGAGATGCCATTGCATGTCTTCTCCTAAGTGGGGCAATCATGCCATGCTATGCTAGACATGAATGAAAAGTTGGGCTGGCATGTTTGAAAGAAATGCTTCTAAGCTCTATCTATGTCTCATCAAATAATATCGGCCAACTTTAGTTTTGATTATAAAATCTGAAGATAGACAATTTGGCCCGTAACTTTCAGTGCCCGACAGTTCTTGTCATGGCCGTTGTCAAAGTGGTACGGGTGATGAAATGGTGTGGTGGTTTTGCAGGAGTGGCAGTATATACAACTAAATAACTTGAAAATAAAAAAAACGAAAAAGGTAAACGTAATAATAAATTGAAAAATCTAAAACAAAATCTTAAATACTCGAGAAATCTTTATAATCTTGAAATAATAAAGGTGGATTTTTTTGGAAGTATTCAGCAAGGGATCGAGATAACTCACAAGAAATTTCTAAAAATTCACAAAGTAAATGTCATAGTTTCTAATTCTTCATGATTTTTCACAAATAATATGTAACTTTCTAATTTGCTACATCTTATAGAATAATTGTTTCCTTTTGCCTTCTAAATTTCTTTGTTTTCATTGAATTACAGAAGTTTTACAGAAATGAGCATTTGAAACTTATCATTTCTTGGTTAAATTCAATTTCTAAAGAAAATGATATTCAAAGAACATATTTAAAATTTTCCTTCTTTTTATTATTATTAGACTGTTTTGTTGTCTTACGACTTGATCATAGTACTTTGAATAAATCCATACGACAAATATTTCTGTTGGAAGTTAAGGGTCAAACTTGTTTAGTTTTGGATGGTTCTAATTTGGACAAAGATAAAGACTATCATAATCATATGAAATTGATGGTGTTGGTAATAATAATATCAATGTTCAGGAGCTCCTCCAAATGGTGGGGATGTTCCTAGCCGAGAGGGTAATGCATGTGTGGTGGTGGTGGTGCACGCGTCTGACTTGGAAACAACAACCCTCAATCACCTTAAGGTGAGTAGATGACGGCAGAAAATTCTGCTATGGCAACCACTTATGCGCTGGGATGGCAGGGAAATCTTCTACCATGTAGCACAACTTGATGACTGCACCACAATTGTGGGTTACTACCATACCTGGCCATGGGCTGAGGCGGGCTTCGTGTCGAGCCTAACAAAGCCCACGGTTGAAATCCAGGCCCAGACCCACCCGTCCTTTGGGCCTATATTTCAGGCCCAGGCCTCCCCATGACTACAAAATCCCATCGGGCTTTCGGGTCTTGGGCCGGCCCCTTCCTTAAATAGCCAATATGCAAAGCCTAGGCCCAGACCCATGCGACCATCGGGCTGAGATCTCAGGCCCAGGCCTAGCCCATGGACATGCCCATGCTCTAGAATTTCGGGCCGGGCTTCCCATGGCCAGATATAGTTAGTACCATGGAAGCATTTTCCATCACCACGGCAAAGCATCCTTATGCTCCTTGGTAGGGAATTTTTAGAATAAGTCATTCTTTTTCTTTAATTTCTTGTCTATCATTTAAAAAACATTATTTTCACTTAAAAGAGTATTTTTCCTTTATTTGAAATTTCTCCTTTTTTGGTTAATTTCAATTTATAAACAAAATTTTATTCAAACAATATATTTAAATTAATGCTTGGAACAAATCCATGTGACAAATATTTTTTGTTGAAAGTTAAGGGTCCAACTTGTTTAGTATTGGATGATTTAAATTTTAGACAAAGATAAAGATTCTATCATAATCATATGAATATTGATATTGTTGGTAATAACGATATCAATGATTCAGGAGCTCCTCCAAATGGTGGGGATGTTCCACTTAAGGGCCAAAATTTCTATTTTCAAGGCTAAATGCTAAACCTTTTTTTCTCAAACAAACTTTATTGTACTATGAAGAAGGCGCAAACGTAGCGCAAACGACTAGGTTTAAACAGATTTTACGATATGAGTAGAGAGTACGTATATGCTCCTAATTCTCTTGGATGCAATCATGCACTAATAATTGCTTGTTTGATATACTTAAGGATATGATCAATGGCATGTAGGAGTTGCGGATAAGGATAACCAGAGTATAACCTCAAGTGTCAAGGGCTCAATCTGACAAGTTGTCGTTTTTCCCGGAGAAACCATACAATTTGTCCCTGTTAACAGACATTAGTGACATCAAAATATCATCACGTATTGGACCTGGTGGAACTATAAGTTGTTGAAAGGCAGAGGTAGCTATCAACTGCTGATCAAAAATACTGCAGAAAATACGAACCTAGAGGCTAAATATATGCTGAGTGTTGGCTAACCAGTGCTTTCATTTTGGCGACCGCTTTAATTGGGCGGCGTTGTTCCCCCGCGTTTGGTTCCTTACCAGCCATTCCGCATAGCACAGATGCATGGGCGCTTTCTGCCTTATTATGTTGCTCTTTTCATGGAACTCAAACTTTGTGGTGAATAACTAAAGTGGCCATCGCTTTGATGATGAAAATTTGCGCTATTGGATCAGTGAAATAGGAAAAGTAACATAAACAATATCGTGATTCCATTGAAGCAAGATTTTGCATAGTGTTGATCCTGTGAACTCAGCTTTGATAGGTTCTTACTCTGCTCATGTCCCGTCCGTACTACCTATACCCCTACTGATGGTAGTAAGATGTACTCCTGTTATCCTATGTCCCTTGAGCACGGAAGACCATTCTTTCGATAACTCTGATCGTAAAGGGACTTAAAAATTACGATTTGTTTCGGTGTCCCGATCTGAACCGTCAATTGAAGAACACGGAGTAGTTTTTTAGCAGAGGTGGAAAATTAAACTACGTCTATAGCCTTTAGCAGGAAAATCTGTCTGAACTCTAAACTGTCTAGCCTCTTCAGTGAAGAAAGGGTCCTCCGACCTTTCTCTCCCGGTGGATTTTGTGTCACCAAGCTAGATAGTGCGAAAGAGACACCTCGCTCCGGCGATCGGTCCGCCGCGGAAACGGATATCAGGAGAGAGACGATAGCATCCCAAACCGGAAGCCGGCCATCGGTATCTCTTCCATATGACTCCCGCGATACCCCGTTCTTGCTCAGAAACTGCATGAATCGTGCGCGTGGAAGCAATCATGATAGCATCATGTAGAGATTTTGATCTGTCGTCGGAAGAAACAGAGGAGCCAGCCAGCCTCCATTGTTGACACGCGGAAGATATCACAGGTCTAGCTGGAACCAAGAGTGCGCGCGAGTTCCATCGCCGGTGATCAGATCGATCGATGCGCGCGTGTCTGCTGGAAGAAGTAAGTGTGCTCGACATGGAACCCATCGACGCACCCAGCGTGCTACTTGTTCTAGCCAGCGCGGACCATGTCAGTTGCACTCACCCATCTCGCCTTTTCACCGTGCGCCACCGCGAACTCCCCAGCTTTGTCCAGGCCTGCCCGTCCACCAACCAGCCATGGCATCTCCAGATCGATTTACTGCAGACACCAGGCACGCCGACGTTGCATCCGATCTGATCCCGGTAGTGCCCTGTAGTGGGCTACTGAACCAGTACTACATCGCCGTCTCCACTCGCCGTCCGGCCTCCTGAAAACAACGCATGTGCTTTGCGCCGGCCGGGACATCGATTTGCAGGCGGAGATGACCACACCGAGCTTGCCATCAGGCTTTCGCGCAGATACCTAGCTCTGCTCGCCAGCCGGCCAGTGCGCGGATTCAGCTCAGATCTCCTCGTTGCGTGCAGGTGCAGGTCCGGTACCAACGAATCTATCGACTATCGGTGTGATCGACCGGCACCAACGCGGTACTTGCAGATAGCCGGGTTGGTGGTGTCATGGAACACCGATGAGTGACTGACGCGGTGTCTAGTCCAGCCTAGTCAGCCCTGCAGCGACGTCGCGCAAAGCATATGCGGCTCAATATGGTTTTAACCGACTATGGTCAACATTGCCCTTCAGAGTTTTCAAACATGCAAAACTTTACCAAAAAGATGTGAACAGTGATAGATATAGCCATATAGGTGAGGATAGCCACTTCCAAAATTTCACTACAAAATCCTACTATCTGCGACCAGAAGCTTAAGATTTTTACGAAATACTTGTGGAAGATCAAGATTTCACTAGAAATTAAGATTTTTCTATGGTCCCTCCATCTGAGAGTGTTATTAACAAAAACATAATCTCGCCAAGAGATGTTGGCCGAGTCGTAAGAAATGTGTCTTTTGTGGTGCATAAGAGTCTCTCGAACATCTATTTATCTCATGTCCTTTTGTCCGTCACGTTTGGAGGTTAATTCACTTTAGGTTTAATATACCCCTTCTGATATTACTATATCTTTGGAAATTGGTTAAATGGGATCAATAAAAAGACTAAATCGCGTAGTGTTGTCGGTGCTTCGGCTTTTCTTTGGGCAATTTAGAATTTTTGCAATGATGTCTTTAAAAAAACCAGTGTGGCTCATATCTGCAAGTTGTCAACAGGGCCGTGTACTATATTCACATGTGGTACTATGTTCGCATAACATACCGACGGGGTCTCATGGATACCAAGTGTGCTGGTTTGATGGCGGTTGTTCGGACTATTTTCAGCCGGGGTGGTTGGCAACATTCTAAAAGAATAGATATTTGCACCAAGCAACTGTGCAATAAATGAAAGTTTGGTGCATCGTTTTGATGCAGAGCCGGGGGTTTGTTCCCTTTTTTGAGAGAAACATCTGCACCAAGTAGCAAGTTTTTGAACTACCCCCACGTCGATTAGCCCCCAGATCTGTATTCCCTCGGCTATCTCCTCCATCTGCTTCTCCATGCCACTTCCAGGCAAAGCCTGTGCGGCTGACGGCGGTGGCGGGGCTTATGGTGGTTCCATCGCGAGGTGTCATGATGATGTATTAGCGATGCACGCAAATGGCGGTGTTGCACGACGCGCATGTGGAGCACGACGGCGATTGGTGTGCCAACAGTTCGGTGACGTGGTGCCATGATATTCAAGAGATCAAGATGTTGCACGGGAGCGTAAATTTGGATGTCATCGACGCTGACCTGGCATACCTCATCGAGGAGAATGGTGCTTGCACCATCAGTACACTAGTACAAAACCTCAAATGGGAGACGGGACCTAGAGCCGGTCAAACCAAAACAATATTTCATCCGTTTGGGACATATCTTCTCAAGCGGTTCTATTATTTGGGCGTATCTAATATAATCTGAGACGGCTCAAATTGCTCGCCGTCTCCCATACAAAACGTTTAGAGACGGCTAGAAATCTTCACCGCCTGTAGAAACCAGTAGAGACAACTAGGAAATGTCGCCGTCTGAGAAATATCTCTCGCGCGCAAAATGAAAGAAAATGTTGACTGAAGACCGAGTGCGCGCGAAAAACGTGAACAAAATCATGAACAGAGACTGAAGACAGAGTGCGCGCGAAAACGTGAACAAAATCATGAACAGATAAATTGGAATTAAACAGATCGATATTCAATCAGAGTTCATAAGTTACTATAAT